>OY728138.1:431657166-432907166 GCA_963277665.1 Viscum album
GATAAGGATAAAAAATAGTTCCAAAAAATAATTCACTTCTCTGCAATATTATTTTTCATTCAAATTCTTCATATGTTCAAAAATAAGGAATATTAATTTGACTTTCCTTTGACTAAAACAATTATATTATTCTATACTCAAAGAAATTATAAAATGTAAAAATATATCACTATTTATGTTTTCATGTTATTGAAATATATAAAAATGATATAGTAAATAATATATATTATATAATTGAATAATTATAAGCACTATTTATTATATAAATTAATTTAAAACTTTTAGTTATTGTATAATTACTGAAACTCTTGTGTAATGCTCATACAATGATTCAAAAAGTTGTAGAAAAATAATGTAAATGATAATAAAAAAAATAAAACTAATACATTTAGGATAAATCATTATATCTAAATAGAATTATGGATAATTTTAAAAGGTTTGTTTTTTATATTATTTTTATAATCAAATTATATTTTTATGTTAATCACTTTAAATCCAATTTTATAATAGCGCAAAAACATAATTTATGTAGAATTTAATGTCTACTTTTTTTAATCATTAGATAAACATTTAATTAATATATTAGAAAAACAATATTTTAAATTTTTGATTATATCATTTAAATAAAAAACATTTTCTACTCGATGTTTTAGATACTTTAATTTCCCATATATATTTCCAAATTTGTTGCCATGATTAACGTTAATGTAAAAAATGTTAAGTAAAACATGAAGATAATAAAGAAATGACAAATTTCATTTCTAAAACTAACCTGAGTAAAATTTTCTGACCATATTCTTCTTATATTAAATTATATATAGCATTGTTTCTATTATACAAATGTTAGCTACATTTTATTTATTAATATTTTTTGTATTTACTAGATTTTCACCCATGAAACATATAATAGGGGACATCCACCTCCCTATTATTTAGGCCAATTAAGACATAAATTTCCAAAAATGTCACCCCATATCCCATACTATCCTTTCTCCCCATGTTCTAGGTGTTTTTTTCATAAGAAATATAATCTTATAAGGCTTAATGTGTAATCTAAATGGATTCTTTCAAATAAGTTGTATAACTCTAAACAGAATGTTTTCATGTTAATTTCTTCTTCCATATCCTTAAAATTTTTTATAATCATGCTGATATGATAACATTAGTATCTTAAATATTCTAAAATATTTTTTTTTAATGGAAAACCCTTTATAAACTCATTTTATATCACATGAGAAATGCATATGACACTCCTACACATGTTTGGATGACCACCTCCATGAGGCGATGTGTTTCATTTTTCACAAAACCATTCTTTGTTGGTTATTATGATGTTTTTAATTAATATACAATGTATAAATTAATTAATTAAAGTTCTTGGAAGATAATATATTATTTCCCTTCATACCCTATCATATGTTGGAAAATGATTATGTCATTCATGTTTACGTGTAGAAATACTCATTCATGTAGTAATCTTATTCAACATTCATGTTTCACATAAGGTATAAAATTGAAAATTATATCTTTAATAATAATATAGATATTATTGAAAAAATACCCCCTTACACATGGTTAATATTCCAATTTTGGCCTAGGATTATGAACCGAGCATCCTCAAAATGTCTAACACGAACTGAATCGATTTTGTAACTATATGACACATGGTTATGCGTAAATTATAATTGATAATGATAAGGTAATAAACAAAATAAAAGGTTATTAAGGTATCAAATGGGTAATATTTATTGATTATATAGGTGTTAAATAACGTATGTAGTGTGATGTACTTGATATAAGGGATTTATATTTTATTTTATTTTTAAAATGTTATAAACTATTTTTCCAACATATTATTTTGTATATTTAAATAATGTAATTAATTATAAATATAATATTAGTAAATTTAAATTTAAATTTCTTTAAATTTAATTTTAATGGAATTAAAATGGAATCACTTCAAAATTTTCTGAATAACATATTTTCTATTCTGATTACACGATAAGTGAAAGAATGTTTTTTTAACACATATGGAACAGAAGGATTTCCCAACCATCATGTCATATCATCATAATAAATCATCCTCTATATTTTTCTATAGGGTTGTAAGGACTGTAATTTTCTAATTGGTCCATGATTTTCTTTAATTGATCTAAAATAAAATGGATACTTATTCTCATTTTTTGTGAGATAACAGAAAATATTATTCTTTATGAGATGAAATTCTAATTTTATGTTTTTTATTATGTATAGATAATGTTTTTAAAAGTTTTAATTTTCAAACATCAAAATTGGGAATTATTGATGAATGTGATAATGGGCTATAATACCAAACCCTTATGGGGCTACTTCCATTATGTTAATGTTTTATATTTTAAAAAATACAAATGAATTAGGTAAACATATGGAGTTAACTAATGTAAGTTACTCATAAGAGAATATGAATAGATTTAATTACACTTAAGATGTGGCATATTTATATTTTTTAATTAATCATTGTAGAATTTCTATGGGGTTAAAAAGTAGTAAGTTAATCATATGAAATAACAGAGTTAATGTAAGACCACATAATTTTATGATTTTTTTAAATATAATTACTTTCTTCGATACCATTTGTTATACATGAAATTGAGTGTAAATAAATGATTATGTACTATTATTATATTATTACTTTATCCTACATTTATTTCTATGACATTGGATTTGAATTTATGGTAATTAATAACTAATTTAGGAAAAATTTATTGTCTAAAAATTTATAAAGTAATTTTATTTGTTATTATTTTATTATAACAAAAACTATAAAAAACATGATGGTAAATGAAATGTTTTTTTTTTGAAAAAACTATTTTCATATGAGCAATGTGTTTTTATCTTCCTAAATAAAATTAATCACTAGATATATTTTTTTGATTTTTTTTGATTTCAACTTCCATAAAATGATTTATCATTAATATAATATATTTTATTTCTAATCATGGGACAAGAATAAATCAATTTTATGCATATAAATGGTTTTTTTCTAAAAATATGATTTTTCTTGTTTTGTGCACATATATTAAAAATATTTTTTCTTTATTTTAAAATTTTCCTTATAAAAAATGAATATTATTTTTTAAATAAGCATATCAAAAAAATTCATATGGTCATTTATTGAGAATTTTATAAAAGGATTAATTGTTCAATAAATAATAGAAAATTCATATTTTTATTAATATTATGTTTTATTTAAAATAATTTACATTCTAAATATTTAAAAATATTGTTTTAAATGTAAAATCATTAATAAAATCTTATTTCTATTACAATATGGACTATTTTAATTAATTATGAATATAATTTTTATACAAAACTCTTTTATAATTAAGAATAATTTTTATTTCGAAGCCGTCTTTTTCCTCATTATTATAGGTTTTATTATAAATTAAATTCTTACATATAAATATATTTCATTTGGTTAAATTGATTCTGTATTTTTAATAACAATAATTAATATTTTTTAATATGCTAAACTTAATTGTTTAACATAATGAATAGTAAAAATAGTAAAAATTAATTATTGTAATTAAGGTTAAAAAGGGTTTAGTGAGGGTTAAACAAAATGATTAGATTGTATTTTCTAATTAAAATTATTGAAACCATTTTGTAAAAACATTTTTACACCATATACTATCTCACAATTTAATGTATGCCCATTTGGAATAATTTTTCTTCAGAATGACTCTATCGTTTTGTATTCTTTATAGAAATTTCCAAGTGGGGTCCTTCACTTACATATAAACAGGACATCTCTTATACTCTAATCTACATACTTAAATATTCTTTTAGAATGTTAAATAACTATTAAACCCATTATTTAATTCCATAACAAAGCCTTATAAGACTTTTATGATTATTAATTTCTCACATGAATTTTTTTGGTGCAAACCTAAAGAATCTATCTGAAGTAGATTTATCATTATTAACCAATCATTTTTGTATTAGATATTCTTACACATCCTTCAAATATATTTCTACTATGATTAAAAAATAATAAAAGTTATCTTCAAATAATTTATATTTTATTAATTTAATCTAATTATCTCTTTCCATATCCTCTTTTATCAAATTATAAATGAAATTGTTGACCGTTTGTATGATGGAATACTACCTCGTGAGTCGATGTAATTATTTTTCCATAAATCATCCCACAGTTTAATAAAATGATAGATTTAGACTATATATATATATATTATATTTTTTAAATTATTATACTAATATAATTATAACTTCAAATTCATGATCCAACCTTTCAATCTGTTGGAAAACGATAGTGTTGCTTATTTTTACGTGTGGCAACCACCTCCATAAAGTGATCTGACACATTTTTTATTTTATTTTGAAATTAATGGTAATTATTATATGTTCAATAAATATATATAATTTATAATATAAAAAAATTTAATGGTGAATTTTTATTTACCTTTCTATCCTTCCATCCATTAAAAATTGAAAACAGTGTTCATGTGTATGTATAACCTACCGTCTCTAGAAATTGTGTAATTAATTTTTCAAAATAAAATTGTTATGGTTGAATATAAATTTTTATATAATGAATATATATTACATATATTTAATTATAAATATTATATAGATTGTGGAACTATAACTAAATTATAAGGACCAAAACTGTCAAACCAAAACTTACATGAATGACGAAATAGTTAACACCAATAAACCAGTATTTTAATAAGGAATTATTAATAATTAAATGTTATAATAATATAAATGGATAATATTTTATATTATATGTGCGAAAATGTTTCTATTATAAGTATAATAAATTTGTATTTATTATATTTTTGGTTAGAGTTATTTTAAAGTGTGTTGAACTTAAGGTAAGGTATTTTTGTCTCACAGTAATTTCTATGAGACACACATCATATGAAAAACCTATTTTTTATTTATGTGTGTATATATTTCCTAGTGTATCTTTTTTATGATTCTTGTAAAAATATGTGTATCTACACATCCATACAATGTTTTTTCTTTCATTTTTTTATGATTAAAAAATTACTAATGCGGCAAGGGTTTTATATAAAAATGTATTCATTTATCAGAAAATTTTATTGTTATACTTACAATGATGAAATTTCTTGACTTAACTATCATTATTTTCAATAATTTATTTATTCTCCAATAATTGTTTTCAAATAAATTTTTTTGTATCATTTTCTTCTCTCTCTATGAACTTGGGATACCAAAAAAAAAATTAGATGGAAAAATAATTTTATATCTCTATTTCTTATAAATTCCATTCTCTTCCATGTTATTATTTTTTAATAATGGTTTAAAGAATATTTTTATTATTATCCATTTATAATTCATATATATTTTTACCAATGTTTAAATTTTTACAACATGGTTTAAAAATAATATTTTTTTCATTTTCTGAATAAGGTAATTTTTAATTTTTATTGACTATGTGAAAGGAATAATTATTTTATATATATATGAAATTAAATGATATTCCCACCATCATGACTACCATATATATTGATTATTCCTATGGAATTTTCTAAGGATCATTTGAATAACGTTTTTTAAATATTTGGGAATTTGTTATATTTTAATAAAATATTTTCAAAGTTAAAATTTTATTTTCCTCAAGATTTTTTATTAAACATATCATTGTATTTCTATTCATCAAAGAAAACAACCCTTGATTCAATATATATATATATATTACTCTAGATATGACCTAATGGTATAATCCCCATTATTTCTATGGAGGTCTTGTGATTGTGATGATAAGATGTTTATGAAACCCGTAACTTTTTCCATGGTTTATGGTATTAATAATTGATATAATAATTATGAAAAATGTTTCATTATCATATGTCATTCTATAATAATATTTTTTTTGAAACCCATCTCTGGTCAATGGGTAATGATATGATCATATTTTTATGATATTCTATTATAGGTCAGTATAATTTTCATTTTTTAATGGTTCGGTCTGGAATAATGTTTCCCTCTTATGAATTGGGTAATGATGGATATATTTGTAGATAATATAGACAAAATGGGGTGTATACAATATTTAGTAATGGAATTTGTCAAATAAAATAATATTGAATGTGAACCATTAATACTATAATAATTTGGGGATTGAAACCATTAAACTATTGTAATCTTCCAAGTGAGTCTTCACTATTGTTGAAATGTTTTCATATAGATATGTGTATGACCTGAATCTATTTATTATTATAATTTTATAATCTCACAACTTATTGTCATTTATTTCATATGTGATTCATTCTTTAAAAACAACCATGGCTTATTCAATGGATCATGTTTTTTATCTATTATTTGAATTTTATTATTTTCAAATGTCATTATCATGTTATAATACCCTTATACCCATGATATATCAATATATCCCTTTTTTACCCTTACTGACATTTTCTTATGTTTCCTTTCCCCGTGTTATAAATAATTGTATTATGTGTGATATGTCTATGAAGTGTGATATTAACGAAGAACATAGTTTTCAATGATTTCTATTTCTGATGAACTATTTTCCTTTGTATCCATGTTTTAATTCATACAATTCCTATACAAATTTTACAAGTTTGTTAATTTATTTAATAAAAACTCTACGGTCGTGATATAATGTAATTTTATAAAAATTACCAGTTTCTTTAGCTGGTATCAAGGAATGGTTAGTAATCTATTGAAATCTAAGATGAGAAATCATTAGAAAGAACCCTAGATCTACATCCATGTATATGATAACATCCAAATTTATTGGTAATGATAAGGGATGACCTAGGATAATCCAATGGTGTTGTAGATTTAAAATATGGTTTTTTTATTTATAATTCCTATAAATGTAAATTCATGAATGTTATTTTCCCATAATGTTTTTTGTTTTTAACACTATGTTCTTGGTTTTACTAGATAGATAGAACTCAAAGTAATCATGTAAATATCGAATGTGATTGAAGAAGAAATGATTTTCACTGATCTAATGTCTTATAATAAATGGATTATTATCATTGAAAACTTATTTTCCATCCTCTATTATTTAGATATTGATAAATCCATTTTAATAATCTTTAATTTGAAAGGATAATCAATTCAAGATGGTAATCTTATCAAGAATATGAGTTAATAAGAATAATTTTATTCCATATAGTGGGATGAGTTTAGAATATTATTTTTTATAAGTGATTTCCCTATATTCCAAAAATTAAAATAAAGAAGGAATTAATTATACTAAAGTATAAGGATTAATATTCTATTGGTGTGTATAATGAAAATTTTATAAGGATTTTTATGTTAGATTATACTACTATAATTTAACTTGAGAGTAGGGTTGATCAATTCTTCAGTTTCATAAAATGATGTATCTAAAAGGATGTATGCAAAAGGGTATTCAGTATCCATGAAAAAATATTTTTATGTGATATTAATGTGGATGTACATATTGTAAAAACCCATCAATCACTTGATTTTGATAAGAAATTTGATATTTAATTCAAACGAAACTATAAAAATAATATATAAAAGAATACTATATTTCCTACATGCCTAAAGTGTTGAATGAAAAATATGGGAAATTTTCCAAGTGGTGCTAGTATATTTTTTATATGTGGAAGGGAAGTTCATCGATATTATGATTTCCAAGTGATGGGAATAAGTTAGATAACAATGGTAATAGAGAGAAATCACTACATAATTCACCACCCATACTCAAGGGTTTCAAATTTAATGAGTATTGGAATTATTCTCACTATTTATAAAATATGAAGGTTAACAGAAATGATAAGTGTCAACAACCTTTTAATCATAGATATAAAGTAATGTATCATATGATCAATATATCTCATGAGTTATATGATAAATAATTGGTAAATAGTACACTTACCATACACTTTAGAACTGCTAATGTATTATTTTAGATTGGATCTACCCAAAAATTATTTTTTGAAAAATTATATAGTGGTATCACAATACAACTGCAACAATTAGATTCTAAATTAGTAGTGAAATCATCCAAAGTTGTGATGACTATATATAATGTATATGATTTTTCTCCATTTGATTTTTTGGTAATTTTGTTCTTGAAAATATCTTTACTCTCCCTATTATTTAACATGATTTTATCATATACATGGATTGAATTTATCTATATATACCCTGCATCAATAATTGAGGATGATAAGTCACATTTTATAATCAAAACTGACCTATGATCATCAATCTGGGTGATGATAAATATAAACATAAAATAGGAATTTAAAACATTTTATGGGTCTTGATTCATATTAAAAAATGTGTGCTTATAATATATTGTTTTTGAGAAACAAAGAAACTATGTTATTCTTATTTTCTGGTAGTTTTTTAATGCCTTTCTAGATGACTTTCCTTGTTTTCTACTACATAATTATGTTCTGTTTTTAATTGAACACATACCTGGTGTTAAACCTATTTAATATACTTCTTATAGAATTTCTCGGATTGAGGAGTAGGAAACAAAGTATAAAATCTATGATAATCGTGACAAAGGATTTATTCAACAATGTGTGTCACCTTAGGGTGGACATGATCTTTTTTTAAGAATAAATATAAAGTGATGTTACTCTAAAATTATTATAAGGAACTAAATAATATTATAATAAATGAACATTATTTACACCCTGAATTAATTATTTGTTTAATAGAAATTTTGGAGATCAATAATTTTACCTCTATTTACCTTCATTTGGTATATTATCAATTAAGAATCAAGAATGAGGATAAACCCTGGAAAACATTCTGTACGAGGTATAGAAACTATAAATATATATTAATTCCATATCTTACTACTTATGCCACATTATCATGATATATTTAATGAATACATTATTTAGATATTACATTGATAAGTTTGGGGTATTCTTTATATATGGTAATCGAATATATTCAAAGTTTAAGGAAGATAAGGGAGATCCCATCAAAATTTTGATTATGAACCTGAGAATGGATAATTCTTATAAAAAAATTACCATGTGTGAATTTTGGATATAAAAGGTGTCATTTTTTCGGATAATATAATATCAATATATGTTATATCTATGGTTTCATGAAATAGATAACTCATTGAACATCATCCTAGAGAAACCACTTTGACTAAAATATAAATTATTCGGGGTTATGCTTGATATTATTTATTGTCTTTGTATAATTTCACACAAAATTATAAACCACATAATATATTTACTCACAATGTATCCAAGATATTGTGGAAAAATGAATGAGGTGAAAATTTCAAGGAACAAAAGAGAAGTTTAGTCAATGCACCTTTTCTTACATTACATTTTAGTGGATAATGGATTTTAATCAATATTGATTATTTTATTAAGGTATTTGGATTCATTCTACACAATAATTACTTGGTAAAATGTTATGCCTCATTAAAATTTAAGGCTCGTGATAAAAATTACCCAACACATGATTTGGACATAGTTTTGGTGATGTTTACAATAAATATAACAAAGTACTATATTTAATGATAAAATCGTCATATATAATTATCATAAGAATTTGATGTATATTTTCACATAGAAATAGTTCAATATATACTAGATAAGAATGATGTAGTTTATTAATGATTATCTCTACTTAATAAAAAGATTGAGTATTTCTAAATGTTCAATTGTTGGATCGTGAAATCATAAAGGATAGGGTGAAATATTATCTTTCTCAAATTAGTGTTCAACCATACATCCTATTCAATATTAAAGAGGTGAAAAGTGGATACATAGAAATGAAGAATGTTTTTATAAGTGATCACGAGTTTACCCTTCATTATGAAGGAATGATAATATTTATGAACCATATATGTGTTCTATCCAAACTATAATTCAATAAGAATCTATTGTATGAGGCCTATTTTTCTTCATTATATATTCATCATGGATGTAATAAGATGTATATAAATTTGAAATATATTTTTGTGTCACGAAACATGAATAAAGATATTCTAGATATTTCATATCAATGATTGATATGTCAGTAAGTTAAGGATGAGTGATAGAAGAATAAGGGGATTTTATAACCATTACCTATAACATAATGGAGTACAAAAAACATCACCATATATTTTATCTTGAGGATCCCAAAAACCTATAAAATCCATAATATTTTTTGGGTTGTATTTGATTACCAAACAAAGTCAGTAAACATAATTTCTATCAATTAATTAGTGTCTATAAATAACATATCTATAATATATATTAATGGAGTGGTAAGGTTTCATGGATTACCAAATTATATTATAATTGATCAGGATCTGAGGTTTAAATTGATGTTCTAGAAATGTATTCAATATTATCCTAATATAGATTTCTGTTAAAGAACTTTTTATATCCCCAAATAGACAAATGGTATGAGATAACCCTTTAAATACTTGAATTTTAACTAATACAATGATGAAATTTTTTAATTGGTGTTTGGGATCAAAACATTATTCTAGTGTAGTTTTCATACAATAATATCCTTCTCTCTTGAAATAAGATGGATTATTAAGAATCTATATGTGGAAGTAATTATAGAAATAAAACATGATGGGATAAAGATATATTAAGATTGAAATTTGGAAACATGATAGCTGAGGAAATGACAATGAATGATAGTGTTATTCATCAATAGATCATATCATCATTGAATTAATAGAAAAATTATGATGACAATCATCGTAATTATATCAAATATGACGTTAGAGAGAAGGTATTAATTTTAATTTCTACAAGGAATATGGTTATGAGATTTAGATTTAATATAATACAAAGAAACATTCTATATTAGCCCTTTTGAGATTTTTTATCACATATTGGTTTTTACTTATACCATGGAACATCCACCAGACCTCTCGGAAGTTAATAATTTGTTTCATGTATCTCTATTGAGGATGTATAGAATTGGACCATCACATGTAATAAAATGATAGGCCATATCCCTATATCCTGATAATTATTTTTATTAGTAGTTATAGGATATTTTGGATAATATAAATAAATTGAAATTAAACATGACCACTCACTTAGCCATTGTTTTTTGATGAGACAACCAATTTGAATAAGTTTCATGGGAACCTGAGGATATGAAGAGGCAGAAGTATCATCAGTTATCTGTATCATAGTGATGGAATTTAGAGGTTGAAAATATTTTTAATGGAAGAAGAATTAAAACCCTCAGATTTTATGAAATATTTTTCCCATGTAAATAAAATTTCATCAATAACTTGTGTCACACACAACAGTAAGTTTAAAAATAATGTTACATAAAAATAAAATATTATTATTTAATGTGAAATTTATCTACAAGCCATTGGATTTTTGGGTATGAATATGAATAAGTAAATTATGAAAAAATTTGGTGTAAACCTTTATAAAATAAATTAATTGATAGTTAATATAATTGAAATGAAAATAAAAATATATATTTGAATGTAAAAGAAATTTTTTTCAATAAAACAATTGTAACGACCTGAATATGGAGCCACTCAACTGGTGCCCCATGCCCAATTTGCCACATAAACTCAAGCGCATTTCCCCAAACTCCAGAGGCTGCCTACTAGTAGTGAGGACCTTGGTAAGTTATTAGGGAAACTATGCCCTTATTTGGTAAGGTATATAAGGGAAAAGAAATAACTGTCAACAGCGGAAGCACTAATCGACATACAACAACTAAAACCAAACAGCAGAAGCAATGAATATATATAGTAATGATGATAATGATGTAGTGGGTAAAAGTATCTAATGAAAAACAAAAAACACAACAACATGCTGAAATACAACTGAAAACAAAGTACTAAAAGTAACAGAAACTCCATCAGCATCGCAAGCCTAAGCTCGGTCCTATGCTCTCCAGCTCCAACCAGAATTCATGTACCTGAAGTAGAAGGGCCACAATACCTATCAACACCTACAACCATATAACCTGTTTGGACTAAAAAGAAGGACCCAAATAGTGTGTGAGACTAATCCCAGTAGACAATCACCACAAGATTTGTACCCTACTATTAGTGAGCAATATAGAAAAATAACGGAAATAAATGCAGCAGAAAAATAGAGGTACACCAAGGTAAAAATCCTACAAATCTCCATTCACGTTTATTTTTTAATTTAATGCAATCATTTAATTATCAACCAAAGAGTCTAGCAATAGCTCTATATTCTCAAGGCACAGCAAGTAACACAACAAGTATCTCAATAGACTACCTAGACAACAAGAAGTACAAACCCAATCTTGTTCTTTGGCTTTGTGGAATCATCATAACCATCCAAACAAATAATAATACTGACTCTATGGGTGGATTGTACTGGCAGACCCCTCTTGTCAAATAATCATACAAGGTACAAACACTCTGGGAAGATCTCACCATCAATTTCCCTATGGTCTTGCAACAATAGCTACAGACTCTCTAAGGAAACACTTATTTATAATTCCTCATGTGGTCTCGATACGTGTGTAAACTAAGGAAACTCTTGGGAAGCACAAATTCCAATTATTTTAGGTCATATGTATGAAAATAATTTATAAGATACTCTCTATGTAAGCCCTTAATCGTCAATTCCCTCTTTAGTCTGCCGCACTAGGTTCTCACATCCCTGAGCAGTCTAGTCGTGCGTAATTGACTGTCAGCAGCCCTAAGTAAGTTAAAAAACTACTTGGATAATAGCTACAATGCATCAAAAGCATATAAATAGCAGACAATACATGAAATCAGCTATAACAAGGTAGTAATATAATTCTACAAGGTTTTCCTCACAGGCAACCTATGCCAAACGGCGATAAACAGCCAAAGCAAGAGAAATCACCCATGGGTGATCCTCGAAGATGCCACCAAGCATATATTACTATCAATTAACCTCAAGCAACAAGAAATCTATGTAAATTAAAAAATGGAATCAAAATCCATAACCTGGGATACCCGGTACATGGGTATCCGACACTTTTTTCACAAAAACTCAAAGACATTCAACGTAGGGAAACAAACTACCTACCTCGATCCTAGGAGATCGATATACTTGATCCATGAAGATGGATTCTCCTTATAACGACGAAGATCTTAGAAAACGTCCATAACACTCAACCCACGATAACTTGAGAAAGAAGAGTAATTGGAAAAAAAATCTCTAGGAGAAAGAATAACCCACCATTGTGGTTCCAACGCAATCGACGACAGCTGAAATGGAGATCTGAAGAAGGCACGAGGGCTCGGAGAAGTATCGCGACCGTACGACTTCTCTCAGATGAACGAAACCTGGACGAAAGGTGTTTTTTCCGTCAGAAGCGACTCTGGTCTGTTTAATAACAAAATAAAATACCCAACATGTACTTATGGGGTACACGGCATGTACTCTGTTTTTCCATACTCCACTTTAAGCGGCCTCCACATCACCCACACACACCGTGTGTGTGGCTCAGACATGGCCAGCACACAGCTTGGCGCGGAAAGGGAGTACACGGCGTGTACTCAGAATGTACATGGCATTTACTTAAAAAATTTCCAGAAACCACTCATTTCTCAAAAAATCCAGGAAAAAGGAAAACATACCTAAAATGAAGATATGGGTTCTTACAAACTTCCCCCTTAAAGAAATTTGTCCCCAAATTTCCCTAACGAGGCAGAGTAGAAGAAATCCCAAACAGCTCTGGACACTATGATCATACATCGACCTCTCTTTCCCAGGTCTCATCCTATACTCACCCATGCTTCCATAGCACCCATACTAGAGGAACAGACTGCCCACAGAGAACCTTCGTACTGTGATCGACAATTGGGATAGGTTGCTTCTCAAATGATGCATCCGCTTTAAGCTCAACCTCCTCGGGATGAAAGACATGATACGGGTCTGAAAAGTAATGTCGGAGCTAAGATACGTGGAAGATGTCATACAGGGCTTGGTACCTCTGAGGTAACTGTAACTGATAAAAAACCGGCCCAACTCTCTCCAAAACCCTAAACCCCCGGACGTGTCTCGGTGAAAGCTTAGCCTATCTCTTGATCCACTTGTGTCCCAACCTCGGGGTAACACGTAGGAAAACCTGATATCCTACCTCAAACTGTAGAGGTCTTCTCCGCTAATCAGCATAAGATTTCTGACGAGACTGTGCAGTAGCCATCCTCTTCTGAATCAACTCTATCTGCTCTTAGGTCTCCTGAACAGGATGAGGTCCTAGCAAAGATGCCTCTCCTGCTTGCAGCAAGCACAATGGTGATTGGCATTGACTACTATACAAATCCTCATAAGGTTCCATCTGAATATTCACTTGAAATATGTTGTTATAGGAAAACTTCACAAGAGTAATATGATTTTCTGAAGAATCGCTGAAGTCCAGAATGCAAGCTCGGAGCATATCCTCAAGCACCTGGATCGTGTGCTCTGACTGGCCATCTGTCTGGGGATGGTAAGTTGTACTCAGAAGTACCTGTGTACGCAAATATTTCTATATCCCCTTCCAGAAATGCGAAGTAAAGCAGGTGTCCCTATCAGAAATGATAGTAATCGGAAACCCATGCAAGCGCACAATCTCACGGACGTACAACCATCCAAGCTCATCGACACCGAAGGTTTCCTTTATCGAAAATAAGTGAGAAATGGTCGTGATCCTATCAATGACAACCCATACCATGTTGTTCCCTCTTGATAGTCTTGGAAACCCTATCATGAAGTCCATCGTGACATCATTCCACTTCCACTCGAGAATGGGTAACTGCTGCAAAAGTCCGGATTGCTGCTGGGGTTCTGTCTTCACCTACTGACAAGTGGAACATCTCATGACAAAACCAGCCACATCTCTCTTCATACCTGTTCACTAGTACTGGAGGTGTAGATAATGATACATCTTGGTGACTCTAGCATGAACTGCCGAGATGGAGGAATGAAAGTCTAGCATCATCTCCTCATGTATATCTGTTGGCGCCCATACGCATCCCTGAAAATGCAAGATCTCATCCACGCCAACGGTCTTTCTGGTAAGAGGGTCCACTCCTGACACACTTTCCCATAGAAATAGGCCTTCATAATCTATTAGATGCCTCATTATAACTTTGTCAAGAGGCATAGAGGTAATAGTTATAGAAGATAGGAAAGTCTACCCCTGCCTGTCGTGCACCTCCAAATGCATTTCAGAGAACAGAGCCATAAACTGCCACTCATTGTTGGCCTCCTGAACTATCTGTATATAAGTTCTCCTACTCAGTGCATCAGCCACTGCATTGCCTTTCCCAGTGGTATAGGCAAGATCTAATTTAAAGGAATGAAGATACTCGACCCACCTCCACTGTCTCAAATTCATTTCACGCTGCATTAAGATGTACTTGAGACTCTTGTGGTCAGTGTACACCACAAAATTATCTCCCAGAAGGTAATTCCTCCAACAATTAAAAGCATGAACAACTGCAGCAAACTACAGGTCGTGCATAGGATAATTCCTCTCATGTGGTCTCAACTGCCGAGATCCATATGAAATAACACGATCCTTCTACATAAGCACTACTCTTAGCCCGATGCCCGATGCATCACAAAAAACAGTATAACTCATTCCCGGCTCTAGAAAAACTAGAATCAGTGTCAAATTCAACCTCCCCTTAAGCTCTTTAAAGGATGAATCAAAGAATTATTTCCAAAATAACATTACCCCCTTCTTAGTCAAGACCTTCAATTGCGCTGCTAAGCATGAGAAGTCCTGTATAAACCTCCTGTAGTAACCAGCCGCCCCAAGAAACATTTTACCTTGAAGACATTCTTCGGCTGATCCCAGGTAACTACTGCTATCACCTTCTCTGGGTCTACTGATACCCCTATCTCTAAGATGACATGACCCAGGAAGTGGATCTCATCCATCCAAAAGTGTCACTTTGAGAGCTTATAATATAACGGATGCTCCCTCAGTGTACTCAAAACGATCTCAAGATGGGTTTCATGGTCGTGTCGAGTGTGAGAGTACACCAAGATGTCGTCTATGAAAACCACCACGAAGGAATCAAAGTAAGGATGGAACACTATTTTCATCAATACCATGAAGACGGTCAGCATGTTCTTGAGACCAAACGGCTTAACCAAGTACTCATGCAGACCATACCTTCTCCGGAAGGCTGTAAGGGGTATATTAGATGGTCTGACACGCAACTGATGATAGCCGGATCTCAAGTCGGTCTTCTAGAATACTTTGTCCCCTCAAAGATGATCGAAGAGATCATCGATCCTCAGCAAGGGATATCGGTTCTTGACCGTCAATTGGTTTAACTTCCAATAATCCACGCAAATCCTAAGGGTACTGTCTGCCTTCTTTGCAAAAAGGACAGGTGAACCCCAAGGAGAAGTACTGGATCAGATGAAACCCTTTGCCTACAACTCCTCCAACTTCTTCTTGAGCTCCTGAAACTCAGGTGTAGACATCCTATAAGGAGGAATAGACACCAGTGCTGCTCCTAGAATGAGCTCAATCGAGAAGTCTACCTCACGCTCTGGAGGTAAACCTAAAAAGTCTTATAGAAGGACATATTTGAAACAATCCACCACTGGAGGAAAGTCTAACTGTGAAGTCCCCTGGTCATCCAGATAAAGACTAGAAATTGGTTTGTAACCCCTCCTAGCCTATGATGCTCTGTTCTAGCTCTACCCGCCTAAACATCCCACTCACCTCTATAAAGAATGGACCTGCCATCTGGTGATACGAAACTCACCCTGCGGCGATAGCAATCAACGACTGCCTAGAAGGGAACCAACCAGTCCATCATGAGAATGAAATAATAGTGTGTCATCTCAAGGACTTATAGGTTCCATAATAATTGACACCATGAAACCTCTAGAGGTCATTCTTTTTACTAACATTCGCTATATGTCCTCGTTCCCAAGGGTGTGTTGAGAGTCAACATGTCAGCAGACGAAAATAAACAGAGCCCAAGGCTCTCCATGAAAGCAACAGAGATAAATTTATGCAAAGCATCAGTATAGAAATGAGATGAAGATAAAATAGAGGATACTAAGATCGTACCTCAAACTGTAGAGTGTTTGGGATCGTGCTCTTGAAGAATCATCTCTAGAGAAAAAGTCTGGCATGTATCGCGGCCTTGTGTAGCAGCCTGAAAACCATGATCTGCTCCTCCCTGATCCTCCCTACTGCATCCATGGCCTCTACCCTGACCTTGATGTCTTGAAGAACTCCAGCTCCCAGTCTTTTGCGGAACTGGTAACCCTGCCTTCAAACGTGGGGTTGAAACTGATCCTCCTTCACTAGCTGCTAGAAGGAGAACCTTTCAGAAACTCTCCAGATGACCCATCTTGTCGCATGATCGGCACTCCACTGGGTCACTCGGGCACTGGGGGTTCTTATGCCTGATCCTCCCACAATGATAACACACCAATTTGGTGCCAGAAGGGAGATCTCATCTACCAGAAGGAATAACTCACTTCCTCGGGTCGCCTCGGGTAGACTCTTTGTGGTGCTTCCTGCTGTCTGTCTGAAAAAATCAGCCCAGGATGTTGAACCGCCCTTTTCCATAGCTCCAGTATCCCTTAGGTTCCTTTCTGTGATCAGTTCCTAGTTGACTATCATAGTAATAGAAGTTAACTGCAAGACATTCACCTGCGATCTGATCTCTGGTTTGAGTCCCTCCTCAAACTTCCTTGACAGGAACAACTTGGCATTCCCTAGAATGGGAGTGAAACGCTATAACTCTGTGAAACGGGAGGAATACTCCATAACTAAAAGAGAACCCTAGAACAGGTTCATGAACTCCCTAGATCTGTCATCCCTCAGCGTCTCTGGGTAGAAGTAGTCGTAGAACATACGCTGGAAGTCATCCCAATCTATAGTCTTTTGGCGCCCTGCTTGAGAAACTATGTCCCACCATCTTTTGGAAGATTCTCACGACATGTACGTCGAGAGCTTCACCCTCCTTTCTGGGGGTGTCTCGAGATGGTCGAAGATGGATAACATGGCTTCTAGCCATGACTCCGCAGCCTGTGGTCCTCCATCCCCTGTGAATGTGGGAGGATGTTGCTGCTGAAAAACTCGCGTCAGCTCTTCCATAGTCGGGGCAGGATGCTAAACTCCCTAGAAGGTTTGCATGAATCTCATGAAACCCTCTCTGAACTAATCATCAGCACCAGTGTCTGGAATCACTGTAGGTGACATGTCCGTAACGATAGGCACAACTACTGGTAGTCCCTGATCGGCCACATTAGGCATACGATCACTGCCTGGTTCCTGTCATGCAACGGGAGGACATCTTGGTGCCATAGCTCTGAAAGATCAAAAAGCACCTTAATTAACAACGAACACAGTTGCAACATAATAGAGTAAAATACAACATGAGGGAAAACCTTTAAAATTGGGAAAAACATGACTACACGGCGTGTAGTATGGCTACACGGCGTGTTTCCAGAAATTTTTTCCCTCGGCGTGTACCTTGGCCATACATGGCTGTGTAAATAGACAAACTACATAGCATGTTCTCAACTACATGGCGTGTACTGACCATTTTCTCTCTACCTGGTTACTCTTATATGACAAAGTCACATGGACTATCCCAGCCGAAGACTACACGGCGTGTTGAGGAAGACACGACGTGCACTAGACAAGCCTTACATGGCCCGTGTTGATAGCGACACGCCCTGACCCACGGTCGACACTACACAGTGTGTTCCCAAGGGACATGATGTGCACTTAAAAAAAACCCACGGCCCATGTGGTTCGTTACACAGCTGGCTACATGGATGACCCATACACGGCGTGTTCCGAACAAACACGATGTGTATAGGAGAAGATAACACCAACCCGTGTTGTTCGTGACACGGCTGGGTACCTAGGGCAAGACTACACGATGTGTTCATACCAAAAACGTCCTGTACTACCAGAGTTTTCCCAACCCATGTTGTCAGTGACATGGTTGGATACACAGTTTACCAATACATGGAATGTACATACCGTACACGGTGTGTTCCTAAAGACCCTTTTACAGCCTCGTGTCCTTGTCCACACGGTCAGCGACACGGACAAAAAAAACTCGATGTGTATTTATAAAGTACATGTCGTGTATTCTGGGTTTTTCTAGACAGTAGCCTCAGAACTACACTGGGGCCCATAAAACACAAAAAACAGAGGTTAAGGTGCCAAATTATAATCCTTGGGGCCCATACTCACCATGAATCAAAGCTTGTCATCATAAAAATGCATATAACAAGCAACAGTATAACAAACTCACGACCCACAAAATTCCGATCCTCGAGGACCCATAACACCTCTAAGACCAAAGTTTAGTGTCCATGGTAAAGAAGCTCTAAACAACTGATACCCTATTCACATAGCATGTATTTTATCACAGTAGCTATCACAATATCATGCGTTGTCTATCACAAATTCTATCAAAACAACTTACAATATCTAATATAACCTAGATGGTATGAAAAAATGCATGGCATGTGATTTTATAACATGTGCCTATATGATGCATGAGATGTCATACCCTCATCTTATCGAGTTGAAACAAAATAGAACCACAATCATATAAACAGTAATAGCACAAAACAAGTTCATCACCCAATAGTGAAATAAATTAAACTGTAACATTTGCAGAATTTTAAAATCACAACATTCAAGGTAATCCGGATTTTTTCCTGTACACGGGTTCTAGAATGCCCGGGCACAGCTATTTACCATTTACCTATTCCATCCTATCCCCGTCTAATGTCGCCAAACAGTAAGTCAAATAGAAAAGGAAGAAACTCCTCTTATACCACTTTGTAACGATCTGTATCTGAAGCCACTCAACTGGTGCCCTATGCCCGGTTCGCCACATAAACTCAAGCACGTTTCCCCAAACTCCAAAGGCTTTCGACTAGTAGCGAGTTCCTTAGTAAGTTATTGGGGAAATTATGCCCTCATTTGGTATGGTATAAAATGGAAAAGAAATAATAGTCAACAACAGAAGCAGTAAACGACATACAATAAATGAAACCAAACAGCGGAAGCAATGAATATATATAGTAATGATGATAATGATGCATCAGGTACAAGTATCTAAGGAAAACAGCAAACACAACAATTTCCTGAAATAGAACTGAAAATAAATTACTAAAAGTAACCGCAACTCCAGTAGCATCGCAAGCCTAAGCTCAGTCATATGCTCTCCAGCTCCAACCATTATTCATGTACCTGAAGTAGAAGGGCCACAATCCCTATCCACACCTGAAACCATATAACCTGTTTAGACCGAAAAAAAGGACCCAAATGGGGTGTGAGACTAGTCCCAGTAGGAAATCACCACAAGATCTGTTCCCTACTATCAGTGACCAATATAGAAAAAGTCAAGTAAATAAATGCAGTAGAGAAAGAGAGGTACACCAAAGTGACAATCATACAAATCCCCATTCACATTAATTTATTAATTTAATACAATCATTTAATTCTCAACCAAGGAGTCTAGAAACAGCTTTATATTCTCAAGGAACAGCAAGTAACATAACAGGTATCTCAACAGACTACCTAGACAACAAGCAGTAAAAACCAAAGCCTATTATTTTTCATGGTGGACTCATCACAACGAACCAAAAAAATAATAATACTGAATCTTTGGGTGGATCCTACTAGTAGACCCCTCTAGTCAAATAATCATACAAGGCATAGACACTCTGGGAAACCCTCACCGTCAATTACCCTATGGTCTTGCAACAATAGCTACAGAATCTCTGAGGAAGCACTTACATCTAATTCCTTCTATGGTCTCGATAAGTGCGTAAACTAAGGACACTCTTGGGAAGCACAAAGTCCAATTCTTGTAGGTCATGCATATGAAACTAATTTATAAAAGACTATCTAGGGAAGCCCTTAATCGTCAATTCCCCCTTTAGTCTACTGCACTAGGTTCTCACAGCCCTGAGGAGTCTAGTCGTGCGTAATCGACTGTCAGTAGCCCTAAGTAAGTTCAACAACTAATTGGCTAATATATACAATGAATAAAAATCATATAAACATCAGGAAATACATGAAATCCTCTATAACAAGGCAGTAAAATAATGCTATAAGGTTTTCCTCACAGGAAACCTAAGCCAAACGGCGATAAATAGACAAAGCAAGAGAAATCACCCCTGGCTGATCCTCTAACATGAAACCAAGCATATACTACTATCAATTAAACTCAAGAAAAAATAAATCTAAGGAAATTAAAAAATGGAATCAAAATCCCTAACCTGGGATACCAGATACATGGGTATCCGGCACTTTTTTCACAAAAACTCAAATCCATTCAACGTAGGGAAACAAACCACCTACCTTGATCCTGGGAGATCGATATACTTGAGCCACGAAGATTGATTATCCTTAGAACGGCGAATATCTGATAAAATGTCCAAAATTCTCAACCCATGATAACTTGATAAAGTGGAGGAATTGGAAAACAAATCTCTAGGAGAAAGAATAACTCACTGATGTGGTTCCAACGTAATCGATGGTGGCTGAAACAGAGATCAGACGGAGGCACGGGGGATCGGAGAAGAATCGTAGTCGTACATCTTCTCTTGGACGAACGAAACCTAGACGAAAGGTGTTTTGTCCATCAGACGCGACCCCAGTCCGTTTAATAACAAAAAAAATACTCGGCGTGTACTTCTGGGATACACGGCGTGTACTCGGTTTTTCTGTACTCCACTTTAAGCGGCCTCCACATCACCCCCACACATCGTGTGAGTGGCCCAGACATGGCCAGCACACGGCTTGGCACGTCAAGAGAGTACACGGCGTGTACTCCGAATGTACATGGCGTGTACTTCAAAAATTTCCAGAAACACCTCATTTCTCAAAAACTCCAGGAAAAAGGAAGACATACCTGAAACGAAGATTTGAGTTCTTACAAAAATATTTATGCACACAATGCGTTTTAATCTTAAAAAATAAATTAATAACCATGGATGGAATATTTTTTTTAATAACATATAATATATATTCAAAATAATATTTAAAATTAATATAATATTTTTTCTTCTAGACATTGGTTTATAATATATTCACAGTATTTATTTAAAAATATATTTTCCAAAAAATGCTTTTTTTTGCATCCTGGGCACTAAATTTAAAATCAATTTTTAAAAAATTTATAAAATCTGAATGATAGAATAATTTTTCAAAAGAAATTAAAATTTTAAACATTATATTATGGTTATTATTTTATATATTTTCCTAAAAGATAGTTTTCTGATGAATATTGATAAATATTTATTTCTATTGAAATTCATGTTTTGTTTAATAAAATTACAATTTTACCAATTATAAAATGTCTTTTTAAATGAATAATTAATTAAATAATGTTACTATTAAAAAAATTTAGAACATTGTAATTAATTTCATATTGATTTTAGTTAAAAACATTATTCATAATAAAATATTTTCATTGTAAATTCACTTTTTCATTGTGATTGTGTGTTTAATTTTAAATTTATGTAGTCAATATAGTTGAATTTAATTTTCTATAATTTATTGAATATATTGAATAATAATTATTAATATTAGGTTATATGTTAAACTATATTAATAGTCAAATGAATAGTCAAAATAGTCAAAATTAATTACCACAGATAAGGATAAAATGGGTTTACCAGTGGGTTAAACAAAAATATAAAGGTTTATTTTTCAATTAATAATGTATAATTCATATTATATCCAAATATTTCTAACTTATACTAAGAATCCTTAACTATATTACCATTTTTAATAACTTTAATATTGAATGAATTGAAATTCTGTATTCTTTTAAGACATTTATTAGTGGGATCTTACCCCCAATTATAAAAGGATACCCCATCTCATCTCCTGTACACAATTCAAGATCCAGTTTTTCAGCCAACAACTATCCAAAAAAATTATTTAATTCCAACCCCATATCCTAAAATAATTTTTTTAACATAAAACCCTAATAATGATTATTTGTGTGGGAGCCTAAAATAGTTGAACAAAGAATATGTATCTTTCTTAATCGATCATTTTTTTTATTTCCTCTTCCTCAAACATGAGATATTCTTCAACTATGGGAAAATAATAAAAACAATGTGTTCTAAATTATGATATTTTATTTAATTAATTTTATAAGTTGTATATATACCCTCTTCTATTAAATTGGATTATAAATCGTTATCATGTGTACGCCATACAACTGCCTTGCAAACTATAGTAATTTGTTTTCCATAATTTCCACCCATGGATGGATATAATGACAGATTTAAAATATATATATATATATGATATTTAAGATATAATTATTCATCTATAATTGTAATATAACAAAATCATTTTCCCTTTATTTCATTTCAAAAGTCATAATTACCCTCAAGTGTATGAGTTGATAATCGCCTCCACGAAGAGATGTTATACATTTCTCATTAAATTATAAATATAATGGTAATAATGATAAATTTAATGACTAAATTTTATTTATGGGGTATAAAAATGATTATGAAAACATTAGTTAATATTTTTCTATCTTTCATTCCATCAATCAAAAAAGTTAAACACTGTTCATTTTTACATATGGTTTAATGTCTTTATAAATACTGTAATTTATTTTTATTTCTCTAAATTTTAATGATTACTATAAATATATATTTTTATACATTAAATATATGATATATTTAATTTCTTATTAACATTATTGAGATGATGAAGTAATAATAAATTAACAAGGTCCAAATCATTAAAACCAATTCTTACATGAAAATTAAGTCAATTAACAAAAAGAAATGATTATTATAACAATGATTTATTATTAATTGGATGTTTAAACATTATAAGTGGAAATTAATTATATTATAAGTATTTAAATAATTATTTTTTAAAATCCTAATAATTTTTAATTAATTTTTGATAAATCTAGACTTCTTTCTAACCAAGTGGAACTTGAGTTATGGGATTTTCTTCTCACCTTAATTTCCACAAGTCATGTTCTATATTCACCTCTTATTTTTTTTATTTGGTGTATATATTTCTCATTAATTCCATTTACTATAATTATGATGAAAATAATGGGTATTTAAATATAAATATTATGTTATTTCATTCATGGGGCTTCTGTGTCATGACTCGTCCCAATGGGGCCCGCACTGTGACTCCCCAAGCCCGCCTCCAATAGGCCAGGGGCTAGTGACTAACACCGGGTAGGCATATTACTAATCCTGGGAGTCATTGCCTAAGTACCTGTACACATGCACACATCTCCAAGACCACAATTTCTGAAATGTAAAAACACTAAGGAACAAAAAAGGCATGCATACAACTAAACTGGGAAAGAATACAAGCCCACCAAAACAAATGTCTAAAAACTGCAAAGTCCAACCTATAAAAAACAAAGGTACTGGGACTGCTGCTCGTAGTCGTAGGAATGCCTCGGCCTGTAGGGAAATCAGAAATCTCAGTCATATCCTGGTCTGCCCGGGACTCTGTCAAAAGGGTTCTTGTCTACACAAGACATGACACGTGCGGGCAAAGCCTATGTAGTGGTGAGTATAACAATACTCAGTAGAGGACCCTAAAAACCAAAAAGCAGTACACAAAGTAAAGGTATAGTTAGTTATTCACAGTATATGTCTACAAAACATATATAACAAACCAGATATACTAAAAACCTATACCCTTAGTCTAGAGACAAGTCACACAATCGCATGCCTCCAGTTAGGGGTTCAGTTCGAAGATTCCACGAAGCACTCGTTCCGAGAGAACACACTCCACGAGTCTTATTGCTCTGATAATTCCCTTCCGAGAAGTATTGTTCTTCAGGAAGCATCACGAGAGGTGGTTACACTCATTATGAGAGACACACTTCTGAGTGAGAAGGTTACGATAGATAGATTCACTCATTACGGGATACACACTCCTGAGTGGGAAAGATCACGATACACAGATTAGTATAACTACCAGGGCCATGGTGGATACCACGAATCATCCGGAATTCACATGCTAGGTAGAGGATCGACAACTAGTTCAGTTGGTCATGTCGATGCCAGACTCTACCTAGGGTCAAAAATGGATAGGGGATCTCGATCTGGGCCTCTCAGATAGATGCCTGACTCTATCACAGAAAGTCCTACTAAACGGATCATACTCCTATAAAAGGAAACGATACCTAACCTTCAGGGGAACGAGAATAAGGGGCAATAACCCAAATGAAAGACGTCTAAGTTGGGATGAACAAGAGGACCATGATGTTTTCCAAGACGTACACGGTGTGTAGAAAAGTTACACACTGTGTTGTCTGACCCTGGGTACTACTCGTGTACAATGGTCCATGTCGTAAGGCTGGTCATGTTGAAAAACTGAGTACACGGCATGTAGTATGGTGTACATGCCGTGTCCGAGTGACTAGGGTTGTCTCTATGTATGCTAGTCATGTTCCCATACACGGTCATCAACCCATGTACTCCAACCCGTGTAATCGGTACACGGGGTGGCCCACGTTAATGGCCTTGCCTAGCCATGTGATGGAGTACACGGTCGTGTACTCCATCCTGTGTCTTTGTACCCTCTGGATACATGCCGAGTTCCATGTAGTTGCCTCTACCTTTCTGTACACGTCGTGTCTCTTGAAGCCGTGTAGTCCAACCCGTGTCCGTGTACTTCCTAAAATACACGCCGAGCTTCAGGTAAAGTCTAACATGCCATGTGAACAGGGTCACATGCCGTGTGATTCCTCTATGACCCCCGAAACCCTATTCTCGACCGCTAGTACTACACGGTGTGTTCTTCTGAAGTACACGCCGTGTATTCTGGAAATTTTCAGAAACACAGACCTCCATTGTCGCACCTCTAGTGATGCTCCGTTCATCAATCTGGCCATCCGATCGCCACAAAACTCACAGTTTTTTGTCACCCTGACACCACGAAGCTGATTCCATTTTATTTGGGCCTATTATTGGCTCTGAAAACATGCAACGACCCATCTGTGTGAAGAACGCTCGATGAACAACCCTTCCCAATTCGGGCTGATTCATCGTCTGCTGTCATCGTCGCACCTCCGTGAGGTCGTTGGGGTGCCGATTCATCAATTTGCGATCATTGCGCCATAGAACAGATGTGTAACGATCCATTGTTCATCAACCTGTGAAGAATGCAAAGAACGCATGAGAGGAAAGTGGGAATGAAAATCAAATAAAACAACACAAGGAACAAACCATCGCCGTGGTGCTGACCCAGTCCCGTTAGTAGGATTAAACGGAGCAGAAATCAACAATAATAATAAACATGGATCAATTCCTCGAATCATCTCAAATAAAACCCTCCCACAAGAACGTACGAATCCAAGGATCAACTTGTTCATGGTTGATCTGTGTTCTTCATTTAAAATCAAAAACGTGGAAAGGAGATTTGAAATAACAACCCCTACTTCAAGAAGGGATCGATCGTTGATGAAGAGGTCGTTCTACCGTCATCGTCGAGATCCTCAAACCTTGTTGGTGTAGTGATTCGCAGCTTCGATCTGTCGACATTCGTCACCGATAGTTTTCTTCAGGGTTTCTCTCAATTTTTTTCCAACGATCGATGTTCGATTATCCCAATAAAAAGGGAATGGAATTTGACATACCATCATGTTGTGGAATTAATGAGTCAGCATTGCTATTTATGAGTCATTACTACACGACATCAACGACTGAAATAGTTTCCCCATCGCCACGCTGCAGTGGATGTTTCCATAAAAGAAATAAAATAATCTTTTGAATTTATTTTATTTTACTTTACTTAAAATGTCCGAAAAATTAACTTTTTCCCTCGACCAATGCCGGTCGAGGTTAGGCTCATTCTTAGGTAAATTCATCACCCCGGATGCAACAGTGCCTTTATATTTTTAATCTGGGAATCCATTTGGAAACTACCACAACCATGGACAAGTGCCGAATCACTTAACTTAAAAATTTCAAACCACCATGGAGATCTCTATATAGAATCCAAAGTAGGTAGCGTCAGTCTGGTGTCCTTTAGACAGCATAGAGGTCATGTTTCACATTATACTTCTGATATATATTGATATAGATTTACACTTCTCATTTCATATGTAATGGATGGATTTTACTAGATAGTGTTGGTGGGGCTCTAGTGATTATATCTTAGACCCTATTGAGGATTAATTTTGTTACCTAAAAAGAACATATGGATACATGTATGGATAAAAGGGAAGTGTCCTACTTTGAAGGTTTGATTAACTTTATAAAATGTAGTGCAATAGCAGAAGACCATGTTTATCCTTGCGATGTAACCAAATAGTTTTTTCATATTTTTTGTATTTTTATAAATCATGTTTTATGTGAATATTCCTCTATATATCATATATATCCCCTTTCAATTAACATCAGGACACAATCATCATTTTGTATATTATTTTGATCTTCTGTTTCTTTTCATATTTTTTCTAAAGGTTTATGATTCCACATTATATTAATTATACTTTTTCCACTGATTACTATTATTATATACCATTTTTCTACACTATGACAATGTGTGTATATTCACCTCATCATACGATCATAGAAATTTGATACTAGTTGATCTTCTCTAGCATACGAGTAGTCACAATTGATGACATATGGATAATCAGGTTCTATTACTTATTATTGAACTAGGTCTATGACATCAAAAACAAGCATTAGGTGACACTTTTTTAGTTTTTTCTTACTATATGGGTATAATATGAGAGATTAGGAATATGTTTGAATTTGGTAAGGAGCCTATGTTTGGGAGTAGCTAAACCACGTATAGGAGAAAGAAAATTTTCCTAGGATGAGAAATTGTAATATTGGTTTGTTCCAGATATAATATTATTGATTTGTCTTTTGGTTGATTCGTATGCTTTTTATATTTATTAATTCTATCATTATTGTTATTAATTTTTATTGTGGTCTGGTATGAAAAGGGGGTACCATATCATTTATTATAATAGGAGCCCATTAATTCACATGATATGCATTATTCAAGTCTATATCAGTGTATAATGTTTTTTTCACTGCATACATTGTCTTTGAAAACAATAATATCCTTGATAGTTATATTTGAAAATGTATAATTTTTCTTGTATGGATAGTATAATTAGATTAATTAACGTTTATAAATGAAACTAAAACATTTTTTACATATAACATGAAGTTTGAACCATAATTAAATAAGTATGGAATGTTTGATCAATGGAACACTAGTTATATAGTGGGGAACATTAGTTTATTTGGTTAAATGAATTCATATTTTAATTTATGAACCATGTACATGTATTAATTAGTAATAGTGATTCATTTAATAAAATTATTTTACATAAATCCTTATATCCTAATACCCAAGGAAAGGCTTAGTTTGCAGTTATATGATGTTCAAATTTTAATTTATAAAGAGAATACACATTTATAAATTAGGAATGGTGAACTTTCAAACTAGATCATATAATATACGCATACAACTAAATTAACATGAACTTAAATGAATATATACTCTTAAATGAAATAACTAGTGAGGATAATTGGAATGTAAATGGTGTTTCCTATATACCATGAAATTTAAACTTCATATACCAGATACAATGCAATCTGATGTTAGGCCTTGAACCTGATGAAACCTTATTAGTGGGAAGATTCGAGTCACTTTTGTGATCCATTTTGATATTCCTTACTACATATAAGTTGATTTTGGATCAGGAATAGATGTGTAACCCTTTTCATAGGATGTCTTGTATCAATTCTATAATGATATACCTAATCTTATATAATATTTAAAGTTATCTAATGCATGTATTTGGAAATTATATATCTATGCCACCATGAAATCCTCAATATGTCTATCTGGAATGAGGAGAAGATCGTGGTTTGGAGGTGGTTGTCTATAAGCCACCAAAAGAACCCCCAATAGTTCTATATAGGAAACATCTCATTTTTCCTAATCTGGGCATCTATTCTCATTTATGATATAGCTTCCTACACTTTATGCAGTTTTTGTAAGGATATTCATGGTTTACCCCTAATATGGAAAATTTGAAGTGGGATTAGTATCTGCATTATCCACCTATATTCTCAGGGATGGTGGAACCCAGAGTGTTGATTATCAAATAAGGGACATGCAATCGATATTAAATAATTTGGAGTCCCATCCGAATTTGGAGGTACCTCCTAATAGGAGGGTAAATCTTGAGAGATATATGCTTCATGATTCCTATAATAGTTTGTGGTATTTTATTACATAGTTTGGTCATTATCAGGGTGTTGTAGAAAAAAACATACAAAAACCCATATATAATTAATTATTTCCTTAGATAATGAGAGAAGATAATTCTAGAGAATTTATTCACATACATTAGGTTTCTATGACTATGACCGACTATTTGTCTTGTTTAATCAAACATCATGTCACGACCCCGTCCCACCAAAGATGCCCCTCCTGATTTGGCAATGGTGAAAGGGAGATAATGACCCCCGAGTCCCGCCTCTAGTAGGCCCCGGGTGGCGACTAGCACCAAGGGTATGAGTTTTTCACAAATATGGGAGGCATTACCCTTTTTGTTTTTAAAGATCGGGAAATAGGACAAGTCAACCACCAAAAAAAGGAAAAGATCAAGTATATAGAAATAAACACAATCCATTCCCACATGCATGTTTAAACAATTTTATAACAAGGTACAAGTACAAGAAAGCTCAAAGTACAATACCAAAAGAAAACAAAGGTACAACAATAGCAACAACTCCAGCTGTCCGACTAGTAGGGTCCCGCGCGGCACTGGTAGTCCTCCTGGAAACCTGGAAGTAAACTTAGGGTGAGAATACAAGTATACTCAGTACAGAAACCTAAAGCTCTCATGCACAAGTGGGGAGACATCCTAATGTCCCGTGAGATCAACAGAAGAAACCTAGCAAGGAATCCTATCCACCCAACCTCACCAGCCACACTCACCAAAACATAAGCACAACTGGTAGTAGTAGTATAAGAACAAGAGTATTGGGTACCCCGCACCATTTCCCCTTTAGTTAGCTGCTCTTCCTAACGGAAAACATCCTGATGCTGCCACACTCTCCCCTCCCACAGACACCTGGGCCTCACCACCACGTATCCCACCCGCACACACTTGGGCCTCACAACCACCTATCCCGCCCGCACACACCTGGGCCTCACAACCACATATCCCGCTCGCACACACCTGGGCCTCAAAACCACATATCCCACCCACAAACACCTGGGCCTCATCCCGAATATTCTTGGGAAAAAGTAGAACCTACCCGAAGAGTCTTGGGCTAAAACCACCCCAATCGAAACCTACCTGAAGAGTCTTAGGTGTAAGGTCGCCTCAAGACATCACAGCCTAGGGGAGAAAGAGTAGGAAGGAGCTAGTAACTATGGGAAAAACACCCTCTCCCATAAAATGGGAGTGTTTGGCACTAAGTTCTCAACATATGTGGGGTGCGATAAAAACACAAAAGATACAGATATATACATATATATACCAACCTCACAGCCCAACCTATGTCTTCTAAAAAGAGAAACAGATCACGTGCCTTGGCACTGCTACTACGAAGCATGCATACAACAAACAAACCCAACCCCCTTTAGGTTTTCACATTTCAGTAGAAATAGTTCTTTAGTTCCTTAACTACTGGGAAACTATCCACAACTAACCACACCAATTGTTTGTAAAACATATCCCTGCCATCCACAAAACAAGTTTGGAAAAACATAAGTAGCACAACAAAGTCCCTCTTATCAACCAACCAACCCCATTGATTATTATTTCTGATTCATTACCACACCCCACCATTCATTAACTCTTCCACTTTTATTTATTAATCACAACCCATAACCCGTTCACATTAAATCCCAACCATGCAGCCCCGCTGCCAACTGCCATAACCACAACCGCACCAAAACCCGTACATTAAAATCCCTTTAATACCATTTATTGTAGCCCCACTTCCCATCACCATTGTAGCATTTACACCAACCCACAACCAAGTCAACTGCAGCCCCGCTGCTCACCCGATCCACAACAACCCACAAAACACCCCCATCACATGTCCCATAACTAATCCAACAACCACATGTTCATTATTCCATTTTTGTTTAACCGAGGTGATCACACAAGGGTTCCATATTTTAAACAGCCAACATTATGTGATTACCCAATTTCCACATTCCACAAGGTTTCCACCCATAAGAAAATCCAGAAGGAGAGGGGAACATTTAATTGTGTAAGCAAATTCCCCCAACGATCATGATTTTTTGTAGGCATAAGCTCATTCAATTCACAACATAATATCACAGGATATAAAATTAAAGTAACAGCAATCACTAACTTCCCAACCCCATTCATTAACTTGTTATTATCTTTATTTAAACCGGTTCAAAAGTGTTTTACGTAAACAAGAAGACACCCACCCCACATGATGCACAAATTAGAGATACAAAGGTAAAATCCATACTTTAACAGGTTCTTGATTGCAACGCTCCTTCGGATCAACCATAAAAGACGTCTGTCGGCGTCCGTCACTTTTGTCGGGTCCCGGCAAAACCTCCTCAGGTGGAAGTAGGAAAGGAAAGGCAGAAATAAAGACAAAATATCCAAGCTTGGAAGCTCCGCCTCATCGTTACGATCCCGTGGCCACTGACGGATCGTAAATCGGAGCTCGGACAAAGAAGTTATGGAAGGAAGAGCCTTCGAGTCTCTTGAAAGAGCTCTGCTCAGAGGAGAGGAGAGGAGAGGAGAGGAGTGAGTTGAAAGAAAGAGGGGACCCGTCCTTTTATAGGCGCAAAAAGAAAAATTACACAGTGTGTACTTTATGGTACATGGCGTGTACTCGGTTCTTTCACACGATCTCCACGCGGATTCCAACACGGCTATGCGGTCGTTGACTGGTCAACACACGGTTTGAGGGTAACACATATGTGGGGAAGGACTACACGGAGTGTAGTTTGGACACACAGCGTGTACTCATTTATTGAACATGGCAAGGACACGGCCTGCAACATGGGGTATACCCAAAAAAGGGGTACACGGCGTGTACTCAAACTACACGGCGTGTAGTTTCAAAATTCTGGAAAGTGTGAGAAAAGTCCATTTTACCCTCCAGAACACTTCTTGACCTTCTTTTTGACAAAGGAATGGGCCAGAGAGGTCCGGGACATTACATAAAATACCTCTTAAAACATTCTTGTCCCCGAGAATTCAAAAACCAACCCAGAGGAACCTGAAAAGATCCCTCTTAGGGTTCTCGTTATAACAGGAACCCAACCAACAACCCTAATCATATGTGTTAGGAATTCCTTCTCCTATGTCGAGATATTATCCACTTTAGGCGGCACTGGATTGCCTTCACGGGATTAATAGCATCATCATTAATGCGTCTTTATTAGGAATTGGGTCTTCCCACTTTCATACATTAGGATTTTTCAACTCACACTCCCCCAAACACCACACAACCTACACACTGCCCGAACACATGGGTTTGGGAAATTCCTTCTCCTATGTCAAGATATTATCCGCTTTAGGCTGCACTGACTCTCCCGCACAGGTTCAATCACATCTGCATTAATGCGTCTCAATTAAGGATAAGGTTTTTCCCTTTCCCCACACATTCAGACATGTCACACATTACTAGGGAAAGGAAATAAAAAGTTCTCACAACTGACAAGCCAAGCATTCCATATATCAAGGGTACAGAGTACAACATCAACACAAAGCTCAGAAGAAGCAGGGAAAACACAAGTAAAAACATCTCCGGGTACTGATCATGCATCTGGGTCTCTCACTCCCAAGTTCTCTCCTCGAGGCCATCGTGCCTCCACAACACACGAACCAATGGAATGGTTCGTCCACGGAGCACCTTCTCTTTACGATCTTCGATTCCGACAGGTCGTTCCTCGAATGTCACATCGTCTCCCATATCTAACTCTCCCCAGTCGATAACGTGAGAGTCGTCATGTAAGTATCGACGAAGCTGGGAGACGTGGAAGACGTCATGAAACTTCTCCAACTGAGGTGGCAGGGCCAGCTGATATGCCACCTCGCCGACTCACCTTAGCACCTCAAAAGGTTCGATTAACATAGGTGAGATCTTTCTCCCCTTCCCAAACCTCTGCTTCCCCCGTTTAGGAGAAACCTTAAAGAACACATGATCTCCCACCTCAAACTCTAAGGGCCTCCTCCGACGATCAGCATAATACTTCTGGCGGTCCTGGGCCGCCTTCATCCTCTCACGTACAAGCTAGATTTTCTCCGTGGTGCTCTACACTACCTCTGGCCCAAGAGCACCTGTCTCACGAACCTCTTCCCATCAAATGGGTGAATGAAATGGCCTTCCATACAAAGCCTCAAACGGTTCCATGCCAATAGTAGAGTGGAAGCTGTTGTTGTAGGCAAACTCTACTAAAGGCAAGTGTCGTACCCATGATCCTTCAAAATCCAGAACGCATGCTCGCAGCATGTCCTCCAGCGTCTGGATAGTCCGCTCTGTCTGCCCATCGGTCTGGGGGTGGAAAGCAGTTCTAAGGCGTAGTTGGGTTCCAAAAGCATGGTATAGCCCCCTCTAGACTCGTGAGGTAAACTGAGTATCCTGATATGAGACGATAGTCTTCGGGACTCCATGCAAATTCACCACCTCATCTACATACCTATGTGCTAAGGTACTCACCGGGCCCGACTCCTTGATTGCTAAGAAGTTAGTTGATTTCGTCAGTCGATCCACCACCACCCAGATAGCATCATAACCACCCTGAGCTCTGGGTAGTCCTGTGACGAAGTCCATTGAGATTTCATCCCACTTACACTCAGGGACATCTAAAGGATGCAACAAACCACTAGGAACACGGTGTTCAGCCTTCACTTTCTGACACACTAGGCATCTAGCCACAAACTCTGCCACTGCCCGTTTCACCCCGGGCCACCAAAACTATTCCCTCAGGTCTCGGTACATTTTCAAAACTCTAGGATGTACCGCTAAGGCTAAGATATGGAACTCATGGAGAACTCCCTCTGGCATTGCCTCCAGAACAAACAACCTTCCATGGCAGAGCATCCGATGTCGGCTGTCCTCTGACCATCCTTCAAGAGCATTCCCCTGATCAACATGATCCCGCATCACTTCCCCCTCGGAGTCCCCCCACTGAGACTCTTCCACCATCTGCAACAAGGTGGACTGCACCGTCATCGGAAACAAACATCCTCTAACACCTTCTTCCCTTGCATCCAAGTGCAAGGCAGCAAACTCTCCCATCACTTTCCAAGCATCAGCAGATTCCCGAACCACTTCCTGAGGCGACTTCCTGCTTAGGGAAACAGCCACAACGTTGCCCTTACCTTTAGTGTAAGAGATCTCAAAGTCATAGTCTTGGAGAAACTCGACCAATCTCCACTGCTGTAAGTTCAGGTCACACTAGGAGAAGATATAACGCAGGCTCTTGTGATCTAAGAAGACCACAAAGCGCTCCCCAAAGAGGTAATGCCACCACCACTTCAGTACAAACACTAATGCTACAAGCTCCATGTCATGGGTGGCATAGTTACACTTGTGCAGGCGCAACTACCTAGACCCATAACAAATCACTCCCTTCTTCTGCATCAGCACGCACCCCAGACCAAGGCCAGAAGAATCACAAAACACCTCATATAACACCCCTTCCTCTGGAAACCTTAGTACGAGAGCATTGACCAACTTATCATTCAGGTAGTCAAAAGCCCTCTGGCACTGCTCGCTCTATAGGAAGACCTGGTTCTTCCTAGTCAAAGCTGTCAATGGAGAAGCAACTCGAGAGAAGTCTGAAACGAACCTCCGATAGTAACATGCTAACCATAGGAAACTACGAACTTTTTCCACGCTCTTGGGTGCTGCCCAAGAAAAAACTTCCTCCACCTTCGACGGGTCTACTGACACTCCACGCTAAGACACTACGTGCCCAAGGAAGTGTGCTTCTTGTGTCAAGAACTTACACTTTGACAATTTCCTGTAAAGATGGTGGTGTCAAAGGACTTCCAAGACTGCCCTGAGATGCTCAACGTGCTCTTCCTCTGACCTTGAGTAGATTAGGATGTCATCGATAAACACAACGATGAACTGGTCCAGAAACTCCCAGAAGACAAAGTTCATAAGTCCCGTGAACACAGCCGGTGCATTCGTTACTCCAAACAGGATCACCACAAACTCGAAGTGCCCATACCTGCACCTGAATGCCGTCTTCGAGATGTCACTGTCCTTTACCCTCAACTGATGATATCCAGATCGTAGATCAATCATGGAAAACCAACCCGCTCCCCTCAGTTGGTCAAAGAGATCATCTATCCTTGGGAGGGGATAGCGGTTCTTGACCGTTACCTGGTTCAACCTTCTGTAGTCTATGCATATCCTGATACCACCATATTCCTTCTTCACGAACAAAACTAGAGCACCCCATGGTGATACGCTAGGTCGAAAAAAACCCTTCTCCATAAGATCATCAATCTGAATCCGCAACTCTCTCAACTCCGAAGGTGCCATTCGATAAGGGGCCATCGAAATCAGACGGGCACCAGGCTGTAAGTCTATCCCGAACTCAACATCACGTCGGGGGGGGGGGGGGGGGGGTTGAGTCACAAACTCCTCAGGAAAAACATCTAGGAACTCCCCAAAAACCTCTGGTACATCCATCATCTCTCTATCAGTTGGAACCACTGATAACCCACCCAATAAGGAAAGGAGAGGCTCCACACGCCAGCTTCCCGCCTGATAGCTCCTCTCGCCAACAAAAGATATGTGTTGCCCATCCACGTCGGAGAACACGACTCTTATCTAGAAGCAGTCGATAATGGCACTAACAGAAAACAACCATTCGATGTCTAGGATGGAATCGTATGGCTGCATCTGTAATAGAATAAGGTCCCCACTAGATCGATGTGGTCCCAACATCAGCCCACATCCCCTGCAAACACAAGATACGATGGTCTGGCCTCCAACTGGTGTACTCAGTACCAGTGGTATGGAACTTCTCTCTACGTCTAGTCCCAAAGCATGGGCTAGACTAGGTGCAACAAAAGAGTGTGAGGGTCCTGAATCGAACAAATCTGAAACAAGAGTGTTGAACAAACAAATCATACCTCGCACCACCTCTGGTCCTGCTGGAGCTGTCAACTCTGCTATGTGAAACTGTCCACGCCCAGCTCCTCTGCCTCTCCAATGTCGTCCACCTCCCCGATCACACCCTGGTCGAGGTCCCTGAGGATCACCCTGAGGTCGACCTCCTCCCGCAAAGTCTTCCCTCGGAGGAGCATGGTCCTGGTGCTACTGGAAGGGCCTCTCTGGAAACTGGTGCTGCTGAGGTGGGTGCTGAACCTTCCCACCTCCACCGTACTATGCTCGGGTCGGGCACCAACTCTGAACGTGCCCGAAACCTCCACAAGAAAAACACCTTGGTCCCGGGCTCGTGAAAAAGGGACGAGGACCCGAAGATCTGAACTGGAACTGCTGGGGCCTGCTCCCCACTGGCCTGAACCTGGAAGGTCCCGTCGCAGGGGACCTGTTGCAGAGTGCCTTCCCCTTCGACGAGCCTGGCTGGATCCCCTCTCGGGGTGCACCTCCCAGCGAGTGCAACCTCTCTACAACCTTTTCCTTCTTCTGTACCACCAAGTACATCGGAAGGGTGAAGGGGGTGACAGCATACTGGAGCGAAGGACGAAGCGCCTCCTCCAAACGTCTCACCCGAGACTCCTCATCTGAAAAGAGATCCGGATCAAAGAGTCGGAGACCCTTGAACTTGATCCCCAGCTCTCGTACCGACATACACCCCTGCTGAAGGGAGATTAACTCCTGTCGCATCTCCGCCTTGATCATGGAAGAAAATAATTCCTCTCAGAATTCCTTCTCAAAGTCATCCCATGGAACCACTCCCTCTATCCTCTCTCCGAGGTAGAGCATCCACCGCTATCGCACCGCACCTCTCAGCTGACTGACTGCTAGGGGAACCCAGTACTCCCTCGGAGCATGGATCAAGGTAAAAGCGATACCTAGCTCCTCAAGCCACCCCTCTGTCTCTGTATCCGAAGTACTACCCTCATACTTCTTGAGGGTCCGCCGCTGGAAAGAACGGAGAGTCTTCTGCCACTGGCTATCTTCTTCCTCTTGTTCAATCCTCAACTGATCAACCACCTGAATCTGCTGGGCCTCGGCCTTCAGAGCCACCCGGGGATGACGTCCAAGTTCCATAGTTGTACGGTAAACAAGGATCGCCTAATCCCAAGTAGTAAGAAAAAACTCAGGGTTTTATTTTTATCATTTTATTTCAATTTCTTTCCCAGAACACCAAAATCAAGTAAAACACAATCATGATGATGCATGTACCTTCACTGGGGTCTCTACCCTTTAATCAATGTAGTATCACTTGGTCTTTCGGTAGGCTCAGATTCCTTTCATCGGATCACGGGGGGCCCTAAAATCCCGTGTCCTAGCCGGTCTTTTCTAGCCTATGTCACGCACCCAGATTAACTAAAATGGTTTCCCTACCATCCCATGCAATCCTCACAGTTCCTAACCCTAGACTCCATCCTATCTCTCAACCATCAGCTCTGATACCATTCTTTCATGACCCCCTCCTACCAAAGATGCCCCTCCTGAGCTGGCAATGGTGAAAGGGAGATAATGACCCCCGAGTCCCACCTCCAGTTGGCCCCGGGGTGGCGACTAGCACCAAGGGTATGAGTTTTTCAAAAATATGGGAGGCATTACCCTTTTTATTTTTAAAGATCGAGAAATAGGACAAGTCAACCACCAAAAAAAAGGAAAAGAGCAAGCATATAGAAATAAACCCAAACCATTCCCACATGCATGTTTAAACAATTTTATAACAAGGTACAAGTACAAGAAAGCTCAAAGTACACTACCAAAAGAAAACAAAGGTACAGCAATAGCAACAACTCCAACTGTCCGACTAGTAGGGTCCCGCACGGCCCTGGTAGTCCACCTGGAAACTTGAAAGTAAACGTAGGGTGAGCATACAAGTATACTCAGTAGGAAAACCTAAAGCTCTCATGCACAAGTGGGGAGACATCCTAATGTCCCATGAGATCAACAAAAGAAACCTAGTAAGGAATCCTATCCACCCACCCTCACCAGCCACACTCACCAAAACATAAGCACAATAGGTAGTAGTAGTATAAGAGTAAGAGTATTGGGTACCCCGCACCATTTCCCCTTTAGTTAGCTGCTCTTCCTAACAGCAAACGTCCTGAAGCTGCCACACTCTCCCCGCCCGCACACACCTAGGCCTCACCACCACGTATCCCGCCCGCACACACCTGGGCCTCACAACCACATATCTCGCCCGCACACACCTGGTCCTCAAAACCACATATCCCTCCCTCACACACCTGGGCCTCACAACCACGTATCCCGCCCGCACACACCTGGGCCTCATCCCGAAGATTCTTGGGAAAAAGTAGAACCTGCCCGAAGAGTCTTGGGCTAAAACCACACCAATAGAAACCTACTCGAAGAGTCTTAGGTGTAAGGTCACCTCAAGCCATCACAGCCTAGGGGAGAAGGAGTAGGAAGGAGCTAGGAACTAAGGGAAAAACACCCTCTCCCATAAAATGGGAGTGTTCGGCACTAAGTTCTCAACATGGGTGGGGTGAGATAAAAACACAAAAGATACAGATATATAAATATATACCAACCTCACAGCCCAACCTATGGCTTCTGAAAAGAGAAACTGAGCACGTGCCTCGGCACTGCTACTACGAAGCATGCATACAACAAACAAACCCAACCCACATTAGGTTTTCACATTTCAGTAGATATAGTTATTTAGTTCCTTAACTACTGTGAAACTATCCACAACTAACCACACCAATCGTTCGTAAAACATATCCCTGCCATCCACAAAACAAGTTAGGAAAAACATAAGCAGAACAACAAAGTCCCTCTTATCAACCAACCAACCCCATTGATTATTATTTCTGTTTCATTACCACGCCCCTACATTCATTAACTCTTCCACATTTATTTATTAATCACAACCCATAACCCGTTCACATTAAAACCCAACCCTGCAGCCCCACTGCCAACCACCATAACCACAACCGCACTGAAACCCGTACATCAAAATCCCTTTAATACCATTTATTGCAGCCCTGCAGCCCATCACCAACGTAGCATCTAAACCAACCCACTACCAAGTCAACCGCAGCCCCGCTGCTCACCCGATCCACAACAACCCCCAAAACACCCCCATCACATGTCACATAACTAATCCAACAGCCACATGTTCATTATTCCATTTTTGTTTAACCGGGGTGATCACACAAGGGTTCCAGATTTTAAACAGCAAACATTACGTGATTAACCAATTTCCACATTCCATATGGTTTCCACCCATAAGAAAATCCAGAAGGAGAGGGAAACATTTAATTACGTAAACAAATTCCCCCAACGATCATGATTTTCCATAGGTAGAAGCTCATTCAATTCATAACATACTATCACAGGATATAAAAGTAAAGTAAGAGCAATCACTAACTTCCCAACCCCATTCTTTAACTAGTTATTATCTTTATTTAAACCGGTTCAAAACTGTTTCATGTAAACAAGAAGACACCCACCCTACATGATGCACAAATTAGAGAGACGAATGTAAAATCCCTACTTCAACCGGTTCTTGATTGCAACGCTCCTTCGGATCAACCTTAGAAGATGTCCGTCGGTGTCCGTCACTTCTGTCGGGTCCTAGAAAAACCTCCTCAGTTGGAAGTCGGAAAGGAAAGGCCAAAGTAAATACAACGGATCCAAGCTCGGAATCTCCACCTCGTCGTTATGATCTCGTGGCTGCTAACGGATCGTAAATCGGATCTCAGACGAAGAAGTTATGGAAGGAAGAGCCTTCGAGTCTCTTGAGAGATGTCTGCTCAAAGGAGAGGAGAGGAGAGGATAGGAGTGAGTTGAAAGGAGGAGGGGACCCCTCCTTTTATAGGCATGAAAATAAAAAGTACACGGTGTGTACTTTATGGTACACAGCGTGTACTCAGTTCTTTCACACGGTCTCCACGTGGCTTCCAACACGGCTCCGCGGTCGTTGACTGGTCAACACACGATTTGAGGGTAACGCATATGCGGGGAAGGACTACACGGCATGTAGTTTGGACACACGGCGTGTACTCATTTATTTCACACGACAAGGACAGGGCCTGCAACACGGGGTATACCCGGAAAAGGCGTACCCAGCGTGTACTCAAACTACACGGCATGTAGTTTCAAAATTTTAGAAAGTGTGGGAAAAGTCCATTTTACCCTCCAGAACACTTCATGACCTTGTTTTTGACGAAGGAATGTGCCGGAGAGGTCTGATCCATTACACATCAACTCTTTATAATGACACTGTCTAGAAACAAATTGTTTACAAAAAGACATTTTTAATATGGTCTTGTATTTTTCATTTGATCGTGGGTGAATTTCTTTTGGTTGACCACAATTTCTAAAAAAGTGAATCAAGCTGTCGTCACTGAGTAGAACCTGAGGGAAGATGAATGTGTGTGATAGGGTGGTTTTATACTACGATAGGGAAGTGGTTCTTTGATTGGTAAGAAGAATCACTTCAAGACATCATGTCGGTGGGAGGAGTAGTAAAATGACTCCCACATATATTTATATAGTGTATCACAAGTGTATAATGTCAGGTTATATAAATACTAATTGTCCCAAGGCCTCCATTTAGACATGAAGATATAGAATGTTGGGGAATGATTATTGGTTCTGCATGATTGTTCCATTATTCATAGTGGTGTAGGATTCAAATCAGCTCCTCCATCAAGGTTAGGACCAGTAACACCACACTTTAGGGGTATCTAGAGATCTACTAATAGATCTGGCCAAAGAATTGGCCATGGTTGTGGTAGAAAAGATTTAGTTACTAATTTTTAGTAGTTTGTACATACTCAATGATTAAAGGTTTTATTTCAGGGCCACATATGAAGCCATATATTTGTAATTATTCCTAGTGTTGAGGAAAAGAGTGTTTTTACTTTTACAATTAAAAATAAAATTCTAGTATCCTCCAATTTTGTATCATCATTATTTGATAGCTAACATCAAACTAATTTATATAAAATACATTAATGAAAAATGTTCATATAGTTAGATTTATTTTGTGGTATAAAAACTCATGATACACTATTTTTCATCTGATATGATATCATTTTCCTATTTAACGAATGACCTCTTGGGATGGTTTGTTATCTTTTGGTATATATTGTAACGCCCCAACCCCTCTAAACTCGAGTTGGTGCATTACTAAGTTCATTGGCATGGTTAAAAGGAATAAAGATCTAGAAGAAACGATCAGTTTAGTCATCTTTAAGAAACCAGATACATATATGTAACTCAAAATTACATTGGAAAAGTTTACAAAATACGATACATAACAAAAAATAAAGACTACATCCACAATAACTCAATAAATGATCTCCTCTTCATCACCTGTTGAAAGTAAATAATAAAAGAGGTGAGATAAAATGATCAGTAAAGGTTAAAAATGTCAGAATAATGAATCAATAATAACTTAATTGTAAACAATTTGACATAATCAATATGGCATGGGGAATAAATGAAAAACGTGCGCCATTAATAAACTGAGAATAAAGCTGCATCCATAGATTTTTGTCATAGTGAAAAACTCATGGATAGTAATAAATGATAATGAATAAAGATAATTATTATTAATTGGATGTAATTTTTTTGGAACATGATACCATAATAATGTAATAACTATTTAGTTCTTTGGGTATAAACCCATATGATTTTTGGAAACAAACTCGAAGGGTTTGTCGCTAACTGATTTGTCTCATGAGACCTACCGATGCATCGAGGGGTTATAGCGGGCCCCACACACCTTTGAATACAAATCATTCTTTATACATAGATTCAACACAATATCAACATGAATTTACATTATCATTATAGAATAGAGGATACAGATTCATCAATATTTCCACAGTCAAAACAACATTCAAAATAAATACTGTAAGTAAAATGGTACACGGCTTAGACAATAATCATATCCATGATATGAGAATATGGATATTTAAATGGAATATAATTTCAATTGCAAATTGATCTCAAATTGGAATTAGGAACACCACATAAGAAAGAGTAGGTGCACAATACCGAGCAAGTCACAATGAAGTGAAAATTGAGACAAAGCTCGTTACCACGTTGTAATCAATTAAGTCGTATGACCAAAAGTTAGTAACCACAAAATGAATCATAGAAAACAATGAATATAAAAATAATCATGATAATATATACCAAATGGTAGTAAAACTATACCACATATAAGAAATAAGAGGAAAACAATGGAAATCTGACAGAATTGAAAGTGAGATTAGAAAACCCCTTACAAACATTTCGGCATGGTAACGAGTGTTCTTAAAAGGGATTAATGAGAGGTAAAGGGGTATACCATTATTTCTATGTCATATTGACATTAAGGGGAGGTGAAAAAACATAACTCGTAATTAGGCATTAAAATAAAAGAGCACAACATAGGGGAGATTCTTGACCAAAAGTGAGAGAGAAGATCCCTTACCTTATTCTTGAAGGTATTATTCATTGTTCTTAACGACATGAATAATCACATTTAACTAAAATAATTAAAAATTACAGAACCCAATCAACATGTAATTGATATTTTATGACTTTATTATGTTCATTAATGGCTGTTTTGATGGTTTAATATATTCAATTTTATTTTTTTGGTAGCATTTTCTTCTTTGGTTTTCATGATCCGTTTACTTGTATTCATGAATGAATGTTTGCTTGAAATATGAATAAAAATCCATAATTGTTAATATACATTTTTAGTTACATTAAATAGATATAATGGATCTTATAATTATTCTCTTTATATACCATGTGGATGACTCATTCGATGAGTTAAAAATAAACGATTGGATTTGGCATGATGGTTTTGTGCACAATAAACATGTTTGGTATTATTATTCCATATTATGATTGTGTGCGGATTCCAGAACATTAATCAAGATAAAATACATATATTATGACCAGGTTCAACCATTGAAAAATTTTCATGACCAGTACTAAAGATATTAATGCAAATTGAAAACTCGGCTTCTTTGAGTGTGATAAATTAACACATCTCGGGCGGTGTTTTCATTTATTGTATAAAAGGAGGGAAAAAAGAGAGATTATAATGAAATATTACATTATCAAAATAAGAATCCAGTACCTATAAGGTACTATAATTATCATGAAATTTAGATCAGGGGAGGTGATAATAGAGAACAAAATAATGGAACTTTGTAAAATAAATTGAAAGAGAAGAGAAGAAAGGTTCACCTCTTGAGTACTTCTCCTTCAAAATCTCTTTAAGGAATTTGTTTTTGGCCTTTTGATGAGACGAGAAGGTCTTTTACGTGGGGAGAGGGCTTGGTATGATTATATGTCTGAATTTAGGCATGTATTTAAGCTTTAGTTGTGTGGGAGGAAGAGGGGGCGAAGGGTGGTTTATATAGTGGAGGGGAGAGGAGTTTTCTTAATATTATAATCATAAATTTATTATTTCCTCTCAAGACAAGAAATAGTGAGTATTCCATGGAAAAAATAGTAATATATGAACGTGTGTTATATATTTGGGTGATTATATCACCCGTTATTCTAGGACTAGTTAATTTAAATTATAATGTATTTATATGGTAAATTAATGTATTTTACTATTCACCAAAAATTCAAGTATTTCAGAAAAATCCCAAAATATTTACCCAAACCATTTATCAACGTGTAGAATCCAAAAATGAAGTCCATTATTCAAAAATAAATTTATAAACATGATTAATTAAATATTTAATTAAAATCATTATTTAATAGAAAAATATAAACACTTAAAATATTCATCTTCATTTTTATTGTGCCTAAATTTATTTATACATTCATGGGTATGGATACCATTCATAAAAGGCATATTACTATTCATAAGGGTAAGTTTATATTCATAAGGGTAGGTAGCTATTCATAAGGGTAGGTTACTATTCACTGAAAATTATGTTAATTTGATCAAACTCGAAATATCATTCTAAACACAACAGTGTATGTCAGATTTTCAAAATTCAAAACACACAAGTGGAATATTTATGTTCAATGGTTAGGCTATGATTGTCTTCTAAATTATGAAGTGTTGTTTCAAATAAACTCAGTTCTTTATGAAATATAAGCTATGATTCAAATGTAATTAAGATAAACGTACCATAAAATGTTTGTGGTGATACATTATTCCCTCCTTCAGAAATTTAGTCCTAAAAATTTTATGTATAAATCCCACCAAAGAGATGTGGGTGATTATTTTTCATAACATCCTAGGTTCCCATGTTTCTTCCTCCATATTCGGGTTTCTCCAAAGAATCTTTACTAGATGATTTTTCTAATTTTTCAATACCTTCTCCCTTGTGTCAAGAATCCCGATAGGCTTTTCACAGTATGACAAATCAGGTTCCAGTTCTATTTATTCATATGTGATTACATGCATTGGGTCTGGCATGTATTACTTTAACAATGACATGTCGAACACATCATGAACTCTGGAGATATTTGGTGGCATCACTAAATGGTAAGATACAACTCTGATTCTTTCCATAATTTCAAATGGTCCGATGTACCTGAGGCTCAATTTTCCTTTATTACCAAACCTTATGACACCCTTCCATGGAAATACATTCCGAAAGACATGATCTCCCACTTGGAATTACATATCCTTTCTCTAGTTATCAGCATAACTCTTCTTCCTACTTTGGTCTCCTTTAATATGGTCTTGGATTGTCTTTACATTTTCTTTGGTCTCTTCAACAAGTTCTAGGCCAATATGTTTCGTCTCACCAAATTCTTCCCAACAAGTTGGAGTTCGATATCTATTTCCATATAATGCTTCATATGGACCCATTTGAATACTATAATGGATACTATTATTGTAAGAGGATTCCACCAAAAGAAAGTATATATCCCACATACCTTGGATGTCAAGAGAGCATGATCTCAACATGTCTTTTAGAGTTTGAATAGTCCTTTCAGACTGTCCATCAGTTTGGGGGTGATAAGCAGTACTCCTTCGAAGCACAGTATTCAAAGCCTTCTAGAGAGTTTTCCAGAATATTGATGTAAACTAGGGATCTCTATTGTACACAATTGATAGAGGTGCACCATTAATTCTTACAACTTCATTAATATAATGTCTTTCCAGGCACTCAAGTGGTAAATCCTATCTTATTGGAAGGAAATGTGCTGATTTTGTGAGACGGTCAATAATCACCCACATGGAATCATTCCTTTTAGGTTTCCTTGGTATTCCGGTGAAAAAATACATCGAAATTTTAACCCACTTCCACATAGGAATAGGTAGAGGTTTCATCACTCCTTTGGGATGTTGTCTCTCTACCTTCACTTGTTGACAAACTAGACACCTTGACATGTAGTCAGCAATTTCCTGCTTCATATTATCCCACCAAAAATGTTCCCTCACATATATATACATCTTTGTGTTACCCAGGTGTATAGAAAAATTTGAGCTATGAGCATCGTCTAATTTTTTTTAGATCAGGTACTGATGGAACGCATAACCTCTTCCCAAATTTCAGAACTCCTTCCTCATACACGAAGTCTTCCAATCTCCCATCCTTGATAGCATTAATTTTCTTGTGCAGATTCTCATCATCAAATTGAGATATTTTATCATCTCTAATTAAGTTGTTTTATAAATAATTAGAAAGAGGAAATATGTTTCCCCTTATTTAACAATTACCATATCGATATTTAGTAGATCCATGAATATATGATCTCTCTCAATCCTCGTTTGATTAAGAGGTCCATGATCTTTCCTGCTTAATGCATATGCCGCATTATTTTCCTTTTCTGGGTGGTAGTGTATTGAAAAGTCATAATCTTTGAGTAACTCTATCCATCTCTTTAGCCTCATGTTTAGTTATTTTTGTGTGATGATTTATTTCAATCTCTTATGGTCTGTATAAATCTCACATCTTTCTCCGTAGAGATAATATCTCCACATTTTCAGAGAAAATATTATAGCTGCTAACTCAAGATCATGAGTTGGATAATTTTTCTCTTGAGTCATCAACTGTCTTGATTCATAGAAAATAACGTTATTGTTTTTCATAAGGATGCTACTCAGAACATTCTTTGATGCATCACTATATATTAAAAATCCATCACTTCTAGATGGAAGAGTTAAAATTGGAGCATTGATCAATATTCTTTTTAATTCTTCAAAGAATTCTGTACATTATTTTGTCCACACAAACATAACTCATTTATTTTTGAGCATGGTTAGTAGGTTATCCAATCCGGTGAAATTATGAATAAAATTTCGATAGTAACCTGCCAAGCCAATAAAACTACGTACCATGGTCACATTTGTTGCCATGGGCCAATCTTGGTTCGCATGATCAACTAGGATTCCATCCTTAGAAACAATATGGCCTAGAAAAGAAACTGATTGAAGCCAGAATTCACCCTTTATTAACATCCCATATAATTCATATCTTTTAAGAGGTTTTAGAGTAATCTTCAAGTGAGCCTCATGATCTTCATTTCTTTTTGAGTATACCTCGATATCATCGATGAATATCACAACAAAGTTATCAAGATATTCCTAGAAAGCTAAATTCATTAAGTCTATGAAAACATAGGGTGCGTTTGTCAATCCGAAAGGCATCACAGTAAACTCGTAATGCCCATACCTGGTTCGAAATGCTATATTAGAAATATCTTCTTTTCCCACACGCAACTGATGTTATCCAGATCAAAGTCCAATATTATAAAAGTATTGATCTCTATAAATTTGATCAAATAAATCATCAATTCGAGGTGGAGGATACTTATTCTTTATTGTAATAGCTTTGATTTCCCTATAATCAATGCATAGCCTCATGGATCCATCTTTCTTCTCGACAAAGAGGATAGGGCCTCCCCATGGAGAAACACTAGGTCGAATAAATCCCTTTTCATTCAATTCCTCTAGTTGTTTCTTTAGATCCATTAATTACAAGGTGTCCATTCTATAGGGAGTATTTGATATAGGTCTTGCACCATGAATTAATTCAATGGGAAACTCAATTTCCCTCTCTGGAGGATGTCTAGGTTAATTCTCAAGAAATACATCATTTTATTCTTGCACTATGTGCACATCTTCAATTTGAAGATTTATTTCCTCACCCATATATATCGGTTTCTCTTCCTCTCATAGAATTGAATTCGATGGAGCTACTGAGGGAGGATCTAGATAAGAATCAAGTGGCGAGGTCTCTACTCTAAAGATAATATATTCTACACCATTTTCAAAAATCGTAGCTTCCTTATTATTTAAATAAATCTTTTCATCATAATTTTACAGCCAATTCCTACCGAGAATTATGTCAAATTAATTCATTGGTATGACGATAAGGTTAGTAACTAAACCATGTTTGTGTGTCGTGATGGGGACTAGTCAACATGCCTTTATTGCAATGATTCATCCCCTGGGAGTTTTGACTGATAACTCCTTTATTTAATCAAATTGAACATGTCTAATTTTCGTGGAAAACTAGGAAGATATAAATGAATGTGATGATCCAAAATCAAAAAAGGTGTTGGCTGAGTTTGAGGAAACAATTAATGTACCAGCCACCACACCATTATGGACTTAAACTTCCGTGGTTGTAATCAAATAAGCTCTCCCTTGCACTCTTGGATTTTTACGAGGCATGTTTCCTTTGTGCTTAGGACACTCATTTGAATAGTGTCCCATTTGTCTATAATTTTAGCATTGAACATCATAAAATTGTTTCTTCCCCTTCCATTCATGAGATAGATGACCCTTTTCTCTACACGTATAGCATACTCCCATGCCTTTCATGCATTTCCCGAGATGATTCTTTCCACAGTTCTCACATAATACGAATTTATTCTTTCCCTTGTTCTTATTTGGAACCTCAAATTTCCCTTGGTTATCATAGTACCGCTTTTTATCTTGGATTCCCTTGAACAAATTTTATCTAGAAAATTACTTCTCTATTTTGGGGGAAAATGATAAAATTTCATCATATGATGAAAATGTTTGAGAATCTAGTTCCCTTCGAAGTCTTGGATTAAGACCTTCAAATAAATGTTCAATCTTGTCTACCATGTCACGTACGTAATCTACAGCATACTTGGAAAGTATTGTGAAGGTAGCCTCATACTCTACAACATTGTCTTCTTCCTTTTTCTTTAATCCAAGGAATTTCTTCTTCATTTTTTTCATTTCTCACGAGGGAAATATTTTTCGAAGAATATTTCTTTAAAATTCCACCATTCCATATCTTATTTTTCTTCTTCCTATGTGGTATTCTAAATCAAGGACCACCATTGATCAGCGTCTCCCTTAAGATAATATACTTCCATTACTACCTTTTTATTTTCATTGCATATTAATGCCATGAATATATTTTCAAGTTACTTGATACATTACTTAGAAACCACTAGATTTGTAGTCCGGATGAATTATGGTGGCTTCTACCGCATGAAACAATCCAACATAGGTGTGGAATGGTTATTTTTACAACCTGAGTAAGTTGTCCCAATATGGTCATGATTTAATCTGCTCCAACATTGACTATGTTGACTTGCTCAGTGGAGGGATCCTTACCTTGCCCACAAGTTTTAATTACCCTTCTTCCATTAGATTCCATTTCTAAATAATGGAACACACTAGATTAGGGTATCAATCATAATTTATAATCTTAACTTAACTAAATACTTAGCATAAATTGAGATCTTATTGATGGTTAGTCCCAAAATAAGAAAAAATGTTTCTTTGAAGAATAATTTACATTTCAATCCTTAATAATGGCTTGTAAATAAAATGTGAATTATCCTAAGCATATCCCCCAGGAGTGTCGTAACCAAGAGTGTAGCAAGGATCATTTTCATGTACCAGGATACCTCAGGTCAACCCCAAAACTCCTTGTTAGAACATTCATTCATAGGTACATCTATGCCAGAGCCACCTCTACCTGCTCGTATCCAGGCAGGGATGTACTTGCTAGAAAGATTCAAATAATCTATTTCTTACCAAAATACCAGGATTTTCTTGTACGTTAATCCTAAAATACTACCTTAGGGCTTCTTTCCCAACTGTACATTTCCTACTCTAGTTTCCATGTTTTCTACCAAACTTCCTATGATACCAACTGTAACACCCCGACCCCTCTAAAATGGAGTTGGTGCATTAATAATTACATTGTAATGGTTAGAAGGAATTAAAATTCCAAAGGAATGATCAGTTTAGTATTCTTGAAGAGAATATATACATATATGTAATTTAAAATTACATTGGAAAAGGTTACAAAATATAATACATAACAAAAACTAAAGACTACATCCACAAGAACTCAATAAATTATCTCCTCTTCGTCACCTATTGAAAGTAAAAAATGAAATGGGTGAGATCAAATGTTCATTAAGGGTTAAAAATGGCAGAATAATGAATCAATAATTACTGAATTGTAAACAATTTGACATAATCAATATATCATGGTGAATAAAAGAAAAACTCACACCATTAATAAACTGAGAATGAAACTGCATCCATAGATTTTGTCATAGTCAAAAACTCCTGGATAGTAATAAATGGTAAATAATAAATTGAATTATTATTAATTGGATGTCATGTATCTAGCACATGATACCATAGTACCATAAAAAGGTTTAGTTCTATGGGTAGAAACCTGTATGATTTTTGGAAACAAACTCAAAGTGTTTGTCACCAACTGATTTGTCTCAGAAGACCTGCCAATTCATAGAGGGGCTTTAGAAGGACCCACCCACCTTTGCATAAAAATAATTCTTTATAAATAGATTCAACACAATAGAAACATGACTTTACTTTATCTGTATAGAATAGAGGATACATATTCACCAATATTTCCATAGTCAAAACTACATTCAAAATAAATACCATAAGTAAAATGGTATACAGCTTATAAAATAATCATATCCATGATATGAGAATATGGATATTTAAATGGAATATAATTTCAATTCAAAAGTGATATCAAATGGGTATTAGGCACACCACATAAGAAATATTGGGTGCACAATACTAAGCAAGTAACAATAAAGTAAAAATTGAGAAAATCTTGTTACCACATTGTAATCAATTGGGTCCTATGACCAAAAGTTAATAACCACAAAATTAATCACATAATACCATAAATATAAATAAAATCATGATAACATATATCAAATGTCATTAAAAATTACCACATATAATAAAGAAGAGGCAAATAATGGAAATCACACAGAATTGAAAGTGAGATGAGAAAACCCCTTACAAACATTTCGGCATGGTAAAGTGTGTTATTGTGAGGGATTAATGAGGGTTAAAGGGGTATCCCATTTTTTATATGTCATAAGGGAAGTATGGGGGGGTGCGAAAACATACCCCATCATTTGGCATTAGAATAAAAGAGCACAACATAGGAGAGATTCTTGAACAAAAGTGAGAGACAGGATCACTTACCTTATGCTTGAAGGTGTTCTTGATTGTTCTTAAGGACCTGAATAATCAAATTTAGATTCATTAGTTAATAATTACAAAACCTCATAAACATTTAATTTATATGATGTGAACCTATTAAGTTCATTAATGGCCTTTCTGATGGTTTAAGAGATTCAATTTTATTTTTTTGGTAGCATTTTCTTCTTTAGTTTTCAAGATCCATTAACTTGTATTCATGAATGGATGTTTGTTTAAAATATGATTAAACATCCAGAATTGTTAATATACATTATTTGTGACATTAAAGAGATATTAAATATCTTATAATTATTCTGGTCATATACCATGAGGATGACTCATTTGATGAGTTAAAAATAAACACTTGGATTTGGCTTGCTAGTTTTGTGCACAATAAACTTGTTTTGTATTATTATTCCATATTATGAATGAGTAAGGATTCCAGAACATTAATCAATATAAAATACACATATTATGACTAGTATAAACCATTCAAAAGGTTTAATGACCAGTACTTAAGATAGTAATGCAAATTGAAAACACGCCTTCCTTGAGTACGATAAATTAACACATCTCGGACGGTGTTTGCATTTATTGTATAAAAGGAGGGGGGAAAGAGAGATTATGATGAAATATTCCATTAGAATAATAAAAATTCAGTACATGTAAGGTAATGGAATTATCATGGCATTTTATTAGGGGAGGTGATAACGGAGAACAAAATAATGAAACATTGTATAAGAAATTTAATGAAAAGAGAAGAAAGGTTCACCTCTTGAGTACTCCTCTTTGAGAATATCCTTAAAGCCTTTGTTTTTGGTCTTTTGGTGATACCAGTAAGTCTTGGACGTGAGGAGAGGGATTTAGAAGAGTATTTGGAAGAATTTAGGCAATTCTTGATGCTTGAGTGGTGTTAGAGGACGAGGGGGAGAGGGGTGTTTTATATAGTGGAGGGGAGAAGAGTTTTCATAATATTATAATCATTAATTTATTATTTCCTCTCAAAACAAGAAATATTGAGTATTATATGACCAAAAAATGTAATATATGCATGTGAGTTTGATATTTGGGTACTTACATCACTCCTGATTCTAGAAATAGTTTATTTAAATTATAATATATTTATACGGTAAATTAATGTATTTTACTATTCACCAAAAATTCTTGTATTTCTAAAAAATCCCAAAATTTTACAATAACCATTTCTTAATGTGTAAAATCCAAAAATGAAGTCCAATTTTGAAAAATAATTTTCTAAATATGATTAATTAAATATTTAATTAAAATCATTATTTAATCAAAAAATATAAACACCTAAAATATTCATCTTCATTTTTAAGGTGCCTAAATTTATTTATACATTCATGGGTTTGGATACCATTCATAAAAGTCATATTACTATTAATAATGGTAAGTTACTACTCATAGGATTAGGTTACTATTCATAATGGTAGGTTACTATTCACCAAAAATTAAGTTAATTTGACCAGACTCTAAATATCATTCAAAACACTACCATGTATGTTAGATTTTTAAAATTAAAAACACACAAGTGGAAAATTTAAGTTCAATGGCTAGGCCATGAATATATTCTAAATAATAAAGTATTTTTTCAAAGAAACTCAGTGCTTTATGAAATATAGGTTGTGACTCGAATTTATTTAAGAGAAACATACCATAAAATGTTTGGGGTGCTACATAGATCCAGTTTTTCCTCAAGATGAAAATTTTGTGAAATATTACTTGTAATGGATGGGATGGTATCATTATTAGATCATATTCATTGAAATAACCAGAGGTTTTACTTCACATCACCAAAGGAAAAAAAACTATGTTCACAAGGGTGAATGGGATATTCATGTGAGTCAATCTAGGCTGAAGATCAATTGACTGGAAAACATGAAATCCCAAATTGACAGTTTCTTTTTGGGTGATCATGGAATGTGGAATATATAAGTCCCTCATATTTTTGATCATTTAAAGGATATAATCACCAATAGATTTATCATATTACCTCACTTAAAAGAGGTGAATTTCACTATTGATATTTTTCTAGGTGGAGCACTAGTATCCCTTCCTCGCTATAATATCTCACCTTTTAAGCTCCAATAACTCAAGAGGGAGCTATAGGACATAGAATATAAGGATATTATATAAACATATACTTCACTATAGTATTCACATATCATTTTTTCAGAGAAGGGCGACTATACCTTTAGATTGTGCATGTGTTATCAGAGGTTTACTAAACTCATGATAAATAATCGTTGTGCGCTAGGATTTACTAAAAACTATTTTAAAAATATTTAAGGGGAATATTTTTTATCTAAAATTTATTTCTTTATGGGATATTATCATGTGCATGTTATACCATCAGATATACCTCGTATATAATTACATAGCTGGTATGGATTGTATAAGTTTTTGGTATTTTTGTTCGGTATAATGAATGAACCTACTATCTTTGTGGATATTATTAACTAGGATTTACACATGTATCCATGTTCATTTTAGGAAATATTCACTGGTGATATATTGGTGTATTATCATACTCGACACAACCATTTCAAAAATATTGATTTCATGGTGAATATAATGGGAGAGAACCAACTATATTCTAAACTCACAACATTCAAATTCTGGATCAATAAGGTAACAATAATTCATAAAATAATCTCATAGGTATTAGTATCTATTGAACCAGAGAAGCTTAGAGTTGTAGTTTCCTGGGAAGATCCAATGAACGACTTCAATATATGGGGTTTCATGGGTATTGATAGCTATTAAAGGTATTTTATTCATAGCATGACGTGCCTAGAAGTTACTCTCAATGTATTTACTAATAGGTGTTTATAGTTCTTATGATTTTGAATCTAATGATGTATCCTTTTAATAGGGGAAAGGTATACATCCATCAATGTTGATCTTTAGTCTTCTAGAGATGTTAATAATCTCTATAGATTATTGTACTTTATAAGTAATCAGGATAATAGAGGATCTGATGAAGATAGATCAATTTATGGAATAAAGGTATTGTTTTTCGAGGCTACATGAGAGGAATTACATGACACATGATCATGAACCTGTAGATGTAGTTCACACCATGTGTTATTAGAGTCACTTGTAGTTCCGATAGAAATTTTTTGTGTATATATACCACAATTACTTCATGTATATATTTATACTATTTAAATTAAATTTCATATAGTGGTGGTGGGTTTAATATAAATAGTTTATTGATTTTGAGATTTAGTATATGCCTGGTATGTGAAATTTCATTACTAATGCACTGAGCAAGAAGACGAATACACAACAATTATGGGAGGCTTTTAGTGAGTCGCATTTGATGGAAATATTTTTTGATATGCACTTATAGGTCCATGAAATTCATGGAATTCCATTCATTATATCCTTATTAGATATGTCATTAATTTTCAAATGATTGAAGTTGAAGGATATTTCTAATCTTGAAGGATTCATCCTCTGAGAGCATGTTTTATGTGTAAATACACTACCTAGTTGGGTCGTTGATGAGAATTTTTTCTTATGCATTCAAGGAAACTTTTGGGTACCTTTATTCACGTGGGATGATTTGATCTGAGAGTCTCATACGCCTTTTTTTAAGTGCCTCTAGATGTTACTAAGATGTTAAATGACTTTCAACTCTAGTATTCATGGTCGGTGATGAAGATACACAAAGAGGGTTTTATCACCTGATGTTCCATCTATCAATATGTGAAAGAAAACACCAGTTTACAATTCTTATTTTTTTAATAGTTCTAAATTAATAGGTTTAAATGGGATGAAATCATTATAGATTTTTTGATAGGTTTACCTTTTTCACCTCAAGGAATTGACACTATATGGGTTATCATTAACTGGTAGACTAATGTCACACACCATATACCTATCAGATAGTGATTTTTAGAAGGAAATGTTTGGATAATTTACATTTGGAAGATTTTAGACCTTCATAATAGTCCATTTTTTATAATATAACACATGGATTTTCAATTTAAATCATGTTTTTGTAAGGTGTCTAAGAAGGAACTAGGTACAAATATTCTTCTGAGAAAAACATTTCACCACCAGATTGACAAGTTGTACTAGAATATGATTAAGATATTGGATTTCATTATATGAGAATATGTCCATGATATAAGGAGTTATTGGGGGAAAAACTATTAATCATCATGATTTTATACAATAACACCTTACATTCAACTATAAAAATGTCTCCATATGTGTACCTATACACCAGGATTTTTTGTTCACCTTTATGATGGCTAGAGGTAGGAGATGTAGAACTTATGAGACCTCATCAAATTTAGGAGACATTATAGTATGTTCACCCTATCCAAATTTCTATGAATATTTGTCAGTATAGTATCAAATATTATATAGATGGTCCCTTCTAACCATTAGAATTTTAGGTGGAAAATTGTTCCATTCTAAAATTTTACCCTATTTTGGTTCATATATTGATTCATAGAAAAAGAAAGATATCTCGATTTTATGATGGGCCATTCAAAAACATATTGAGAGTTGGGATAATAACCTATCAGTAATCATTATCATGTAGTTACAAGCCTATGCATAATTTATTCCATGTCTCTCATATTCACTATTACTTTTCAGACAAATCTCATAATTTTGACCCTAATGTTGTTAAATTTTAAGATGATTCCTAGTTAGTGTAGTATCCTATTAGTATCATTTATTAATGAATGAATAACCAATGTGGTAGGTTAGTTGATTTATTACCATTTTTATAGAAAGACATCCAGGTATATGATGTGAGGTGGGAGAGAGGGGATAACATATGTGTGCAGTGGATGGAGTTATTCTCTAATTATGCATTAAAACCATTGGAGGGGAAACATAGAGGTTATATTGTATAAAGGTGGTAGATTGTAATATCCATATTATTATTATAAGGAGTAGACCCCTTAATGTCTAATTTAAAATATTATTTTTATCCTTGTGGATGTTCCAAATGGAATGATTGATGATTCATGGGTGTTTTGGGAATTTTTGGTGCATAATTCCCAGAAATTTGGTAACAAAATACATGCTACATTGTTTTCTAAGATTGTAAGGCACATGAAACCTAGTTAGTTAAAATATTGTTGTGTAATCTAGTAAAATTCCAAAGGCAATATAGTTTATTTATACCATGATACTAAGTAAACATGGTTTATTACACATTTTCTTTCGGTTGGACAACCACTCTTGGAATTAGAGATGGACTATAGTAAGGTGCACGAATTGTGTATAGTTTTTACCAAATATGCATGTTACCCGAATCCTTATTGAAACATAGGTAGAAAGGATAGACATTTGGAGAATTGGTTTGAAAGCTTTGTATCCAAACAATTTTACACATTAAAAACTATTTAATATTACAATATACCTTTTTCTTTAATAAGTCAATGCACATATTTCCTTACTCTTATTCTCAAGATGCTGCCTGTGTGAGATTATCCTCCCTTCATGGTTCATAGGCTTTGAGCCTCAATCTTCTTGTGAGCTCTGATTCCTTCAACATTAGTTATGTCAGATGCTTATTTGTAATATCTTCTATTCATTGCCTCCCTTTCTTAGTTTATCTCTCTATCTTAAAAATTATTTTTTTTGTAAGCTAATAGGACATATTATCAGGGGATTTTTCTGTGTAATCCACGTTTTCCATTCAAGATTAAATTAAATTGAAATAGTAGAGGAGTGTTCAACTAATTCTATAAGTTGGTGGTCTAGTAACTTATCCCTAAAGATGAGTCATTTTATATCATGTTCCTTCATTCCAAAATGTCAAGATTCCTATGTTTTCTATTAAAAACTTCTATTTTCATTGATTTAAACTTTTATCTTTGTTAGGAATTCCATTATACATAATTATCTTCAATAGAGGATGGCCCATTCGACTAGTGACATCTCTTGATATTTTCTTAAGTTATTCAACTTAATAAATTGTATATATTTATGGAAAAAGAACCATCTATGGGGTATTGGATTGATTCCTAAGTGAATATTCTATTTTTAATTCAATGGAATTGAGTGGTATTACCACATCATGTGTCCTATTTTTAATTAGTGGATTATTCTCTAGATTAAATAAAATTTTAATTCTTGTAAATCACCCAATGATTGTACTAATTCTTCCCTATCCTTTATAATTAAATTTTTTAACTAGGATTGGAATCCATAATATTCATGAAAACCAGGAACGAAATCCCATATATTTATGATACATGGGGATAACGTCCCACATACATGTGATAATCAATCATGGAGACCCATATACATTTCATACTTGATGACGGATTCCCATATACATGTGGTATATGGGAATGATGTCACATATACTTATGATTCTCTGGCATGGAGTCCCATATACATGAGTTATATAATAATTCCTTTCCATGTGTTTTTTGATACATAGGGATGGAAACCCATGTGAATTTTGGTACTCAAGCATAGAGACCCATACGAATCATGATACCCTAGGAATAGAATCCCATGACATTCTATGATACTTTTAAAAAAATATATAAATGCCAGAGTCATGCCTCAGGTCTTGGAAAGTATTGTTATTTATATATTTATGTCTATAAAAGTATCTACATATATAGACCACTTATATAAATATATATTCATATACTCACCCATTCATAAATATCTTATATTATACTAAAATAAGTAGTTTCAATATAGTTTCTTTTGGAAACTAGAGTCATATTGGTTACAGTTTATACTGCTACATCACATTATTATAGATTCATATTACCCATTTTATATGTATTCGCCATATTTTACTATTCATCATTGGTGGTGGCCAACTAGGTATATCTCACACCTTCTTCGGGCCAATGGTTGGTACCATAATAGAACTTATGGATGCAGGTATGAGAAAATGGAATCATACGGCTCTGAATGCTTCTTTGATTACTTAAGTTCGAGTATCGGATAAGAGGACTGAAATTTTGGTAATGATGCTATCAGTGTTAGTTTTTGGCCTTTTTTATTTTCCTATATAATGTCATATATTTTTTACCTATATTTCCCATGTATATCCCCATTTTATTAGATTCACAACATGATCATAGTGTTTTATATGATATATATCCTAATTTTATATGCATGTTTTATCTGGTGTTTTATGCTTCTATAATTCATTGATTGTACTATTTAAACTTCTTAATACAATAATATATTATTATACTACACTCTAACCATGAGGCTGTAGTATCCCAATTATACCATCACATTCCCCGCTACTATTTGATAGCCTCTAGTGTATGGTGAGGTGTTCATGAGGCTATGTTTCCAGATGGGGTTATTTACCAATGTGTAAATAGAGACCGAGATGTAAAATTATGATAAATTATTTTTTAGTGGAAAAAATTAAATTTAAAATGATGGAATTCTATTAATGTGGGAGAATTTAACACCCATATATTTTAGTTTACAAGTAATTATATGTTCAATTGTGTATACCACGTGAAATACAGAGCTTAAAAATTTGTACTATTAAATTATTATTATTTACATATGTCTATTATAACCCATACATCTTTTTGGAGGGAAAAAATAGTTCATGTTTCATTATAAAGTTTGTGTAGAAAATTTTAATTTAGTAAAACATAAATGATTTTTTTCAAGAAAATAAAAACTCGAATTAAAAAAATATTATATAATATTGAGGTATATATCCTTCAGAAAATTAATTTGTATGTACAACATATTTTAATGAAAATAAATTAATTTAATAACTAAGATGAATGATTTTAATGAAATGTATATGTCATATATAATGTCTCTGACCTAAGATCCACTAAACGATAACCCTAGTTGGGTCACCAAAAGACCTCAACCATGCCTCCCCATATGCCAATGGTTTTAGACTAGTAGTGAGAGTCTAATAATTCATGTGGGGATATTATACTCTCTTTAGAAGAGTATTCCACAATAGAAAAAAAAAATAGAAATGAAGTAAATATTAATAAACAACAAATAAACATGCATTACTAAATATTTCACAAACCATGTAAAAATTGCAACCAATCAACAAATATTCCACATAATGCCGAAAGCTCCAAAAGTGAAGGAATCAAAAAATAAAAACTAGGTTAAGTATCCCCAAAATAGATCCATACTTTATGTTTATATCCTTATCGATGCGCATCTAAAGTCTAACTCAACTCCCTAGCATATAGAATTTTTCTTTGTATAAACCTGCAACCATGAAGTCAGCTTGAGTACCCAATGGTGTCCCAAGTAGGGTGTGAGTAAAACTCTATAGGAAACCAAAAATGGTGTCTAAAAAATATGTTGTTTAAATAGATATACCAAGAACAAACTAATTAGATGACAATATAAAACAAAAGAAACTCATGCACAATTAGTTAGTAATATTAACTTTAAAAATTTACAATATTATTTCTATTTCAATCACTTATATTGTCTTCATTACTAAATTCATTTTAATCTTATGTATCCATGGGTTGGGAATTTACTTCATTTACACAATGGCATAATCTTCTCAATTATCAGGCATAATGTAATAATTCTGGTTCTTTATCTCACTGGGGATAAAAATTTCATAAAAATAAACCACGCATAACATTAAGACTCATTATAGGTAGTCTCATCCAATGAAATGGTTATGGACATGGAGCCTTAGTCCGACTCTATAAGCCATACCTTATAAATTTGGGGTTTAGATACTCAGACCAAATTGACCTGATGGTATAGAACATCAAAAAATTACCTACATACTACCAATTCCCTTTCACATACTTATTCATCCATTTACAACATGAACGATATCAAAAACCATTTATAAACAATATACATAAAAATAAAAATTCATTTTCATTTTCATATAACACACTATGAAGTCATTAAATGTTAACATATTTACCATTTATATCTCTTAGACCATTTAACCAATTTTCCATTTCATACCTTACCCCATTTAGAATATTCAACAATTCCCAATAATTAACCCATTCGAAAAATGTAAAACATTCACAAGAGGGACTGATTTCCCTTTAGTTTGTGTCTCAAACCCCTGGAACACCCCCAATCTTCTTCATTCACTAATAGAAATTAAATTAGAAATATTTTTTGGACTAGAACGGTAAATTAAACAATAAAATACCTAAATGAAGTATATTATCTGACAAAAATTTGACAATATAATGGCTATTCCTTGAGCCACAAATCCATGCATCACTAAGCCTATGATGTAAAATATTGGGCCACAAGGCCCGCATATCTAACTCTCTCTCAAAAGATTATTCATGACCACTATCATGAAGCTATAACACTCAAACCAACAACATAGTATTTCCCATAAGGTAATTATCATTATTACCCACAATGGGAACGAGATACTCCCCAAAAGATGCATCAACCTCAATCAAAACATCATCCACAAGAACTCCATATATATTCTTAGGAAAAACTTCCTAAATAAATACATAAAGAAACTTCTCATACAACACCATATCATCATGGAAGAACCAATCAACTCCCTATGGGTTTGATCCTCTTGGAAACTCATTTCCAAAATCACTTGTGGCCATTTAACCATGTTTTAAAAACTATAATAGTGAACCAAAGTCTACACCTTCTAAAGAATACACCTGGTCGTTCAGACTACATATCCTTACTCACCTCAATCCACAACTCGAGACCCAGCAATATCATTCCATAATAAAACATATAAGAAAAATAAAAAAATAATCAAGAAACTATACCATTCAAAACCGACTCAATGCCTTTTATCAAGGTCAAATCAGTGAAATGGATCTTACTCAAGTACCTTCAACCCAAAACAATGCTCACATCATCAACTGACCACCTTCCCACTATAGTGATCTCCACCAATCTCTTTAGCTTACCCCCATTACCATCTTGTGGTTGGATCCTCCACTATTGAAAATGAAAACTACAACATCAACTCAACTTCCACATCATTCCGGGTGTGTTCCCAACACTCTGTGCTCGAACACCCATAAGGACTTAATCCCATACTGGAATCTGGGATATCCTTTGATACTACCAGATATAACATCCCAATATTATCTATTTTTATAAAAAGAAAAACTTGACCTCACTAATGTTCCCCTTCATTTACATAAATCCCTTTCCACAAAAACGTTTAAGTAGATGTGGGTAAAAAAATACTACATCCATTCCTTTTATCCCATCATGTCATACCACCCCAACTGGATTGTCCCAAAACATACATCTTCCACAGTTGGAACGAGACACCTTTTTCACATTCCCATAGATCTTATTTACATGAGGTGTGTATCAATCATCCAACACACCCACCGGGGTTATTCCTAACCTTTTGGTGGAACTCAATCATCATGTGATCCACTAACATTGAAACCATGATCGTGCTCCCTCACATCAATAGACATTCCCAACACAAGAACTCATACTATAAATACATTGAATAAAGAAAAATTTATTCTTACTGAAATCTATTCCAAAATTTGAGGCATTCTTGTTGCTACATTATATCCAATGAATTTGGTTTATGACTCATCCATTTAACCCATACGAGTCAACATATCCTTTGTTGGATCAACAAAGAAACACTTAGCCTCACCATCATAAAGACACTACGTCACATAGAGACTATTACTCCACACTTTAAGAAAATACTATGTCACCCAAGGAAACCTACATGAGTCCATTCTGAATTTTGATGTAGTCTTAGAACCCAACCTCCAATTCCACAACCCATTGTAATGTCTCAAAATTCCATTCGATGACTTTTACAAAGACATATCAGACACTATATAGAAACATACTGAGCCCAAATCCAATGCTTGGATCAATCAACCACAACAATCAAGGCTTATTTGGCCTCTCTGAGAGACCCAACATTCACCTTATGGGTTCTTAACTAGATTCCATAATTCCACTACATCAACTCCATGATCTATACCACACATAAAAGACTACATTATCACTCTCCACCGTAAAATTATCACCACCATCACATTACTCATGGAATTCCAACCACCATGGTTCACATATTAATCATAAGCTTGACCAGAAAAGTTATATTTTGAAGTATATATATTCCCAAAAAAATAAAACAAACAACACCTAATACCCATTCCTGACCTCTGATGATGAATCTGATGATGTTTTGATGATACTCGGTCCATCCCGATGACTTCACCCATAAATTTTTTATGGTGTAAATCCCACCATCCATCTCAACATATACAAACCCATGAGAATTAACTCAATGATGTCCCACAATCATTCAAAGAATATTTATGTCTCTTATCATAAAGCCATATATTTCTCAGTGCACTAGGGATGATGTCAGAATGTTTGGAAAGATCGTCACATGATAAATGTATGCTAAGAAGTTGTAAAAGAAAACCATTAAAACATCTCCATCACTAATTTCACCTACCACTATAGAAACCCATGACCTTCTAAGAACATACGACTTCCTTTTCCCACAATCATCTCATCATTTCTTGACCACCACCACTCAGTCATGATTTCCAAATAAGACTCACCCCCACTACACGACTATCATCTAAGTGGTCATTAACCAATTTTTCCTTTGATAACACTTCCACCACACCACTCGAGTTCTTAAATAATGGCCCTAGTTGTTAATATCATAAACACAATATCCCACTAAAAAATCAAATCCAACAGTCCCAGGCATAGACACACATCCCACTTTGGTTCTGTAGAGAATGAAAAACATTTATTATGAGTAACCTATTCTCTTATCCCAAATGGAATTGTTCTCTAATAGCCTATTCCAACACTAGGGATTCATCAGATCCCTCAATGTCCCACACCTTCTTGTGACCACACACATGAACTGAACATAAATCACCTGATACAATCATCACCAAAGCCTATCCCACATTCCCGTTTATAAACCTGACCAACCCTAATGGTCCATTTTCCCCATCGACCTCAAGGAGTTATAAACATCTCACCTGAAAACCAAAAAATTCTCATAAACAATCCAATTCACAAGACCACCCTCACTATGGGCGTCACTTTCATAAAAAAAAATTAACCATTATTTTTTCAATCTTATCTGGTATTCCCTAAGTCGGCATCGAGGATTCCATTAATTTTCTTCCAAATAAATAAGACATACATCAAAACAATACAATCCTTCGATACCAACCTTACAACCAACCACAAGTACATAGGATTCTTTCTTAAAGAACCATGTCACATCCATATCGTTAACTGAAACTTGATGGTTATAATTATGCAATGATTCCACCACTGAACCATCACCCATGCATCATATTCCAAGGAACCTTCTATACTACATGGCTTCCCAAAAAGTCACCCTTCATTTTTCACAGGACATCTAACTCATCGTCACAACCCGAGTTGCATATCGCAAAACCGATGACCATAACACTTAGCAACCTAGTCCAATATGAACTTGTCAAAATTAAAAACATCAACATATTCTTAGTGCACCCAACATTACTAAATAAATGGTTGACCACTCTCACGAGTGTCTCTTAAGGATCGAACGATACCAACTTCCCAACTAGGTATAAGGGTAATATTTTAATTTCCCCTATCTCAAGGAAACATATATAAAAATTCAAAATTTCTCCACTCATGGGTGTCTATCCTACCCTCATTCTAGAACATTAAGTCCAATAAACCCCGATAAACATTCACTCTAGGATTCACCAAGCATACATGGACATATATATATATATATATATATATATCCAAACCACGAACTAAAACCCCCACAATATGGTCTTAAAAAAAATTCACATGTTTTGAACCCACATGGGTCACCTCACCCACAACAAAAAACACATCACTAATGATTTCATAACCATATTATTAATTCTTAAGTACAATGTGAAACCCATGTAATTAAAAACACATGGGTCACCACCCTCATGTTATTAAGAAACATATCAAAACCTCAAGGTCATAGCCTTAACGAGAGAATAACAAGGATCTCCCATTTATCCAAAAAATAGAGACACATCAAAGTCTCACAAAATATAATCATGGTATTTTATTAGGGAACTCTCACTTCCCAAACAACCCAAAAAATTATCTAGATAAACAATAGAAGGAATTCTCAACACCATTCATCACTGAATGATCCATCATTGAAAATTCTCATATAATTAACTTTCTTCTTTCCTTAAACCACACGTTTATACATTAGAACACCCTATTTACCAAACATTATAAAAATACCCAGTTTATTGGAATAATATTTTAAAACAAATTAATCAACAACTATATAAAGGAATTTCGAATTGGTGTAGACAGCAACAAAAAATACACTAGCCTCCATAATCAACCAATTATACATAATCTATTAAAACATATATGATCACAACTCTAATACTACCCTCAACCATCCACAATGTGGGTCATGGTCAAAATTGGGTATTCCAACCAACAGTGATAAAATACTTTCATTATATTCTGTCTTTTTAAACCATTTCTTCTATCACAATGCAAATTGTTCCCCTATAGGCAAGTCAACAATTTTTTATCTTACCAGGAAAGTCTGAACCAGGCATAAACCTGGTCCCGCAAATTTATTAAAAGAAAAGTGCAAGTAAAGTCAGAAGAAAATAAAACGCTACATAACATCAAAACCATATGCATCCTTCTCCCCATCATCAGATAACTCATCACCAGGATCAGATGACTCCCATTCAAAAGATTCGTATTTGCGCATCATCTCAAGGTACATATTTTTCTTCCGCAGCATTTCCTCAGACAACTTCTCTTTGACCGGCCGTTTTCCACTGAGTCCTTTATCCCTCTTCGGGGACCCTCCTCTTCGTTTTCCACTGTACCCATTTGCAATGATATTTTCTTGTGATGATCCAATATTGTGTGCAAACCTTGTTGCCATTGGTTTGGGTAGATCCGTGTAGTCTCTCCTTGGCCTCCTCTTTGGTGGCGCAGTCATGACACCTTCACTTTCAGACATCTTCGTTCGACCACCTTGAAGAATATCACTATATGAAGGTCTGTCTGCTCTTCCACAATTCTCTTTCTCACTATCAGATATATTCCCCCATTTATCAGTGATATTCACAGAAACAAAACTCTTTCTTCCAACACCTTTCTTTCCCAAGACATCAACTGAGGTTTTAATAGACTATCCTCCGGCCTGAGAGAGCATGTTATGATCAGACACAACAAGGCAATGAGGGTTCATTTCACCAACAACACCAAGTCCCGGGTTATTAGGAGTCCCAAAATCCTGCCGATCAGCCATCCCAGTGGGTGGCTCCTCCTGCTCCAGCCCTGCAAATCTATTGCCAGAAGAGGCCCAACCATCTACGGTAAGATTTTCCTTATCAAGTCCGCCTCCTTTATCCCTCATATTGTCATAAATCGGCTGTATTTGACATGAATTTACAGCAACCTCCCTCAAAGGTGGATCTCCAGCACCAAGATCACTTTTAAGGCGGTCAAAAACTTGCTTTACTGTTGGATGTAAGGCCTCCATCAATTAAATTTATCACAACCAAAAATTTATCCCCATTCATAACATTTCATTAAGCTACCAATTATTTAACCGTTCATTTACATAATTTAATTTAACCCATGAACATAATATATATTATAAACAATTTTCATCAAATTTTAATGGTTGAAAAATGAATTTTTCCCTTCATGTCCCACACACCCATCCTGTGTGTGCTTATCATGATTCATGACACCCAAACCCCTTGGTGCCTATAATGATGAATGAATGCACAAGCTCATGTTATTCAAAACATGAGTAAAATATAGAATTTTCACTTATCCAGACCACCAACCATGAAGTCTGCTCGGGTACCCAGCTTTAGCTTGAGTAGGGTGTGAGTACAACTCAGTAGGAGACCCCCGATGACGTCTAAAAAATATTCATTATAAGAAGATTGTGCATGAAAATACTATATAGATGACAAGATAAACAAAATAAGACTTCGGCACCATTAGTTAACAATATTTACACTAACCATTTCCATTCATATTTCCATTTCCATCACTTATATAGTCTTCATTACTAAATTCATCTTCATCACATGTATCCTTAGCATAGGAATTTAATTCATTTATAAAGAAGCCTAAGTCGATCAATTATCATGAATAAGGGAATATTTCAAGTTACTTATCTCACTAGGGATCAATATTTCAAAAAAAAATTACATCCCACTTACCTTGGACCTTTAGTCCTAGTATCCCCATCCTATATATACCCAGCCCAAGCAGGGGCTTGAGCCACAAATATCCCAACCCCGACTCTATTGGAAAGGGGATGGCGTCAAGCGATGAAGGCTCAACTAACTCGAGGATTCCTTTTCCAAAGAAGTTGTACACACACACACCTAACTGATGGAAACGTGTAGAGGGAATGACGAAAAGTATAAAACCACTGTAAAGTAATGTAAACATTCATGAAGCTCTAGACTGTAAAAAGGTACGGTATCCAATACATATAATTAAAGGAGAAAAATACACACCCAAACTAGGAATCAGTCCCAACGAGAAGAAAACTAGAAAAGAGTATCTACTGATGGAGCATAGCTCCTATATCCCAACTATGACCACTGTATGTCATCCACATAGCATGTATCCATATTCTCCTTAGTAGTTATGATGGACCTGTCCTCCATTTGAAAAATACATGACCCATGTTGGGAAAAGTTCATACAGGGGTGGCTATATACCTACACCATAGAACGCCCCAAAAAGGTGAAGGGGGAGCAGTTAGTGATACAACTTAAGAGAAGCATTGAATCGGACAAGGTATAGTAAATATAATATTTAGAGTATAGATAAAACATATAATATTTTGTATGTAGACTCATTTAAACACTAGGAGCTCGATATTTTAAGGATGTGAACCCTTCTTCAAGTCACCACTACTTATAGTCGGAGAGTATACCTGTCAAACCATGAGAAACATGGAATGGAAAGAAAGTGTCATAGCACATGCATCTTCGCCTCCCCCAGAAGGAGGGTGAACAAGACCCATGGAGTGGCTAATTAAACATGACATATATATATGATGAGCCAAAGAATCCCAAAAAGGGGAGTGAGAGTATCTCCATATCATAGCTCAATCCAAGAATGTGAGTAGCCCTCAGTTCCAAGTAAAGACATATATAATGCCTAACACCTCATTACATCTGTCCTGGAGGCCCAAGTCAAAAGGTTTCAAATCATAATTCCTTATTAATATCCCCTTTAGGAGTAACCGACTCACCTAAACTTTTTTATGTCACACACAAGAAATCATCTATGTGGGAAAATCTCCCCTCTTTCTTGTCAGTCCTTAGGCAAGTCAAACCACACCATTCCATTGTGACTTTAGAGTCAAGGGTTTCATTTGAATCATTAGAGACAATACTACCCATCCATACTAATGGGTCATCCCTATATCTACTCATTGGGGACTATTCTACCTAGACTTTCTGAGGGTTCAGCCTAGTATTTTCTCATCGGGGGCTACGCTGCCCATCCCTAGAGAGGGTTCATCCCGGTATCTGCTCATTGGGGACAATTCTACCCAGCACTGCAAAGGGGTGATACCAGTATCTTCTCATTAGGGACTATGCTACGAATCCTTGCTAAGGGTTCAGCCTAGTATCTTCTCATCAGGGACTATGCTACCTAGCTATGTCGAGTGCATAGACCGATAAATTCTCATTGTGTACTACACTACCCAGCCTTGTTCAGGGGTCATCCCAGTATCTTCTCATTAGAGACTACGCTATATAGAACTATTGAGGGGTCATCCTAGTATCTTCTTATTAGATACAACTCTACCCATCATTACTTAGGTTTCAACACATTATTTGTTATTCTGGTACTATACTACCCACCCCTGTTAAGGTTTTATCCCAAGATCTACTCAGTGGGGGTTTTCGCTTTGAGTTACAACTCAAGACATGCACATATTATCATTAAAGTCTCTCCTAAGAGAACATTCACGTTCTATGTAGAAATACACTTATGATAGGTATCTTGAGGGATGAAATATGAGTTTAAAAAAACAAGATATAATGGTTTGAATATTTTTTAGTAATGGTCAAATAATACATGGAATGTGAGGGGGCCCACATGGCTTGTGATTCTATTTCATTGTCTCATCATATCCCTGGCCAGACACAGTCCTCACCCCGTCTCATGTAGCAGAATATGTCGTTTAGGTTGAATATATGGTGTGTCATGCCTATCCAGGGACTAGGTCATGTCTGCTAGCCATGTCTGTCTACTCAGACTCCGAGTCCATATACATTAGTACATGGTGTATTGGTCCACACGGGGTGTTGTCTATGTGACCAATACATTCCTGTATGGTCAGCACATCGCATGTTCCTAACCATGTCCCCATCACATGGCTTATTCCATACAAAGAGATGTTACACAGTGTGTCAACGGGAGTACATGTAGTTCCATCATTAGCTTTTCCCAAAACCCTAGTTCCACTTTTAAGGGAGGATACATGATCTGTGTTCTTTACTGAACATGGTGTGTAGTGGATATTTTCTCCAAAATAATAGAAATCTATCGAATCATCGCATGTGGTTCAAATTGGCTCCATTTATAGTCCATGTCACTTAATTATCTCCAAAATCACTAGATCTAGCTGAAGAACATGGTATTTCTTTGTCGTTGATCATGACTCGGCCCCTTAAGAAATTGTGGGTTTGGCCAGATCATCTGAGAACCATCTTGGCATTGATTCTCATTAGATATGTATAGATCCATCAACTAGTTCATCCTCATGTCATGCCTTTTCCAGATTCATTACTCACTCTCAAGTATGTTTCTGTTTGGAAAATATGCCTTGTTCTAGGTGCCAAAACTAGCTTAGGGTGCCCTAAAATCATCGAACTAGGATCCATAGGGATTCTAAGGTGATAAAAGAAAATAAAAGGGAGGGAAATCCAACAAAAAAACCAAGTTTTTAATCATCACCATCCAAGAGTTTGTGGTCAACAATTGAGATTAGGGTACCGGGATTAGAAAATGTGATAAACAATATGAATCTGGTTTATAGTCTCATAAAAAGATTTAAATTAAGGGGCGTATATTGAAGAACAAATTGAAAAAATTATCAACATTGAATCAAAGGTGTCAAAACACTGAAGATGAGTCCAACCTGGATTTGATAGCTCGTCATCGATGTAGAACGTTTTCGTTGAATAATTTGGAGGATCCACTACACATTGATCTTTATAGATCTAGGGGTTCTTTGTTCATAAATGGGAAGGATATAAGAGGGGGTTTTCATCATTGGAAAAACATGATATGAGTGAATTCCTGTAAAATTAAAATTTATATCCCTTAATTATGATTAAGTATTTTAAAATAATTAATCCACTTAATTAGTTAAATCAATTAAAATACTCTTCCATCAAGCGTGGGATCTGAATTTCCCACGTTGACTCATCTTTTTTCACACATGGGGGAACACCACATTCCATACCCAACCTTGGTCTCATATTTTGTATCCAATCAACCATTTAAAATTTACTCCAATTTTTGTTAATTAATTGTTTCTTTGTAATATAATATATATTTAATATTTATATAAAATTATATCTGGGAACATTGGGCCTCAGAATATCATTCCATCTAAGTTCCTGGATCTAAAATAATATTTAGCAATATTTCAATGTCTTATTAAAAAAAATTGGTCTCTAAATCATTCCCTCCTTTATTTTTTTCCTAAAAAAGAAAAAAAAATCACAAAACTCGGGATAATTATCCTCCATATATATCTCACACTCCCACAAACTCTCATTTATGTTTTCATACTTTTAGAACATGCATTCTAGGGGGATTTATCATCCTCTCAAGGTCCAATGTAGTTGGACCTCAATCTCCATTGGGTCCTCTACAAAGGTGGCTCCCTACCAAATGTGTAGCTATCCCAAGTCGATAATGTGTGTATGGTCATGAACATATCTCCTCAATTGTGACATGTGAAAGACATCATGAACTCACTCTATCTATGGGGGAAAGTGAGGTGGTAGGAAAAATTTCCGATCCTTTTCATGATTTCAAACGACCCGATGAACCTCTGGGATTTATTTCTCCCCCGACCAAACCACCACATTCCATTTCATGGTGATACCCACAAGAAGATTTGGTCTCCCTACTCAAAATACATGGTCCTATGATGGCAATGTTTATAAGAAATCTATCTACACTCATATGTCTTTATCTATTCACAGACGACATACACTTTCTTTGTCTTCACCTGCACAAACATTGGGCCAATTAGAGATAACTCCCCAATCTTTTTCCAACACAAGGGTGACCTGCATGGTCTCCGATATAAGGCCTCAAAATATTCCATGCCTATTTTGGATTGGTATTTGTTCCCTTACACAAACTCCACCATAGGTAGGTGATACTCTCAGCTCCGGCCGAAATCCAGCATGTACGCTCTACAGATATTTTGTAGCACCTGAATAATGATATCATTATTCCCATCGATCTGGGGGTGGAAATTTGTACTCATACAAGGGTGGGTATCTAATGCCGCCTAAATTCCTCTCCAAAATCGTGATGTAAACCACACATCACTATTGGATACAATTATCTATGGTACCCCGTGAAGGCAGATGATCTCTCACACGTACAACTTCTCCAGACTCTCTACTCATCTCTACTCTGTGATAGAAAGGATGTGTGACAACTTCATGAGAAAGTATACTATCACCTATATGGATTTATGTCCCTTTATTCATTTGTTGGATCCATTTAATGAATTATATGGACATGTTGTCCCACTTTCATTCTGGGATATCAAGAGGATGCAACAAACCTTCTGGTACCTAGTTCTAATCCTTCACCTACTGACAGGTAAGGAATACTGAGATGAACTAAGCTTCATTCCATCTCATTACAGACCACCAAAATTTTTATTGATGTTCCCTTTACATCTCCCCCACCTCAGGATGGAAAACTAATGGATAATTATGGGACTCCCATATCACCACCTCCCACAAAGAAACTAGAACTACTATTCACCCTTGGAAAAGGATCTTGTGATTACCTCATTTTGAATAATAATTAGTTATGTTGGTTGTGGATATCATATCATGTAGAACCTTACAGTGTATGTCTATCAACCAAGACTCCTTCATACACTCATGGAGAGTAGATGTCAACACCATTTAATGAAGGTAAATTATACAATTCGTCTCCATCAGGGTCAGTTTTAGGGAAGGTAATTGGTCTAAAGCATCATATACAAGGTGGTCCTATAAATTCTTGCTAAAGGAATCTACAACAATGTTTCCCATCCCTATATTATAGAATATGCCTAAATAGTTGTCCTATAAGACCTCCAACTAGCATCGCTATCTCAGGTTCAGACCTCTTAGTGAAAATGTACTTAAGACTCTGGTGGTTTGAGTAAAACACAAACCAATCTCTTAAGAGGTAGTGATGCCATATCCTTAATGATAAAACCACTACTACCTACTCCAGCTCATGATTTGTGTAATTCCATTCATGTGGTCTAAACTTCCTCGGCCCATATGCAATGATCGCTTGTCACTATATCAGTACACAACTGATCCAAGATCATGAGGTGTCACAATAGACGATGAACTGAAATCCATCATCTAGTAGCCTCAAAACTAGTGTTCTCATCATCTTCAGCCTAAACGCCTTGAAGGACCTCTGGTAGTTCTTAGAACAGGAAAAACATTATCCATTATATGTCACAGCAGTCAAAGGGGTTGTGATCCTAGATAATTCGGACACAAATATCTCAAAGTAACCACAAATTCCAAGAAACCTATACCCCTATGACACATTATTAGGTGGATCTAAATCATGAATGGCTTCGATTGTCACTATTTCCATAGAGAAATCCTGCTCAATAATGATTTTCCCTATAAAGTGAACATGTTTTATCCAAAACCGTAATTTCAAGAGCTTTCCATAAATATAGTTCTTTTGAAGTAAATCATGTACTCTTCTGAAGTTCTATTCATGCTTCTCCTATGTGGAAGAGTAGATGAGGATGTCAATAATGAAGACAGTGAAGAACTTGTCCATGTACAACTGAAATATCTAGTTCATCAAAGCCATGAATATGGAGGGGTTATTCATCACAATAAAAGGCATCACTAGAAACTTGTAGTTCCCATAGCAATAATGAGATCCCGTCTTTGGAATATTAACTTCTTGATCCTACAACTGGTTGTAGCTCGACCTGAGATTGATCTTGGAGAACCATTTCACACCTCACCACAGATATAAGAGGTCATCAATCCTCGAAAGGGGTACTTATTCTTTATCATGGCCTGATTTACGCAATGATAATCCATGCAAATACGTAAGATTCCATATGCCTTATTCACAAAAAATACTAGTTCCGCTCAAGGGGACACACATGCTCTGATGAATCCTTTCTCATGAAGGTGCTCTAACTATAACCTCATCTCTCAGAGCTTAGTGGGTTTTATCTGATATAATGCAGAATATATTGGGTTAGTCCATGGCTACAAATCGATACAAAACTCTAAATACCACCTCAGATGTAGTCCCAAAACATCTTCAAGAAAGACATCCATGTAATAATACACCATTGAAGGGATATAGACATTCTATGTGTCTGCTGAAGAAAGTTTCATACTCTATATCTAATGGGTGATAGGTTGTATCCTCTTACTAACAGTGCCCAATTTTCCCGCGATGAGGCCAGTCTCACTAAAAAAAGAGAACCTTATCCCATCAGTGTGTAGGCATCTGACTAACATGTGGTTATAGTTAATTAGGTCACAAACCATGGAAATACAATACATTCGTATGATGACATCATAGGGTTCCATCATCACAACCAATAGGTTTCAAGTGAAACTCTCTCCTCTAAGTGACATCTTTCAGTACCGGCAAATGAAAGATATAGAGTAAGTGTTCCATGTACAAACCTCAAGTCATAAATGCTATGATAGTGTCTCTAATGAAAAATCCAACTCCTACATAAAGATTTTAGAGATAAAATAATGTACGTCCTTTGTGTCTACTAGTACTGATGTAAGAGTAGAGTAAACACAGACCATACCATGAATCTTCTCGTGTACCACTGGGTTGTAGATGTCAATAGATTGTATTTTTCTACAGCTCGACCGCTAGCTCAATGATCCTAACATGGGATGCCTGGTTGTGGTGGTGGGAGTACCTCATACCACTTTCCCCCACATGTATCTCCTCCTACCCCTCTAATAACTCTGCCTCCCAGAGGATAGCCCTGTCTGTGCTTGGGAGATCCCTAATCACAGTGCTAACTTTGCCACAGTGGTCCGTCTTCTGCCTGTTTGAGATACTCAGTGCACCTGGTCAAGAATTCTCAGTCCATGTGACCATGCCTATCAGAAGCATTTAATCAGACCTCCCTCTGTCTCCCCTATGATTTTGGTGGTCCCTCACCTGCATGACCTCTCCCCAGAGTTTATTCACGAAAGGGTCTCCTACCCAAAGAACTTTGGGGACTGACTACTGCTAAAGATGATGTATCTGTGACATGACTACTTCCATCTCCAACAACATAGAATCCCTCTTCTAGAAAAATCTATTTCATAAGAACCTTCTCCATCACACCATCATAAGTGGGGATTACCAAGGAAATTATGTCGTCTTGAATCTCTCTACAGAGTCTCTTCTCATACTTCCTTGCTCAAAAGTATCCATCTCTGATCATGTCTAGGGAGTAGTATTTATGGTTGGTTAACCTTGTTGTGTACTCTTCCACCTTTATCCCCCTTCTGTATCTCTAGAATATCATGAATCCAGAGGGAACACAAGTAAGAGGGGTAGTACTCATTGTGAAAGATCTGTAGAAAGTCGTCCCACGTGAGCGTTGCCTCATCACGCATCTGGGTAACCATGATCCACTAGTGCGTAGCTACTCCGTGAAAAAGAATAGCTCCCAAATCCACCCTCTGGTCCTTTGGGGTCTATAACAGTCTAAAACCATGAACCAATGACTCCATCTAATCCTCTCCCACTAGAGGATCTAGCTCGCTGTGAAACCATAGTTTTCACTATCCCTGGAACTTGCAAAGTGTTCTCATTCTGTGCACAACCCTAGAATTTCTTACAAGGACCACCTACTACTCAATGAGTGGAGGATCTTCTACTTGTGCATCAGGAGGAAGGGGATCACATGATGATCCCTTAATTGAGGCCTTGTCACTCATAGGGTCATCGTTGCAGTAAAAAGATTATATCCTAGATGGCTGTCATCATGGAGGAATCTTGAAAATGGTACATTAGTACCGTAGTCAGATGACCATATATATATATCAACAAAATAATGAGAATATGACTCAATAATTATAGTCAATGAATCAATTTTATATGAATCATGTACCATGGTTCCCTATAAAAAATGTATCAAGGTCTTGAGTCAACAAGAGGTTAATCAGGGTCCTGGTGAATGGCTATGTAGGCTACACATACCATCATCTAACTCCTTGTATTGATTTCCACTGTCGATACACTTTTACATTGTTTCCCTAAACCCAAACGATCCTTTTTAAGGAGAAAAATCCAAAAAAAAATCTTGATGAATTAACTTGGTATTATACCGCTTTTTCACAACCCAACCCAAGAAGGGGCTTGAGCCACAACTACCCCATGTTTGCCTCCATAGTCCATAGGCTATAGAGCAGTATAGAAGGCATAACTAACTCATGGATGAATTCTCTTAAGAACAAGTAAACACACACACACATAGACAACTCCATGAAAAAGTTCAAAGGGGGAGTATAAAATGATGCAACTACTATCATGTAAAGTAAGAATGCATTAACCTACCGACAATACAAAGGTATGGTAGCCAATTCTAAATAGTAAAGGGAAAAATTACACACCCAAACAAGAAATATGTCCCAACTAGAAGATAGCTGGAAATGGGAATTTTCCGTGAGAGGCACACTCATGTATCCCAACAATGACCACCGTACACGGTCTACGTAGCTCGTAACACTATGCTATACAACAATCACGATCGATCTGTCCGTCATCTGCAAAAGACCGAAACTTTGTCTTGAAAATACCATACAATAGTGAGTATATACATACCCAGTAGAATACCCAAAAAAAGTGAAGGTGGAGTAGTATGTGATACAACTGAATATAATCATCAAATGGAACATGGTATAGTAAATAGAATAGATAGAGAGAAAATCAACCCAATAGGAGTATGAAATTAGATTCATTCAAACACAAGGAGATCGAGATGGTGATGATGTGAACCCATCATCAAGTCACCACTACCTATATATAGAGATTATACCCTTCCAACATCGTGGATCTAGACATGGAAAACAAGTGGAATAGACCGTACGTATTCGCCACCCCTAGAATGAGTGTGACCAAGACTCAAGGAGTAGATACTTCAACACGATAGATATATATGATCAGTCAAAGAAGACCAAATGAGAGAGAAAGAGGATATAAATCTAACAACTCTACCCAAGAATGTGAGTAGCAATTATTTCAATGTAAATCCATCTAAAATTCACAACACCCCATCGGATCTTCCTAGGAGGCCCAAGTCAAAGAGGATCAAATCAATGTGTATTGATACTATCTAGTTTGAGAGGAACTAACTTGCCTGCAAGATTTTAGGTTGTGTCACAATGACATCCGTTAGTGGGGAAATAACTACAAATTATTTTCAGCCCTTAGGTAAGTCAAACTATGCCTTTGCACTTTCCATGTATAATCGAGGGTCTCCTCCAAATCTTCAGGGACTACGCTACCCATCCCTATTGAGATGCCATCCCAGTATCTACTCATCGGGAAATATGCTTCCCAGCTATTCTGAGGGGTGTTCCCAGTATCAGCTCATCAGGGACTATGCTACCCAACCCTGCTGAGGGGTCAGAACGATATCTTCTCATTAGGGACTATATTACCCATCCTTCCTGAGGGGTCATCCTGATATCTTCTTTCATGGACTATTCTACCAAACCCTGCTAAGGGTTCGGCCTTGTATCTACTTATCGGAGACTACACTACCAAGTCCTTCTAATGGGTCTGCTCGGTATATGCTTGTCTGGGACTATGCTACTTAGCCCTACTGAGGGGTCATCCCGATATCTTCTCATCCTAGACTACGCTACCCAGCCCTGCTGAGGGGTCAGGTCAGTTTCGGCTTGTTGGGGAATGCACTACCCAACCCTAATAAGGGGTCAGGCTAGTATTTTATCATATGGAACTACTCTACCCATTTCTATTTAGGGGTTATTCTGGAATCTTCTCATCGGGGACTACACTACCTTGCCCTACTGAGGGGTCAGCCTAGAATATACTCGTTAGGGGTCATCTTTGTGTGTTCTAACACATAACGTCTGCATCATATCTCGAAATCCACTCCCATGGGAACCATCATGTTCTATGTGGAAATACAATTAGTATAGGTATCACTCAGTCATAAATCCAATTTTAAACGAAGGAGATATGATGTTTTGAAGATTGCTTAGTAGAGATCAAAGAGTACATGATGTGTGATGGGCCCACATAGCGTGTGGTTCCTCTTCGCGGCATGGTCATTTCCCTATCCGGACAAGCGTTCCATCCCATATAGGAGACAACACAGTGTAGGTGGACTACACATCATGTCATGCCTATCTGGGAAGTGTACCATGTTTTTTGGTTGAGTCTGTGTTCTCAAACATCGAGTTTGTGTGCTACAGTACACCGTGTATTGGTCCACACGGGGGGGATTCCCATGTGACCAAGCAATGTATGTGTACTCAACATGGAGTATGGGCATAGTTGTGTCTTCTTTACATGGATCTTCCCACCTAGAGAGATCGTAGATGACATGTCAAATAGAGTTCACACTGTTCCATCATTCACTTTTCCCAAAACCCTAGATCCACCACTGAGGAAGGCTATACATTATGTGTTCTTTGTCGAACATGTCTTGTAGTTAGGATTTCTTTCCAAAATCTCATAAATCTCCCAAATTTTCATCCAGATCTTCAAATATACCCTTTATGTTGTCTTTGTTTCTTTATTTTACACCAAAATCACTAGATCTGGCTGAAGAACATGGGATTACTTCACTATTCTTCGTGATTTGACCTCACCAGAAATCAAGGGATTGTATAGATCTTCCGAGCACTTCCATGACTTTGATTATCTTCTGATCTGTATGGAACCATCATATTTTTCATCATCATGTTATTCCATTGACATAGTCATTCCTCACTCACAATTCTATTGTCTTTTGGAAAATATTCCTCATTCTATGCGTCTGATCGAACTTGGGGCACCCAAAAATCATCGAACCCGGATCCACGGTGATAAATGCGAAGAAATTAGAGGTAAGGAAATGAAAAAAATTGTGTTAATCATCCCTAAAAAATAATTCATTGTCATCATTTGAAAATAGTTCATTGTGACTAGAACATATGATAAACAATATAAATCAGTTTCATTTGGTGTTGTAGAGATAGAAATCATGGGGCACAGGTTGAAGAACAAATTGAAAACATTCTCAACATTTAATCCAAGGTTTTAAAGTGTGAAAGATGAGTCATTCATAGATTGGATTTCTATCTGTTGATGTATAATATCTTCATCGAATAAGGAGGAGGATCCACTGTGCTTTGATCCATCTATAAGAAGGGGTTCATCATTCGTCAATAGGAAGGTGAGGAGAGGGGCTTGTCGTCGTTGGAAAAAATTTATTATAATTGAATTAATCTAAAATAATAATTTATAATCCTCAATTATGTTTAAGTGTTTTTAATTATTTAATCATCATAATTAATTAAATCATATAAAGTGATCCTCCAATGAGCATGTGATCTGAACATCCCGCGCCGAATCATTTTAGGTCACACTATGGAGAAACACCACATTCTAGACACAATCGACATCTCATATTTCTATTCTGATCAACCATTTTAGATTTTTCCCATTTTCATTATTCAATTCCATGATCATAATATAAAATATATTTTATATTATTATAAAATTAATTCCAGGGACATTGGGCCTCAAAATCGCATGTCGTCTTAGTGTTTGAATATATATTAATATTTAGAAATATTTCAAAGTATTATTAGGTAATAACATGGTCGATACACATATAATGATACTATTAGGGGAATAGATCATTATTCTAACTCCCTAACCTATGCATTATAGGGTGGGGTTTAGAGCCTTTTTCCAAACTGACTTGTGGGCATAGATCCATAAGTCAACACCCACATAACACTAAACAATGTGTACAATCTTATTTATCCATTTACAACATACACAATATCAAAAACTGTACATAAAAATACTCATAACAATCCCAATTCATATTAATTTTCATATAAAACAGTATCAATTCAAGAACTATTAAAAAATTTACCATTTATATCACATAGCCCATTTTATCCATTTACCCTTTCATAACTTAACCTATTTAGAATATTCAAAAATACTCTCACATTAACCCATTTATCTCATTACTGAATTTACATTACATAAACCATTTTTTACATTCATCAATTAATATGATTTATTCAATTTATGAATTTCCATTAAAAATTCATAATCAATTTGACATATTCACATTAATTTATTTCCTTATTTTTCCAACAGTCTAAAAAATCCATCATGACAACATCAATAACTAGACACAACTACAATTGGTGCATCTTATGGTTTAAACAAGTATGTAAACATATTTTCCATGTGATATATTTAAACAAAAACAACCATATACCTAAAATTTCCATATTCAATTATGTGGAATGTTGGTGCATCCCATGGGTGGCCCTAATCCAATCCTAAGAGGATCATGAGAGGTCTAAAGAATCATTTAGCCAACCATTTTCCCAAATATTACTAATGGAATCAAATAATCATCTTCAGTTAATCAATATCACAACCATAGATTCACAAATCAACAATAAGACAATTGGATAAAACTTATAGATCACCTACCTTGAATCTAAAATTGAAATAACACTTAACTATAGCCCTAGATTGGGATACAAGTACCCGATGAAGCCACAACCTACAACCCACTTAAAAATTAGTGTTTCAGGGATTCAAATGAAGAATAATGAAACAAAAATACCTAATTTGAAAAAATGAATCAAGAGGAGTGTTAGACTTTCCAAAGATTCCATATGCATCCAATGACACTCTAAACAGATTAGGAATTAAGGATATTGATCCTTGTGAATCATGGGGGGCATTGGATCATCATTAGAACTAAAGAAAAAAATACTTAAGAGGAAAATCAAGTGAGATACATAAAATCCCAATAGGGAAAAATAGGTAATTTCACACTTTTTAAGGGGGCGCATGATTTGACTGCATAGTTTTCCAAACTCTATGCAAACCGTGTGTATTCCAAAATCTAAGAGAAGTTTACTTGCACAATTACCTGGGGATACTCACATAGTTTGAAAAACCATGTGGATATTGCTCAAAATTTCTTTACCTAAGCCTAAACGGTTTGTCTCCCTCCTTTAAACAATTTTCTCTAGTCATGCATAAACCATGAAACAGGAACACGATTTCCCTATTTCCAATTCATTAATATCTCGATCCCCTAAAACACCCCCAATCAGTCTTTCACACCTGATAAACTATTAGTTCTCTAAATTTAAGGGATTCAAAATAAAATTTAAACAAGAACATGACCCAATGATTTCTGATATCTTACATGATATATAAATTATAACAAATTACCATTAATCTAATCATGATTACCAGATAAGAAATAAATATAAATTCATTATATAGTTAAAAAATCAATTTTCTTCAAAAAAATATATTAGTTTTTTCTATTGAAATTACAATGAATTTATTCTAATTCTATACATTGTTTTTTATTAAACGTAAATAAGCTATGAAATCATCATTTGAAAATAATCATAAGTTATATTTTATCTTTCCAAAATTGGTTAATATTTTCCATGTGTAGTAAAAAATAATGATTTTTTCAAAAACTAAAATCAATTTTTTTATCAATGTAATTTTAATTTTTAAATTTTTTTTATTATTTTTTTGATTTCACATATGATTAATTTTATTATAAATAATCCAATTAATTCCGTTTGAATCCAAATTATACATGATTTTGAAAAAATAATTTTTATACAAAAAATTGGTATTTTTATATAAACTATAATTTATTACTAAATTAATTTTGAATTTTTTTGGAAATTAAATCATAGAAAATGGATCACGTGTTTGGAATTAAAATATTCCAATTATTTAATAATTTTTGTTTTATTTTTATTTATAATGAATATTAACCATGGTAAAATATTATCACTATGATATCTGAAAAAATGGGTCAAAAGTTGTTAAAACTATGGGATAAGGTCTACAAATAAATCCAACACTTGATTTTTTTTCATTAGAAGAGTGTATTTCTATAATAATCATCCTTGAATTGAAAATCTGTCATATTGGTTCCACATTCCTTTGATTAGAACCAATACAAAATTATACATTTAGAGTAATTAAAAAATGTCACTCTCTCACAGAAAATATGTTTTCATGATATGGATATTGATTTTTGTATGTAAAACACTTATGAAACATTAAAACCATGCTTCTTCATGCAGTAGAAAAATATTTTAAATTACTTTATAGACATTAAAAGTATTAATTTTTTGAAGAATAAATACATCCAATGATTTTTACGGATAATAATAAATGGTATGTGTGTTCCAAATATTTTACATTATAATTATATTAGTAAATTAAGTTAATTAAGTTCAATTTTTGGAATATTCTATAAAATAATATTAAATGGTATTTAAAGAATAATTTTTTTAAAATCTTTTTAAAATAAATTAAATACTATCAAAAATAATTTGGATGTAAAATCTTATAGGATATAAATTATGATCCGTTTATTTGCCACATGGTATTTTTAAAATTACTTTTAGGACCCTAAGAGATTAAAAAACATCAGCACTATAAAGGAAAAAAGGGTTAAAATGGTGGTTAAATCAGGGGACGTGGTTAAAATTTAAAAAATAGAATTTCAAATTTTTATTGGATGAATTTATTTCAACATTATATGAATTATATTTGAATATATGTCACAATCAATCCATTTTTTTAGAGTTAGACGCATATTATATATTAATATTTCATGTATTTACAAGATTTACACCAAATAACATATAAAAGGGAACCACGTAACCTATATTTCTCACACAACATGATCCATTGATCTTTATATATATATATATACCATTATCCCATTACAATATTTATCCAAATATTCTACAGGTTCTAGTCTTATAAAAGATTAATAGAAAAATCTTAATGTATATTCCACATTAGGTTCTACAAAGAAGTGTTATAATTCACAACCTAGTGTTTTAATGTTTATTTATTCATCCACCTCATAAAAATATCCTAGGTCCTTGCTGATATTATAAAATAATTATCTAAAATGAACTATAAATTTATTATTTTGATTTCATAACACATTTAATCTCTTTTATTATCTAACTATAAATTAATACCTTAATAATTTGTATGTGTTGTCTACCACCTTTATAAAGGGATGTTTTTTTTATTCACCACCACCTAAGAATTAAGGTTATTATGATAAATTTTAGAAATATATATAATATTCTTGAAATTATTGTCATATTTAAAGATAATATATCACTTACCTTCATTCCCTTCTATATGTTTGGAAATGATTATATAATTTATGTATTCCCGTGGACCACCACCACCACATAACAATGTGTTTTTTTCATGATAACTATTCATTGAATTTTATAAATTTTTATTAATTTAAAATCATGATTAATATACTATAGATGATGGAACAATGACCTCTTTGACCATGTTCAACTTATTGTTTTTGTTTTGTGATTATGAATTGAATGTTCTCTAAAAATCCAATATGAGCATAATCGATTTAATAAATATAAAATATATGGAATAAAGTAAATAAAATGTATTATGATAGGGTAAATACCCTGAAAAAGATTAATTCGGAAATAAATTATTTATATTTTTTCATTATTTCTGATTTAATAAATGTACATTGTGATTCTGACACACATTATAGTATTTTCATTAATATGTTTTTTAAAATGTTTAAAAATGGATTTCAACTGTGTTATTTCAGAGTAATTAATAGTTTTCCTATTTATTATTCATATTTTGGTAAAATCCAACTTATACTACTTACGACTATATTTTTGATTCATTTAATTGGATTCATCTCATCATTTTCGATATTTTTATTGTTGACTTTCATAAGAACATGTGTGGAATATATTTTTGTAACATATAGGACATGAAAAAATTTACCCATATTCCTTATAAATAATCCTCTATTTGTTTTCAATATTTTTCAATGAATAATCTATTACAGTTTTTTGTATATTTTTAGTTTATTTGTGATTTTAAAATAAATTAATATTTCTTATCATTTTTTTGATATAACGAGTAATGTTTTTTTATCAGATTAAATACCAATTATATGTTTTTTATGATGAAAATGAGACGTTATTAAGGGTTCTAATTTTATGAAAAGGAATTATTGAGTTATTTATGACTGTGGGTATGGGGATTAATCTTAACCCCTAATTAGACTATGCCTATTTTGTAAAATTTGAGCGTGTTAAAGCCCTTTAATACATTTGGAAAAGTAATGGAGTTATCTGATGTATTTTACTCCAAAAAATCCAGATAGAGTAATGTAATCATATTAACTGATAGATATTTCATATTTAAGTCAAACCTATGAGAAGGTGGATAGTGTAACTTATAATAAGTTACACTTATGAATTAATAGATTCACATTATATATATTTTATTAAATAAAATGATGGAATTTTCATGTTATATGATTCAATGGAAGATGTATAATTCACCAAAATTCTTACATGTTTTCTTTATGATTGAAAAATGGGTTTCCATGTAAATTTATTGATTTAAAAAGGTAAACTTTTAGTTTTTACTTTAATTTAATGTTTATGATCTTTTAAAAGTGAATGGTTTTTTTTCAAGGGGACGTTTTATTAATTATGATTTTTCCTATATGATTTCTTATAAAATGTTTAATGAAACCTTTGGTATTTATTTTATCTTCCATGAGTAGGTATATAATTTTTTTATAAAATCATTATTATGTAAAAATTTAAACATAATTATATATTTTTTTGAATATGTAATTGATTAATAGGTTTCCATTGAGTTTATACCTCTTATTGAGGATTATTTTTCTCATCCCATGTTTTCAAATGTTTATCACGGGGATTACAAATAATTGAGAAATATAATAATGCCTATATTTACATTATAGGGATCCATCATAATATAATATAACAAGTTTGGAATAAAACATGAGTAATAAATTATGAATTTTTTTATGCTGAAAAAATAGATAATGGGGGTATTTGAACAATTTTTATGGTAAGGGTTTGAAATGTATGCATTTTTTCATATTTTCTAAAACTCTAAACTGAAAGTATACTGTAAATGTTAGAATTTGAAATCCTTGTCATAAATAATTTATTTATGGACTTCAAGTTATATTACATTATTATAATTGTTCTTAATGAATGATAAAATAATCCTAGAAAAAATGAATTATATATTATAGGTTTTCTGAACTAAAACTATGGAACTCGTGAAATTACCATGCAACATCACCAATCAAGAGGATAATTATCAACCCAACTTCATAATTATTTTTTCATGTGGAAATAGTAGATTAATGATTTATTATTATGATCACAATAGAGATGAAATAATGGAACACTTGAAACAAATATTTTCAATGAATCATAATAGACAATAAATATATAATAAAAAACATTTAATATATATATTATAAAAAATAAATTATATAAATATTTATTTGGTTCATAAATTTATAATTACATATAAAAATTTTGTTATATTTCTATAATAGTATGAGAAATCTAATCAAAGGTTTTTATGTTTAGACTTCTTCCATTGTATATTAAAATTCTCTCTCATTTTCTAATATAGTAATTGAATATTTTTATATGAATCTAATTTTAATAATTTTCTGTATTTTCTATTGGGTTTTTACATGTCTTTATAGACATATTCATTATAATTTTAGTTATTAATTCCTAATTTGAATCATACAATATTATTAATTTTATTTCCAGTTAGTCCAAATCTCTCATCTTTATATCCTCTTTATATTTTTTAACATTAGTTGATATGTTTTTTATGAATATAGAATAAATTTAATATATCTATTTATTTTTTCCTTATCATATTAATTTATAATATATTTTTATATAGTATTAATTTGAATTTATACTTCTCATATTAAAATAATGATAGGATAATTACCATGTTATTTTGTAGCAATTATTAGCTTCCACTTTATGACCGTTATTTTTTTATATTGAACCAATTGGAGTCTGATTTTGTATTTTTGGTTAGAAAAATTAAAGGTTTTTTTTTATTTTCATATTTCAGTGACTCCATGTAAATTCTCTAATAATGTTCTTGAGAATTTTTGGATATGATTTTAGTTGAGTTGAAGATGTTGTTGAACTCTGAGAAAGGGTATTTGTTTTGAAATAGGAAAATGTTCTATGTTAGGGTGAAAAATAAGAAAATGACAAAAAAATCACTAAGATACATAACACGTTTTCGATGATATATATGATATTTCATGTTATTATTATGATTAATAATGAAACAAAGCATCTTATAAAAATCTATGTCACAAAAATTTAAATAAACTTTGGGATATGTATTGAATTTTTAAGGTTATGTATTCTATTCTAAGTGATGCGTATTGTTTTTAAAGTATAAATTAGATTATTAATTTACTACGTAATATATTTCATAATAAATATAATAAAATGTGAAAAATTTATTAATTCACTATTATTAATAATTTATGTCAAAGAATACATAATATATTCTTGAAGATACACCTTATTTTTCAGATGACTTTTGTTGATATATATGTTTTTTATTACTTTTTTAGTTTTATAGGATTTCAGTGTTCTATGGATTAATATATTTAACCCATTAAATTGATTCAACCCTTATAAATGATTTAAATTACATGATTATATTTATAATCTTGATTTTTCAAATTTTGTTAATAATTATTTTTATAGAATAATATTAATTCTTCATTGTGAATCATATTTTCACACCACAGTGATAATTCATTTTTTCAACAACACATGTCAGTAATAATAATGTATTTGTGAATGTTTAAATAGGATGATTGGTTTTATGATTTAAATATATTATGAGTAGATTAATGGATAAATCATTTAGAGATATTATATGAAATTTGATTGAGTGAATTTTGATGACCGTGGATCAACGATAATAAACATACTGATAATGAAGTTTTCTTAATATTTAATATAATATAATTGAAATCATGTGATATTTTGAGAATCATAATAAAAAAAATAAGCATCTAGAAATTATGAAAAACAATTAATCAATATAAAAACTATGATAGATATCCACATTATATGGTTTTTGGACTATGAGTGGAGGAATAAGATCAAGACTAGATATTCTATTGGGGGCATACACATACATTATTGAACCATCATCATTAAATGTTTTTTTATTTCATTAAATAACAATATGGTTCTTGTGTTGTAATGGTTGGTCCCAATGATTATAGTGTGGTCATTAATATACCCTTATATCTTTATCATGATACAAAAAGAAAATTTTACTGTGCGTTGTATAAAAACCATCAAACATGAGAGATTTATTCAAAAACATTGTCAAAAAAAAATGATCCAAAAATCTATTGAATCATCATCTAATTTTATCTAACATTAGTAGATACAAAAAAATTAAAAAATAATATGGATATTTTTTGGGTTTTTTTAACATATCAACATGATTTGACTCCCTCTTAGTGTTGGATAAATTTTCACGTTAATCCATGAAATTGGTATCAATGACTAGGATTACTCTGAGGACCCCTCATGAAAATCACAGAGAATTATAAATTAGTGAACTATAATTGAGTTCTCACTGTGTTGAAATTTTTTTTCTTATTTAATTGGATGTTATAAATAATCATCTTATTTCTCAAGGATTATACATCTTTGATTAATTTATACTAGGTTTTATAATATGAATAAATCCATTTGGATGTTCTCTTAATGATATGGAAATTAATGAGGGTTATATAAATGTGATAAATGAATTAATTTTCTCAATATTTATGAAGGAATAAAAAATATTAATGATAAACAAGACTAATAAAGAAATATTGTTTAAGATATACATTATTTATGAAGAAGATAAATGGGTAATGGAATAAGAGTTGAAATTATTTAGAATACAATTTTAGTATTTGATAATATGTGAAGATTAATATGTAAATGAAATCTTTTATAGGGTAACTATTTTTTTATATTATAATTTATGAAGAAACTTTTGAAGATTCTATAATGGTGAAGAAACACATGAGAATTATTTAACAAAATGTTTTTGAAAAAATATAATTTTGTAAGGAAAGTGATGATGAATACATATAAATAGATTAATTACATATCACTATATTCAATTTTAAATGAGATGGGGAACTTAGGTCCAAGGTATGTCTAAGAAGAAGAAAAAATGGATTTTAAATTTCTAAATAGTATACTGATTGAAGATGAGTATAATGACACTAATAAATAATATAATTTAGCTATATATTATGAGAAATTATCCATAAGGATAACTAAAATCAAAATGTGTAATGTAATTTATGAATATAATATACCATTAAAATATTTAAATTTTCAAGGAGGGTATATTTTCTACAAAATGTTTATGAATAATGAAAAATCAAATTAGTGGTAAATAGGAAACTAAGTGAAAATTTATAAAGAGTTTTGTTTTTGTAAAAATATGTATTTATCAAAATTAATGTTGAATATATCCTCTAAGCCTTTTATAATTAATTTTCAATCATTGGAAGAATATTATTCAATTATGAATAATTATTTATGAGTAACATATAAATAATTTTCATAAGAAGTCATTGTAGCTCATTAATAATATTAATGTTCATATTTTTATGATGAAAAAAATATACGGATTTTTTTGAAAAATGAAAAATATATATTTTCTACCCCATGATATTTGAGATTAAAATTTTTAAAATATAAATTTTGAGTCTTTCATATGATAAATCATATCATGAAATAGACAATGGTTAAATTTAAAAGATTGATATTGATAAAAAAATTAATATTCAATATTGTTAAGTAGTTAAAAGTATAGAATGTAGAGAAAGAGAAGTTCAATGATGATATGAATCCAATAAAATTATTATGTATAAAGTCAATTACATGAATAATTATATAATTATTAAAAATATAAAGAAAATTAAATAATATAAGAATGGTTATGGTAGATAAATAATTTGATATTGTTAATGTTCCAAATAGTATTTGAATTTTTATAAATCAATTATGTAGTTAAATAAGTTCAAAAAAATATTTATTGGCGAAAAAAAATTATTGTTATGAGGAAGGAATGTTTTTCAATATAAATCCACCAACATGATCATAGTTTTAGTAAAATTCACTAGAAAAAAATTGACTATATTCTCTGATAAGTCTAGTGAATAAGTGAATCATACTCAAATATTTTGGTGCAATTTTTTTAAATTGTTTTCTTTACCATCCCAATGTTTTAAAAAAATGAAATACAAAAATTGTTTTGTTTTTTAAAATAGGATAGAGATAATCCTAAACAACATTATATTTCTTTTTAAAATAGTGATATATTAATGCTACCTTTGGTGTTTTGATGTGTTTAGAAATACCTTATAATTCTCGTTACAATATGTCTCAATTGGGAAGAATAATATAGCATTAAAAAAGGAGTAGTCAATATAAATTTAAATAAAATAATTTATTCATATCTTTGAGAAAAAAAATAGAAGTGAAATAAATATTGATTTATTTAAAAAATATTGTGGTAGGTCTAATCATAAAGAAAACATCTTTGAATGAGATATTGAATTATTAACTACTTAATTAAATATACTTCATGAACTATAGGTTTTTAATATATGCATCATCTCAAATAACACTAAAATTGTAAGAACCTGGTTCTTGTCCTTGAGGTACGAGTTTCTTCTTTTCCTTTTCCTTAAGTATTTTTGAGAAAATAAGGAAAACGAGAAAATTCCCAAACTTTCTAGGTACACGACATGTAATTGTCCACATGTCGTTTACTTTGGTCGTGTGGTATGAGTACACAAGGCTTGTAGCCATGCTGGTGATGAAAGGTGTAAAAACCGACTACACGCCGTGTAGTGGGTATTTACACTCCGTGTAGTCAGTCAGCAGGAAAATAGTAATGTGGTGGCCAGCTGAGCAATAGTACACATCGTGTACTCAGGAATAACATGTTGTGTCCTCATGTCGACAGATGAACAGTGCCACACTGGCGAGAAGCCGCCAGCGGAATAGTTAAAAATGAAAATTACACACTGTGTACCCAATAGTACATGCCGTGTAGTCTGTTTTTTTCACTTAAAATGGGTAGTAGCCTCCTCTGTTCATAGAGGAAGCTTGAAACAAGAGGAGATCTTTGGAGAGACGGCTGGAACATGGAGGACCTCTCGAACGCACACCGGGAACCCGTTTTTTTCACCGTTGATCTCCATGGAACCGAACGGGTGAGTTCATCCTTCTCCTTGTGTAGGTCTTGACAATTATTCCTCTAAAGGAAGTTAGTTGAGTTTGAAAGAGTTTGTGTTAACCTCATATATATGTCATTCTCGGGCGTTTCGAGGAGCGCCGTTCACGTATACCGATCAGGGGCGATCGAGGTAGGTGGTCTAGTGTTTAAATTCCAACTGTTGTGCGTTTTTGTGTACCAATATGATACGAACCCATGTTCGGGTGTTGTGTGGCTGAGGCCTTGGATGTTTTAAATACCAAAATTTCATAGGTAATTTAATGAACTTGTAAAACTGCTATTTGGGATCACTGCTTGGATCCAGGACCACCCCTGGGGTGTGTTCCTCTATTTAGCCATTTGGCCAGGTTACCCGAGGGTATACCATAAATTTTAGCATGTATTAAATTACCTTGAGAGGAATTATATATAAATTTATTGTCTATATGTTGGGCATGGCCCGGTTACTTGCTTAGCCTGAGGGAAGTGTTGTGGTTAGCCTGTGGGCAGTGCTCTATTCAGCCTGAGGGAAACATCTTTTGTGCCTGTGGTCAGTAGATTTTTTTCTTGTGGGTGACACCTCGTACACCTATGGGAATTATTTGATATGCCTGTGGGCAGATTCCTGTGGGTTTGGATTCTCTTTACCTGAGGGTAAGGGATTACGTTCCTAAGGACACAGACTGTTTACTTAGTAATTCACTGTGGTGGTTTCCTTATATTGATTGATTAAATGAATATTAAAAATGGCAATATAACTGGTACATTTAGTTACTTTTTAGTACTACTTAGTTTATTGCATTTTCTACTGCACACTGATGTTGCACATTCACATTTACAGTTGGGCACAGACCTTTGGTAGGTGCCAACAGGGATTCATTTCTCACACCCTGTTTGGGTCATGTCTTCGGCCCAAACAGAATATATTGTTGCAGGTGTGGATAAGGGAAAGGGTCCCTATACAGGTAGTTCAGTGTTGCTGAGGTGTAGGGGAGCATGGGACTGAGCTCAGGCTCATGATGCTGTCGGATGTTCTATTTTGTTCTGTTGTGCCTGTACTTTCCATTGTATCATATTGTACTGCTGTGTAACATGTTCTGGCTATTTTCTAGAACTAGGGACATGTTTCATCATCATTTATATAGCAGTTTGTTATCTTTCACTATAGTCGTTCATATCAGTTGTGTATGGTTTATTTCTTATGCTGTTGTTGTATGGTTAATCTTGTATTCCACTGCGCTACACGTTGACAAATGAGGTCATTGTTTCCCCACTATCATACATGGGCCCTCGTTACAAGTCGGCAGCCTCTGTCGTTTGGGGAAATGCGCTTGAGGTCATGTGTCCAACCGGGTTCGGGGCACCCGTGGAGTGGCACTCGGATCAGGGATGTTACAATGTGGTATCAGATGTGTTTGTTTCTTTGAATTAATATTTTGATCCTTAGTCAGGGATAATAAATACCTGGTAGTTGGTAATAATCTATGCCTGGGAGTATCTAACCCATGTACAGGGATAATCCAATTTACCATGTGTTTCAATTTTATTGATTTTTCAAATTACAGTTGATCTTATTTTCACCGTTGGGTGACACAATTGTGATTGTGCTATTTATATGTTATCTTTGGTCTCTATTTAGTTGCAACCCAATGATATGAGGGTATTCCATCTCATTCATAATTTAGGCACATGCTAGAAATCACACTGCTTGCATATTTCCATGCCATGTATGTGCATTAAAAATTGCATGTTGTTGTGATATCCATTGTGCTAGAAACACATGTTGTTTTGATTGCGGCTTTGATAAATACCCTCTAGTTGATAGGGTATTTATGTGTGAGCGTGTTGATAGAATGGATGCCAAACTTTGGTTTTTGGGGATTATGGGCCCTCAATGACTGGAATTGGGTAGATCATTGACTTATTTACCTGTGTATAACATGTATAAGATGTCAAACGTTTATTCGTGGGGAGTATGGGCCCTCATGGATCGGAATTTGGAACTTAGGTGTTGTTTTTCAGTATTTTCTGGGTTCCGGAGTAGTATTTAAGGCTTACTATCCGAAAAACTCAGGATAAACGCCGTGTAGTTCTATAGACACACGCAGTGTGTTCTTCTGTTCGGGATGAAATGAAAATCTTTAAGTACACGCTGTGTAGTCTCTTCTCATATCATAGACCATGTGGGCGGGGGCACGGGGTAGGGAATTGTTTTGGGAAAATCACACCGTGTACTGGATGTACACTCCATGTAGTGTTGACCTGGAGTTCACCTTTGTAACTAACAACACGAACAGATGAGACCTTGAGACATACACGCTGATTCCACCATGGAACACGCCGTGTAGTCTGACCTGGGGACCCGGCCATGTAGATAACAAACACGGGTCAGTATTACCTCTTCTTGAACGTGTCGTGTACCTGAGGGACATTTTGTGTAGACCGTACCAGTGGGAGACTGTGTGGACTTAACCGAGTGGCTTGGGAAACTGGGTGGTGTACACGCTGTGTGCAGGTTTAACACGCCTTGTGGTGTCAGATGAGTAGTCATCCATGTCACAAATGACATGGGTAGTTGTAAATTAAACCATAGACGTTGTTTAGATTCCATACTTGCCATGTAGGCTTGTTCAAAGTGAGTTGTGTGGCTTAGCCGTGTAGAAGGACTCAGGTAGGGAAAGATGATTCAAGTACGCGTCGTGTATGTAGAAGGCATGTCGTGTGTTTGGGGTGTTACTCAGCCAGTTTAAGCTGGAATACACACCCATGTGAATGGTTGTGAGAACACACCGTGTATTATTTATAAATGCCATGTAGTCAAGTTTTTTAAATTTTGAAAACTTTTGTTCTTCGTCTCCTTGTTTTCGGTCTTTTAGAATCTTGATCTAAGATGTGTGTTTGACCTTGTAGAGTCATGCAACCGAGACGACCATTTTTTGTTTTCCAGGAGAGAGTAAATGATTATACTCTAGATATGTAAGGCCATGGACTACTAGTGGATCCTCCAGAAGAGCCAGATGCGGCCCCAGCTATTATATCGAACATAGGCACGGATGCGTAGTTTCATGAAGGCTTCATGAGGTTCATGTAAACCTTTCAGGGAGCACCATCGGCTGTGACATCTATGGCCGACCTGACTTGTATATTCCAGCAGTAGCATCTGCCTATGTTTTCAGGGGATGGTGGATCACAGGATGTGGAGTCTTGGATGGATTCATTGCAGACTATTTTCTAGCATCTAGAGACACCTCCATGGTGGAGGGTCAAGCTCGCTACTTATATGTTGTGTGATTCCACCAAGAGGTGGTGGGATGTTACCACCCAGTCTGAGCATCACAGAGAAATGGCGTGGGAATATTTTCAGACATATTTCTATGAATTCTTCTTCCCAGAGATGCTGAGGGTAGATAGAGCTCGAGAGTTCATGAATCTACAGTAGGGCGCTATGTCGGTGATGGATTATTTTTCTCATTTCACCGAGCTTCATCATTTTTCACCCATTAGGATGGGTGACGAGACATTGAGGGCCAGAATCATTAAGGATGGTCTTCGATATGACATCCGAGAACTGGTGAATTTTTTCAGGTTACCTACTTTACATGCTATTGTGAACCAAGCACTGATTACTTAGAGGAACCTGCGGGAATCTAGTAGTGTGGGCCAGGGTGGTTTGACACCAGTTTTTGGTACTATTTCTACCAGTAAGAGGAAGAGATAGATGGAGTTATCTCATGGTGGTAGTACCAGCCAGAGGAATGCTTCGGGTGGCCAGGTCATGTGCTACTAGTGTGGTAATGAAGGACACAAGAGACCGCAGTGTCCATGTGACTCAGTGGAATGCCGAGCTTGCAGAAGGATGGGGAATATACAGTGCTTTCTCATAGTATTTCCACTAGTGGCAAGTGAGAGGGGTTCTGTGTAGACTCTGCATGTGGGAGCAGGACCCACAGCTTCTAACCAGTCGAGAAACTGCAATACGCTAGGGCGTGTAGGCAGAGATGGTGGTCATGGTCATGGTGTCCAGACACCAGGATCTCATAGGCAGTAGGTCGGGACAGCTCAAGGTAACCAGGTTGTGTCATAGGGCCGCGGCACTGGGCAGGCATATGCAGTGCAACAGACCCAACAAGAGTAGGATCCCAGACTTTCTACTGTCAGAGGTACTATTCTAGTAGCTTCTATCTTATATTCAGTACTTTTCAATACGGGTGCTACACATAGCTTTGTATATGTGTCTGTTTTGGAGAGCCTTGGGCTCTTTGTTTCTCCTTCTTCTGATGTTATGATGCTAGACCCTCTTTTGGGGACTAGAACGGCTGGTGTGTGTCAGTGCAGGGAGTTCCCCCTTGAGTTTGGTGGGTGTCACTTTCTTTGGGACCTCTATGTCATAGAGATGACGAGCTTTTATGTCATTATCGGGATGGACTGGTTGGTTCCCTTTAGAGCCTTTGTAGACTGCTATCGTCGCAGGGTGTGTTTCATGTCACCAGAGGGCAGAGAGTGTCTATACAAAGGCAAGTGGGATTTTTAGGCGAGTCAAGCTAGAACGGAGCATCGTGGGCGAGGAGGAGTCATAGCCCAAATTGTGAGTTTATATCTGGATGACCAGGGAACTTGTCAGATGTAATTCCTTCTAGTGGTTGATCGTTTCAGGGATGTCTTCCCAGACGACTTTTTAGGTATACCTCCAAAGCATGAGGTGGATTTCTCTATTGAGTGTGTGCTAGGAGCGGCACCAGTGTCCATTCCTCCTTATAGTATGGCTACACCTGAGTTACAGGAGATTAATAGACAGTTAGAGAAGTTACAATCAAAGGGTTTCATCTGACCCAGTACTTCTTCTTGGGGTTCTCTGGTCCTTTTTGCAATGAAGGTGGATGGTACCCTCAGACTCTGTGTGGATTATCGAAATCCGAACCAGTTGACGGCCAAGAACCAATATCCCTTACCAAGGATTAATTATCTTTTTGATCAACTTTGAGGTGCATGAGTGTTCTTGAATATTGACTTGAGATCATGATATCATCAGTTGCACGTTAGACCATCTGATATACCTCTCAAATCCTTCCGGAGTAGGTATAGTCTATATGAGTACTTGGTTATGCCGTTCGGACTCACGAACGCACCAGCAGTTTTCATGGCTCTGATGAATCGTGTGTTCCATCCTTATCTGGATTCCTTTATGGTAGTCTTTGTGGACGATATCTTGGTGTACTATCACACTCATCACGACCATGCCACCCATCTTGATATCGTATTGGGTACACTGAGAGAGAATAATCTATATGTTATGCTCTCAAAGTGCCACTTTTGGATGGACTAGATACACTTCTTGGGTCATATTATCTTAGAGGTAGGAGTTGCAATATACCCATAGAAGGTGAGAGCAGTTGGTTCCTGGGAATATCCCAAGAACGTGTTTGAGATATGGAGTTTCTTATAGTTTATTGGTTACTATAGGAGCCTCATCCAGGACTTCTCCCGATTAGCAGCGCCACTGATGGGTTTTACTAAGAAGGGTGTGAAGTTTTTTTGGTCAGAAGCTTGTGAGACAGCCTTTTAGGAGATGAAGGGTAGGTTGACATCAACACCAATCCTGATACTCCCAGATTATGGGAAGAGATATACAGTTTACTATGATGCATTAGGTAATGGGCTAGGAGCTTTGTTGATGTAGGGCAATCGAGTTGTTGTGTACGCGTCTCGGCATTTGAGGCCACATGAGAGGAATTACACGATTCATGACCTCGAGTTGGTTGCAGTTGTGCATGCATTCCGCTATTGGAGACATTATCTCTTGGGAGATCATATTGGGGTTTTCACTAACCACAAAAGTCTCAAGTACATCTTTACCCAGCGCGAATTGAATCTGAGATAGAAAATGTGGGTTGAGTACCTACAGTCCTTCGATTTTGAGCTTGCCTATACACCTGGTAAGGGTAATGCAGTAGCCGATGCACTGAGCAGGAAAACTCAGACACATGCAATACATGAGGCCAGTGGTGAGTGTCAGCTTATGGATTTGTTCTCTAAGATGTATTTGGAGGTGCACGACAGCCATGGGCAAACCTATCTTTCATCTTTAGCTGTGACTTATAACCCTGGATAATGTGAGGATAAGACAGCTATCTGATTCAGAAGGCCTAGTTCTACAGGAGTCGGTGTCAAGTGAGGACCCTCCTCCAAGATGGATGATAGGCAATGATGAGGTACTGTGTTTCCATGGACAAGTGTGGGTTCCAGGGGATATACTCTAGGAGTTGATGCGGGAGTTTCATGCTTCAACTTGGGAAGTTCATCCCGGAGTTACCAAAATGTATCGTGACTTGAGATGTCAGTATTGGTGGCCGGGTATGAAATGAGAAGTAGCTGGTTTTTTTAAGAGATGTTCCACCTGTCAGGAGGTGAAGGCGGAGCATCAGTGGCTAGCCAGACTGTGGCGGAAGTTACCCATTCTAGAGTGTAAATGGGATGATGTCTTGATGGACTTTGTGACTTGGTTGTCGAGGTCACCTCGAGGCAATGATGTTGTGTGGGTTGTTGTGTACAGGCTCACGAAGGTAGATCACTTTGTTCAAATCCAGGAGACCTTCTGTGTTGACAAGCTCAGGAAGTTATATATTCGAGAGGTCGTACGTTGTAACGTCCTGACCCGGAAACCACTAAAACGCTGCTCCTAGCCGGTTCGATACAAGGCCTCAAGCGCGCCTCCCCATACACCAAAGGCTGCCGACTAGCAACGAGGGCCTAGGGTGTGATAGTGGGGAGACTATTCCCACATACCAGAGTAAAAAAACAGAGGAAATAACTAAGTATGATACACAGCGGAAAGTAAACAGAGCGCAGAAGTAATAAACAACTGAAATAGAACAAGTTGTAATAGTAAAATACTGTAAAATCCCAAACAGCTATGCAATACAACACAACACTGGTCACCCACTAGGCCAACCATATAGATACAAGTACAAAAGAAACTGAAAGTAAAATTACAGGGCTCTGCTACTAACTCTGAGTCAATCCACGTACCCGATCTCCAGAAAATATAGAACTGCAGGAGCCCGATCAGTAGAACCACTCGAGTAGCTTCACTTGATCATGAAACACCGGGCCTCTTCCCTACCCACCATGAAACTCGTGCTCAACTTGAAAAGCAGACATAAGGTCTACACGTACACTGAGGTGCAAGTGCAGGGGTGAGAAATAATCTCAGTAGGGCACCCCGACAAGAAACCTATAACTATATTGCTATGTGTATGCAAAAACAACATGCTCAGCCTAACTGGAGAACAACAAGGAAGTAAAACAAATGTGTAACCACCATAGAACCTCGGGTATGTAAACCCTGTCAACTGGGAAAGTTCCACCATAGATGTCTATATCTATATACGTACACATTTATAGTCCATACATATACACATATACATAAATATGAATATACATGATTAAGTGATTCAAATAACAAGAACAACATTAGAAATCAATCCTTGGGACCATAAGCCCGATATCCTAGACATCATGTGCAAGGGAATTGAGCTAGACGTCGTTCCACTCAAGTCGTGTATCATTAAGTCGATCTCTAGGTATGTAATCCCATCGACATGTACCTTCTTCAACCAATGCTGAAAATATGTCTCTGAACAAGATAAACAAAAACAAGTAGCCCTATGGGAAGTACTCAAAGCATGTCCCCTCTGGTTCAACCAAACCAACACAAGAAACCATATAACACAACAGGTAACCCTCTGGGAAATACTCACAGCCTTTCCCCTCTAGTCCTACCTAGCAACACAAGCAACCCTCTAGGAAGCACACACAGTCTCGCCCCTCTGGTTTAACTAAATCATAGAATCTCTGAGGAAGCCCTCACCATCAATTCCCCCTATATTCTTGTACACATACAAAGACATGAATGCTTTGGGAAGCACTCATGTCAACTCCCCTATGGTCTTGCAACGATAGCTACAGACTCTTTGAGGAAGCACTTACATCTAATTCCTCATGTAGTCTCGATACGTAACTAAGGACACTCTAAGGAAGCACAAATTCCAATTCCCATAGGTCCTACGAACGATACTAATTTATAACAGACTCTTTAGGGAAGCTCTTAATCGTCAATTCCCTCTTTAGTCTACCGCACCAGATTCACACAGCCCTGAGCAGTCTAGTCGTGAATAATCGACTGTCAGCAGCCCTAAGTAAGTTCAAAAACTACTTGGATGATAGCTACAATGCATCAAAAGCATATAAATAGTAGGAAATATATGCAATCCATTATATCAAGGCAGAAAAACAATTCAACAAGGTCTTCCTCACAGGCAACCTAATAAAAACGGTGATAAATAGCGAAAACAAGGGAAACACCCATGGGGTGATCCTAAAACATGGTAACAAGCAGATATTATTCATCTAATAGACATAATCATACAAGCAGTCTAAGGCAGATAATAATGAAGGATCAAAAACCTAACCCGAGATACCCGATACATGGGTATCTGACACTTTTTCACAAAGACTCAAAGACATTCAACGTAGGGCAAAAAAACACCTAATCAGGCACACAAGAAAAAATAGGCATCCAAAAAAATAGGAAGGACGCATCATGTCAGGCTCAGTAGCCACCAACTAGGAATCACCTTTGGTAAACACTACAGCATCAGCAAACCAAGTCAGATATAAACAAACAGTGCGGGTGGCCCGAACGCCCAACCCAACAATACATCAAAAGCTGAAGGGATCACTAGTTTTACATGGGTTCTAGGTGACAACCGATCACCATCTCTACCCAAACCTGACATAACAACTCAGGTTTGTTCAAACAATGGTCACCCACTGGGTCCCTCAAGTCAAACATGGAGGAGGCATCATACTCAGAATCTTCCATGTAAACACAAGCTAAGGCATCTAACGCGAAATCCTTAGTGAAGAGAAAGGGAGGAATCCTACATGGGATCCTCAAAGGAAGGAAAAAAATAGGCATTCCATAACATGGTTCTGTCAAAGTAAGAACAAGAGAAAGACCCTACAAGGTACTCCCTAGGTCAGCACAAAAGCAAAGGCATCCCTCATGGGATCCTTAGAAGTACGTGGTCTCAAAGCCTCATAGGACAAAAAGGAATGTCTAACAAATGGAACGTCCTCTAAATCATGGGTTACGAGAGATATCTCATAGCTCATCTCTTATTAAATGTGTCAACTAAGATATTCCAAACACCCAACCTCTCATCCACACCAAGTCTCACTCTCAAGTGACAACAGAACTCGATAAGTGGAGGAAGAACCCCTCCATTTAGATAGAAACACCAAGAAATCCCTTTATATGACCTCTAAAACTCAAAAATATTCCACCATTGTGATCTATATGAAAAAAAACTCATAACCGATGACTCACACGGCCAAATATGACTTCCAGAGCCTAAGATATCTCAAAAATACCCAATTGAAGTAGTACATGGCTAGAGTACATGGTCAGAGCACAATGGGCCTACCTATGTAATAGTACACGGAATGTACATTACTGTACACAGTGTGTAATATTCACAAAAAGTTATGCCATGTCTGCTTTCAAGCGAACACATGCCCATGTACCACTACACGGCGTGTACTTTACTGTACATGGTGTGTACTTAAAAAAACCACTATTCTGTGTTCTATTCCACACGGCTAGCCACAGGGCTACCCACTACACGAAATGTACTCAAAGTAAATGGAATGTACCTAATAAAACTTCACCTTCCCTGGACAGGAATAACACATGGTGTGTTCCCCTGGAACACACGCTGTGTATACTGGGTTTTCCGACGGGAAATCCCTAAAAACGCCTGATTCACCCATTTTCGCCCCCAAAACAACATATCGATCCCCATGGTCATTAAATAAAGCTTTATAAGGATTTAAAAACATAAAAAACATGTTTTAAGGTGATATATGGAGAAAACATAAGAGTCTCTACCTTTGGGTGGAAACCGCTGAAGCCTCGGTTGATTTCACAGTCCATGGATGTCGCACACCGACTCTGCGCGTCGAGAGCATCGAATCGGTACCCTTATTGCCTTCTGTATCTCCCTATTTCTCGACCTCCAAATTCTCCCATAGGTCATGGGAAAATAGGAGCATCATGCAAGGAGGAGGAAGAAAGAATAGAGAATAAAAGAAAAGGAAAGAAGAAAAGAAAAGGAAGAAAAGGGGGTTCGGGCCGGCCTCGGTGCCCGACATGAGTTTATGCCTTCCCTAGGATAAACTCCCCATTCCGGACTCAAAGACACAGATGAAATCTCAATCCAAAAATCTGTTCAAAATTTATTTCCAAACGAACCTGCGTGAATAATTTAATATTTAATTTAATTATATTAAATATTAAATGTTCCGCTAAAATTTGAACATCTCATATTTCCACCAAACTCCAGTCCTAGGGTAAACACCCAATTCTGAGACCAACAGAGTGGTCAGAAAAATTATCCAAGGTCCACTGGTAAGGTAAAATGACCATTTTACCCCTCACGAGCATCCAATAAAAAAAATTCAAATTTCTGCTCAAAACGACTATCTGGAAAAACATGGGTTCTTAGAAATCCCCCACCATAATCCTTCTCGTCCCTAAGAAACCCAGTGGAAGAACCAACAACTATTATCATAACCCAAGCATCTGCACAACCAATCTATCTAGACTGTCCAACGACCTGCCTTATAGCATTAATTTCCACCTTCTACACATTAGATATTCAACTACGACCAAACTGGTACTCCCCACCATAGGAACACCCATGTCATCATCTTAAAAGAAAACTCTGAGCTCAAAAGCCCACTAGAAAACACCAAAGTTTAACCTAAATAAGAAAAACCACCCTCAAAATGGCCCATGGTGCACTCCCCACCATATGTCTTTCCTTACACTTCTCCGAGAGCACAACTAGAACAGGTTTCATCCTCAACAGGGAAGATCATTAAGAAATAAAAAGAAAAATGAGCTCGATGTAGGGTTGAAGATCTCTCAACATACTCAAGAAGAATCAAGATAGTGTGTGGTCGTCTCTTACAGGAGTACACTAAGATTTCACCGAAGGCGTGTCTAGATCCCTCTGAGCCACACTAACATCCTACAAGAACCCAACCAGGATTCAAGCATGGGTCAAAAATTTCATGGTAACCCGAAATTTCACAAGTCACCTCTACAACTAAGGACATTCCAAAACAACTTCCAGGATCCGAGTCCATAGAAAGTCTTGAAACATCTTTCCTCAGCTCACACCTGGCCACTCATCAATTTAGATTCGAATGATGCCACCCGTAACAGCAACATTAGAAACACTGGTTGACCAGGCGAGGCACCTGAACAGGCATGCTCATCGAAACTAGTCATGAAAAACAAAAACTGCCAAAAAGGTATTGGAAAACGCTGGCCAACCTTTCATTCAAAGGTTTCCCTAGAACAGAAAAGACATTGACCTACAAGGGTTCGAGCCAAAACCAAGGGTATCTAGGTCTTGCACCTATCCCTAAAAAAAGCCACACAACTGGGTCACAAGGTCTAACCACCTAGCCCAAAATATCCAAACCCACTTAGAAGACGGTAAAGATCACAACAACCAAAGAAAGTCAAAACTGAAATGCAGCCTACAAGGGCCTTGGTCCTCTCTGAGCATCCTCAGAAGGAACTACTCCTTAAATGTCACAACCAAAATAGAAGAGACAAGCTGAGATAACACCAATTGGGTATCTGTATACAGTAATACCACAAGGAGGTCCAGTTTACAAGAAATGCCTTGGTATCTATCGACATCATTCTCAATGATCCGACTAGATAACCACAGACCTGAGAAACACCACCCAATAAACAGGATAAACAAAAAGGCATCACATGCCACATCAACCAACTAGGGTCACTGCACCACCAGTGCACGAGGATGGAGTCATCATCCTCTCACCAACGCCTCAATGTAGATCCACATAACCGGCCATCATAGTAGAAAGTATGTGTAAGTAGACCAAATGGTCTCAGTCTTCAGTAAAAACACACACTAGATGGCCTATATGCTGTGAATCCTATGTGCCTAGTATGATGCATGAGACGCCTCTTGCCTTTGATGGCCAGGAGTCAAAATCCATCCCAAGAATCTTACCAATGGCCAAGATCTAGAGATCCATAGTAAATAAGAACACCACACAACATTTTCATCGCTCAAGGTGAAAATCATATACAACTGTAAGATCACAAAATCAGAACAGCAATCCCAAACCCTGGAAAGCAGGACTTCTTACCGGAATAATTGTCCGCGACGCACCAGCCCGATATCCATCACAGGTTCTAACACATTCCTAATACTTATATCTACCATATCCCAAATTGTAATAACTAGGAAATAAAACTCATCTGATACCACTTTGTAAAGTCCCAACCCGGAATCCACTAAACTGGTGCTCCTAGGCGGTTCACTACAAGGCCTCAAGCGCGCCTCCCTGGACGCTGGAGGCTACCGACTAGAAACGAGGGCCTAGGGTGTGATAGTGGGAAGACTATCCCTCATACCAGAGAAATAAAAAAGTGAAAATAACTAAGTATCATACCCAAAGGAACGTAAACCGAGTTTGTAAGTAATAAACAAATGAAATAGAACAAGGTGTAATAGTAAAATGCTGTAAAATCCCAAACATCAATGCAATAAAATACAACACTGGTCACCCATTGGGCCGACCATAAAGATACAAGTACAAAAGAAACTGAAAGTAAAAGTATAGGGATCTGCTACTAACTCCGAGCCAATCTACGTACCCAATCTCTAGACAATATCGAACTGCAGCAGCCCGATCAGTAGAACCACTCGAGCAGCTTCACTCAATCATGCAACACTGGGCCTCATCCCTATCCACCATGCAACTCGTGCTCAACCAAAAAATCAGACATAAGGTCTACACGTACACAAAGGTCCAAGTGCAGTGGTGAGAAATAATCTCAGTATGGCACCCTGACAAGAAATCTATAACTGTGCTGCTAAGTGTATGAAACAACAACGTGCTCAGCCTAGCTGGGACATAACAATGAAGTAAACCAAACGTGTAACAACCATCGAACCTAGGGTATGTAAACCCTATCAACTGGGCAAGTTCCACCACGGATGTCCATATCTATATACGTACACATGTATAGTCCCATGCCTATACACATATACATAAATATGAAATATCATGATTAAGTGATTAAAATAACAAGAACAACATTAGCAGTTGATCCTCGGGACCATAAGACCAATATTATAGACATCCTGTGCAAGGGAATTGAGCTAGAAATCGTGCCACTCAAGCCGTGAATCATTAAGTTGATCTCTAGGTCTGTAATCCCATCAACATGTACCTGCTTTAGCCAACACTGGAAATATGTATCTGAAAAAGATAATCAAAAACATGTAACCCTATGGGAATTACTCACATCATTTCCCCTCTGGTTCAACCAAACAAACACAAGCAAGTAGATAACACAATAGGTAACCCTCAGGGATGTACTCACAACCTATCACCTATGGTCCTACCTAGCAACACAAGCAACCCTCTAGGCAGCACACACAGTCTCTCCCATATGGTTTAACTAAAACATAGACTCTCTAAGGAAGCACCCACCATCAATTCTTCCTATAGACTCCTAAACATAAAAATACATAGACACTCTGGGAAGCACTCATGTTGATTCCCCTGTGGTCTTGCAACGATAGCTACAGACTCTCTGAGAAAGCACTTACGTCTAATTCCTCCTGTAGTCTCGATACATAACTAATGACACTTTGAGAAAGAACAAAGTCAAATTCCCATAGGTCATGTGAACAATAATACTTTATAGAAGAATATCTAGGGAAGCCCTTAATCGTCAATTCCCTCTTTAGTCTACCACATCAGGTTCACACAGCCCTGAGCCGTCTAGTCGTGCGTAGTCGACTGTCAGTAGCCCTAAGTAAGTTCAACAACTACTTGGATAATAGCTATAATACATCAAAAGCATATAAACAGTAGAAATACATGAAATCAATTATATCAAGGCAGACAAACAATGCAACATGGTCTGCCTCACAGGCAACCTAATCCAACCGGCGATAAATAGCCAAAACATGGGAAACACCCCTGGGGTGATCCTCAAACACGCTAACAAGAAAATATTATTCATCAAATAGCCATAAGCATTCAATCAGTCTAAGGAAGATAATATTGGAGGATCAAAACCCTAACCTGAGATACTCGATACATGGGTATCCGACACTTTTGCACAAAGACTCAAAGACATTCAACGTAAGGCAAAAAATCACCTACTCATGAACACAAGGAAAAGTAGGCATCTAAAAAATAGTAAATACGCATCACGTCAGGCTCAGCAGACACCAACCAGAAAGCACCTCCTGTAAACACTACAGCATCAGCAAACCAAGTCAGATATAAACAAACAATGCAGGTGGCCCGAACACCCAACCCAACAATACATCAAAAGATGAAGGGATCACTAGTTTGACACGAGTTCAAGGGGACACCCGATCACCAACTCTAACCAAACCCAACATAACAACTCAGGGTCGTTCAAACAATGGGCACCCATTGGGTCCCTCAATTCAAACACATAGGAGGCATCATACTCGGGACCTTCCATGTAAACACATGCGAAGGCATCCAATGCGGAATCCTTAGCGAAGAGAAAGGGATTAATCCTACATGTAATCCTCAAAGGAATGACAAAATAGGCATTTCATAACATGGTTCCTATCAAAGGAAGAACAAGAGAGAGATCCTACAAGGGACTCCCTAGGTCAGCACACTAGCAAAGGCATCCCTCAGGGGATCCTTATAAGTACCCGGTCTCAAAGCCTCATAGGCCAGAAAGGAACGTCTCATAAGGGGAACATCCTCTAAAGAATAGGTTATGGGAGATATATCATAGATCATCTCTTATTAAAGGTCTCAACTAAGTTGTCCCGAACACCCAACCTCTCATCCACACCAAGTCTCACTATCAGATGATAACTAAACTTGATAAGTGGAGGAAGAACCCCTCCATTTAGATAGAAATCCCCAAAACCCCCTTTATATGACCTCTAAAAGTCTAAATGATTCCACCATTGCAATTTACGTGGAAAAACGCTCATAATTGACTACTCACACGCCCAAATCTGACTTCTAGAGCCCAAGATATATCAAAAATACCCAATTGAAGTAGTATATGGCCAGAGTACATGGCCAGAGCACAATGGGCCTACCTGTGTAATAGTACACGGCATGTAATTTACTGTACATGGTTTGTACTGTTCAAAAAAAGTTACGTTGTGTCTATTTTCACTCGAACACATGCCCATGTACCAATACATGACATTTACTTTACTGTACACGATGTGTACTTAAAAACCACTATTCCGTATTCTAATCCACACGGCTACCCACTACACAAAGTGTACTCAAAGTAAACGGAATGTACATAAAAAACCTTTATATTCCCCAGAAAAGAAGAATACACGGTGTGTTCCCCTGGAACACATGCCGTGTGTATTGGGTTTTCCGAAGGGAAATCCCTAAAAACGCCTGATTCTCCCTTTTTCACCCCCAAAACAACAGATCGAGCCCCATGGGAATACAAGCAAGAAATATAAGGCTTTAAAAACATAAAAAAACATGTTTCAATGGGATATATGGAGAAAACATAAACGGTCCTACCTTTGGGCGGAAATTGCCGAAGCCTCTGTTGATTTCACGGTCCACGGATGTTGCAAGCCGACTCAGCGCGTCGAGAGTTTGAATTGGTACCCCTATTACCTTATTTCTCTCCCTATTTCTAGATCTCCAAATTGTTCCATAGGTCATGTCCAAGGAGGAGTGGCGTGCAAGGAGGAGTATAAAAGAAGAGAGAAGAAAAGAAAAGGAAGAAAAAGGGGCACAGGCCGGCCCCAGCGCCCGACATGAGTTTATGCCTTCCATAGGATAAACTCCCCATTATGGGATCAACGGAGTAGATGAAATCTCAATCCGACGCTCTATTCAAAATTTATTTCCAAACAAACCTGCCTGAATAATTTAATATTTAATTTAATAATATTAAATATTAAATATTCCGTTAAAATTCGAACAGCTCAGATTTCCAAAAAACTCATGTCCTAGGGTAAACACCCTATTCTAGGACCAATGGAGTGGTCATGAAAATTATATAAGGTTCGATGGAATATTAAAATTACCATTTTACCCCTCACGGGCATCCAACAGCAAAAATTCAAATTTCTTCTCAAAACGACTGTATGGAAAATCACGGGTTCTAACATACGTCTTCATGGGGTCCCTTATTTTATCGTTTCAGATAGGGATTCCTGTTTTATGTCTCATTTATGGTAGTGTTTTCAGAGGGCACTGGGTACACAGGTGCTTCTGAGCACAGCTTACCACCCTCAGACTGATGGTCAGTCAGAGCGTACGATACAGGTGCTTGAGGACATGTTGCGTGAATGCATCCTAGACTTTGGGGGCTCTTGGGAGAAGCATATAACACTGGTCTAGTTTGCATATAATAATAGTTTTCAGGAAACTATTGATATGGCACCTTACTAGGCTTTATATGTTAGGTCATTCCGATCACCCTTGTGCTGGATGGAGGCCAGTGAGGCAGCTTTACTGAGACCACATCTCATGCAGGAGACATCTGAGCTGGTCCAGTTGATATAGAAGCAGATGTCTACTAAGTAGTCTCGTCAGAAATCATATGCTAATCACCGTAGATGACCCTTGGAGTTCATGTTCGGGGATCAGGTGTTTTTGCGTGTTTCTCCGAGGTTGGGACACAGGTGAATCAGGAGACAGGGTAAACATTCACCAAGGATTGTGGGGCTGTTTTAGATTCTGAAGAGAGTCGGGTTGGTTGCCTATCGGTTGTAGTTACCACAGAAGTTTTGGGCCATGCACGACGTATTCCAGGTATCTCAATTGTGTCGTTATCATTCAAACCTATCTCACGTATTTCAGCCCAAGGAGGTTGAGATTCATGTCGATTCATCATTTGAGGAGTATCTGATTCATATCGTTTATAGGAGCACAATGGTTCTCTGAGGCTGGTCAGTTCCTCTCGTATGGGTGTTATGGCAGTATGGCCGAGTGCAGGACGAAACCTGGGAGCGGGAGACCAACCTACGTGCTCAGTGGCCAGAGTTGTTCTGAGCTTTATCTTTACCACCCTTGGAAGGTCAATTCGGGGAAGAATTTCTTTAAGGGGGGAATTTTGTAAGAACCCGGTTATTGTCCTTGAGGTACTAGTTTCTTCTTTTCCTTTTCCTTATGTATTTTTGAGAAAATAAGGAAATTGGGAAAAATCCCAAACATTGTGGGTACACGCCGTGTACTTTGGCCGTGTGGGATGAGTACACAAGGCGTGTAGCCATGCTGGAGATGAAAGGTGTAAAAACTGAATACACGCAGTGTAGTCAGTCGGTAGGAAAATAGTAAGGTGGTGGCCAACTAAGCGACAATACATGTCATGTACTCAGGTATCACACATCATGTCTTCATGTCGACAGATTAACAGTGTCATGTTAGTGAGAAGCCACCAGTGGAACAGTTAAAAATGAAATTTACATGTCGTGTACCCAATAGTACACGTCATGTAGTCTGTTTTTTTTCTTAAAATGGGAAGTAGCCTCCGCTATTCATAGAGGAAGCTTAAAACTGGAGGAGAGCATGGTAGAGACTGCCGGAACTTAGAGGACCTCCCGACCGCACACCGGGAACCGGTTTTCTGCACCGTCGATCTCCTTAAAACCGCACGGGTTAGTTCTTCCTTCTCCTTTCATAGCTATTGCCAATTATTCCTCTAAAGTAAGTTATTTGTGTTTGAATGAGTTTGTTTTCACCTCAGATCTACGTCATTATCAGGCGTTTCGAGGAGTGTCGTTCACATATACCGATCAGGGGAAATCGAGGTAGGTGGTATGGTTTTTAAATTCTTACTATTGTGCATTTTTGGGTACCAATGTGATACGAACCCATGTTGGGGTGTCGTGTGGATGAGGCCTTGGCTATTTTAAATACCTAAAATTGAATAGGTAATTTTATGAACTTGTAAGACTGTTGTTTGGGATCACTTCTTAGATCCAGGACCACCCTTGGGGTGTGTTCCTCTGTTTAGACGTTTGGCCAGGTTACCTGAGGGTATACCATAAATTTTATCATGTCTTAAATTACCTTGAGAGGAATTGTATATAAATTGTTTGTTTATATGTTGGGCATGGCCCGATTACTTTCTTAGACTGATGGAAGTGTTGTGATTATCTTGTGGGTAGTGCTCTGTTCAGCCTGAGGGAAACTTCTTTCATGCCTGTGGGTAGTAGATTCTGTGCATGTGGGTGACACCTCGTACGCCTATGGGAATTATTCGATATTCCTGTGGGAATATTCCCGTGGGTTTGTATTCTCTTTACCTGAGGGTAAGGGCTTACATGCCTGAGAACACAGACTGTTTACTAAGTAATTCACTATGGTGGTTTCCTTATATTGAATGATTAGATGAATATTAAAAATGAAAATATAACTGGTATATTTAGTTACTTTTGAGTACTACTTTGTTTATTGCATTTACTACTGCACACTATTTTTTCACATTCACTCTGACAGTTGGGCACGAACCTTTGGTGGGTGCCAATTGGGATTCATTTCTCCCACCTTGTTTGGGTCATGTCTTCGGCCCAAGTAGACTATATTGTTGCAGGTTTGGATAAGGGAAAAGGTCCCTGTACAGGTACTTGAATGTTGCTGAGGTGTAGGGGAGCATGGGACCAAGCTCAGGCTTGTGATGCTGCCGGCTGTTCTATTTTGTTCTGATGTACCTGTACTTTCCATTGTATCGTATTGTAATGTTGTGTAACATGTTCTGGCTATTTTCTAAGACTAGATCCATGTTTCATCATCAACTATATAGAAGTTGGTTATCTTTCACTATAGTTGTTCATATCAGTTGTGTATGGTTTATTACTTTCGCAGTTGTTGTATGTTTTATCTTGTATTATGTTGTGCTAAACTTTGAAAAATGAGGGCATAATTTCCCCGCTATCAGACCTAGGCCCTCGCTTCTAGTCAAGAGCTTCTAGTGTTTGGGGAAATGCGCTTGAGGTCATGTGACCAACCGGGTTTTGGGCACCTGTGGAGTGGCACTCGGATTTGGGACGTTACAAAAATGTTATTCCAATTTGATTTTAGGATTGAAAATACATGAAACCAAGGATTATGAATATTTTGTGTTCCTCATATGTGATTGGTGAAAAAAATGACAATACTTTTGAAAGATATAAATTATGAGATATATAATTTTGAATTAACAGTTTATTAAATATAAAAAGTGATGGTATGGATGATATTATGAAGAATCAGATCAACCCTAATAATGTTCTTATTATTAATGGGATAAAGGATATATTATTGATAATATAAAAATTCTAAGAAAATGGTAATGAGTTTATTTTCTTAAAGAGCATTTGTGTATTGAAAATACTAGTAGAAGAAAATATTTCAAAAAGAGGTCAATAAACCCATGTAAATTTATTTTAGGATAGATATATTAAAATAAATCATTATATTATTATACAAGTGATGAAAAAATTGTTTCACTGAAGTTATAGATACAATTTCTATAAAAATATGAATGATTTAATGTACAATGTCCATAAAAGAATCTATAGCTTAGAAAAACATTTATTTTTGAGGTGTTGGACTGTTTTGTTAGAATCATGATTTATATTGTAAATCTAAATATTATAGTGTCATGAGTTAGTGTTTGTGGATATTTTTTGGGACCCAAAGTTTAAATACGTTATTAGGAATGTCTTTGGAGTATCATGTTGATTTTTTCTTGTTTTTTGGAAATTTTTCTTAGGATCATGGTTTGGATTACATGGATTAGTGAAAACTATGTGGTTTCTAAGGAATATTACCAGTTTCTATTATATTTTTATACTGCATTGTTTTCTACCATGGTTGGAATATAATTTATGTAAAACCATACCAATATCGTTAAAGACATTTTTTATTTTATTTGACCTTGGGTTTTACACATTGCTTTAACACAAATTTAGAAAAACCATGAAAGGTGTTTCCTAGAAAATCTAGTTCAGTTCGAATAGTTGGAACATGTTAAGTAGACCGTGTTAAAAAACCATGGGGGGGTTCTACTTATTTCATTGCGGTAATTTATTTCCCCCATTTTAAAAACATTATGTTTCCAAACATATCATTAAATGTGGGAAATGACTAAAATACACATGGGGTTTTTTTAAATTCCCTTCCCCTCTTCCTCATTATAGAATTCATAGAAAATTGAGGTCTCTCATCCCATCCCCTACATCTAACTCCATGGTTCTAGAATTCACATGTGGATTTTCATTAGTTATTTGTGGTTATTTAAGTATTCATCGTATTATTTCATCCACGTATTAGTTTCTGCTAACTTATTACTTCTCTAGTAAGTTTTCCTTTCTATATTCCACCAAATCTTGCAACTAGTTTCACATGGGGTTTCCTTATGAATTGCATAGAAGTATCATTTGAAATTGTATTCCCACAATTAAACATTATTTTTATAGAGTTATCTTTCTCTATAATGTTTATTATGTTTTTCCCAAAAAAGTTTTTGTTAATTTGGTTTCATGTTAGCATCATTTTTTGGGGCATTTTCCTGCGAATTGGTTGGGAGTAAAATAAATATCGTGGTAAATGTTCAGTTATGGTTCCAATGTGATAATAAAATCTAAAAGGTTATCTATTTATAATGAGTTATTATTCATTATATGATTGAAATATTATGATTAATTACAAAATAATTTTTCATTATTCCATGGTGGAAGTTAGGAGTAGGAAGTCTATAAAAGGATGGGAGGAGTATTTTAGGAAAATGGTGAGCCTGTGAGGAAATTTCCAATGAATTTAATTTTGTGTGGTTTTATTATTTATAGGTAATTGGTCCCTAAATTTTCATAAAGTATTTATATGTTAAAGTTTCATGTGATTATGGTATCACTGGGTCACCAAACGATGACCATTGAATTTAATTAATTTTTTAAGTTATAATTTTCCTTAATTAACACTCATATATGAGTTAAACCACATAAAAATATTTCCACATGGTGGGTTCTGTTGAAAAAAAAATTGATATGATTTTTTGAAACATGTTTTTTGAATTTATATTGATTCTATGTTTTTTCCCTCTAAAACATGTATTTAAAAAATGGGAATTGTGATGCTGTTTTGAAAATGAAACTTGGAAAATTGAGATTTGAAATGGAAATATAAGATTGTGTTTTTTTAAGTTAATTGTGTAATAGATTTAAATCAATGTTTTATGTTTTGGTTTTGTTATTTGTATTTGGTATTTTGAAGTATTTTTTTGAGATAGATCTAAAAAAAGAAATCAGAAATACCATTTGGATTTTGTTTTGAAAAGGATACTATTAGTTATTTTTTTATTTAAAAAACACCGAAAGGGATTGACCATGATATTATTGGGGTTATTCCTATGGTTGAGAATACATTCACATGGGAGGTTAGGGTTACAATTGGTATTATACAAATTACTAAGAAAATTAGCCAAAGGTTCTATGTTACACATATATATGTTGTGGAAATCTAGTTTTGATATATGGTTACCATATTCATCGTGAAATTCCCTAAAAAAACCCTATAACTGGTAAAATTAGGCATGTTTGATTGAGGTTTGGGACCTAAGGATCAACAATGGTATAGGTGAATATGGGTGTATTAATGGTTGTTTGGTATTCTAAAATTTGGCTAAAACTATTTAAATTTTTAAGAATATTTTCATAGTGCTCATATTTATTCACATTATAAAGTCTAGTTTTCCTAGTGATTACATTAGTGGTGGATTACTATGTTTTCGTCACACCCTCTTTTAGTTTCCATTGCAATTAGGTACCTTTATAGACACAATTTTTATTCACCGATATGGGTTTTAGAAAGGGCCAAATGTTGACATGTTTTGATTATTGTTGGATCAACATGCTATGAGGAGACATGGATGACCACACTGTGGAAGAATTTATACCTTTTGGGGAATATCTATTTTCAATAGTTTTATTTTGGTTTCTTTTTTACATATTTTCTATGATCTTCCCATAGGGGATCTGGAATGGTATGCATAACATATTCATTATTAACATATATAAGGTTATAGTTATTTTAGGTACTTTTATAAGGTTTTGGTGTTATCTCAATTTTTATTTAGTATATTTAATTTAATTTCTCTTGAGGACACTAATAATGAAAGCATATTCTCCCCACAGTATCCTTAGGGGCCCTCACTACTAATCATCAGTCTCTATAGTACATGGAGTGTACCCCCGTGACATTATGAAATATTGTTTTCCAGTAAAATCTCATATTTTTTACATTTTTAATTACCTGGAGCACTAATTTTAGCTTTTGTTACACAAAACATGGAGTTTATGTTTATATAAGTTCTACACTATTTTTAAATGAAACATAACACACTATTAAAATGTTATTATTTATTTAATATTTTTTAGTTATCTATTTTAATGGTTGGTTTGAATAGGATTTACTAAATTATGAAAATACATGGTTTAAAAATGTATATATAATAATTGATTTCTTCACAAAATAATTAAAATTTAATATAAATAAATTTTTGAAAATAAATAAAGTCAATTTTTTTTTTAAAAAATATGAAAGGAAAATGGTTTTCCCTCAAAAGATTAAAAAAATAGTTATTGTGAATTAATTTAAAAAAATCAGTAGTATATATTCAATAAAATTATAAAACATTTTCTTATTTATTTTACATAAAAGTGATAATAATAATTAATATTTTATGTTTAAAACTCTATTTTTATAAAAAATAATTTTGTCACATATTTTAAGCACTTATTTTAAAACAAATTTTTTTTCAATTTTTGAAATTTTATTTAAAATAATTTAAATTCATTTGCCATATAATAATATAAAAATTAACAAAGTGCGAGTTTTATATAGTTTTTTAAAAATATTAATTTTATTATGAATATTGAAAAATGGTATATTTTAATTGGATATTTTCATTTTGTTTATATTATTTAATATGATAAATTATTTTTAAAATTATTTTAAATGGTTATTTGTTAAATTTTTTATCTATTAATATAATTTATTTTACTAAAATAAATTTTATATTTAAATTTTGCACAAAATATTTCAAACATCTGAATATTTTCTCTTTGAAAATTCACTTTCTCATCACATCTATGGGATTAATTTTAATTAAAAATATTACAGGTAAGTTAAATTAATTTTAAAATATATATTTCATATTTAGAATAATAAACATATATATTATCCATTAAAGTAATCTTAATTTTTGACCAAATTTAATTTAAAATAATGTATAAATTAATTAATTCTGTTAAGGTAACAATGTGATTAATTTGGTTAATCTAAAACGATAAGTGTTAGAATGACCATAAAAATTATCTAAAGAATATTGGATGGAAATATTTACACTATATAATCTATAATTATCATTGATACTCATTTTTTAGGAATTTTTAATGTGAAAAACAATACAGTATATTTTTATTTTTAAAAATGACAAGTGTTCCACTCAACTCACATATAAAATCCCACCCCTAATCTTATCCTCTTTAGTCCTTAAATATATATTTAATTGGAAAATACCTACCCAAATAGCATAACAAATAGCTTATCTCACCCTAGAATCATTACTTTGGAAATAAATATAAAATGTGTTGGAATTTCATGCAGAATATACACAAATAATATGGTATTTAAATGTGTATAATGGAATTAAATACATACATTAAGCAATTTCTTGTCACTCTTTTATTTAAGTGAGAAATTTGAAATGTAACGACCCAAAATTTTACTAATGAAAACTCCACTTAATCTAATTAAATGTATAATTATGTAAAATGGTTATATAAAACATATGATACTATTTGGTTTTATATTTTTAGATTTTAAAATACCATTATAGATTCTTATCATTGATAATATAGCTATTGAATAGTGATCACATGATTAGTATAAATATAGAGCTTTAACCAATCCAATTTACATAGACAAAGGAAGTTATGGCCTCATCTATTAGAATTGATCTGTATGAAGCCCATTTGTTTAAGCTCAGAAAGGAGGTAGTATCATTGGGCATCAATATTAACCAATCCCAAGCCAAGCTTCCACATGTTAATCTTGAACGGAACTGCCTACGAAAGAAGTGAAAGTTGATAGAGATTACCACCCGAGCGATGTTATCCTAACCACCCAAGAGTCAGTCACCATCCCACACCTTACCCTTAGGTCATATATGGATATATAGGAAGTTATGTAATAAGACCATAGCACTGTGATTATGTTCATTATTTTTTATATAGAAAATAGAATATACCTTCATTTTATTATTGTTACTTTGTAAATAGTTTTTAAAGCACAAATAATATTATTTGTTAATATTAAATTTAAAAAACTATTCTGATGAATTAAATTATTTTTAAATTAAATAATATTTTAAAAAAAATGTTAATATTAAATGACTTTTTATTAAATATAAATTATCTTATAGTTTTTATGAATACAGTTATAATCCTTATTCAGAATGGAAACCTATTTTTGTCAAAACCCATGAGTTTTTGAAAAATATCAGTTTTTTATAAAGTAAAAATTCACATATTTAGAAAATTATTTAGATAAAATGAATATTATTTTTGTAATCCGAACATAGAAATTATCCAACGGTGAATTTTTCATAATTATCTTAGATAGTCGAATTTTTGGGTAAAAATTAAATATCGTTTAAATATATATTGATTTTTATGACATCATAATGATTCAATAGTAATGTAATAAAATAAAATAATTGGGATGTTCAAAAAATATAAGTTTTACCTTTAAGATAATGTGATTTTTGGTTTGTTTGATTTATTTTACAAATCCTCAGTGGACCATCCAAGACTTATAAAACATTTTAACATTTTAAAATGATTTCTTTAAGAGGGTGACACACCTCTACATAAGAAAGAAAAATATTTTAATACGTTAGTCCATTGGCCTTATTAAATTATTTTTCCCAGTCCAATTTGGAAAAATCCATGGGCAAAAACCATGGGATTATTTGTGATATTGATTAGTTTAATGTTTGGTGTCCAAAACCTAAATAAGAAACAATTCCCTCTTTTTCCTATATAAACCCACTCAATCTCACATTACTCTTCACTAAAACCATTTGGAGCATGAGAAACCCCTTCCCTAATCTCTCTATAATCCTACCAAGGAACACTAATCTCCTCAGAATCCCCACTCAAGCCTCTCCCAAGCCTTTGAGATCGCCCTTCCATGTAAGGGATTTCATCCTTTATCATTTTTTTCCAAAATTCGTTATATTATTATAAAATTTGATTTTAAATTTAAAATGTTGGGGTATAATTTATCACCTCCCCATACTTCCCTATTTATTTTTGAATTATGAGAGACCACTTTATCTCTCATTAATGCCTCTCATGTACCCATGTTACCATGCAGAAATTCCGTAGGAAATTTATCTCTTACCATTACATTCAAAAAAATTATTTTATATTATGCATATAAATTCCATTACATTGTTGGGATATTTTGATAAATGGACCCATTACATTCCATTTAATGTATAAATTATTATATATCCCTTTCTCTCTTATCATCCTATTTTATTATTTCTTGTTGATGTTGTTATGCTCTCGAAGTTATACCAAAATTTTCATACCAAAATCATCGTGTAAGTTAATACCATACCCATTTCGCTATATAGTGTATTCACCTTTATGAACATGTACATGTGGATTGAGGACTTAAATTTATGTATTCCACATCACTTTTTTGTGTAATAAATTATGATGTTTAATTAATCCATGTTGTATGATCTATGTGGCACGCTTATGCATGAAATGAAATGATTAAGAAGGGTGTGCCCTGATAGTGCTCCAATTAATTGGGTAAAGATTAGTATCATCATACATCAAGTGAAATGATGGTTTAATCTTTCTAGTTCATGTGTAATGAGGGTTTACTCATGCTCCATGTGCAATGAACCTTGGCTCATGCTAATATCATGTTAAATGTTGTCTCCACATTTCCATGTTATGATAATCATGATATATCATAACTTTATGTTCATGATTATATTGTTCATTATTGTTATTCCTATTTACAAACATATACTATATTCTTCATTTTATGCCTTTTTTAAACCCTTACTGGGCTTTATATCTCACCCTTTTCTTATGTATATTCTTAGGTTATCCCATACAATGCTAGGTATGAAGGAATGTTGTGGTCATGTAAAAGAAGTTTTCAATAAAGATGTTGTGTTTTATATTCTGAAGTGGTTATGTAATGTTCTTAATTTCCCAAGATACTATACCTATCGATCATTAGAGTTTTATTAAGTTTATTTTTATGTTATAAATCATGTTTTTATGTGTAATAAAGATTATAGTTTTTATAGTTGGTATCAGAGGATGACTTTAGTCATTTTTTGGATTAGGATTACAAAACCATAGAAAAATACATAGGGATAAGACTAAGTATAATAAAAATATCCCTAAATATTTGTGAGTATTGAGTAAGTGGTTTATGAATAAAATACATTCATTTCTGGATATGAGCAGGTAGAGGAGGCTCCGGAATATATGTATCTAGGGGTAAAACCTGAAAACACTACTTTGAGCTAGACTCGAACAGGAACAGGTGCATGAAAACGGGCCTTTCTACACTCTTGGTTATGACACTCCCAAGGTATAATATTTGGTAAATTCATAAGGTTAGTGTGAATTATTTTTAAGAAAATAGAAAAATTCCCCTATGAATATATTTTCAGAAGTAGATCGTGGATAACATTGATAAGTTGAGGAAATAAATGTAATTTATATGTAATCCCTTTTCATCATTGTATTCACCTTTGTGTGTTACCCATAACATTATTTTTATTCCATCCAATGGCCAGTAATAAGAGGTCTCAGGCTAACAACCGATGCAAAGATCAATGTGATGATTATTATAATGAGATTTTCAATCTGATGGAGTTGGAATCGCAAAATTTGTCATGTTACTCTCTCAGTTAACTCATGTTTTGAATATAAGAAGGTTCATGTGGAATGATAAACCCCCATATTAAAGAACAAGTTCATCGAGAGATTAATTACACAAATGCCTCGCACATTTAATGGATCATAAGATCTGTCAATCTTCAAACAATGCATCAACTCCATTGAGAAAAACTTAACCATACTTCAATGTTCCGAACAAGATAAGGTACTTGTTGTTGCTTATCCTATGGAGGGTGAAGCTAATGAATGGTGGAAATTGATCAAAAATAGGAAGCTTGAAGAGGATATTGAGGTGTTGGAATATAAGGATTACTAGAAAATCCTTTTCAATAAATATTTTCCTCCCACCCTCTGACTTAAGATGAAATGGGAATTATTTACCATTAAGAAAACAGTTGACGAATCCATTGGAGTATATGAGGAAAAATTCACAAGGTTTTCAGGATATGCCTCTAGGTTTGTTGTTACCCCCAAAAGCAAGGTTGACTGCTTCTTTGGTGGGATAAAACCTAGCCTATAGAAATCCTTAGCATTTCGTGACTTTCAGAGCTATGAGGAAATTGTCTGATGTTCCCTAAAAGTTGAAATGGATATCAAAAAATCTTTGGGGTATTATGGGGATAAAAAACATAAGGTGTGCTTTTATTCTGGCAGTCCGATTCATAAATACAATGGTGATAAGAAATTGCATCACCTCAATTTCCAATGGGGCATAATGAAGCTCCCCAGAAATTGCCTAAAGGGGACGAGGAAATGATTTAGGTGTGGAAGAGAAGGGAACCTAGCTATTAACATCTAATAAGAAAAACCCACTACTGTGACAAAAGAGAGGAATGTTATGTTCAACCCTCAATTCATTTTTCATTGGATCTACTGCAAAGATCCAGGTAACTTTGCAAACTAGTTCTATAATCCAAGGGTTTTCGGAGGAAAAAACAACCTCCAAGGTAGTAAGGGGATATTGTTTTATCACTACCGAAGAAGAGAATCCCGAAAATGATGTGGTGACAGGTACACTAGTTATCCATTAAATAATATAAAATTTACTTTTTGATTCTTATTCTACACATTATTTTATATCCTGAAAGTTTTGTAGAACAATCCCAACACCACCACAAATCATTGAAGTAAATATGATGTTGAGAATGGAAAATGGAGAAATCATTTCATCCCATTAATATAACTCCTCCCCTGTCTCAATTTGTTTTTTTAACATCCATGAAAACCTCTTCATACTCCCTTGGTAAAATTTGATGAAATTCTTGGCATGTATTTTCTTTCCCTATATAGAGAAAACATAAATATCAGTGAGAGGTTAATCACTCTTCAAAAAAATAATCACCCCCAATTCTGTACAAGTGCAAGGAGGGGGTTGAATCATCCTTAGAACTATCATCTCAATTGTGGATATTACCTCTCAATGAGAAAGTCTATCTTGCTTAGATGATTGAGTCTAAGGAAGAAACCATCCTTGAAGACTTTTCAATTGTGAGGGAATTCTCTGAGGTGTTTCCCGAGCAATTTCCTAGTCTTCTTCCTAGAAGAGATGTTGAGTTCATGATTGATATTATGCTTGGGGAATTGACAATATCCAAGAGTCCATATAGATTGGTTTTTTTGGAGCTTGAGGTGCTGGAGAAACAACTACATTAGAATCTAGATAAAAGTTTTATACTCCCATGTGCTTTACCATGGGGTGAATTAGTCCTCTTCGTCAAGATAAAGGATGGTTAAATGCACCTTTGCATTGATTATTGTGAGCTTAACAAAATCATTATAAAGAACAAGTATCCTCTACCCCGAATTGATAACTTGTTTGATCAGCTACATGGAGCACAATACTTTTCCAAGGTGGATTTCTGGTCAGGATATTACCATGTAAGGTTGAAGGAGGATATCCCCAATACTACTTTTCGTACAAGGTACAAGAACTATGAATTCATAGTAATGCGTTTTGGACTCACTAATTCTTAAGAAATCGTCATGGACTTGATGAATATATTCTTTTGAGATTACCTTGAAAAAATTTTGGTAGTGTTTATAAATGATATTCTAATATACTCCAAAACCAAGGAAGACCATAAAGAGAATCTCAACAGTATACTAGAGACATTGCAAAAGGAGAAGATCTATACAAATTAAAGCAACCGTGAGTTGTGGTTAAAGGAAGTATCAATCATGGGTCATATTATCACAAGAAATTGGATATCTATGGATCCATCTAAGATATTTGTAATATAGGGATGACTGAGGACAACACCGGTGATAGATATTCAAAGATTCCTAGGGTTGTCTAGATACTATAATTAATTTGAGAGAAATTTATCACAATTTTCAAACCATATTACCAAAATAACTCGAAAGGAGTCATGTTTTGATGGAGTGATGAATGGTAAGGTAGCTTCAAGAAGTTTAAAATGAGTCTTCACACTGCACCCATACTCACACTACCTTCAAGTGGATAATGTTTTGTGGTATGCAGTGATGATTTGAAGAATGTAATGGGTTGTTTTTTAATGGAAAATGACAATGTCATTTCCTATTATTCAAGGTGATTGAATGTCCATGACAAAAAATATCCAACACATGATATGGAGTTAGCTGTAGTAATCTTCACATTATAAATATGGCGACATTGCCTTTTTGGGATAAATGTGAAAAATAAATGAATCAAGATAGCCTAAAGTATATATTCACACAAAAATAGATTAACATGCTCCAACAAAGAAGGTTAGAGATGAAAAAATACTATGAATGCTCAATACATTTCCACCCTGGGAAAGAGAACAAGGTAGTTAATTCTCTAAGTATAAAGGACCCAACAATTCTATCATTGATAACAATTAAAAAGGATCTGATCTTCTTATACTTGATGAAGACATACATGTGAATCATAAACAAGGGAACATCATCAATCCTTTCACAAATTATTTCTCAACCATCTCTTTTAGAAATTTTAAAGGATGATCAAAATGATGATGTAGGAATTTAGAATAAAGTGGAAACTATCAAAAAAGAGAAATCCTTAGATTTCAATGTTAATGAAGAAGGAATTGTAAGATTTGGGTCATGACTATGTATTCCATCAAATCCAGAGTTAAAGAATTAACTTTTGGAATATGCGCATAGTTTTAATTTCTCCATTCACCCAGGAAACATAAAGATGTATCAAGATCTCCGAGATACTTATTGGTGGGATAACATGAAGAAGGAGATCGTTGTATATACATCAATGTTCTTGGTATGTCAATAGGTGAAGGCTGAGAGGCATAAGTCTAAGGGGATGATGAAACCCTTACCTATACCAACATGAAAATTTGATAAAATCACCATGGACATTGTCATCGGACTTCCAAAGACATCTAAAGGTAACAATATTATCTGGGTTGTTGGGGATCATCGCACAAAGATAGCACAATTCATTATAATTTGAGAGGATTTCTCATTTATCAACTATCACATATATATATTATATAATTTGTAAGGATGCATGGTGTAACACAAAAAATTATATCTGATCAGGATCCAAGATTCACCTCGATGTTCAGTAAGATTATTCAACATGCTCTGAAAACCAAGGTAAACTTTAGTATGGCCTATCATCTTTAAACTGATGGCCAGTCTGAAAAGACTATCCAAATGCTTGAGGGAATATTCAGAGAATGCTCAATGGACTTCAAAGAAGGATGGGATCAACCTCTTCCTTTATTTGAGTTCTATTACAATAAAAGTATCCATTCGAACATCCAAATAGCTTCTTATGAAGCCCTTTATGGGAATAGGTGCATAACACTGGAATATTAGGATGAAGTTGGGGAGAGAAAACTCCTAGGTCTAGAAATGGTCGAAGAAATGGTGGAGAAGGTTAATACCATCCAGCAGCACATTAATGTTTCTCAGAGTCAAAAAATGATCAATTCTAATAATCATTGATGAGACCTAGATTTTTATATTGGAGATATGGTATTCCTCCACATATCACCATGGAAGAGAGTTGTGAGAATAGGGAAGAAGGTAAATCTTAGTCCAAGGTACATCGTCCCTTTTGAGATCATTGATCACATTAGAGTAGTGACCTATCAACTATAACTCCCACCAAACCTATCTCAAGTACATGATGTATTACATTTATCACTCTTAAGGAATTACATACCTAACCCATAGCATGTACTCAATCTAGAGGTGGTACCATTGGAAAATGACCTCTTATATGAAGAGAAGTCAGTGAATATCTTAGATCATAGAGAAAATTTTATATGAAATAATAAAATGCCCCTCTTCAAGGTTTTTTGGAGAAACTACAAGTTTGAAAAAAAAACATGGGAATTGGAGGAAGTGTTGAAGTAGAGTTACCATCATATGTTTTAGTGTGGGAAAAAGAAATTTTGGGGGTGAAATTTCTTAAGGGGGGAAGATTGTAATGACCCATACTTTTATTAATAAAAATTCATATTGATCTGATTAAATGTATTATTATGTAAACTAGTTATATAAAACATATTCACTTCTTTGGTTTTATGTTTTTGTATTTTAAAATGCCATTAATAATTTTTATCTTTTCTAACATAGCCACTGAATAGTGATCACATGATTAATATATATAGAGGGCTTTAACAAATATAATTTACTCAGACAAAAGAAGTGATTGCCTCAACCAGTAGAAGGGCTTCGTACAAAGCTAATTTTTTAGATCTTAGAAAGTAGTTGGCATCACTAGGCTTTTATCTTGTCCAATCCTAAGTCGACTTCAACACGTTTAGCTTGAATTGATACTCCTACGAGATAAGTGGATGTTGATAGTGATTACCAACCGAGCGATGTTATCTGAGACACCCCAAGAGTATGTCACCATCACACACCTTACCCTTAGGTATTATGTGGGTGTTATAAGGGGTTATGTAACAATACCCTAGCACTATGATTATGTTCATTATTTTTTTAGAGAATAAATAATATACATTCTTTTAATTATTATTACTTTGTAAATATTTTTCAAATCAAAAACTGTATTTTTAATTAATATTCAATTAAGAAATTTATTTTCATGAAGTAATTAATTTTTAAATTAAATAATATTTTAATAAAATATTATTACTAAATTATTTTTTATTAAATATAAATTATTGTATAATTTGTATGTATACAATTATAATTTTTATTACGGTTTGAAAGCTTTTTTTGTCAAAATCGATGAATTTTTGATAAATGTTGGTTTTTATTTTAAACATAAAAAACAACATATTTAAAAAATTATTTAGATAAAATTAATATTATTTTTGGAATCGGGATGTTAAAATTATATAATGGTGTACTTTTCATAATATTCTGAGACAATCAGTTTTTGGGTAAAAATTAAATACCATTTAAATATATAATATGTTTTATGACATAATAATGACCCAATAGTGATGTAATAAAATACTATAAATTTTATTTTCAGAAAATATAGGATTAACCTTTAAAATAATGTGATTTTAGGTTTTTTTATTTATTTTACAAAGCCTTAGTGGACCCTCCAAGAGTTATAAAACAATTTAACATTTTAAAATGATTTCCTTGAGAGTGTGACTCACCTCCACAAAAAAAAGCCTAATATTATAATAAGTTATTAAATTGGAATACTAAAATAATGATTTCTACTCCAATTTGGAAAAACCCATGGGAAAAAACCATTGGATGGTTTGCGGTTTTTATTAGTTTAATGTGTGGTGTCCAAAACATAAATAATAAAAAATTCTATAACCTTTCCTACATAAACCCACTCAATCTCATGTTACTCTTCACTCAAACCATTTTGAGCTCTACAAACCCCTATCCTCCGTTCTCTATAATCCCCCCTAGGGTGCCCAAACTCCCAAGAAGCCCCTCTCAAGCCAATACCAATCCTTTGGGATTACACTTTGTAGTAAGGGATTTCTTCCTTTCTCATTTTTTTTTCAAATTTCATTATGTTGTTATACCTTTTTATTTTCAATTAAAAATGTTGGGGTATGATTTAGTACCTCCCACATACTACCCTAATTATGTTTTAATGATGATATACCTCTTTATCTCTCATTAATGTCTCTGATGTACACCTTTTAGCATGCCTAAATTCTGTAATTAATTTCTCTCATCTCATTTACATTCAAGAAATTATTTTATATTATGGATCTAAATTAAATTACATATGTTGGGATATTATGTTACATAACCCCATTATGGTCTATTTAATTTATAAATGATAAGATACCCATTTCTCTCTCATTAAACCTTTTTATGATTTCTATTTTATGTCGTTATGCTGCCAAAGATAAACCAAAATTTCCATGAAACAATTATTGTGTATGGGAATACCATACCCATTTCTCTATCTACTGTATTCACATTTATGCACATATACTTGTTGATTGAGGAGTAAAATTTATTTATTCCACATATCTTTTTTGTGGGATAAATTATAATGTTTAATGATTCCAGGTTTTATGATCTATGTGGCACACTTATGCATTAAATGAAATGATTGTGAAGGGTGAGACCTGATAGCACTCCAATGCATTGGGTAAAGATTAGTATCATGATACATAAATTGAAATGAAGGTTTACACTTTTTAATTAATTTTAAATGAGGTTTTACTAAGTTTCCATGTCCAATGATCCTTGGATCTTGCTAATATTATGTTAAATGGTGTTTCCACATTTCCATGTTATGATAATCATGTTATATCATGCCTTTATGTTCTTGTTTCTATTATGATATATTGATATACCTATTTCCTAACATGTACTATATTATTCATGTTATGAATTTTTTACTCCCTTATTGGGCTTTATAGATCACCCTTTTCTTATGGATTTCCTCAGGTTATCCCATACAATTCTTGGTATGAATGAATGTTGTGGTCATGTAAAATAATTTTTCAATAATGATGTTGTGTTTTATGTTCTAAGTTATTATGAAATGTTCCTAATTTCCCAAGTCACTAGACCTCTCAATCCTTATTGTTTTGTTAAGTGAAATTTTATGTATTAAATTATTTTTATGTGTGTAATAAAGAGTAGGTTTTTTATATGAAAATACACCACTAATTTCTTTTTTTAGTGTATATAATTCCACATTGACAAGTTATATCATGAATTTATTTTTTAAATAATAATTAATGTTTCATATGATGTTATTATTTATTGTGGCATAAGGTTAACAATATTACAGAATAACTAATGGATTTATGTCTCCCATATAACCTCTGTGAGGCACAAAAAATATTCACCATGTGTTACTTTTTGTGATGTATATATTTCCCATGAATGTATTTATTTTTTTTCTTATACTAAAAATTGATGGTATTAACATTTCCATTTTAGGTAATCTCTTTCATGTGATTTATTTTTTAAAAGTTACTAAATAAGTAAGGGGTTTTTTTCAAAATTTTCCATATAATATAAATATCATTATGTTATAGCCCAATCATCTAGTAATAGGTGTATATAAAGCCCCTTTGTCATGTAATTTCATGAATTTATTTATCCCTATGATATTTTATATTTTATTTAATGATATCTCTTAAGAATATTACCTTTAAAAAATACCAAAGTGGTAATGAATCTATGTTCAAATCACATCATTTATTAAGTTTATTTATTAATATATTTCTATTGATATAATCTTTTGATATATCTCTCTATAAGCACGTGAATTTTATTTTTATATTCTTATGTCATGAGAATATATTTTTCCATTTATTTTCCTATATTTAAGAACTCAAGTGTCCGAAAAGTATGTTTTTATGAAAAATATTATTTTCTGTCGAAACAAAATTTTCTTTCGACAACATGTTTTCAAAATAAAACTCAAAATGGTTTAAGTTATTTTTAAACAATTTATTAATGTATATTTTCCCCTGGTTTAACATTTTAAAAAAATATTTTAAACAAAAACATCATTTAGTGTACAAAAACATCACATGTTTAGATTTTAAAAAAAATTGAATGGATTCCCTTTTAAAATATGCACCATGAACCAAATTTCCATCCACCATAACTATTATTTTCATTAAATATTTCATTAAAAGTTATTAAGGTTATTATGAACTAAAATGTTTTTGAATGTCTTTTTCATATTAAAAAAATCAATGTGGAAAGGATATTTTCTTGATGAAATGTTTTTAAAAAAATTACTATTATGTGATATGTTTTCAAGGTTACTTTCAAAGAAATGTATTTAAAAAAAGTAAATAATTTTTTGTTTTAAATATTGATTTTCATTGAAATTATATTTTCTTCAATAAATGATCCATGTCATCTTTCAAAATCATTCTGCATTTATTATGACATACCATGATGCAACATTTTTATACTAGGGATATTAATCAAGGATACCATTATTATTACTTCTCTCAATGTTTTATCATTACAATATGTTTATAAACACTTTTCTCTTCCAAAGATTGTACCCAGAAATAATTCTTATGAAACCTGCTTCTTTTCAGATGGGATATAAAACTATTAAATGGTTAAAGGATTATTAAACATATATCTATTTAAAATTTTATGGTATGATGAAATGTTTATAAACCCCATTTAATTTAATGGTTCATGTAATGGTGAATGTTTTATTAAATTTTGGAACACATATGATTGGTTTTAATAATGTAATGTGTGGGAACAATATCTCCTTCTAATGTATTAGGTTATGATTAATTTTATATAAGATAAAATGTTACATAGGAGAATTTTAGAAGACCAAAATCATGTATATAAGAGGCTATCCCAAACTAGAAATAGGGGATAAGTTAGGTAGTATTATTACCTAAAGAATGTATATGAGATGTTATCCTAATCCCTAAATAAGGGCCACAAGAAGGAATCCCAAGCCTGATGTTGGTGTATAGGTTGATACACTATTCCTAACTTGTTTGGAATTTTTTTTTGGTATCAATGAAATAATATTTTCTATAATTATGCATATGAAACAATTCTAGTTCATATTATAATGTCTTGTACCCATGGATTATGTTCGTTGATTCCTTTATGATTCATCTCTTATTAACTACCAATATCTGGGTTGTGACTTATGATTACGATATATGATATACATATTATGGTTTCAAAATTTTATAATTATGTTATCATAACATTATGGTCATATTATGCTTATATATCTCAACTATTTACACTTTCTGAGCATTTAAGATCAACCTATTTTATTTTTCCTTTCCCCTGGTGATGAATAATTTTTTAAAAATGATTAATAACGAGGGAATATTTTTATCAGAAAAATTGAAGATAATTAATTAATTATAAAAATTGTGTTCTATGTTTCCAAAGGCTCTAAAATATTATGGTCCTTAATAATTTATATCTGTAATGTAATGAATGTTCAACTACAAAGATTTAATATCCACTTATGAGAATCCTGGTCACTATAGTTTATATCATTGGAAAGGTTTATTAAAAAATTTGAAAGTATGATAGAAAAACATCAGTGATAACACAAGATATATTTTTAAGGATATGTTTAGTGATACTTTTTAGGGTGATTTTATGGATGATTAAATGTATAGGAAAATTTATGGGAATTATGGTAAAGGATGGAGCAAGTGGTTTCAGAAAAATTAAAACTCATTTTGAATACTACTTAAGGATGTGGCTCTAGAACAGTGGTATCTTGGGGTAATAACATTGAAAATTGTGTATTGTGTTTGACTCTATCAACACCTAGTGCATAGAAATTGGCCTTTCTTCAAACCTAGTTGAAACTCCCAAGGGATACTCTATGGGAATTCAAAAAATAATTTATATAACATCATTAAGGATATTAATAGATGGTGACTATAAATTAACTAAGATAAACCAAAGGCGTCATATATTAAAAGTTGTGTGTGATTATTAAGAAATTATATAAGTGAATTTAATGATTAATTTTTTCTTATTTTGATTATCATTTCTCACATTATGCTTTTTAGGTTTATTGAATGAAAATAACATGAAGGAATAGGGATAAGAGAGAATGTGAGGGTAAACTTAGTCATGAGAATCCAAATGGGATGATGATTGGATTTAAGGATATTGTCATTGGGCCTAATCAGATATTGCAAAAGATGATTAACAATGTGAACCTTAACCAATACATAGGTTTAACAATGATAAGAATAATAGAGTTTTTTTAGATTTTTGGCTTTGGAGACCATGTAGGAAAGAATATTTATTTTTTATAAGTCAAAATTGTTAAAAGACGAACACAAGGGAATGTATAAGAGGGATGATAATATGATTTCTGTGTAGAAAATACATACAAAAATTATATACCTAAAAGGAAAAATGGAAATCTTGGTTAACAAAATGGATTAGAATAATTTACCCCCTAATGTATCACATGATTTTGAATGTTTTAAATGTATAATGTATATGAATTATAAAAATCATGAGAAAAATCATGAAGAGAGTTAAAAAGGTTGTACGAGTAATGGTTACAATGCTAATAACCAAGAGACTATAAATTATATAAAAAAATCAATATATAAATAATATAAAATTTATGTCCAGTTTCTATATTGAGAAATAACTCTGATTATTGAATTAATTTTTCATTGTATGTCAATAATTGTGTTATATAATAATTTTTTTATATGTTTTCCATTATGTATACACATGATTATGATGAATAGTAAAAATGGACTATAAATTGATTAAATTTCAAGGTAATATTTTATGGAAAACAAAATATTTATGGTTTATAATCCTTAATATGTTCATGTGGTTGAGAAGATGGTTTTTAGTTTGGATATATATATTTTAGATAAATTTATGTAGATTTCATAATACTGATTTCATTGGAACTAATTAATGATTTGTTGAAAAGGTGGTTTATTCTTTTGTTGATGGAGTTTACAACATTTTTAATTTACGGAATGTATCCAATAATCTGTCTTTTATGTAATAAATGTTAAATATTGTTTTTTTATTATATTTTATGGTAATTATGGTTATTACTGTGTTTCTTGAGATTACAAGATGAAGGTATTGACATTTTTGTTAGGTTAAAATCAAGAGATACTTTATGATATTTGTGTGATTAAAGTAAACATCATTTTGACAAATTTAATTACTCCATTTATTATTTGGTAATTTTTGAAGGATTATATGAATAATAATTTATGTAATGTTTTAATATAGACTTTGGATGATATTTTAGAGATTAATTTATTACATCACCCAATAAATATTTATCAATATTGTATAGCCAGTGTTTTTATTTTTAGAGATAGAATGAATGGTATATCATTATTTTTTTAGCTTTTATTTTTTCTTAAAACATAAAAATATAATTATTCTATTCACATAATAGATAATTTTTGGATGATATGAAAACTACTGGTTGAAATTTTTTATATTAAGTAAAAAAGATACCAAGTTAGTACATTTTAATATATTCACACTCTACATAGAAAAAAATACACCAACATTAGGAAAGGGATATTTTAATTTTTTTTTAATTTTATCTTTATTTTTTATGATATCAATGACCATTTTCATTCATCTTTGGTTTATTTAATTGTGGGCATTAACATTCTCTTGATTGTGTTCTCTATCACCTAACATCAGTATTAGGTTGTTAGTTTTCTCTTCTATGTCTATGTCTGCACTTCCCAGTTTTGTTATCATACTTGGAAAGAATATGTTTTATTTTATATGAAATCCATGCATCCCATTATCATTATCATTGAGATTTTATATTAACCATTTTTGTGATTTTGAGTTCAGTGACAGAATTTTCAAATGTGACACCTTTGTTGAAAGATAAAAAATTAGAGTAAATAATTACTCTTAATGTGTGTTGAATTTAACACCCCAAGATTGTATGAAATAGAATTTATAATTAAATTTAATATTTTTTATATTTCACATTAAATTAAACACTAATATAATATTTAATTACAATAACTCTATGTTTAACTTCAGATATATGTTACACTTTGTTTGAACAAAATATTACACACTATTAAAATATTATTATTTAATATGATAATGATCACCCAACCATTGGAATGGTGGGTGTGAATTGGATTAAATAAATTATCAAAATAAATTTTTTAAACATGTATATATAATGAATTACATTATTACCAAATAATTAAAATTTAAAATCAAAAATATTTTAAAATAAAGAGAATATTTTTTGTAAAACTAATTGTATGAAAAAACACAATCTACATCAATAAAAAAACTAATTTTTCATAATACTTTTATATAATTTACAAAATATATATTTATTCAAATGTTTAACATTCATATTATATTTTTTCTATAAAATAGATAAGAATAAATCCAATTATACGCTTAAAATTGAAGTTGATTTAAAAGTAGTTTTGTCATCATTTTTTTGCACTTATTTAAAAAATAGTTTTTTATCATTCATAAAATCTATTTTAGAATATAAAATTCATTTTTGAAATTGGAATATATAAATTATCTTCAAGTTATTGTTTGATAATTTTTGGAAAAATATAATTTCTTAATTAATATTGAAATATATCTAATTTAAACTTAAAACTGCTCATTATTTTAAAATATTTATCAAGTTAAATTATAAATGAAATAGGTTTCAAAAAAAATTTGTTTAATAATATATCAATTAAACACATTATATCATTGAAATAAATTTCATATTGAAATTTTACTGAAAAAAATTGTAATATTTTGAACATTTTCTCTTTGAAAACATGTTTTCTCATTGTATATGGAGGATTAAATTTAAATAAAATTTTCCCACTTCTATAAAATTAATTTTAATAAATGGAATTAATATTTTCAACAAAAATAATAAATACTGTCTAATAATTTAAACATTATATTTTGGAAAATAATTGGTAAAAAATAAAATAATAATAATAATTACTACAGTAAAGTAAAAATGATTTATAATGGGGTGAAACTAAAAAGATAGGTGTTAAAATGATCTAAAAAAATGTCTAAAAACTATCAGATGGACATATATCGACTATATAATCAATAATTTTGATTAATAATATATTTATATTATTTTGGTTAATTATAAAAATGATTATATTCAAATATATTTTAAAAAATTACTAGTGTGACACTCACCTTAATTATGAAGGACACACTCTCATATACTCTTTACTCCTTAAAATCATGTTGGTTTGGCGAAGACATACCCAAATCCCTTCCCAACTTCTATCCTCTAATACTATAATATGTATTGTGGGAATAATTACATCCCAGGAAGGATTTTTGTGTAAACCCAATGAAATTACCCAAAGAATATGAGATTTCAACAACTTTGAAGGAAGTCGATACTTAAGGAAAGGGATTCTGAGTCTCTCTTTTATTTATTAAATATATAAGAAAATTACCCAATAGTTTCTTTTATGTGGTTTAATAATTTCCATTTGAAATTTTATATAATTATTCTTTTTATTTTCATGATATTTAATGTTTAATTTCATGTCATTCTTTATTAGGAATTAGGATTCAAAAGATTATTATAGAAATAAGTGATTTCTTTCTAACTCTTTACTTCTGTGAGACACATTCCATATTCACCAATTTTTTCATTTATGTGGTTTATATACTAATAATTAATTTATTTTATGATTATTATATTTTATAATTATTGGTATATACATATCTATTTGAGGATCTCCTTTTGATGGGGTTTATGGTTAAAATGATTCGAAATTGGTAGGGGATTCTTGTCTCTATTTTATTTCATTGTGATATACGGTTATGTTATACACCTATATTTTGGACTAGGTGTATATATATAACCTTTAATATTTTATATAAATAATTTATTTATCCTCATTATATTTAATTTTTCATTAATTTATATCCTTTCATGGGGGTTATGTTTCAAAATTTACAATGGGGTAATGATTTTATGTTACAATTATATGATTTGTTGGAAATGTTTATAATTATGTTTTGGATGATACATTCTTATGATACATCTCCTAGTAAACTCATGAATTCTATTCTCCCCTAGTAATATCTAGATAATTCCTTTTATCATATAATTTTATTCTCTTTATGTACTAAAGAGTCAAAATAGTATGTTTTTATGATAAATCTTCTTTTCAGTCAAAAAATAATTTCCTTCCAAATCCCTAATTTCTAAAAAATATTTAAAATTATTTTAACATTATTTTCAAATAATTTAATGAATACATTTTTACTCATTTTTGACTTTTCTAAATAAAATAAAAGGAATCATAATGGTGTTTTCTAAAACAATTAATGTATTATATTTTATTGAAAATGTGAAAGGAATTTTTTTATCATGTACAAATTGAATAAAATGTATCTATATCCTGACCATTATTTTCATTATATCTTCTATTATATGTTATGCTGGTTATTTTTATAAATTTTTTAAAATATCTTTAAAGATTACATTATATGTTATCAAGGTTATTTTAATGAAAATAATTTTAAAAATGTTTTTATGAGTTTTAGTTTTAAAAATGATTTTAAATAAAATTTTATTTTACTCAAGAACTGTTACAAGTGATCTTTTAAAATCATTCCCTATATAGTATTACTTCCATTAATGTTACTTATTTAATGAGGATATGAACCGGTGATACCATTATTATTCTTTTACTTAATGTATAATAATGTCAGGATGTTTTTAAAACCTATATCTCTTCCACAGGTTATATCATTATTAAAATCATATTGAACCCCCTTCTTTTTCCATGGGTTATGCTATGAAGAAATGATTCTGATACCTTTTTCTTTTCCATATCATATGATATGATGAAATTTTTATGAATCCCATATCATTTAATGTTTCTTGATATTATGAATGTTTTATGACTTTATTTCACACATATGAATGATTTTCATTATGTGAAAGTTAGGACATATATATACCTCCAATTAAATGGATAATTATTATTGATATATGAGCTAAAAGGGTTAATAAGAGGTTATTATAATTCCCAAAGAGGGTATATGGTAGGTTATACCAATCCTAAAATAGGGTACAAAGGATGTTAGTCAAATCCTAAAAGAGGGTACAAAGGAGGCATAACCAACCCTATGTAGGTAAACAGGTGGTTGACCCAAGCCTAACATGTTATGAAGGCCTTTGTTGGTATCCTTGAAATAATATTTTATATTTCAATGTTTATTCAATAATTTTATAACTTTTTTCAAGGTTATTCTATTAGGGATCATGTTATTTTATTTCCATATTATTCATGTATTATAAATTGTTTATCTCTATGTCGTGACTCATGTTTAGGTTCTTTGATATGCATGTTATGGTTTAAAAATTTATGCTCATATTATCATACCCTATTTCAAATGTTATGCTTATGTATCTCTCTTGATAACTCATTCTAATCATATGAGATCACCCTATCTTATGTTACTTTTCCCTATTTAATGAATGAATGTTTTTATAAATGTGTATTGAAGGGGGATATTTTTATCGGTGAATATTATGATCTTTCATGAATTAATAACATTGTGTTCCATGTTTCCAAATGTGGTAAACTATTACATTCCTCAAGCGCTTGTTTTTGTAATGTAATTTATATTCATAAAAATTATATATAATACCCATATATGAGAATCCAGGGTCACTATAATGTGGATTACCCATGGTCAGTGGTGACTACCATTCTGGGAACTATTTATCGGTAAGGGGTGGTGGGAAGTCACATATTGTTATAACATAACTTTTTTATTTTGAATTATAATGTGAATATTTTAGAAATTATACTTGTATGTTGTATGTGATTAGTATTGAGTTTTTCTAGGGTGTTGTATCCCATGTATAGGGGGGATCTGAGTTTTAAGTTATGTGAAAATTTTATCATGATTTCTACTATTATAGTATGCTAATTTTCCACTCGAGTAGATCACATGGACATCATGATATTTATTTATGGAACTTTTACTCTTGGGAAATATAGAAATATGTTTTTTACATTTATTTATTAAGACATACATAATATTTATATTTAATTCTCATTTTTCCTTTGATTAATTTCTTACATGGATTCTTATTTTATGGTGTTTTATTTAATGAATGTTCCTTCTATATTTTGTTAATTTCATATTTATATGATTTTAAATTATTGATAGTATATTGTAATTAAATTTTTTGAATATATTTTTATGTTGTTTTTTAATATTAATTTATATTTTCATTCTATATGATCTACCACTAAGGTGACTATTTCTTAATATGAATGTATAAATGTATTATTAAAGTAAATTTTTTGGTTAAATGAGGTGGTATTATGAAATAATAAAAGTTTTTTTCCCTTATTTCAAGTGAATTTAATTTTTTTGTGTCCATGTAATTGATTGTGAATCCAAATAATGATTAGGAAAAATAAAATTATGTGTAATATACTGATTTAGAATTATTATTCTTGGGTTTCGAATTGTGGACTTGATTGATATAAAGAAATAATTTTTCACATTATTATAGAGTTAATGTATGAAAAAACCTTATGTTATCTACAAACCATTTTCTATAGGTTTTTCGAGCAATATGGAGATCCAAGATAGTTAAACCCAAGGAGACATGTTATGAGATCATGATTGATTTTCGTTCATCAAATATAGTCATACTACCATTTGCATTTCTAATTCAGTTGTTACATTGAGGTTGTAATTTCTCACATTTTATCATGATTTATTACTTTTATTATGGGTTCACGACCCACGCTGGATGTGTAGAATAGTTGAATGGGTTACTTAGATTCTATTTTCATAGATATGGGATGTGTGGGACCTAGATTAAGTATTTTTACTTGGTGTATTGTGTTGTATGGATTTTGTAATGGTGGTAGGAATTTTATCCATGCATAGTTCATTGTGTGAGTCTTAGATTAATTATCTAGGCATGAGAGCCTCGAAATTATTGGAGTGAGGCTTGGAATTTTGTTGATCTAGTGTGTTCGGTGAATGAGAGTGACTATGAAAATGGTTATCCAAGTGTGTTGATGTTATAAATGTGTGAGGTATAGATATATGATTCTATATAAGGAATCGATGAATGTATGTTAAAATTGATTTTTCTAGAAAATCTATTGTTCTGACTTGGATCTTTTCTTAGGGGAATCACTTGGAGATGTTTTTCAGGTTCTATAACCTACTGTCAATTCATAATTTCAGTGTATTGATTTATGTTAACCATGATAGGATTTTTCTTAGTATGATAGTTCATGAATAGTCTATTTTGATAATTGAAAAATTACCTAGATTAAGGGTGTTCAGGATTATATATTTTACATTGGGGATGTTTCAATCCTGTTGGATGTAAACCTCTGAGATTTATCATGTTTGATGAGTCTGATAGTTTGGGAGCCCTATTCAGGTTCTTAAGTGGTTGTGTGAGCTATGAAATGGTAATTTAAGACTTAGGGGAGCCTGATTCAGGTATGATGACAAGTCACATGGGAGATAATGACCCAAAGTTATTAATAATATCATGTAATGTGGGGCCTACTTGATATTTGTGATGCTCTCTGATTTATGTTATTGGGTGTATCCCGAGTAAGAACATACTTATTTATTTTGAGTATAGGGTGATTCACAATATATTTTCATGGGGATTGTTTTGTATAGTATCAGTAAAATAAGACTTATGAACTCCAAATAGAATCATTTATATATTGGAGAAGATTTCAGGGTTAATTGGCAGTTGTTCAAAGCTGAATTCTATATTGATGATGGATTAGATGTGAGTTTTAGGTCTATATGGGGGGTTCTGTTTAATGATTCCATTTCTAAGGGATTTGGATAATATCTGATGAGAATGTATTTTTTAGGGTGACTATGTTTTTAGTGTAAATAGATTATATCCCATCTGATAAGGTAGTGATAATAATAATAGGTAGGGATATGCATGGATAACCATGGTCAAACCCGAAAATAGTTTTCTGTGTAATTGTATAGTGTTGAACATGTACCCATATATTCAAACATGTACTTTTATATTGGAAGATGTATTTAGAAATGAAGTAATGGTATAAATAAATCTATATGGTGGGTATGAAACATTGTACATCATAGGGAGAGACCCTTGTTATTGAATGAATATTTAATAATATCATTCATTCCAATGTCTAATGAAAAGAAAAATCTATTGTTGGTGTTTCATTTTTTCTCAAGGAGCTATGATAAATTCACATCAAATATCTATGTTTTGGGATGATCATAGAATATTTCTTGTTTATTGGGATTTACAGTAGTAAAGAGACTGTAGATACACTACTACAATGGGAATTGATTTATCAGGTGTGGGGATATGACCCTTATAATTGAGGAGTCTCAGGAGTGTGGGGATAATTTTTTATCAGTTATAGTGGATACAGAATGATAGTGTGTAAAACATGTGATGGGTTTCTATATTACATAGGGAATAATAAATTGGATGTTGTATATTATGTTGAATATATACTAAGAACTAGACTCATGATTGGTGAGGAATTAGATTTATTTGAGTGTGAATGGATTGATGTTATTTTGGTGTGTGGTTGGATGTCATGACCATAGATTCTGAAAATTTAACTAATGAATATCATGATGAGTTGGTTATGGATTCCAATATGCATGTTTGGTTGATTTCAAGATTCCATTGGGTGTGGAAGAATACTGATCGGGTAAAATAATGATTCATTAAAATATTGAGCCATGTTTTTTTACGAGGTATCGATAGAGGATGGTCACAATTTTATCAATATATGGGATTCTATGAGGTAAGATTAAAACAAAAAAAGACATTTTATTTTGTAGAAGAAGGATATAAACAAGTATAAATCAACAATTTTCAACAAAAAATCCAGTGTGTATATTTTTCATAGATTTCATTTAAGCGTATATTCAATTTTTGATTTTGATGATGAGGATGGGTAACTAAATATAAATAAAATCCCATTGGGTATGGTATTTTGGTAAATATGTTGGGTGATCCATTAGAATATGGGATCTGTGTTACAATAAAAAATTTCGATGGTGCTACCATCAAGGAAATCTGAATTGTTAGAAAAAATTTAATACTTTCGAAAGAGAGAACTATATGCCTAGTGGGAAGTTGAAGTTTTACACTATAATTTTTTAGACATATGGGATTTGGTCATTGTTTTCTCAATATTTCTATGTTAGTGATTAGATTCATCTATGGTCTTGTGATTTTGAACACCATAAATTGGATATCGTACCATGAAAGTTCGATAAGTTCTTAGGAAACAAACTATATCATTTGGATTTAAGTCGGTCTCCTATGAAGGTACGTTGATTCTGATGGATTCCCATTGGGACTTATTAGGGATGAGAAATGTTTCTATGAATTGTTTTTAATATCTCATCTTTGTATTATAATTTTGCATTCTAGAAAAAATTAGGTATTTGAGTTTATGAATAGTAATTTTTTATATTTGATATTAATGCAAATAATATGAATGTTCTAGATTACTAATTTGATGTTTTTGGATATTTTTTATAGGACAAGAGTTTCATTGGATGTGATGGAAATTCATTAGAGCATCATGATTAATTTTAGAGGGTTTTAAGTGATTTTACCATGTTTCATCTAATGGTTACCATGGTTTTGAGTAATCTAGTTAGTTTACCAAATAAAGGGGGAGAATCAATGAAATTTCTATAAAGAATAATTGTATATAATGTTCAGAGAATTGTTTGTGGAAAATCATGCATATCTCAAAAAAAATAGTTCAATATTTATTAGACGTGGGGCTTTGTTCTCAATTTCAAAAAAAACCATATGAGGCATTATAGAGGGGATCCAAAAAATCATGGTTAGTACATACTTAGTGGATCTCATGACCAAATAGTGGGAAGTGGTTTTTTCTAGGATTTCCCATTAAAATAGTTTCCACATGGTTTGTAAAACAATGTGGCCCAAAATTTATATACCCAGATTTACATTAAAAGATAAAAATTGTTAAAATACCACCTCAAGTAATATCTTATCCCTTCCTCTCTTCTCAATTTGAGAATTCATGGACCATGGGGGTATTTATTCCACAACCACCATCTATATAACCATTATTTTAAGAATCTATTTTAGAAATATTTTTCAGAAATATGATCTTAGGATCATCCTCCCCCAATCTCTACTGACCTTCTCTTTATCCCTTACAATTATATCATTCTTTAGCTAGGTTTTTCGTGAAAATTAAATTGGATAATGGGGTAACTAAAACATTTCATTTAGGTTTTCCATGTCTCTTTTTTATATTAGATCAAATGATGAGGTGTTCCAATTATTATAATTTGGTTTTAATGGAGGTATATTTCAACACCAATTTTAATAATTTGTTCTAAAATTTTATGATTATTTGATGATTTATCATTGTTGATGGATATGAAATTATATTATCATGTTGAAATGATTATATCATGGGATTGGGATGAATTATTGGACACATTTTATATTTGGTTGGAGGAACTGGTTGGTTCTTCTTCATATATTAATTTTGTGAGTTTAATATAATAATTATTTATAATTGATTATAATAAATTTTTTAGAAGACATTTTCTGATTTTGGAGATAGATGTTTGGTAGATGACATATTGGGCATGTTTTTTACCCTGATAGAATTTGAATACATTTATATGATATGAAATTTTATTGAAGAATATTTTAATAAAGGTAGGTAGTCTCTAAAGCTTCCGGTATTCTCAAATTATTGTCTATGTTTATGTAATAGTAGTCCTCTGAGTTTTTGAGATATTATTGTATTATTTAGTTAAATATTTACTATTTTCATTATCAATAATTCATTACATCATATATGTTTTACATTCAAATTATTTTCCCATATTAGGGTTGGGGTGACTTAGTAATAAATGGGATATAGTTTACTAAAACAGGATTTGTGAACTAATATTTACTCCATGTGTTTTTCACATTGAAATTGGTATTTTCTAATTTATATTGGGATGATATTTCATAAAGGGGACATGGAAAATGTGAATTTGAAATATTGAATTATTCTTTTTTATTGAAATGATAAATGTCAAATGAATTGATATCATTTGGTAGTTTTTTTGGTTTTGTTATTTCTATATTTAATTTTGATGTTTTATTTGAAAATACATCATAAAATAGATATTTGAAATAAAATTTGGATTTGGTTATAAAATTTAAACTATCTACCATTATTTGGATGATAGAACTCATATAGATGTTGTATGTTCTGAAATTGGACTTATGTATGTGCCTTAGAAAAATCATATAGGGCATGTCTATGCTGTTATTGGCCTTATTCCACTAGCTGAGAAAACATTTGTATGGGGGGTACATATTACTCATATATATCTCGTGGAATCTGGGGATTGTTATACCACCCTAACAGCCATCATTCATTAATCGGAGACATCCTAACAAAATATGAATCATGTATGGTTTACGAGGTCCCATCCATAATGATCAAAAATGGTATAGCACCCTCTCTGTTTTACCATGAACTCGGTACTCAGGTGGCTTTTTTTTAATTCGTAATATTTATTTAATATTGTTAAACGTGTTTTTATTTTTTTATTTATTTTCTTACTGCAAAAACATTTTATAGACTGATTTTATTTTTCATATTCCAATGATGGTTTCATAGTGATTTTTATTGACACCCTGTTTGGGACACTATGGTAGATGGGTAACCATGTAAACATAGTTCTTATTTGTAGCTAGAATTTTAGATAAATCCCAATGATTAGTGGTGTTTATTAGTAGTGGATAAACATTCTAGGAACAAATTGGTTTGTAGGACTAATAAGGACTATTGAATAGTTGTGGTTATACTATTTTCCTAAGTTTTATTTATTTTCTTTTTATAATGCTTATGTATGATCTACCCAAAGAGGATCTAGTATGGTATGAAATTCATATTCATTGTTGTCACATGTGATCTCGTATTTATTTTGTTATAATTTACTTTGGTTTTGAATTTTTATGGATTTTTTCTCATTTGTATTATTTTCATTTTGTTAAAGACTTTTATAATAATGGAATATTCTCCCCTCGTGGTAACCTCATGGGGCCTCATTTCTAGTAGAAAGACATTGGTGAAAGGGGAGGTGCACCTGAGTTCATTAGTGACTACCAGTCTGAGAACCATTGTATATCTTGGGGTAGATTGATATCATATAGATATTTAATGGATAAATTTTTTGGATAAGTATATAGGTCTTGAATGAAGTAACCATCACTACAGGAAATACATGTAAAATTGGGAAGATTTTGAGTAAAAATATCAATGAAATTTATATTCCTACTAGAATACCACTGATTTTAGTTCAAAATAATTTTTCTAGGAATATTTTTATGAATTAAAAATGTCTTTATATGTTTTGAATCTTATTCATTGATGGATTTACTTTTTTTACATGAATTATATTTATTTTCTAAAAATACCATTATCTGACCATATTTAAATGGTTTAGTGTACTCAATGAATAGATAACCAATTTTACATTAAATATTTTCATATATGAAATCGGAAATTCATATGAAAACATATAATTTTCATAGTATCATTAGAATTATGGAATATGACCAAAGATAAGTGAATATAACAATCTATAACAGAATGGATTTTTTTAATGGAAAAATATTATTTTTTTATATATGGTAAACAAGTAAACTGAATATAAAACGTTAATAAATATTATGAAAAAAACTATCATTACTTCTCAAATTATTGAAAATTACTTCTTATTGAAGGAAAAATTATATGTTACTCGATAAAACATATTTTTTAATTGGAAATATAATTTGAATCATATTAATTCTTTTGAGAGTCTATTATTAATTATAAAATGGAATAAGATATGAGAAATTATGTTCATAAGGAAGAAGATGTAAAATTCCTATGTTATAACCAAAATAGAAGATTTTAAAAATTATAAAAAAGAGAACCTCAGATGATAATCTATTTGTTTCATGTGAGAGCCATTATAAATGATGAAGAACTAAAAAAAATTAAAAATATAGGATGAATAATATTTTATTATCAAATATCAACCTAGTACACATCATGAATATAATATATTAGTTCCTCATAATGATTCAAATTAATTATAATCTAGTGATGAAGATTTGAATACAAGAACTAAATTGATAAATTCAATTCATATGATACATGTTAATTATAAGGCCCCATCCTTAAAAATTACATAATCTTGAATTAAGTTAATAATTCACATTAAGGATCTATTCAGTTTTAGAGATTTATAGAATTAGATCATAACTTATACATAAAATCGTGAATATTACATGTAGACACTTCTACTCTGTATCCATTTTTTTATAAAATAAGAACTCTTAAAGGAAAAGAAACATGTTTAGTTCCATGTTTTAAATAGCATGGCTTTTCCTTGATCCCATCCTTGACACCGTTCCAAACTAATTCCCATGAAAAACATTTCAACAAAATTGGATGAGCATAAAAAGATCAAGAAGGGATACACAAATAAGTAAAATTGTTAGTTTTTTTAAAAAAATATGGAAACCATGAATACTTTATCATAATTAACAATGTTCACTTTTATGAAGTAGTAAATACTCTTCCCTAAATAAAATTTCATTGATTACCCTTTTTAACCAAAATATCACAATAAACCTCATAGTAATGAAGCAGAACATATAAAAGGTACACCTGGGACATAATCATACTTAGATGGAATAACCATATGGTCAAATTCCACAAATCATTCTTACAAATGGAATAGCCATATGGCCAAATTTTATACCCAATATATTTGAGGTTATAACATAACCACCCATACATGGTTTATCATAGAACTACCCATCATTTTGTTTATCACGTAACCACCATTCAAATGTCCAAGTACGATTATATAATCATCGCACTTAAAAGATTAAAAATATCAACATTTCAATCATAAAAATTTCATTTTTAATCAGAAGAAATAATTTCAAGACATTTAAATATAAAATCGACTTTGGAAACCATTTTTAATACCAAAATATGTAAAAATGGTATATGGTATTTATTTTCCATTTAATAACATCACATATTGTAAAAGATGTCAAATATAAAATAATGTTCGCAGCCACGGAAAGGTCATTTTCACCGCATACATTAAAAAGAAACATTTCCTTTATCATTTAGTAAAACTCTACATAGAAAAATATTCCCTTTGAATTAAATTAAAATTCAAATGGGTTTATACACTGTATAAAATCAAGTCGTGTAAAAATCAAAATATGTATCAAGGAATGAAGTTTGAGACAAAGTCCCTTACCTCGTATTCGAGTTGAATCATTTTTTATTTAATTTCATGAATAATAAAATTATTTAATTTATACTTGATTCAGAACATTTTTCAAGTTTATTATTCCTTTAATATCACTTGTTACCTTGCTATAAAAATTAGTAAATTATTTGAGTTCATATCGGACATTTTGTCGATGTTTGGAACTTGAGTCAAAAATGAACTTGATATAATTATAAATTGTACATTTGGTCAAAAGTCAATTATCTTGAGAATGATATTCCTAATTTAGATATAATCTATATTATGTATATCTAGTATATATGTATTTATAATATTCCATATCATATGGATATAATAAATGAAATGCACCGTTTATGGAGACAGTAAGTCGTATGTACGAATGAACACTACTTTCAATTGGTTTTCATATTTAAAGAAATGAAAAATAAATGATACACAAATATATTATAATTAAATTATAATATATATGTTATATATGTTACAAAATTTCATTTATTCCATCCTTTATATGTTCTATGTATATCATGACTGAGTCATAACACTTTGAGGGGGCGGTAGTCCACACTTCCTCAATTGAAATTATCATATTTATACAACATGAACCGCATAAAGGTATGTTATAAATGAGAATTAAAGTAGCATAGATATAATATAAATATCAAAAATTTAATATATAATTACAGTTCCATCATAATAGCTGCCATAAGAGGTGGTAGGAGAAGATTAAACAATCATCGTTTCGTGAGAGTGTAGTTCTTCGTCTGCAGAAACAATATGTTTTATACCCATTAGACGTAGGTGTGTGTAAGTGTAGTTATAATACATCTCATAAAAACAACCTATTATATTGGAGATACAGGTTTTTTTATGTAAATAAAAAATAATAAGAGCTTACAGAGTGGAGAAGGAAAAATAATGTAAAGGAACTTGAGAGAAGACGTTAACTCAAGTCAAGTAACTTCTTTTGATTTGAGCCAAAGGGATCTCTTGAATTGCCTTCTTTAGAGGGGAAGGATTCTACGAGTAATGTAGGGGTTTTGGGAGAGTATTTTGACAGGTTTTGGACAATCCATGGAGCTTGAGAGGTGTGTGTAAGGGTTATAGTTTGTGTCCTTTTATAAGAGGGATCAGGGGCACTTTAAGAATATTTGAAAGTATTATTTTATTAATAATTGATTTTCAAATTATAATAACACAAAGTGATATATTTAGAAGTTAAGATAAGGATGGTTTAAAACAATATTATCCAATGGGTTTTATACAAGTTTAGGTCACAAAATTAACCTTATATTTTAGCTTTAACGCTTAGTAAACATATTTAACTTTTACCATTTATTCTTGTATATTCATGATATATGGTTACCATAATTACTATAAAATTCCAAGAGACCCCAAAAATAATTATTAATGATATTTTTAAATCATATACGTTATTTTTCTGAATTCTATATTTTTAGCACTATTATATCATTTAATAAAATATTAATTGATTTAATAAATCATTTATGTAAATTTTAATTCTATTCATATCATGAATTTTTAAAAAAATCCATAAAAACTTGATTAATTAAATATAACTTCATTAATTGAAATATAATAAGTCATAATAATCCAAATAATTTACTTATGGCATAAAAAGTTTCAAAATAAATTTATTTTAATTTTTATAATATCATTTATTTAAAACATTCATTAATAAGGTAATCACTACATTTCCATTGTTTCATAAATAAATTTATTTATTTCATGTCTATAAATTATAAATAAAATACCATGATTTAAGAAATATTATTATCTTTCTAAAAAATATTTATAGTCTAATATATCTCTTAAATAACCCCATATAAATTTTTTTTAAGTAAATGATAAATTTTTAGGTTATACTTTCCTTAACTTTTAATTAAAAGTAATTAAATGTCATTTTCACAAACACAAGTGGCTCCATGGGGTCCTAAAATAGACATAATAATGACAATGGCTGGTAATATCTCATCCAATAGTGTTACTACATGTGTTAGGGTAATTTAATATTATTATAATATTATTTTTACCCTTATTTACCAAATTTACCCTTTAACCACGGTAAATAAAATATTTATTAAAGTTACGATTCATGATTTCTAAAAATATACTTTACCTATTTACACAATTTGTATTTCTTGATTCCAAAAATAAATTCTATTTTTCTAAATTCAAAACACATAAGTTGGAAAATTAATTTAAAATTAATTCTCGTTGTCAGAATGAAAAAGTGTGTTTTTATGAAGTAAAAATAACAAAAATATTGACATGTGTTTATGTCCTATTTCAAAGTGAAATTACATCCAATGAAAAAAATTGGAATAAATAATAAAAAATATAATATAAATTCACATTAAAACAAATTAAAAATAAAATATAATCATATAAATAAACTAGATGAAAAGATAATTCTGACTTAAAATGCAGTATTTTTCTCTATTCATTAAAAAATGAACTTTATCAGAAAAATAACAAAAATTTACTCAAAGTAAATTTTGATCTTCTTTTTCTAATGAAGAATTTTATTTTTTCAAGTGGAATATATAAATTTTACAAAAAAATATTTAAAAAGGGTTCTTTTTTAAAAGGAGGGAAAATAGCTTTTAATAATATTATGGTATTTATGTGTAAAAATGGATTCATTCTCATTTTAAGCCTCTAAAATTTATTGGATAATGTAATAATATTTAACAAACATGTATTTTCATAATAATATTAGTTCTATTCATTCCCACCAATACAACTATTAGGCATTAACTAACTTTTAAAATAATAATATTATATTATTATTATTTTTCTCAGTATGAATCAACCTTGTGTGCAACATAAGATTTCGGAGAAACACATTGTTTCGTGTCGGGTATGCCATCAAACATATAATCCACTTTAATGTAAAATTAATATTTAATTTTCAAATATTAATAAATATAAAACTGTCAATTCTATATTTACTAGGGATATTACATCTTTTCTCCCTGTGGGGAATCAAATCCTCACAATTTTATTTAATTATCAAATAAGTGGGGGTATATATGTAGCATAGCATTTTTAGATTCCCATTTTTCCTTTTAAACCATATTATTTTTCCACAAAACATTTACCTTATTAATTACCTAATTCTATAACACTTTCTCACTTTAGTCGTGAATTTGGAATGGGCGGTCCTCATAAGATATATTCTCTTTCAACTGAATTATCTCTGGACTCGAAACATGAGATCGATCCAGAATATACTTTCTCAACATTGAAACATGAAAAAAATTGTGTACCTGAGATAAACATGGAGGTAAATCCACTCTGTAGTCAACTGATCCAAAATTATTCAAGATTTCATAGGGTCCAATGAACCTCATACTCAGCTTCCCCTTCTTAATAAAATGCATCACACTTTTTCATGGAGCAACATTGAAAGACATGATCACCTACCTCGAATGAAAGATCCTTCCTTTAGCCATCTGCATAACTTTTATGCCTACTCTGAGATGTCCTCATGTGTTTCTGTTTCAACTGAACATTCTCTGCCATATCTTATACCAATTCTGGTCCCATCAGTTTTTTTCAGCTACATCATCCCAAAAATCTTGAGTTTGACACCACTTTCCATATAATTCCTCAAATGGGGCCATCTGTATACTTTAACGAGAATTGTTATTATAAGAATACTCAAACAATGAACGATATTTGTCCCACCACCCCTAGTATTCCCTTGAATAAGCACATAGCATATCTTCCACTATCTTAATTGTTCATTCTGACTTCCCATCTGATTGAGGATAAAAAGTTATACAAAAATTTAATTCAGTACCCAATGACATCTGAAGGCCTTTCCAAAAGTTAGAAGTAAACCATGAATCATGGTCAGATACAATGGAGAGGGGAACTCCATAAAACCTGATTATATCATTAACATACAACTGATAATATTGATCTAGAGATAGATTTTCTCAAATAGGAAGGAAATGATCATATTTAGTCAATCAATCAATAATAACCCAGATTTCATTATTACCTTGATATATCTTCAGTAATCCCACAACGAAGTCCATGAATATAATTTCCCATTTCTACTATAGAAATGGTAAAGGCTGAAGCATCCATTTCATTAACTTTCACTCTTCTTTAACCTATTTAAAAGTCAAACACTTCACAGTAAAGTCAGCAATATATATTTTCATTCCATCCCACCAGTAATACTCTTGAATATCTCTATACATCTTAGTACTTCCAGGATGAAATGAAAACAGAGAACTATGAGCTTCATATAACAACTCTCTCTTCAATAGTGAATCACAAGGAACATATAATCTTTTCCTAAAGATTCAAATAACATCATTATCAATGTTAAATTTAGGCCACATACCCTTATGAACCAACTCTACATTTTTCGAAACTCACCGTCTTCCTTCTGCGCTTGTTTAATTCTATTTGGGAGATATGATTTCACTGAAACCTAAAACAAAATAGAAGAATTTACTATACTAACAACTTCTATGCCAAATTTATCCAAATTTTTAATCAACGGATATTATTTAAAACATAACATGGTTAATGTATCATTACTTTTTCAATTCAAAGCATCGGACACTTTATTTTCTTTTTCTATATGGTAATGAATCGTACAATCATAATCTTTGATTAATTCAATTTATATCATCTATCTCAGGTTCAATTATTTCTACGTGAATATATACTTCAAAATTTTGTGGTTAGTATATATTTCATATTCTACTCCATACATATAATGCCTCCAAACATTTAAATAAAAAATAATAGCAGTTAATTCCAAATCATGTGTAGGGTAATTTAACTCATGAGGTTTCAATTTACATGAAACATAAGCAATTACCTGATCATTCTGCATTATGACACAACAAATTTCTTTCAATGAAGCATCACTGTAGATAAGAAATTCAATATATATGGAAGGTAATTCTAAACTGTAGAATTCACCAATCTTCTTTTCAATTCCTGAAAACAATCATTACATTCTATTGTCTAGATAAATTTAAATCCTTTTCAAGTTAACTTAGTCGGTGCGATTGATAATCATGAAAAATTATCATTAAAAAATCTGTAATAGCCTTCCAAACCAATAAAACTACAAATATCAGTTATATTTGTGGGTCTTGTACATTATTTAATAAATTTTGATTTAGAAGGATCAATATTTATGCCATTTTTTTAAACAATGTGAGCAAGGAATGAAATTTTTTTTCACAAGAAATCACACTTTCTAAATCTCCCGTACAAATTCTTTTATATTAAGGTTTTAAATAAAACTCTCAAATGACTGTTATGTTCCCTTTTACATTTGGAATATACCAAAATTTCATCAATAAACACAACCACAAACTTATCAAAGAACTCACAGAAAATTCTAATCATAAGTCCTTGAATACAGCATGTGCATTGGTTAACCCAAAAGGCATAAATACAAATTAATAATGGCCATATCTAGTATAGAACGTGGTATTCATAATGTCTACTTTCTTTACATTCAAATTATGGTACCCTAACCATAAGCCAATCTATGAAAAATTCTGAGCTCCCAATAGTTGATCAAACAAATCATTGATATGAGGAAAAGGATACTTTTTCTTGACAGTAATATTATTCAAGGATCTATAATCAATGAAAAGTATCATTGAACCGTTTTTCTTTTTAATAAACAAGACTAGAGTACCCCCAGTGTGATCTAGTAGGTCGAATGAAGCCTTTATCTAAAAAACTCATGCCATTTTTTATTTAACACTAAAAGTTTAATTTGATCTATTTTATTAGGTGGTTTGGAAATTGGATTAGCATCAGGAACTATGTAAACAATAAATACAACTTCTTGATCTGGTATAATACTAGGAAACTCATCAATAAATACATCAAGGTACTCATTTACTACTGGAACATCATTAATTTTAATAGTTCCTTTGTTTTCAGAAATATGTTCATGGTAACATTCATTTCCATATTTCACTAGTTTCCCAGCTTCCTGATATGTTATCAGATATAAGGTTTATTTATTGTACACAAACCGAAATCCTTTCTAGAAAGAAACCTCTTCAAATCTACAATAAATCATAGCATCACAAACAGAAAGCCAATACATTCCCAGAATAACATCAAATTCTACTAGAGGCAAAAAAATAATTTTCTCTGATAAATTATTTCCAAAAATAAGGATAAGAGGATTCTTTTAATTTCTTTTTGCCTCAAAATTTCCCCCATGTGTTTTTTCCATAATTTGAGGATTTATTTCATGAGTTCAAATTCCAAATTTACTTGAAAATTTCTCAGAAATGAAAGAATTTGTTGACCCTAAATCAAAAAATAGGTTGGCATAATATGAAAAAACAAACAAAGTAACTGATATAACTTTATTTGATGGTATAATATCAACAGTAGAAGCAAAAAAATATTTTTCCCACCCTTTTTCTTTTTATTTTTCTGGTTTCCACCATGGGTAATCAACATTGGACACACATTGGCATAATTCCAAAACTCATTGCAACTAAAACATATTATTGCAGGTGTTTTATTTCCTGATTGATCATCTTTTTTACAGTTATGAGAAATATGACCAATATTACCACACCAAAAGCACTTTCTAGATGCTGAGAGACATTCCCTAGGATGCCTTTTACCACACTTCTCAAAAGATGGAAATTTAATTTGCTTACCTCCAAGATTCTTTGATGAATACTTTCCCTTTTCCTGCAAACTGAACCTCTTCTTTTGCTTACTCTCATGGAACACCTAATCATTAGAAAACTCCATTTCTACCTTCTCAACACATCCGACAAGTTTATTATATATTTCTAATTCATAAGAGGATAATGCTCTTCGTTATCGCGGCTTCAATCCTGAGTAAAATCAAAATATCTTACTATCAAGATCTCAGATGAAATTTGGAGCATACCTTTTCAGTCGAGTGAACTTTTCTTCGTAAGCAGCCACTGTGTCATCCTCCTTCCTCAATTCCAATAATTTTTTCTCCATCATCAATTGAACAACCTTCGGAAAATATTTCTCAAGAAACATAGCTTTGAATTCATACCAACCAAGAGAATCAATCTTCTCACTATCCCTAATATGTTTAACCATTGACCACTATTGATCTGCTTCTACTTCAAAATGATAAACAGCAAGACTAACCTTTTAATTGTCTGTACATCCCATGACATCGAAAATCTTTTCCAGTGCTTTGATCTACCCTTCAACTTGAATAGGGTTAGATTATCCTCTGAATGATGGGGGATGTTGCCTCATGAAATGCTTCACTATAGACATGTTCCTATGGGTTTGATCGGGTTGATCTCATGCATGTATACCACTACCATTTATAGTCTGAGTCAATAGCATCATTACAGCAACATACTATTCAGTTCTGATTCCAACCATCTCAGGATGGTGATTTGGAAGGTTATTTCCTCTGTGTGCCTTCCCTATACTACTTCCCTATTTCCTCTTAGCAAAAGAATTATGAACACACATATCTTAGAAGAAGAAACATGGTAATTTTCAAATTCTATATCATTTCAATTTGACCATAATGTAAAATCCTTTTATGGATATTCTATTAACAAGATTATAACCCCTAAAGTTGTCTAAACTAACCAATGATACCAACTATAATACCCCATAGTTAAACATTATATTATCTTGAATTAAGTTAATAATTCACATTAGGGATATTTTTAGGTCTATAGATATATATAATTATTTCATAACCAATACATAACAACTTTAATATTATAGTTTAACACTTCTACTCAGTATCAATTTTTCATAAAATAAAAACTCTTAAAAAGGAAATAAACATATTTAATTCCATGTTTTACATAGTATGATTTTCCATGATCCCATACTTGACCATATTCTACTTCATATCATGTGAAAAACATTCCAAAAACATGGGATGGGCATGAAAATATCGGTAAGGGATACACAAATAAGGAATACTGTTAGTTTTTCAAAAAAAAAATGTAAACCATGAATACTTTGTCATAAGTAATAATTTTCACCTTTATGAAGTAATAAATACTCTTCACTGAATAAAATCTCATTTCTTACCCTTTTGTAACCAAAATATTACCATAAACCCCATATAAATCACACATAACATATAAAAGGTAAACATGGGATATAATCATACTTAAATGGAATAAACATACGATCGACTTCTAAAAATCAATCATACAAATGGAATATCCATATAAATGACTTCCATAACCAATGCATTGTAGGTTATAACATAACCACCCATCCTTGGTTTATCACGGAACCAATCATCATTTGGTTTATCATGTAACCACCCGTTAAATGTCCAAGTACCATTATATAATCAGCACACATAAAATATTGAAGATATCAACATTTCAATCATAAAAATTTTCATTTTCAATCATAAGAAATAATTTCAAGATATTAAAATAGTAAATCCACTTTCAAACCATTTTAAATAAAAAAATTTGTAAAAAGGGTATATGGTATTTATTTTCCATTTAAATACATCACGACTTGTTAAGGAATCAAAATATCAAATAATGCTCGTGACGGCGGAAAGGTTGTTTTCACCACGTATATTAAAAAGAAACATTACCTTTGTCATTTAGTAAAACTCTATGTAGAAAAAGATTCCAATTGAATGAAATTAAAATTAAAATGAGTTTATACACTGTATAAAATCAAGTCGTGTATAAATCAAAATATTCCACAAAGAAAGGAGATTAAGACAAAGTCCCTTACCTTGTGTCCAAATTGACTCATTGGTTATTTAATTTCCTGAATAATAATCATAAGTAAATTTTTGATTTACTCAGAACCTTTTTCATGTTTATTATTACTTTCATATCACTTATTACATTTTTATTACAATTAGTTAATTATTTTAGTTCATATCATACATTTTGTCGATGTTCGGAACTTAAGTCAAAAATGAACTCGTTATAATTATATATTGTCTGTGTGGTCAAAATTACATTATCTCTAGAATGATATTCATTATTTAGATATCATCTATATCATATATTTCCATTATATCAGTGTTTATAATATTTCATAGCATTTGGATATATGAAAAAAAATGCACCATTCATGGAGATGGTAAGTTGTATATATGCATGAACACTACTTTTATTTATTTTTCATATTTAAAGGAAGGAAAAATAATTGATACATGAGTATATTATAATTCCAGTATAATATATATGTTATATATTTTACATAATTTCATTAATTATATCCTGTATATGTTCCATGTATATCATGAACAAGTCATATCACTTTGAGGGGGCGGTAGTCTGCACTTCCTCCAATGAAATTATCGTATTTATACAACATGAAAAGAATAAAGGTATATTAGAAATGAAAATTATAGTAGCATAGAGATAAAATAAATATAATCTATAATTACATTTCCTTCATAAGGGCCACCAAAAAGGGTTGTAGGATAAGATTGAACAATCATCGTTTCATGAGGGAGTAGTACACCGTCTACAGAAACAGTGTGTTTTATACCCATTAGATGGAGGTGTGTGTAAGTGTAGTTCGAATACATATCATAAAAATTCCTAGTATATTGAGGATACAGTTTTTTTATCTAAAATAATAATAATAAGATTATAATGATTAGATAAGGAAAAAATAATAGAAATGTACTTGAGAGAAGACGTTGCCTCAAATCGGGTAACTTCTTTTCATTTGAGCCAAAGGGGTCACTTGAATTTCTTTTTTCATAGGGGAAATCTTATAGGAGGAATGGTGGAATTTTTTGAGCTTATTTATTTGGAATATGGATGATCCAAGAGGATTGATAGGTGTGGGTAAGGGTTAGATATGGTTTCATTTTATAAGAGGGAGGAGGGGAACTTTAGGAAAGTTTGAATGTATTATTTTATTATTAATTTATTTTAGAATTATAATAACACCAAAGTGATATATTTCAAAGATAATATGAGTATGGGTGGAAATCCTCTCAGAAAAGGAGTTTTAGTAAAGTTTAGATCACAAAATTAACCTTATCTTATAGCTTTAACCATTAAAAAATGTGTTTATCTTTTACCATGCCTTCTTGTATATTCATGATATATGGTTACCATAGTTACTATAAAATACTAAGAGATCCTAAAATGGATCAGTAATGTCATTGGTATCATCATATATGTCATTTGTTTGAATCGTAGATTTTTAGGACTATTATATCATTTATTAACATATAAATTGATTTTAAAACTCATTTATGACTATTTTTTTATTATTCATATCAAGACTTTTTGAAAAATCTATAACAACAAGATCATTTCAAAAAAACATCATTAATTAAAATATAACAAGTCAAACTCATCCATAAAATTCTTTCATGGAATAAAATGTTTCAAATTAAATTTATTTTAATTTTTAAAATGTCATTTATTTATATCATTCATTAATTAGGTAATCACTACATCACCATTATGTCATAAATAAATTTATTTATTTGTTGTACACAAATTATAAATAAAATACCATCCTGTAGGAGATATTTTTATCTTTCTAATTACTATTTATTGTCAAATATATCACTTATATAACCCCATATAAAAATTGTTTCAATAAAATATACATGTTTAGGTTATATTTTCCTTATCTTTAAATTAAAAATAATTAAAAGTCATTTTCACACAGAAGTGGCTCCATGGGGTCCTAAAAATAACCAAAGGATTCTAATGGTCGTAAATATCTCATAAAATTGTGTTCGAACACATTTTAGGGTAATTAAAATTTGTTATAATATTATTTTTTACCCTTATTTACCGGATTTAAACTTTAACCATGGTAAATAAAATATTTACTGAAGTTACTATTCATAATGTCTAAACATAAAAGATATCTATTTACACAATTTGGACCTCATGATTCAAAATATGCAATACATTTTTCCAAATTCAAAACACAGAAGTTTCAGAAATTAATTTAAAATAATTTATGTTGTCAAAACCAAAAATCGTGTTTCTAAGAATTAAAAACTACCAAAAGATTGACATGTCATCATGTCCAATTTTAAAGTAAATTTACATCTAATGAAAAAAATTATATTAAATCATAAAAATATAATCTAATTACACTTTAAAAAAAATTAAAAGGACTATATAATCATATAAATAAACTATATGAAAATATTTTTCAGACCTAGAATGCAGTATTTTCACTATTCATTAAAAAGTGAACATTATCGGAAAAATACCAAAAAAATACCCAAAGTAAATTTTGATTTACTGATTCTAAATAAGAATTTTTTTTTTCAAAGGAAACATATAAAAGTGAAAAAAAACTAGATTTAAAAATGGTTTACAATCAAAAGGCGGCAAAACAACATTTTAAAAATATTAGAGTCTTTATGATTAAAATTGGATTCATTATCATTTTAAGCCTCTTAAATTTATCGGATAAATGTGATGACATTTTAAAAACATGTATAATCCTAATATGTTTTGTTCAGTTCATTCCCTCCAATACAATGTCTAGGCGTTAACTACCATTTAAAATAATAATATTATATTATTATTATTTTTCTCAGTATGACATAGCCTTCTGTACAACATAATATGTCAGTGAAACCAATTTTTGCGTGTCAAGTACTCCATCAAACATATCATCCCCATTAATTTAAAATTAATATTTAATGCAGAAATATTAATAAATATGAAAATTTCATTTTATTCATTTACCTGGGATGTTATATTAATGCTTAAAATATCATTTATGACTTGACTAAAGGGGTGAAAACAAGATGTAAAGTACTAACTCTCAGTCACAATACTCTATTTTCAAAAATTAATCCCTTGAAAATTGTTTTGGATCTTTTCCATAATGAATAGATTAAATAAAATATAAATCTTTGGGATCAAATTAAAAAAAAATCGTGGGATCTTATTATATATCCCTTGGGGGAAAACATCATTGAAAACAAATCTTGGAAAATATTAATGATCATAGTGAAGTTATATTAAATTAACTAATTCTTGTGTGTAGACAACCCTAGAAAATTTCAGGCATTGAATTTGAGGAAACATTTCTTCATATATTGTGGCATAAGATAATCATAATTTATTTATTTTAATTCTTAAACAAATACATTTCAATGTTTTATCAACTGATGTAAAATCTATATTTTGGAATACTGTTCAAAATGATTAATTTTATATAGAAAATCATAATTTTTTAATTAATGATAAATAATTTATAAATGTTTGTATAATGAATAATGAACTTTATTTTATAAAGAAATACATATGATGAATATATTTAAATATGGATGATTAATTTAGAAGTATGGATTTTAGAAAAATGATATATAGATAGCAACATGTATGTATTGAATATCACTCTTAAATAACTTATTTTGATTTTTTATGACTATAACATTATCATTTCTTCTGATGTGGTAGATTAATATGGGAAAAAAATATTAAAATGAAGAGGATTCTTAGGAATCTATTTCAAGTATAAATTAAATTTCTATTAATATTAAATATTAACAAAACTATTTATCACATTTTAATTTCATAAGAGATGTATTTTAAGGAGTCATTCGAAGTGGCCTGGAATGTATTAGTTAATATGTGTATATAGAATAATATATTTAAACATAATTTTGAGTATGTCTTATTATGGTAATAATATTAATGAAAAATTCATAAAATATATTAGAATAATCTTGTACATTACTTATTAAAGTTTATATATTCTCTATGTTGTCACTATATGAGCTAAGTTTCAATTAAATAACATTGAATGACAATTCATGGTTTAAATTATTATTTTTTTGGGATATGTGTTTCATATAATTGATGGAAGAAATAATCATTCAAAATTTCAGTGAAACTAAGATTGAGTATTTTTTATACCCCAATAATATAAAAAGTGGAATAGAATGACATATCATGTTAATTACATTAATGTTATAGCTATGCATCCACTAGTTCCTAGACGTAACAACTAAAGTCCTATAAATATTTCCATGAATACAAAAAAATATTTAAGATAAAATAATAGTAAAATTAAACATAATTTCATGAAAGATAAGTTTTATGAAGGTATCATAATGCTGGAATTTATCCATCCAAGGATAAAATTGTAGACATTATCAAAAAATTATATTCAATTTAAAATTTTAGGAAGTTTCCAATCGACATTGAGTTATTTTCTTCAGTTTCTAGAAACATTTTTTTAAGTATTTTCTTCTAAATAAGTTAAAATAACTACTAGATATTTTTGGTATACTTAAGGTTCAAAACCATAAATATAAGCAATATTTATAATTTCATCAACAATAGAAGAACATATCATGTCCATTTTTCTATTATCATTATTTTAAATAAACAATGAATGTTGGTGCATTAAAGACATTATTATGGAAATTGGGAACATTGGTATCCAATAATACAAAAAAATCATTTCGAAAGATTTGAACTTGAGACATACATCATATTTCACCAAATACATATCCAGTATACTAGGATAAATTTTTTGTATTCATATGTTTATTTATATATATATATATTAAATAGAATATTATTTAAATTTTTTATAATCATTATAAATATAATTAAATTTAATTAAAATGTTTTTTATACGGTTAAAAGTTTCAAAAAAGATATTGGTGACCCACTATACAATATTTATAGAACCAAGACTAATAGAGCTTTTGAAAGACTTACCATTTGAAATTATATTCCAACATACTCATGGGAACCCCTATAGTAATTTTTTCATTAATCCATTAATATAATTAAATTTACCATAATGATTTAATAAAAAATATGTGTTATTTTAGTGGTTTAGAAAACCCTGAAAATAGATATGTGGAAATATGATGAAATTATAGTAGTAGATTCAATTCGTTGGGTGATAACCCTAATGGTTTTTAAATTTTTTTAAATATTTTTAATAAGTGTGGTTATATAAGTTGTTGTAAATATACACACACATATATATATGAATTCCTTAAAGAATATTCTAATTTTGGTATCACTTCTTAAACTTTTTATGGATTATTTTGATGTTTTATTTTACAATTTTTTTAAAACATGTTTTCTCACAAATATATAGAGTTTATTAACTCATGGATCATAACTATTAAAAATTGTATAAAAATAATTTTATAAAAACGTTTTTTATATATTTTAAATATTACTATTAATTGATATTTCAAATTTTAGATTCATTTAAGGGTTTTAAGGTGGGGTGATTCTGTATTTATAAAGTTATTATTTAATAATAAAGATAACTAAAATGTATATTATTAACAAAAAAAAGAAAGGGAGGAATTGTTGAACCCATTATATAATGGGGTTTAATATTATTAATATATATGAATGAGGTTTGATATATTTTGGTTGAGATGGTTTGGGGATAAATTACAAAATAAGTTTCAAATATTTTTATAACTTACTAGAGTATATATTTGAATTCATAAGATGCGATGCAATTTTGGAAGAGGCATACATATGATATTACGAGGGTGAAATTTAAAATTTTATTTCATACATTAGTATACATGATATATTTTAGAAAACATAAAAGATATCTCTTGTTATGTATAGTATTCTCATTGATATTTAATGTCTTTATAAATTATAATATGTGATAAAGGAAACTCTCAATAGGATATATAACATAATATGAATTATATAATATATATATTAATTAATATCAAATATTTTTGATTTATATGTAAAATAATTCAATTCATAAGTTTGATATTTACTTAGGATCATATTGAAATATAGAAAAGACAAGTTTTCACAATGATATACATTATTTTTTGAAGAATACGATAGTTATTATTGAGGATACATAATATATTTCTTCTTATAGTAGTGATACATAATTTTTTATATTTAATAAATAATGTATATCATGTTTAAAAGATGTTAGTTTTTTGAGATTTAATCAAAAAGATACATCACAAGTATTTAGTAATTTATATATCATTATTATTGTTATAATCATTATTAAAAATGAATAGTTTAATAATTTTGTTTGAAATATAAGAATAATAATCTTGTGTTGTAAAATATATTTTCACAGCACCATGATGATTATTAAATGTGTTCATGGAAACATGTAGAAAATAATCTGGTTTTTTAATAAGATAAATGAATATTGTATTGTGATTATTTTGTGATATCATATGATGATTAATAACCAAGCCTTATTAAGATATTATATGTGACCAATTTGAATGATTTTAGAAGAATTTGAGTCAATGTTAATGTTGGTTTCAATATTAAATTGTTCTTCAAATTCAAAATAAGGAAAATTAATTAATGTGTTATTATAGGGATACAAAATAAGTGAAATTTTTTTTAATTAGTTTAAAAAAAATCAACAGAAAATTTAGGAGTGGGGATTAGTATATCACCGCAGGCACACACACAGTGGTCTAGTGCTAAAGGATCATTCTTTAACAAAAATACTTTATAAAATGTGATATAACCCAAGATAAACATACATATTTTTCATTAATTTATTTATTATTTGTTATAATAATTTCAAAATATCAGATTCATATATTCATACTACCATTAAAAAAATCTATATAAGACACTCAATTTTAATTGCTTTTTAATATTATCCATAACTAGGCCACATTATACTCCCTTATATACTACCCATAAGTTATATGTATAATCATAACATATAGAATGAAATCATAATAAATGGGGGGTCATAAATGAATATTTATAGAAAACTCATCACTATGTCACGAAGAGGTAAATTATCAGAATTAGATAATATAAGGAAAAGGGTGACATATATCATTAAAAGTAGTACATAATAATAATATTTTTCTATAATACATGATAGTAAGATATGTAATATCATATTAGAATAACATACCACGGAATTAGACTATAGATTCATTGTAAAATAAACATGATCCCTAAACCATAATCATTGTTATAAAGATACTACATGTCATGAAAATGAATCATAATATAAAACTATGGAACTAACATAGATGTATAAATTATAAAATAGTGGATTATTAATTAATAATAGTTTCCCATTACACGGTGGAGTATGTATGACTACTCTATTACCAATTTGGAGAATGAAACACTAAAATATTCCTATAAACATATTAGGAATTCAAAATTTTCAGATTCCCATGTTGGAGAGAGAATAAGTACTCACTTCCCACAATTAACTCATGATATAGAAATCATTAACCAATGAACATGAAGGAAATATAGAAGCCCAAACTTTAAATTAATAATCATCCATACATATGTGTTCTATTAGAAAATAAAATCATATATACATAATACATCATATATTTTTCCAGTGGAAATGGTATGGATTTCACAAAAATCATTCCTATTACCTTATATATTACTTATAGATAAATAAGATGGATAGTGGCTTAAAAATTTCACCAATTTCACTATAGAGAATAAATGGTTTTTTTATAGATGAAAAATATATATGTGTGATCATTGTATGAATCACTTGAAAATATATAAAATCCCCTTTTTGAAAGTCTTGATAGATAAATAAAAATATTTTTATCAAAATGAAACATTTGATATTGATAAAACACTTAATTTTTTTCCTTTGAAACCAAAGAAGTGGGTTTTCAGGAAAATACATTTATAATAGATAGATTCATTAAATAATTAAACATTCCTTTAGAATTCCTGAAGACAAAACTAGTTTCATTCAAAAGAGAAAATCCCTTAAAATCCATTTAGAATACTATAATCCATTTTTTAAAATAAAAAAATAACTTTTAAAAATTATAATAACATTTAATACTCTTTACAAAATAATAAAGAGTTAAAATCATTTAGAAAAACATTTGAAAATATATGAAGTAATCTTTGTAATAAATAGTGCTTATATAGTGAGATAAAACATAAAATATATTTTAGAAAAAAATTCATCATGCCCATAAAATATATATTTAAGGGTCTTATTAAAAATTCAAATACAGTATGTCAAGTGAATACCTTTAAAAAAAATTAAAAATTTAATTCAATATTGAACATTTATATGTATGTAATGGTTATTAATAAAATTTTTAGTGGATGATAAATCATATGTTCACAAATATAAAAACTTTTAAATATTTTATAATACTGTTATTGTAAACCCACATCATAAATGGGATTAAAACATACTTTTCAAAATAATAGAATGGAAATATGAAGGTCACATGATATAAAAATAATTAGTTTTCCAATTATAAAGTATAACATTGGTGGTAATGGAAAAATATGGGCATAAATGAGGAAACTTAATTAAACACTACTGGAAATATGATCTCTAACAACGGTATTGGGAAAACCGTTGGTATAGTTCACTAAAGTGGACCAATACCAACGGTTTGGCCAAAATCGTTAGTATAGGTCACTTATATGGACCTATACCAACGGTTTTGGACAAACCTGTGGTATAGGGGGGACCTATACCAACATTTTGTCCAAACCTTTGGTATAAGTTCACTAATTTGGACCTATACCAATAGTTTGGCCAAAACCATTGGTATATGTCCATTATAGAGACCTTATACCAATGGTGTGTCCAAACCGTTGGTATAGGTCCCCCCTATACCAACAATTTTTCCATAACTGTTGGTATAGGTCCCAAAAACAAATAACTTATACCAACGGTTCTCAAAACCATAGGTATAGGTCTATACCAATGGTTTTGAGAACCGTTGGTATAGGTACATGTATTTTTAATGGAATCTTATTATAGTGGACATTAAATAAATCAAAATTTAAAATAATTATGATAATACATATATATATTTATGAAATTATGTTCACAAAATTAAGTTAGGTTGGGGGTTAGGTCGTTCAATCACAAACGGGAGGTGTTGTGATCAAAACCAACCGGTTGATTTTTTTTTTGAATTACATATACCAACGGTTTATGGAACCGTTGGTATAGATTTTCATATTACTTATACCAATGGTTTTCAAAACCGTTGGTATAGGTCTATACCAACGGTTTTGGGAAAACCATTGGTATAGACCAATCCTCACGACTTACTTGGCAACGACTCTCCAAACTGTTGGTATAGCCTATACCAATGGTTCCAAACTGTTGGTATAGGGTGTTTTCCCTGTAGTGAAAGTGGATGATAATTGTCCCAATAAGTTATATAATTTAGAGAAATAAATTCATGAAGCTAATAAATGTTTATGTAAAATAAATTATCATACAGATAGAGAAAAAATAATAGTAAAATAACAAAATATAAAAAACCTATTTTAAATCAATGTAAAAAAATTAATCTTAATAACATAAGAAAACATGTTGGGTCAAGAAGAACCACTTACAACCTTTTTAAGTTTCCTATTTAAAACCATTTAGAGAAATAACATGATATAAATATTGAAACCCCTTGAATAAAATTAATACCTTAAATGTCATTAATTATACAGTCATCATATCATATGAAAGATCCTAAAAAGTGTGTTGATAATAAAAAATTTAATTTTCTGTAAAATATCATATGAAATATATCATCGTGCACAATTTGAAATATTTCAAATGAAACTTAATTTCTGATAAATAACCCATTATAATTATTCCTAACATACACTAAAGTACATGAATATTCTATATTAAAAAATAATTTTCTCAATAGAATATATAAAAATGAAATTATTTTGTATAAACTTTTATTAACATCATTTATAATTATTTTATAAATGTATATTACTTAGTTTTGATAAATTTTTTATATCGGGTGGGACTAATCTTTGTCATTTTCACTTGTTTCATAAGAGTAGTGTTGTTCTTAATTGTTTGCCAAATTTTAATAATTTATTAATAATTTATGTTACTATAATTGATATATTATAAATATTTATTGTGTTGATATGTAATTATGTGTGATTTATAGATTAAATCCTAAAAAATGAAATGAATGATGAACGTCTTTCAATGATATTTAGAAACAAATTATATCATAATGAATGAGGTTAATATTTATAGTACCAATTTAGAATGATAATCAATTCACTCTTTACTTATTAATATAATATATTATAAGTAATTAATTTATTATATTCATCCATAATAATGTTTTATAGTATTTTTCAACTACGTGTATATAGAAACTCAAACATGACCATACTATACTTAATGGATGTCTATTGTTTTTAAAGAAGTTTCTTATGAAGTAATGTCACTATTACCAAATAATACTGATATTCAATTGATATTTTTATTATGGTGAATCTAATTTGAGGAGATGTTTATAAATATGAATTATGCTAGATAGAAAATTACATATTTTACTTTATAGAGGTTGTGCTCTGCAAAAAATCATGAATAACATATTTTATTTTAAATAGAAACAGGGAAAAGGTAAATGGTTATTCTCAAAATATAAAAATATTTATAATTAAAAAAATAGTGAATTCATTATATAAGATTTGTAATAAATATATTTAATAGAGAATGGTTTAAAAGAAACAATGTTACGTAAATGTTATTACTTATGTATAGAACATTAAAATTCCTCTTATATGACACCTTAGAAAATGATATATTAGGGAAAAATATTGTTACTAGGAAAAAATGGATGTTGAATGGGTTATAGGGGGTATAAAAAGATAAGAGTTAATGATGGACCCAAATTTTTGAGTGGTATTCAAGTATTTATATAAAATACCATTTATAAGTGCTGAGAATCACAATACTATAAATATTTTATCATGATATAAATGGAACACTTATTTCACATGTCCAAAATACCTCAAAATAGAAAATAATAGAGGGGGATAATATGTGGCCATTAAAAATGCAAAACACTTAAATAGAAACATGTTTTAAACAAGTTATTCATTTTACACCATTAGTTAACTCGATTTACCTTTTTGAATTTTATTGTGGTAACTTTTTTACTTAATTAAATAATTTTTTTGACTAAATATAAAAATATTTTTATGAAAAAATATAGACCCTATTATTCAAAAGTTAAATCCATTTTATTATGATCAATTAATAAAACTGAAAAATATTAATTTTAAAATACTAAATATATAATTTATTAAAAATATTTTTCGATAGTGGTGTAACTTATGTCTTAAAATATAAAACCTGGGTTTTTAATCAAATATAACTATTTTTAAATTTAAAATTTCTTATATGATAAATAATATTTTATATAAAGAAATTACTAATTTCCATGTCATACTTATATACATATAAATTCCTAAAAGTCATGGAATTCATAAAAATGTTTTTTTTTATTATTTCAATATAAATCAATCCCTTTATTAATAATATAAATAATTCATTCTCTAATAAATTACTTTGTATCTTCTTGACCTGAATCATAGGTTTATAGATGGAGTTCCAAATTATCTCAGTTGTGAACCCATATTTTAAAGGCACAAAACTACTAGTGAGGCTCTCAAGTGAAACCATGGGGAGGCTATAACCACAATCATAGAGAAGTATTATAGGTAAATAAATAAACTTGTAACAATATTTGTTCATAGTACTTTAAAAACCAATATCGAAGTACACTACAACAGAATCGCCGTTTAGCGGCAGTTTTTTTTTGCGTTTAGCGGCGGTTTACAGAAACCGCCGCGAAATCGGGCGTCGCCAATCTATTAGAGGCGGTTATTTTCATTTAGTGGCGGTTTCAGGAAAGCGTCGTAGCTTCCTCATTTTTTCACGGTTTTTCTGAATTTAGCGGCGGTTTTACGAGCCCTGGATACGACTTTATTCGCGGCGGTTATAACCGCCGTGAATAAACTCAAATTATGTTGGCCGTAAAACCACCGCTAAAGTCGCGGTAACCATCGTGGAATGAGACAGCCCTGATGCTCCTATTTAGCGATGGTTTTCAATATTTAGCGGCGGTGTAAACCGCTGAGAATATACATGTAGCGGCGGTTAAAACCGCCACAAAAAGCTGCCCAGAATAAAAAAAATTATTCTTTTCTTCTACTGCACCACTGCCCTGAAAAAAAAATAAATAAAATATGTTCATATACATATAGATAATCAAATAGTATCCCAACCTATAGGTTTCAACCAAACAATGAACATCCCAATAGTAACACTTTTTTTTCTACCGCTATATGCAAACCCACACAACAGATACTTCCAAAGAATAATCTAGCCACTTTTCATTTAACCACATTCTATCCATTTATTCAAGAGATTCACATTATATATTCCATTACTACCAAAAAATAAAATCCCTATCCAACTAAAAAATGAATGAAAACCATTCTTGTAGTCTCACTACACAACACCACCAATGCTACATTGTAGTCCCCATACAGAAGCATGTCTGATGGACACAATACAACCAAAGGTAGTTCAACTGCCTACAAGTTCTTCCATTAAAAAATTAATCCCACAAACATAGATAGAACTGTCGCTTCAATTCAAAAACATTCCACATAAACCATAAAACCCAACCATAACACACATTACATGACCACACCCATCAAATAGGGGTAAATTCAGATTTAGCCAACACTGTTCTTGAATTACATTTTTTTACTAGGGTATCATATAATGGTTCTTATTCATCGAGCATCCATTTAATTAAAAATTTGTACATGATTAATCAGTTTCCACATTACAACATTTTTTCCCAGCATTATAACCAATAAAAATATTAATAGTGTGTAAGAAAATACCACCAATTGCCATGATTTTTATAAGTTCCACATCCACAACAAGTTAGAACAATAAAAAAAGATAACAAGTAGAAATAGTAAATGTACTATAACCCCTTCAATGAATTTTTATCATCATGATCAATAAATTATTCCTTATGTTAAATAATATATTTCATTCGTATTCACATAGAACATTACTAAACATACCATGAAAGATGCTCATAGGAACTGAAATGAAGGAAATCCTTACCTGGATGATCAAAGGATCGATGTTCCGCCTTGAATAAAGAACATGATATCACGTGAGGAGTAAGGAATAACTCAAAGGAACTACATGAAAGTAGAACAGGGTGGGGGAATGTCTCTTTTAAAGAGGAAGGACTCTTTCCACACCTTGGGAAAAGGAAAAGAATCTACTGGAAATTAGAGGATCTTGGCTTAAGAATGTGTGAGATCCTAATAACAAGGGATATAATTTCAATGTGCTGGATAAAACAGATCATGGATTGACCCTGCTATTTGAATATATCAAATCCCCAAGTACATTAGTAAATTAAATATATAAAAAATATCCTTCAAAAAACTCTTAAAAAAACCCAAACATAGCATCCAACTCGGTTTTTTGAAAACATATAACAATAAAATTATAGAGATGACTTCAAAATACTTGAAATACGTTTTGTGGTCAACACCACAAATCGTTAATTTGGTGTTTACAAATTTAAGGGTGATTACGGTTTGGAGAAACAATAATTCTCCTTGAATACAGTGGAAAAAGATTTAAGAAAAGTCAAACTCAATAGGTAACATATTTTTTGTTAAAATAAAATCATAAGGGAGAGACTGGGATATCTGGGGAAAACATGAAATGAATCACTGATGGGCGGCTCATTGATACCTATCACTGATGCCATGACATTGTCACGCTGGCACCAAAACCCTAGCATCGATGCCCTAGAACTAATTCCATGTGAGAAACACCCTTGTACCGATGCCCTGGAACTGACACCATGGCACTGACACTGATGCCCATGACTCATAGACACTGACACCCTTGACTCACTGACACCAAATCCCTAATTCACTGATAGGATGATTCACTGAAAACCAGACTCATTGACAAGATGACTCATGGATAGTTAAAAACTGTATTTTTGAAAAACTCTTGTAATGAGTGGAAAACATCTCCTAGAACACCTTAATCACTGAAGTTTCACAATGTAATTTATCTAATACGTTTACTTCATTACATCATATAGCTCTCAAAATAGCCTCACCCTATAGAATGAAAAACTACCCAAGAAGAGAGGGGTCTGAACAACCACCCTGTAACATAACTATCAGGTATAAACCACCATGATTTGTTCTAAAGCTGGAATGAAAACCTCGACATCCCAGAACCCCTCCTCAATAGTTATCTTTCTCCAAAACAATTGTGTAATCCCCAAGGCCCCACACTACACCTAACAATCATATAATCACATATGGTCCCACCATCTAGACACATGGATTAGAGAGATCCTTCCTCCATTTCAAGATACAACATATCTTATTGAAAAACAAGGTCAGATATCACTTCAATGAAAATTAAAAAATTAAAACATCAAAGTAATGCTCAGAACATCAACTCAATAAAGATTAGTGTACTGGGAACGCATATTCGATTTTCACTCCCTAATACTCTCCTCACGGAAAACATTCCTACACAACACGTGATCCAAATGAATCATACATCCACAAAGCATTGTATCCTTACGATCCTTGATTATTAACAGTTTTTCAATGAACATTGCATCATTCTCAACATCCGGCTCTCCCAAGTATCAGACGTGAGATGTATCATGTAGATACTGATAGATCTAGGTGTCTTGGAAAACATCATGGATCCTCCCCAAATGAGTTGTAAATTATAGTTGATATGCCACCACACCAACTCACCCAAACACGTAGAAAGGTATAATGAACATGAAAGAGATATTTCTCACCTTACTAAACCTTTTATACCTAGAGTTGTATTCATCATATCTTCCATGAAATCAAAATTCTTTATTTTTCTCTACACTAACTCTAGGCCAAGAAAACCTGCCTTCCCAATGCCTATCTAGAACAATGCTTAACAACATGACCTTCCATAAAATTCATAAAATGGCCATTCTAATTGTATAGTGATAACTATTGTTGTATAAAACTCTACTACATGCAACTGTTGCACCCACATCAACAATGGGTTTAACTCCTAGTCATCCAAAATCTCGACTACCAATTCAAACACAGACCTAAATGGAATGATATATACCACACTCAAGAAATGAAGACATAAAAAGAAACATCAGAAATCAATAAAATGCATAAAAAGAAACATGAGAAATAAAGGAAATTTTACGAAATGAAAATGTGTGGTGGAAACTATGTGCCACAAATGTTACATATACAAACCAACCGTTTCCATTTTTGTTCAACACATCAACAATACAACTACTTAGGGTCCGATGATGCATCGTCACCCTCTCCACCTTCATTTCCACTTTGTATTGTCACATGTAAGAAATTTATATTGAAAATTAAATATGGTTACATATTTATATTAAAACTTAAAACCAATGAAAGTTATCAAACTAAATGATTTTGATTTTATGTAATTTACTTGTATACCACCAATCGATGCACTCCCACCGGGGGCATATCTTCTCATCTGCTGACGTATTTCAGTCAACTCTTTCTGCAATGCAGATATCTGATCCCCCTCCTAGTGAACTGTGTTTCGTAAAGAAACAATCTCTTTCTTAGCATCTCTGGGTATAGGCTGACTAAAGTCAATAGTAGATGCAGCAGCTATCCCCAGTGGCCTGCTAAAAACCTCAGATGGCACGGGTCCCAAACCCATCCCACGCACTCTCACAGGATGCTCCTTCCCAAGGACTTTAGCAACCGGGTCATCCTAGGAGACAGAGTAGGAATGCGCAGGATTAACATCCCATAGTTCTTTAATTTTGACCTATAAATAAAATATCAATATATATTAACACAGTAGAAACTGATAATAAGTTATTATGATAAAAAAATGACTTCATACCCCAACTTCTTTAGCATGATCATTAACAAAACATCCATCTGATTTCTTGTGAACATCCAACCACAGTTCAGTTCTAGATGCTTCATGGACAAAACTCTGTGACTTCATTAATCAAAGATAAATCAACAATTCAATATATTAAACAGATAATATTGTTTTAAAAATATTTAAACTAATTAAAAGATTACCAATGTCGTTCGACTTCTAGAAAAACTTTTTGAGCCAGCAGTGTGCGGGATGACTTACTTCGCTCGGTTTGACGCATTCTATCTTGAGAGATCCTGAAATAAATAAAATGCAATTTAATACTGATGTATTGAATGTCATTTCATTTTCATATACATGTATAAATGTAAAATGAGGATAATATAATAATATATATATTTCAATACCATCCGCTTCTGATCCCGATGCCTGTCAACAAACACTTTCCACTGCTCTTTTGGTACCTGACTGGGTAGCTTCTCATACATTTGCAGCATGGTCAATGAAGCATCGTTGACATCACACCACAATCTCCATTTAAAATCATTCCACTTCTTACCTATATTTTTCAACGTCCACTTCCATGCTATCACATCAGCAATGGTAAAGTGGAAGAACATATGTATACAGAAATTCATTTTGAACATATTAGTAACATAACATTCAATTAAACCATAATTTAATAAATTTAACTTTATTTGAGAATCAAACACTTTATTTTTCCATCTTGGAGGCATATGTCTTCAATCGTCATATGAAATGGGAAGGGAAATGGGCTTCGCTGCCAGTTGGCCTAGAATCTGGCCAAGTAACCTCACGGCATCATCCGTAGGGACCCCGTAGGAATAAAATGGCATGACAATATTCCCGCCATTCAGATTCCAAACATCTGAACTATTTATTTTTTCTCCACGGTTGCATTTTTTTCATCTTCAATGATCAAACAATTATTATAAACAAAATGCAATAAATTTATTTAATTGAAATTTGTACCTATGACAGTGACACTCGAGTATGTCTGGGATGAACTGGAAGGGGTGCATCGCTGCCCCACTGCTGAGGCTCCAGAAGGGGGAGTCAATGACTCAGCCTCTACTGGGATATCCACAGATGGTGTGAGAGATGGTGCAGGGGGAGATGGTGCAGGGGTGTTGGCAGCTGATGCCTCAAATGTCATGGGAAGGGAGCCAGATGGATATTCATCTGTCGCAGAACTGGATTAAATAATGTACTGATTATTCCTTGGCATTCCTGTCATTTAATCAAATAAAATTAAGTACAGAATATATATTTCAAAAAAATTATGCATAAAAAAAATTAAAAATGATAACAGATGGAGTACTAACAGACAAAATATATATAACAATGATAATGAATGACTGTAGAAATGAAACAAGTGGTTGCTGAATAAATAAGTAATTGTACATACAATCATTTTCCCCTTCAATAATGTCAGTTTCCTGCTTCATTGCTTCATCCACTACATTCATCCTTGCTAGACTAATATTTTCAATATCATGATGGAAAAATAATTCTGCTTCCTATTGCTGATTAAATTCAATTTCAGAGGTCAAATTATCCACTTCATCACCCATATCATACAAATCAATTTGTATTACGTGAGCAACTACACTCCACCCTTCATTGGCAACATCATTCACATAATATACCATTTTTTCTTGCGATGCTAAGATATATGGATCATGAAGTTCATGATCACCAACATCCATCAATCGAGAGAAGTTTATAGAAGTAAATTTCAAGGAATCTCTTTTAACACCTCTGATAATATCTACCCATTTGTATTTGAATAAAACAACTGAAAAATTTATGTGGTAGTTTAATTCAATAATATCATGCAGCTTCCATAGTATTCCACTTCATAAAATGTAAATATACCACTATTATGTGTTCTCAAACCCACTTCTCAATCGACTGTACGAAATCTAAAGCCATTCACATTATAAGCGTCGAACTTTCTAACTTATTTTAGAGGACCTATAGCAAGAAACGTCAAATATTCTGACAACTCTGCTCGAGTATCAGTATTCATGATCTGAAAAAAGAAATATACTTTATTATATTTACAAAATGTATGTGTCAAACTAATATTCGTATTTATTGCAATATTTATGAACTTACACGTCGTGCAAACCATTCTACAAGCTCTTTATTAACAGATTTCGTTATATCTTTCCCATTTTGTGTTTTGCCTCTCATTAGTCTCTTTGTTTGTATCCTTAACTCTTCAATAAATGGATCTGCAATTTCACTATTCAGCAGCACATATCTATGTGCCTGTAATAATTCAAATTCAGTCAGTGTCACATTTGAGGTCCTTCCAACTGATCGGCCAATAGCAGGAAATATTTTGGATTTCTGATGTATTTGAGATTGAGTCGATGTGTCGTCAACATGTCAAACTTGATTAAATATTGTCTCAATATCATCCAAGTATCGAGAACAAAAGGTAAGACACTCGTCAGCCACATATCCTTCAGCAATTGAGCCTTCTGGTTTAGCTTTATTTCTAACGTATGATTTCAAATGCCCAAGATATCTGTGAAATAAAATAAACATAATTATGCATTTAATTAAGTACCAAAAATTATTTACTTAACTGGAAAACATATAAATAAAGTACCTCTCAATTGGATACATCCATCGATAATGAATGGGGCCTTCTAATTTAGCTTCCTCAACCAAATTCAAAGTTAAATGTATCATTACAGTAAAAAAGGATAGAAGAAAGATCATCTCCATTGCGCAAAGGGTCAATACAATCCTCTCCTAGAGGTTGTCAAGATGAAATGGATGTAGAGATTTCTCACATAGTTTTCTAAAAAATGTGCAGAACTGGAGTACAACAGCAGTAATTTTTTCAGGTAATAATGTACGCAATGCCAATGGTAGTAACTGTTGTAACAAAATATGTGAATCGTGGATTTTCAATCCATGTAACTTACGATTCTTCAAGTCAACACACCTCGAGATGTTACTTGAATACCCCTCAGATACCTTAACATTATTTAATATTTTAAGGAATTTATCTTTATCCCTATTTTTCATTGCAAAAAATTGTTGGAGATACTTTTCATTATCATCTGGCCAGAGATCGCGTTTTATGTTCATTGCTTTTAAGTCTTTGTGAGCATTGAGATGATCTTTCGACTTTCCATGCTCATTAAGAAATGTGAAAATCAAATTGTCACAGACATTCTTCTCAATATGCATCACATCAATATTATTCTGCCACAAATTAAATTCCCAATACGGAAGTTTGAAAAATTTACTTTTTTTCTTCCATTGTTTCGTTCCGGTTTTGCTTGACGATGCACTTCGGACCCATTTTCCGCTATCATTCAAATGATGAACCTTCCCAAATTCTGTTTCAACCTTTTCAAGCTATGCCAATATTTCTAAACCATTTAACAACTTTGGAGGTGGTCTACGATCAATGGAACCATTAAAATTTTATTTGTTCAGGCGAAATCTATGAGATGCATCGAGAAATCTTCAATGACACAAGAAGCACCATTTTCTACTGTGAGGTAGCCATGTGGGCTCAAAATAAAAGTTACAAACAGGACAAGCCAAACCCGTGTAAGTGTTACAACCAGATAAATTCCCAAGCCCAGGGAAGTCACTAATGGTCCACATTAAAGCAGCATGCATTTTGAACATTGTTTTAGAAGAAGCATCAAATGTCTCAACACCGTTGCTCCATAACTCCTGAAATTCTTCAATAAAAGGCTACAAGTATACATCAATATCATTTCCAGGCATTTTTTTTCTATGAATAATCATTGAATGGATAAAACATGTTTGTTGCATACACATCCACGGAGGCAGATTATAAGGGATCAAAACAACTGGCCAAATGCTATAATTGGTACTCAAAGTCCCAAATGGTTTGAATCCATCGGCATCCAATCCCAATCGAACATTCCTAGGATCAGTTGAGAAATAGAGATGTAATGAATCAAATGTCTTCCATGATTGGGAATCTCATGGATGTCTCATTAACCCATCATTGTTATTATCTACAGAATGCCACTTCATGTGTTCGGCGGTTTTCGATGACATTAATAATCTTTGCAATCGAGGCTTCAAAGTAAATTAATGCAAAACCTTTGCAGGTGTTCTCCTTTTCTTCTTATCCATGAAGTTATGTTCATTCAGACTTCCAACATCACCCTTTTCCTGCCATCTAGAAGAAGAACATTTCTTGCAATTTTGTCTACTTGAATCCTCTCCCCAATAAAGCATACAATCATTGGGACACGCATGTATTTTTTTATAATTCATACCAAGCTTGTTAACAACGTTTTTCATATCATAAAAAGATTCTGATATTTTTGCTTCAGGAAATGCATCACGAATCAATTCCAATATCATGGACATTTCCTTATTTGTAATTCCACATAAACATTTGATATGGTACAACTTCAGTAGAAATGAAAGCATTGAATATTTCAAACACCCACTATACAACTCTTGATTTCCATAATCAACTAAATCATGAAACGCATTTTCCTCAGTGAATTTTTCTCTTACATTTGGCTCCACATAATCAAGAAGAGGATCAAATGATATGTGACAATCTTGATCTTCCTATGTTACAGTCTCAAAAACATCACTTGTCACGTTGCAATTTGTAGCACCCTCTTCTGGTTGTTCTGATATGTTTTGATGTTGATAGTGGTGTCTTGCAGTGCTGAATGCATCATTTATTAGGTTTTTCATTTCATTTTCCATTGTCGACGAACATGGGACCTCATCCTGCGGATTAACATCAGTGCTCAATCTTTCTGTAGCGTTCGATTCTCCATTCCTAATCCAACACAAATATTAACCAGTGAATTTCTTTAGTATTAAATTTTCATAAACCACATCTCTCTTCAACCATGTTCTAAATTTACATTTAGGACATGGACATTTTATTCTCCCTTCAAAGGATCGATTAGAAATTGTAAAATCTAAAAACTCATTCAAACCCTTAACATACTGAGGTGTGTTCCTCGTAATGTGATCCAGCTTTTATCCATATATATTAAAATGTGCCTACACAATAATAATAAAAATTAAAACACATAGTTACTACTAAATAGATAAAGAGATTCATATATACGATAGTGTAAGATTACAGAAACATAATATAATAAAGATGACCCATTGATCATAAAGTATGCATAATATAATAAAGATGATACATTGATCACATTTACCACTTACTTAGCATGCCCAGACAAACCGAACAAGTCTGGTCCCTAGGAGACAGCGTCAACACCTCATTGAGGAGCAATAAGAATATCGGGTTACACACTTATAATAACACTGTCGATCACACATTTATGTTGCCTCAAACAACACCCAATTGAAAGTGATGTCATTTAGCACACCAAAGATGCACGATTTTCATACCATTAGTACAAAGACATTACTAGAAATATTTAGCCATTATATTACACCCTTTGAGACTTATTGCAGGCAAGCTTGGGTACCTGGATTATGAATACGTCAATGTAAACTACTAATGATTTACCCTGGTTCTCCAATTTCCAATTACAGTGTCAAAAAGGTCCTTTTCTATGTCATCTTAAATTGGATCAAGGGTGGATATGCAATTGGAAGAGTAAATTTCTATCCTTTGGAGGGATAATGACACTTTTAAATATTGTTCTTACATCTATCCCAATTCACATGCTTTCTATTATCAAACCCCACAAAGGCACAATCACCTAACTGGAAAAAATCCCGAATTCATTTATATGGTATGTTAATATGGATGGATGTTTCCATTGGGCATCTTGGAAATGAATTTCCAATCCAATACATGAGGGTGGTATCAAGTTGTATATTGTAGTTGAAACCATGCAGTCCATGAAAGCTAGATTAGCCTGGGAAGTGGTATAAAGAAACACATTATGGGACATGTTTATTAAAATAGGTATGGGGAGGACTAAACGATATAGGCTATTAATAATGATAGGTTTTATAATCTATATTTATGCATAAAAGACCATCTTGATTCCATTTAAGATCATGTACAATGGATTTTAGGATGTGGTAATATTAATCTCTTGATGTGCAACTAGGAAAGAGAATTGTAGTTCTTTCATGGTTGTTTGGCTATGAAAATATAATTCAAAGAGGATAGTAGGAACCCCTCATTATTTTATTATATTATTGTACCTGAGGAGAAAAGTGTCTAGAAATCCATTAGGTTTTTTGAGGAACCAAATTTGTTTGAGTTTGTGGGATCAATATTTGGACGGATTTGTGGCCGAGACTTCATGAGTCTGATCCAGGCTAGTGAAAATAGTGATTAGTGGGACAACAGACTTTTTTGTAAGATGATACCATAAAAAATGAATTTTCTCATTGCAGGTTGATGAATCAACCACTATCTATGAAAAACAATATTCAGTTGAATGGGGTTTCAGTGGCATCTCGTTCTTAGTGCTATGTAAATTCACCAGGAGAATCAGTTGAGCATGTTTTCTTTTGGGTGGATTAGGATAAATTTATCTGGGTTTTCATGAGAGATAGTATGAATATAAATAATGGGATGTATTCCATCTAAGATATTACCAAATATGGGTTCCTGGATGTTGGTTAGGATGTGGTAAAGTTCAAGGGTCACGGCATGGTCCTCATGGTTGTAGGCTGGAACCTCTAGGAGGTGAGGAACAAGGCTATTGAAGTTATCAAACCTATTATACATTCCTTAAGGTCTGTGGTATGTCACTGTTGGTGGATCTAGTAAGTTTCATTAAGGGGATGGAAATAACTTCTAGAAGGATCATACCAGTGACTTTCATGCATAGGGAAATCACAGTTGGTCTTCAAGGATGGTGGGTCTGCTGGAAGGCCCCCCACATTGGTTTTAATTTTAATGCAGATTAGTCTTTAATGGCTAGAGTGAGAAAGGGTTAGACTAATTAGAGACATCATGGGATCTTTTATTCTGAGATTTAGCATCTTTTGTGGTGATTTCACATCAATAGAATTCAAGGAAAGATCCATAGACACCAGGATTATCCTTTGAAGGAATTTAAATATTCAGATTACTGAAGTTGAGATGGATTCAGCTGTCTTGGTTGGTTTCTTATAAATAGAGGGTTCTATTCCATCGTTATTAATATATTTCATTAGGAACTGAAGGACATTCCTTAGATAATACATTTCTATTCATCATACATGGAGGGAGGGAAATGACACAACTAATTCTCTAGCCAATAATGGAATTCGATCTGAGATATTGATTTCATACACTAGTAAGGGTTCCTTAACCAATTATTATAAGCTTATTTCAATAATTTATGCTCTAGGTCTTTTTCATTTTCAACCCCCTTGATATGGGATTCTTTTTATTGGGTGTGTTATTTTAACAAAAATGCAACTTTCAATTAGTCACTAATTTTCTATCTCCCAATGATTCCATGATAAATCTACAAGGATAAGAAATATGAAATCATCATGTTTATATATAAAAAATAGATGTACATGGAAATGATGAACAAGAATAGTGGGAAATAAATGATTCCCTATAACAAATACCTAAAAAATCACAATTCTAAATTAAATTTAAGACAACCCTTACTAAGGTTTAACTTAATATAAAATATAATTTTAAGAAAATGAATTTTTTAGGAGAAATTAAACCCCTTGCACATGAAAACTAAAACATATATTAAATAAATGATATTCCATACACGAAACTGTAAAATTAAATCCATAATTTTGGAGTGAATTAAAAATAACACTTACGTAATAAGTTTAAACCTAAAAAATACAAAATCCATTACCTGAATATTTTAGAGTATATAAGATTTAGCTTTGGACCCCCAATTGTTACTATCAAGACTGAATAATGGATTACCCATTTTAAGTTACAGAGTGATATAAGATTTTATATCTAGAAAAAACTATTATTTAAATAGAGAAACAAGATTGACAAGAATGCTAAAGGTTTAAGTGGACGACCCAATAAAAGGAATTCATATAATTTTATCCATTGGCTTTAATAGACAGCACAACAACAAGATAAATTTTATATTATAACAATCCTCAAAGTAGATTCATCTAAAGGAACAAAAAAATTTGGATGGATTCAAAATTAAACAACTTTAACAGGGACAACAATTACGACATATGCAGACCATACTAGAAATTTTTTTATAGTCCAAAGGAAAACCACAAAACAAATAAAACAAATTTAAACTATTTATAATAGCCACATATAAACCTACCAATGGAGACCAAAAAAACAAGCAAATCATTAATGGAAAACAATCAATAATTGGATGGAATTTTCTATTAGAAAAATCATCATCCGAAACAAACGGTCCACAGAAAGATGAATAAGAGATAGAGAGTTCGACAAGGATGTAAATGATGCGCATAACTGAGATTTACAATAGATTCAAAAAAAATTCTTACCAGCATAGTTCTGAAGACTATGAACCAAGCCTACCTCGCACTATGTCAAAGAAAACTTGAAAAAGAAACCCTTAACGAGTTTGATGGGGGTCGCGCGGGGTCGTCGGGGGTCGCAGGGGGTCGCCGAGGTCGCGGGGTCGCGCGGGGTGGTGGGGGGTCGGGGGAACAAGGGGGGGAAAGGTAGGGGAAGGGTAGGCAGCGTAAAAACATATGGAGGGTTTCGCAGCGGTTTATAATAAACTGCCACGAAACCATTTTAGTGAAAGGTTTAGCGGCAGTTTTGTGAACCGCCGCCACAAAACCGCCGCTAAAACCTAATTTTGGTGTAGTGGTATCACTATGATTTTATTCTAAAATAATACAATAAAACATTAGTACATGTTCTCTAATCACAAACCTGGCCAATAAAAATATAAGAAACATACAATGTGGATCGAAACACAACTCTATGACACACATCCTCCCAGTCTTCATAAATGTAGAAATCTATCCTTATAAATGATCAAACCTAGGCCTTAATAAAACTAATACCTTTAACAATTTTGGGATTATCAAACACTTATATTCCATGGCTTATTAATCAGGGTGTATGTATAACTCCTTAGGGAACCACCAACATGGTCAAATACCCAACTGGTTGTTGAATCATATGTGTATGTGGTAATTTTAATAAAATATAAATATTAAATACATTATTCTCACATGTATAACATATAATCCATCATAATATGTAATCTATTTTACTCATATTCCATGTGTACATGCTCTTACATTGTCTACATGAACCCTTTGTCATTTCTATATTGACTTTATTATTGACCATATCGGTATTAGATTTTTATAGTATTCATGTCCTATCCACAAGGTTGTTGAATATGTCATTTGGTACTTACAATGCATCATGATTCATGTTAATCCACAAGGTCGACTAGTAATAATGTCACTCAGAATCATTAAGGCATAGAGTTTAATTTCATACTACTTTTATGACTACAAAACATGTAACTCATGATTATCAAGTCACCAAGTTTACATTCCCATATAATGGGTCGGGCAACATGATTGTTAAGACCCTACCATGTGTACAGGTCTAATGAAATTGTCAATATATATTTACACACTCACTGTATAAGGGATAAAAAACCTAGAAAGCTCAACTTTTCTTCAGTACTAAAGATAAAAACATTTATTTCATGGGTAATAAAATAAAAATTGAATAGAATAATATGTTATCATGAGGTTTTATGAGAAAAAAATATGCAATAATTGTTAAACATTATATAACATGATACACAATAACACTCATGAAATTTAGAATCACATAATGGTCTCATGTCCAACCACTATCACGCATGTGATCATGTAATTAAACACGATCTCAATACAAACATTTTTGATCAATACATAGCTATCGATGGCTGGAATCAAGCTATTTCTCAAAGTTAAATTGTGGCCATTATAATTTTTTCTAATTATATGAGACATGGTTCCTTTAATTGATTAATTAATATTTAAGGATTATATATTAATTATGAATTACTTTTTATTCATAACACCTTATTAATTTATGGTTCATTCACCCAATGTGGTGAACCTCATACCATATTATAAAAAATCATGTATAATACCATAGTGTATAGTATATGGAACCACCTATAAAAACACGAAGAGAACTCCATGCATGATAATACGATATGCTTTATCAAAGTCAATTGAAGTCTATTCAACCCCCATTGATCTCCACAAGGTTCTAATCGTGTATGGGTAATAAATATTGATTAATTATATATTGATTATAATTAATTAAATATTTATAGGAAAACATATAACTAAATAAAATAGGATTAATTGAGAATAGACTTGTCAGATATTACTACCTAGCCAAAACTATAACCAGCCACCCATTGAAAGATCATAAAATTATTACATTTTTATTCTTAAAAAATACATATTAAATGAGAAAAAACAATTTTTTATTTATTGTAACTATATTTTAACCTATAGAAGAAAAAAATCCATGATGCTTAGCTATAACATCATCCAAAAGGGTTTTCCACTACTGCTATAATCCTGATTTTAAGATGAGGAAAAAAACAAAAATCAATTACACATCCATTAGATTATTGAGGTCAAATTGAATAAAAATATATATAATAGATAACTAAGGTGAATAAATTCAATAAATCCTTCATCAACAGAATGCATTCATTTTTATGGGATATCCTATATCCCTAAAAATATAAATACCCATAATTTTAAATAATTTTTATCAAGAAATGATGAAATTTTCATCCATTATCTAATCAATATCATGTGAAGAATAAATAAATAATTATATAGATAAATAATGATTAGGATTTAAATATAATTTATACATTAAAATATCGTAAATGCTAATACATTTCATTAGGAGTCATCCATTATGAAAGGAAAATGATATGTCCCAAGATAAAGAAGAATTGGGTCATGATTAATGCGGAATAAAGGATCACTCCTAAATAATCCAATGGATCTCATCGAGATCCATCTCACTCTAAAGGGATGTCAATAATGGGGAAGAGGATAGGTATGTAACTGAATGCTCTTCAAAATTTCAATACAGGGGGATAAATCTTAGGAGGAACTTAGTTTCTAAAAAAATACCAACTATCTCCTTATTAAAGGTTGTCCCATTCACCAATATCACTAGTTAGTCGGTGTCCACCATCCAGCATGTTTAGGCTCACTAACTAGCTGATGAGTAATTTTTTACATTAGGGATTCATCATGCCACATCAAATGACTGGAATCTGTAGTAGCACCCCGGGCTCTAAGCTGCCTATGATGAAAAGGAGAGGCTTGATTCTCTATCTAATATTTCATCCATGTTTAATAACATAATTTAAAATGTACAAAAAAATCATATTGTTTCAAAAATTGATTCCTCAAATGATCTTTACTCCATAAATAATATCCAACATCTTTAGAATAACAATAAATGTAATGAAATAGGTTGTTACAATCTCCCACTATAGATATTATCATCCCAAAGATGTTGTGTTTGAATGGAAAATATGTCTTACAATCAAACATAGTTTTTATTAACAAATATATAACTGCATTCTATCTAAAAATTCCAACTCACCACCTCAAGGATGTGATCATTCCATACAACCCAGAATTCTCATGTTATGTGACACCAAGAATAACATCAAAATTTGAGTGAAACATTCACTATATTATAACATCATGACCATGATCACCTAGTCTCATTTACTCCAAACACTAAAATTTCCAAAACTAGTTCCTCCTAAAGAATAAAGATAATCCAACTATAGATATTTTCATACAAAACAAGATTTTGGAAGGTTAATTTCCCACCTGTTGTATTTTTTTTCCATCACACCTAACAAAATACCACACAAAGAGTAATTATCGATACCAAAATATCATTCCTTGTTCCAAGACAATATAATGATCCTCTAATGATAAGAATAGCCCAAAAAAATCGTAACATTTTAGTAAGAGTTGGATTATAACTCAAAAATACTTGATACGACATTATTGAATTGATTAGAATCCATTAAATTTAACATTACATTGAAAATACAGTCATATTACACCCCAAGATTTATAGTATGCATCTTCTTAAATAAAGTCACTTCATTATAGAGCTTGTATAGAACACAACACTGATCTTAAAAAAGTTATTAAATAATAACATTTCCATTGAAATAGTATGTTGACCCTTAGGAATATTAATTTGACCCTTAAGAATAGTAATTTGACCATTAGAATAATAACCTCACCTATGAAGTTATAGATAAAATTTAGATTGTTTATGAATAAAAATATGAAATATTTATTTAATGCAATAAGGAAATTAATGTTTTAAATATTATAATTTATGTATTGGTTTATAATTTTATAATTAATATAATGTTTTAAAATAAAATATATTTACATGAAAGATATTTATAAATTAACATTTTGTAGTCTTATGATTATAAGATAATTTTATAATACATTGATTAATTTTTCAAAGTTTCACAAAATCATGTATAATTTTAAAAATATTTATTTCTCGAATCAATGAAGAATTTAATTATAAATTAAATTTATCATATTTATAATTTTTCTAAAAAATTGATTTTATTTTCAAATTTATCACGTTGAAATTATCAATGTTTTATTCTTCGGTAATTTTTTTCAATCCCTAAATTATCTGATGAATAATAAAAATAAAGTTCTCATAGAACCGGTGTAACATAAATTATATCATTCATGATTTATTGCTATCTTAATAAATTCTAGAAACTTGTTTTCGGCTATCATATTTTTAAATTTAAAAATTATTCAATAAAATAAAAAAACTAAATTTCGAAACCAAAAAATTATTTTCCAAAACCTAAAGTCAAAAGTGGTTCCTTAAAATATTAATTTTTCTTTCTTTCCATATTCCATTTCATTAAATTAATTTATTTTAACTATAAATTTGTTTTAATGTCCAAAAACCATTATTTTATATTAATATATTATTTAGATTTTAAAAAAAATCACTATTACAAGTCTAATCTTTGAAATAATATTTTATTGTAAAATCCCCCTCTCCTCAAGAATAAATAACCCATATCCCATCCCTTTGAAACCCACTAATTCCAATCATTACAAATCCAAACATCTACAAAAATCATCCCTCTTAATCATATTATAATGGATAGGGACGTTTTGGATCCATCAAACTCCAATCACTAAGGTATTTATAATTTAAAGCAATAGAATCCACACTATGAAAAGAGTAAGTCTCTATTAACTTGTCCCTCTTTTCAACTTCTCGTTCATCTTTTACCATTTCCATTCAAAACCATACACTCAAAAATTAATTATTCATACATTAAAAATGATATTAATTATTTTATCTAAATCCAGGTATTATATATATGAAAAATATAAACATTTAACTCATGTTTCATGCTCTTACGACAACGTCCCATTAATGTTCAGTTAACCACCCATGAAAACATTCCCAATACAATTATTATAACAACCTACATATATGGTTATTATGGATTATATACAATATATAATTATTCAATTACTTGTATTCTGTTCTTTTGTAATTAATTATACTAATGTACTATTTACATTTAACAAAATAGGTATATCGATACAAAACATGAATTTTTTAAGAAAAACATGATATCAAAATGCATGATTTTCATCAACAAAAATTATTATATATAATATAACAAATATAATTGTAAATTGTTTTTATAAATGACTATAATTAACATCTGGTTATTTTTTTTGATAAATATAATTTTTTATTCTAGATGCATAAAAGTGACGTAATTTAGAGGGAATTATGGTAAGGGACTTCATCTCAATTCCCTCTTTATTGAGACATACATGGTGTTATGCACATAATCATTTTTTTTGTATTTTATCTACTTCCCATTTGATATAATTTTATTCTTAAAATTATATTAATATTAAATATTCATATCCTATTATCATTTATATGATTACCATCTTAGTTGTATACCATTTTACATAATATGCTTATTTTGAATATCATTTTAACTGGGGAAATATAGAAAAATATGTATCATAAACTCAATGAAGATATTGATTTTTAATATTGTTCATTAATAAAATATATTTATGAAGAATTATTTGGAATTTAAGTAATTGGTGGGGCCCCCTATATCCCCTCTATCCATCGACATGTCTCATGAGACAAAATAGTTTGCGAAAAATATTTCTAGTTTGTTTCCAAACTGAATCGAATAGGTATATACCCAATGACATAAACCATCCTGGTGGTATGAATGTTCATTTTATAGAAACATTATGTAAAAAAATCATCTTCTTTATTCATTATTCAGTAATTAGTTTATTTGTCGGTTTCATAATGAAAAAATATATGGATTCATTTTCATTCTCAGTTTTTTTACAGCATGTGTTTTTTTTATATTCACCGTTCAATATTGATGATTTTTAACTGATTGATATTCATTGAATATTGATTAATTATTATAAAATATATATACCTTATTGATCATTTAATTTCACCCTTTTATTTTTTTTCCATCCCACCGTTTTTAAGATGATATAAATAAATAGTCTTCATAGAAGAAATTTTATTTTCCTTTGTTATGTTCTATGTTTTTTTACCAATGTAATAAGGGAAACATGTATGTATATAGTATATCCATGACTACTAAATTGGTTGATCGTTGGTTATTTTATCTATTTTATCCATTACTTTGTAATAAAAAACCACTAACTCTAGGTTATTGGGGTCAAGGTTGTTACAACTCAATACCTTTCATGCCTTATATCTAAATACAAACCAAGCCTAAAAAAGCGACACACCATAAATCCACTTGTCATGATATATTAATCCTAATAGGTATCATTAAATAGATCCAATAGTATAAATAATGTACATACCTACTATCACTACTGGGAAATGGACCTATCCCCACGGTTTTCCTCAAAACCGTGGGGATAGGTACCCCCTATACCCACGGTTTTGGAAAACCGTGGGTATAGGTCAATTTTCAAGACCTGTACCCACGGTTTTCAAAAACCGTGGGCATAGGGGGGTCTATCCCCACGGTTTTCCAAAACCGTGGGGATAGGTCTTGAAAATTGACCTATACCCATGGTTTTCCAAAACCGTGGGTATAGGGGGTACCTATCCCCACGGTTTTGAGGAAAACCATGGGGATAGGTATAGGATAAAAAACCTATACCCACGGTTTTGAAAAACCGTGGGTATAGGTTTCCCATGTGTGCGCGGGAAATTTTTTTTTTCCGCGGGAAAGATTTTTTTTTTGGCGGGAGTCCTATACCTACGATTCTTCCCTCTATACCCACGGTTTATATAACTATATTTAACTATATATATATATATACATAATTGATAGTACGGTAGTGGTAGATGCGGTACTTTGCAGCGAAGAGGTCGTGGGATCGAAACCCTCCTGCAGCTTTATTTTAGGATCTATACCCACGGTTTTGAAACCGTGGGTAAAAGCCATTGACACCGTGGCAATTGGGAATGTTTTGTTGACACGGTGGGAGAACACCTATACCCACGGTTTTGGAAAACCGTGGGTATAGGCTGGGGACCTATACCGACGGCGTTCCAGCCCACAGTTCCCAAAACCGTGGGTATAGCCTATACACACGGTTTTGGGGGCTATACCCACGGTTTTGAACCGTGGGTATAGGCCTTTTTTCCAGTAGTGTATTAAGTAACTTCCCTATTTGATTCATCAACCACTTTTATACCCACAAGGCTCTCAAATGTGTGTCAACATGCTAATGATCTAACTACCTATCAGTTCTCAAAAACATTACTAGATCAAAAATAGCATATATGGTGTCCATTTAATTTTAAATCTAAATACAACACTAATAAGTCATCATGGAAGAAGACACTTTTTATTCAACTAAACATCATTCTTCCAATGTTTCCTCAATCGTTCAATGGTCATTCTCACCAGAGAACAACCCTTCTGACAAGAGAGGACATTTCACATGTGACTGGGTTGATGCTCCCCACTATAGTAGTATGTTAATCCCCATTACATAAAATAAAAAACAACCATCCATTACCATCACTAGTCCATATCATAATATAATTACTATAAGTGATCATTTATTCACATCCAATTTCCAAGAAAAGCATTATAGACTGCACTCAACTGGATTATCCAGAACATAGTTCCATATAATATAAATTTCACTCATAGTGTGACATACGTCGTCAAGTATCCTATATGTGTATTACATCCTATAAGGACCCAGCCTTAAACATTACATAAAATTGAATTAAATTAGTAATTTACATTGAGGATACTTTCAGGTTTATATTTTTAGAGAATTAGGACATAACTATTACATCTCAAAAGATTAAAAAGTAAACAATTCTACACAGTTTCTATTTTTTCATAAAATAAAAACTCTTGAAAAAAAGAGTCATGTCTAGTTCTAGGTTTTATATAGAATAACTTTTCCTTGATCTCATCCTTGACCCTATTCATCTTTATATCTTGTGAAAACATTTCAAAACATGGGATGAGCATAAAAAGATCGGTAAGGGTTATAAAACAATGAAAGAAAAAATTTGTTCATTAATACATACAAAACAAAAACTCTTTTACTTACCTCATGAAAACATAATATTTTTGAATAACACATAGAAATCATAAATCATAAAGGTAACTTGTTGAATCTATATCATACTTACATTGTAGTTATCATAGTTACATAGGGATTTCCTTTGGAATACCCATCATAGTATATTCCCTAAATCTCTTAGGAGAAACATTCACGTTTACCTTCGTCACATTACCCAATGAATTGGAGAGCTATCTCAGGTTCACCCGCCCTAGGATTATCACAGAACCACACGTATACCTAAATAATGCCCAATAACCATAACATGATCATAACACATAACATAAGCATAAAAGAAAGATAACATTTCCACATTGCAATAAAAAAATATCATTTCAAGATATTGAAATAATAAATCCATTCTCAAAATAATTTTCAATACCAAAATACATAAAAATAGTATATGGTATTAATTTTTTTTTTCCTTTTAAAAACATTATGACTTGTTAAAGAATCCAAAGATCAAATAATACTCATGGTGGTGGAAAGTTTGTTGTCACCGCTTACGTAAAAAAACATTCCTTTCTGTCATTTAGTAAAATGCTTCATATAAAATTATTACCTTTGAATGAAATGAAAATTCAAAGGGGATTATACTCCGTATAGAGTAAAGTCATGTATAAAATTAAATATGCATTAATGATAGGAGATTGAGACGAAGTCCCTTACCTCGTGTCCGACTTGTCCTGTTCGTTCTTTAATCTCCTGAATAATAAAATTATGTTAATTTCTACTTGCTTAAGAACCTTTTTCAAGTTTATTGGTCCTTTTATATCAACTATTACCATGTTATAAACATTATGTAATAATTTAAGTTAATAACATTAAAGGAGGCCAGTAATTATCCTGGTTTTTTGCAGACTGCTCTGGATGAGGATCAGTGGGAAATTTTTGATCTCATCTGCGTCAATTCAGCACCGGACAGGTGTGTTTTTACTCCCTCAACTTCGAGATTCTTCAATTCAAAGGATTTCTAGAGGACTCACTTTCCTTAAGAATAGTCTGATTGCTGGAATATAATTTTATGGAGTAGGAATATTTCAACCAAATATAATTTCTTGACTTGGAGAATCAGGAACCAGGTTGTTCCGATTGATGACAAAGTCAATAATCTGGGTATTAATCTTCCCTCCAAATTCCTTTGTTGTAAGATCCATCAATAAGAGACTGTGAATCATCTCTTTTTTATAGTGAATGGGCTAAGGAGATTTGGAGCTTCTTTAGTGATTATTCGGCGTTGCATTACACTACTAGTCTAGGCGGAACTTTCCTGGAACATTGGTTTCTTGGAACAAATAATTCAGCTATGGAAAGGCTTGAAAGGGCTCTCATTTTTAATGCAGCATGTTGGTGCATATGGCAAGCCAGAAACAAGACCATGCATGAAGGCATTACCTCATCTAGGAGATCCTTCATCATGAGAACCAGGTCACTTCTGTTGGATATGGTTAATGGTATCTTTAACTGGGAAGATGTGCCTTCTCTAAGATGATTGCAATGTAGTGTTTTTCTGGACAATCCCAGCCGGAGGGGGACCAATGGACAGTGGGTGCGCTGGCACCCTCTTACTTCTGGTCTCAATCTTAATGTGGACGGATCCTGCAATGAGAGGATCCTTCGTGGTGGTGGTGTGGTCCGATATGGCAGGGGAAGCGTCCTTCATGCTTTTTCTGCTTTCTTTGGAAAGGGTACGTCGATGCAAGAAGAAGCTAAAGCAATTTTCACAGGTTTGCTTTTATGCCAACAGGAAAATATTGATCTTTTTTAGGTGGAGACTGATTCTAAGATTATACAAGACTCCATGCATGGAAAAGTGTCTACTCCATGGTCGATTATGTACATCATCAGAAAATTTAAATTCATTCTTGGTAACAAAACATTGTTGGTGCACACTTGGAGGGAAGGAAACAAGGTTATGGACCATCTTGCATCCGTGGATGTTACAGATCAAGGCCCTGGTATCATTTTCTTCCCTAGGTCCATTTTTTCGAAACCTGAAGGGGTGAATTTGATTAAAGGTGATGAGCTTGGTCTTCACTACATTAGGCCCCGATATATTTTCTTGGATATTTTGGACTTTTTATATTTCGGGATGTTTTTCTGGTGGTACTTTTCTCTGTTTAATAAAAATTTATCTTTTAATGAATGAATAACGTTCATTTTGTCGATATTTGGTACTTAAGTCAAAAATGAACACCTTATATTTACAAATTTTTTATGTGGTCAATAGTCCACTATATCCAAAATGATATTAATGATTTAGATATCATATATATAATATATATCCAGTATATACATGTATTTAGAATAGTACATAACATTTGGAGATAAGAAATGAAATGCACCGTTCATGGAAATGGTAAGCCGTACGTACGCATGAACGCTACTTTCATTTCTATTTATTATTTTAATGGAATTAAAACATAATGATACATAGGTATATTATAATTCTAGTATAATTTCACATATAATATCATATATAATATCATTAACTTCATCCTTTAAACGTCCCACATATGGAATTAACGAGTCATATCACTTTGAGGGGGAGGTAGTCTGCACTTCCTCTAATGGGATTATCGCGTTTAACCATAATTGAAACCATAAATACATGATAAAAATAAAAAATACAGAATCATAAAGAAAACATAAACATAATATATATCATAAATAAATACAGTTCCATCATAATGTCCACCATGAGAGGCGGTAGGAGATAATCGAACAATCATCGTTTCGTGAGGTGTTAGTTTTCCATCCACAGAAACATTATGTTCCTCATCCATTAGATGGAGGTGTGTGTAATTTTAATTCGAATACTTATCATAAAAACATCATAGTATATTGAGGATACTGGTTTTGTTACCAAAGAAAGGAATAAAAAGAGTTTAGGGGTTGGAGAAGTAAAATTAAAGAAAACAATTTAAGAGAAACTGTTAGCTTTAATTTGGGTAACTTCCTTTGGATTTAACCAAAAAGAATTCTTAAAGTGCCTTCTGCCTATGGTAAGGCTTCTAAGAGTAGGATAGGGATGTAGGGAGCTTAATTGGGCATAGTTTGGACGATCCAAAAGGCTTGAGAGGTGTGATTAACTGGCTATAAGTGGTCTCCTTTTATAAGAGAGAGGAGGGGCTCTTTAGGAAAGTGTGAAAATATTATTTTATTATATAATGATATTCGGTTTCAAAAGGTCCAAAAATAATTATATTATAAGATAAGATGACTCATGGTCGAAATAAAATCATCTAACAGTAATTGGACAGGTTTTGGATAATATTTTAATCATTATAATCTTATTTATTTAAATAATTTATTAATGAGGTAAATACTGAATCATTAGTGTGTCATAAATAATTTAATTTATTTGATGCCTAAAAATTATAATAAAAATACCATGATATAGGAAATATTTTTATATTTTCTGTGAATATTTATAATAAAAAATATTACTTATATAACACCATATAAAAATTAATTACTAAAAGATATTTGTTTATGTCATTTTGGACTATACTTTAAATTAATTAATGTAAATTGTCATTATCACTCCCAAATGGCTCAATGGGGTCACAAAATAGACCCAAATATACCCATGGTTGTTATTGACTCAACCAATAAGTTTTGGACATGTGTTAAGGTAATTTTGAATTATTATAATTTTCTTTTTACCTTGAATTACCCAATTTACCTTTAACTGTGGTAAATAAAAGTAAAAAGTTACTATTCACCATAAATTATTTTCATCTTATTGAACCACATTTTTCTTACTAATAACAACCATGTATGTCGTATTTTCTCAATTCAATTCACAAATGTGGTAAAATTTCATTTAAATGAAAATGTCAGCTTTTTTAACTACTACTATGTGGTTTCACTATTCATCATAAATTGAAGTTTTTCAGAAAAATACCAAAAAATCAGCCTAAGATTTATTTGATATTCCGAATTCAAAAATGATGTCTATTTTTTAGAATTGAAAACATAGAAGTTTCATTAATTAATTTTAAAATTAATTCCCTTTGTTAAAACAAAAACATGTTTTTTAAGAAACAGTAACTATCAAAAGATTGACACTTGTTTATATCCAATTTAAAAGTGAAATTAATTCCAATGACCAAAATTGGATTAAATGGTAAAAAAATATTCTAATTACACTTTAAAACCAATTAAAAAGATAATCTATCCATGTAAATAAATTATATTAAAAGGCACTTTTGAAATAAAATAAAATATTTTCACTATTCATTAAAAAATGAACTTTATCGGAAAAATACCAAAAATTTATACAACGTAAATTTTGATGTCCCCATTATGAAGAAGGATTTTATTTGGTCAATTAAAATGTATTAAAGTTAATAAAACTATATTTAAAGAGGGTTCCCTATTAAAAGGTGGTAAATCGATCTTTTAATGTAAATTATGCTTAAAATTAGATTCATTCACATTTTAAGCCTCTAACTTTTATTGGATAAATGTAAATACATTTAGAAAACATGTATAATCATATTTTAGTTTGTTTTGTTTATTCCCACAAATACAACGGCTAAGAGTTAACAACCATTTAAAATAATAATATTATATTATTAATGTGCAACGTAAGATTTCAAAGAAACTCGTTGTTGTATATCGGGTACGCTATCGAACATAGAAACCCCTTTAAAGTAAAATTAGTATTTAATTCACAAATATTATTAAATATGAAAATCTATTATTCTTCATTTACCTAGGATGTTACATCCTTCCCCCCTTTTATAAATTTCATCCTCACAATTTTTAATCACTTATCAAAATAAGTGGGGGTATTTATCCCTTAAAGCATTTTCAGATTCCCACATTGCCTCTTCAACCGTATGGTTTTTTCAAAAAACCTTTACATGGTGAATTACCTTATTCCTCAACACTTGCCCTCTTCAGTAAAAAATTTGGACTGGTTGTTCTTCATAAGAGAGATTCTCTTCCAACTGAACTACCTCTGGGCTCAAAACATGAGATGGATCTGGCATATACTTTCTCAACATCGAAACATGAAAAACATTGTGTACTGGGATAAACTTGGAAGTAAATCCACTTTGTACTCAACTGATCCAACTTTCTCCAGAATTTCATAAGCTCCAATAAACCTCGGACTCAAGTTTCCCTTCTTACCAAAACACATCACACTTTTCCATGGAGAAACTTTGAGAAAGACATGATCACCTACCTCAAAATAAAGATCCTTCCTCTGGTTATCTGCCTATATTTTCTCTCTTCTCTGAGATTTTCTCATGTGCTTCTGAATCAACTGAACTTTCATTGCCATCTCTTCTACCAATTCTGGTCTCATCAACTCCCTTTCACCTACTTCATCCAAAAAAGTTGTAGTTCGATAATGCTTTCCATATAATACCTCAAATGGATCCATCTGTATACTGGAATGAAAACTGTAATTATAAGAGAATTCAACCAAAGAAATATGTTGGTTCCAACTTTTCTAATAATCCGGTGAACAAGCATGTAGCATATCCTTCAAGGTCTGAATTGTTCGTTCTGACTACCCATCTGATTGAGGATAAATATTTGTACTAAAATTTAATCCAGTGCCCAATGACTTTTGAAGGCCTTTCCAAAAGTAAGAAGTAAACCTGGGATCACGATCAGATATAATGGAGAGGGGAACTCCATGAAACCTGACTATCTCTTTAACATACAACTGAGCATGTTGATCTAGAGACAATGTATCTCAAATAGGAAGGAAATGAGAAAATTTAGTCAATCGATCAACAATAACCCAGATTTCATTATTACCTCGAGATGTTTTTGGTAATCACAAAATGAAGTTCATGGATATATTTTCTCATTTCCACTCTGGAACCGGTAAAGGCTGAAGCATCCCTTTCGGTAACTGCCACTCTGCTTTATCCTGCTGCAAGTCAAACACTTCACAGTAAAATCAGCAATATCTCTTTTCATTCCATCCCACCAGTAATACTCCCAAAGATCTTTGTACATCTTAGTACTACCAGGATGAACTAAAAATGGAGAGCTATGAGCTTCACATAACAAATCATTCTTCAACTGTGAATCACAAGGCATACATAATCTCTTCCCAAACCTCAAAACATAATCATTATCAACGTTAAAATCAGGCAACTTACTGTTCTGAACCAACTCTACCTTTTTCTGCAACTCACTGTCTTATTTATGCATTTGATTTATTCTGTTTGATAGAGATGATTTCACTTATGCCAAAAATGAAACAGAATAATTTCTTGTACCAACAACTTCTATGCCAAAGTTTATCAAATAAAAAAACCAAAGGATCTTGTTCTAAACGTAACATGGTTAATGAATCATTACTTTTTCTACTCAAAGCATCATCCACTTTATTTACTTTTCTTAAATGGTAATGGATTGTGCAATCATAATCCTTGATTAATTCCAGCCATATCCTCTGTCTCATGTTCAATTATTTCTGAGTTAATATATACTTTAAAATTTTTTGATTAGTATGTATTTCACATTTTACTCCATACAAATAATTCCTCCAAATTTTTAAAGAAAAAAAACAACAGCTAATTCCAAATCATGTGTATGGTAATTTAACTCATGTGGTTTCAACTGACGTAAAGCATAAGCAATTACCTGATCATTCTGCATTAGGACACAACCCAGTCCTTTCAACAAAGCATAACTTTAGATAACAAACTCGCTATTTTTGGATGACAGTGCCAAAACTGGAGCATTCACCAATCATCTTTTCGGTACCTGAAAACAATCATCACATTCTTTTGTCCAGATGAAATTAACAACTATTATAGTTAACTTAGACATTGGACTAGATAACCGTGCAAAATTTTCAACAAACCTCCGGTAATAACCTGCCAAACCAAGAAAACTACGAATCTAGGTTATATTTGTGGGACTTGGCCATTCTTCAACAACATTTGTTTTAGTAGGATCAACATTTATTCCATTTTTTGAAACAATGTGACCAAGGAAAGAAATTTTTTGTAACCAAAACTCACACTTGATGAATTTCCCATAAAGTTTCTTTTCTTTTAATGTTTTAAAGATGACCCTTAAATGACTTTCATTCTCCTATTTAATTTTAGAATAAACCAAAATATCATCAATGAACACAACCACAAACTTATCCAAGAACTCATGGAAAATTCTATTCATAATATCCATGAATACAGTAGGTGCATTGATTAAACCAAAAGGAATAACTAAAAATTCATAATGGCCATATCTAGTATGAAACGCGGTCTTTAGAATGTCTTCTTCATTTACTTTCAACTGATTGTACCCCGACCTCAAATTAATATTCGAAAAATATTGAGCACCCTAGAGCTGATCAAACAAATCATCGATATGAGGCAAAGGATACATATTCTTAATAGGGATGTTATTCAATTATCTATAATTAATGAAAAGTCTCATTAAACCAACTTTTTTTTAACAAACAAGACAATAGCACCCCTGGTGATGTGCTAGTTCGAATGAAACCTTTATCTAATAACTCTTTCAATTGCTTCTTTAACTCTAAAAGTTCAATTTGATCCATTCGATAAGGGGCTTTTGAAATTGGATTAGCATCAGGAACTAAGTCAATAGTAAATTCAACTTCCTAATAAGGTATAATACTAGGAAACTCATCAGGAAAAACATCAAGGTACTCATTTACCACTGGCACATCATTAATATGAACAGTTCCTTTGTTTTCAATAATATGTGCAAGGTAACATTCATTTCCATCTTTTACTAGTTTCTCAGCTTCCTGATATGTTATCAAAAGCAAGGGTTAATTCTGGTACACAAACTATAAAACATTCTGAAAAGAAACCTCTTTATCTCTGCAATCAATCATAGTATGATAAATGGAAAGCCAATCCATTCCCAAAATAAGATCAAAATCTACTAGAGGCAAAACAATAAGGTTTCTAGGTAGGTTCTTTCCGCACACAATGATAGGAAGGTTCTTATAATTTCCTTTTGTCTCAAAATTTCATCTAGGTGTTTCTACCATAAGTTCGGTATTCATATCTTGAGATGGAATTCCCAATTTACTAGAAAACTTCTCAGAAATAAAAGAGTTTGTAGACCCTGAATCATACAACACATTTCCATAATCTGAACAAACAAACAGTATACCTGATACAACTTCATTTGATGGCCCAACATATGCTGAAGTAGTTGCAAAGGATTTCACCACCCATTTTTAATTGTAGTCTGGCTACTTTCCTTCAGTTGAGTTCTTGTGTGGACACGCATTTCTATAATGACTCATTTCATTGAACTTAAAACATTTTACTGACTATAAATCAGATTTTTTCTTACCATTACCCTGATCCTTTTCAGTGAAATTATGAGCCTTATGTCCCATTTTACCACATTAGTAGAACTTACTAGAATTCAAAATACATTCCCCAGCATGATTTTTACAACAATTTTTACAAACAGTAAACTTAAGTTTCTTACCATTAGAATTTTTTTGAAGAGTTCTTCCCTTTCGCCTGCCACCTCGACCTCTTATTCTATTGTTTGTAAAATAATACCTGATCATCAGAAAACTCCATTTCCAACTTCTTCGCACAACGAACAAGTTTTTCATAACTTTTGAACTCACGATAAGCTAAAGCCCATGGATACTTTGGCTTTAATCCTGATTAAAAATGGTTGATTTTACTATCAAGATCTTGTATGAAATTTGGAGCATACCTTGCCAGTCAAGTGAATTTTTCTTCATAAGCAGTCATTGAGTCATCCTTCTACCTCAATTCCAAGAATTGTTCTTTCATACTAAGACGAACCACCTTAGGAAAATATTTCTCAAGAAACATACCTTTGAATTCATCCCAATCAAGAGCATCAATCTTCTCACTATCCCTGATATTTTTCACCATCGGCCACCATTGATCAGCTTCAAATTCAAAATGGTAAATAGAGAGACTACCCTTTTGATTTTTTAAACAACCCATGACATAGAAAGTCTTTTCCAGTGCTTTAATCCACCCATCTGCTAGCACCGGATTATATTATATTCTGAATGATGGGCGATGTTGCCTCATGAAATGCTTCACTAATGAAATGTTCCTCTGTGGTAGATCTGGCTGATCTCGTACATGGGTACCACCACCATTTATAGCATGAGTCAATTGTTCCATCACTGCAAAAAATTGTTCAGTTCCAATTTTGACCATCTCAGGTTGCTGATTTGGAAGGTTGTATTTCTCCTGATGTCATCCCAACATAGCTTCCCTATTTCCTCTAAGGAAAACCATTCTATGAACAAAAATATCTTAGGCGAAGCAACATGGTAATCTGTAAATGCTATATCATTTCAATATTACCATAAATTAATTTAGGGACATTAATTTAACAATAACCTAACTCCTAAAGTTATCTAAATCGACCTCTAATACCAACTATAAGGACTCATCCTTAAACATTACATAATATGGAATTAAATGAATAATTCACATTGAGGATCTTTTCATGTTTATAGTTTTAGAGAATTATGACATAACTATTACATCTCAAAAGATTACAAAGTAGACACTTCTATACAGTTTCCATTTTTTCATAAAATAAAAACTCTTGAAAAAGAGAGTCATGTCTAGTTCTAGGTTTTAGATAGCATGACTTTTCCATGATCCCATCCTTGACCCTATTCATATTTAAGTCCTGTGAAAACATTTCAAAACTTGTGATGAACATAAAAATCTCAGTAAGGGTTATAAAACAATGAAAGAAAATAGTTTTTCATTAATACGTACAAAACATAAACTCGTTTACTTACCTCATGAAAACATAGGATTTATGAATAACACAAAGAAATCATAAATCATAAAAGTAACTTGTGGAATCCATATTATACTTACATTGTAGCTATCACAACTACATAGGGAGTTACTTTGGAATACCCATCACAGTATATTCCCTAAATCTATTAGGAGAAACATTCATATTTACCTCTGTCACGTTACCCAATGCATTAGAGAGCTATCTCGGGCTCACCCACCCTAGGTTTATCACGGAACCACCCGTATATGTAAATAATTCCCAAGAACCATAACATAATCATAACACATTACATAAGAATAAAGGAAATATAACATTTACACATTGTAATAACAAAATATCATTTCAAGATATTGAAATAATAAATCGATTCTCAAAATCATTTTCAATACCAAAATACATAAAAAGAGTATATGGTATTAATTTATTCCTTTTAAAAACATTATGGCTTGTTAAAGAATCCAAAGATAAAATAACACTCACGACGGCGGAAAGGTCGTTGTCACTGCTTACGTAAAAAACATTCCTTTTTTGTTTAGAAAAATGCTTCATATAAAAAGATTCCTTATGAATGACATGAAAAGTCAAAGGGTTTTATACACCATATAAAATAAAGTCGGGTATAAAACTAAATATGCCTCAATGAAAGGAGATTGAGACGAAGTCCCTTACCTCGTATCCGACTTGACCTATTCGTTCTTTAATCTCCTGAATAATAAACTTAAGTTATTTTCTACTTTATTAAGAACCTTTTTCAATTTTATTAGTCCTTTTATATCAATTATTATCATGTTATAAACATTATGTAATCATTTATGTTAATAATGTTCATTTTGTCGATATTTGGTACTTGAGTCAAAAATGAACACCATATATTTACAAGTTGTCCATGTGGTAAATAGTCTATTATATCCAGAATTATATTCATGATTAAGATATAATATATATCATATATATCCAGTATATACATGTATTTATAATATTAAATAACATTTGGAGGTAAGAAATGAAATGCACCGTTCATGGAGACGATAAGTCGTACGTACGCATGAAAGCTACTTTCATTTTTATTTCTTATTTTAATGGAATTAAAACATAATTATACAAAGGTATATTATAATTCCAGTATAATTTCACATATAATATCATATATAATATCATTAAATCCATCCTTTATAAGTCCCACATATGGCATTAACGAGTCATATCACTTTGAGGGGCGGTAGTCTGCACTTCCTCTAATGAGATTATCGCATTTACCAATAATGGAAACAATAAAGGCATGATATAAATGGAAATTACCAAATAATAAAGAAAACATAAACATAATATATATCATATATAAATATAGTTCCATAATAATGGCCACCATGAGAGGCGGTATGAGATAATCGAACAATCATCGTTTCGTGAGGCGTTTGTTTTCCATCCACAGAAACATTATGTTTTTCATCCATTAGATGGAGGTGTGTGAAATTGTAGTTCAAATAATTATCATAAAAACATCCTAGTATATTGAGGATACTGGTTTTATTACAAAATAATGTAATAAAAAGATTTTAGGGGTTGGAGAAGTAAAATAAAAGAAAACAATTTAAGAGAAATTGTTACCTTTAATTTGGGTAACTTTCTTTGGTTTGAACCAAAAGGACTTCTTGAAGTTCCTTCTTCCTTAAGTAAGGGTTCTAGGAGGAGTAGAGGGATGTAGGGAGCTTAATTTGGAAGAATTTGGACGAGAAAAAAGGCTTGAGAGGTGTGAGGAATTGGATATAAGTGGTCTCCATTTATAAGGAAGAGGAGGGGCTCTTTAGGAAAGTGTGAAAATATTATTTTATTATATAATGATATTCGGTTTCAAAGGGTCCAAAAATCATTATATTCGAATATAAGATGACTCAGGGTCTAAATAAAATCATCCAATAAGAATTGGACTGGTTTGGGATAATATTTTAATCATTATAATCTTATTTATTTAAATCATTTATTAATGAGGTAAATACTGCATCATTATTGTGTCATAAAAAATTTACTTTATTTGATGTCTAAAAATCATAAAAATATATACCATGATATAGGAAATATTTTTATATTTCCAATGAATATTTATAGTTAAAAATATTACTTATATAACACCATATAGAAAATAATTACTTAAAGATTTTTGTTTATGTCATTTTGGCCTTTACTTTAAATTAATTAATCTAAATTGTCATTATCACTCCCATGTGGCTCAATGGGGTCCCAAAATCGACCCAAATATTTCTATGGTCGTAAATGACTCAAAAAATAAGGTTTGGACAAATTTTAAGGTAATTTTTAATTATTATAATTTTCTTTTTACCCTGAATTACCCAATTTACCTTTAACCGTGGTAAATAAAAGTCAAAAGTTACTATTCACCAAAAATTATTTTTATCTTATTTAAAAAAAATTACTTACTAATAACAACCATGTATGTCTTATTTTCTAAATTCAATTCACAAAAGTGGTAAAATTTCATTTAAATGAAAAATTCCATTTTTTTAACTACTACTGAGTGGTTTCACTATTCATCAATAATTGAAGTTTTTCAGAAAAATACCAAAAATTCAGCCTAAGATTTATTTGATATTCCGAATTCAAAAATGATGTAAATTTTTTAAAACTAAAAACATATAAGTGTCATTAATTAATTTTAAAATTAATTCACGTTGTTAAAAAAATAGCGTGTTTTTATGAAACAATAACTATCAAAATATTGACACTTGTTTATGTCCAATTTCAATGTGAAATTAATTCCAATGACCAACATTAGATTAAATGGTAAGAATATATTCTAATTACACTTCAAAACCAATTAAAAAGATAATAAAACCATATACATAAATTTGATTAAAATTCGCTTTTGAAATAAAATAAAATATTTTTATTATTCATTAAAAATGAACTTTATCAGAAAAATCCCAAAAATTTACACAAAGTAAATTTTTATGTCACCATTATAAAGAAGGATTTTATTTGGTCAATTAAAATGTATTAAAGTGAATAAAACTATATTTAATGAGTGTTCTCCATTAAAAGGTGGTAAATCGACCTTTTAATGTAAATTATGCTTAAAATTAGATTCATTCACATTTTAAGCCTCTAACTTTTATTAGATAAATGCAAATACATTTAACAAACATGTATAATCATATTTTAGTTTTTTTTTGTTCATTTCTTCCAATACAATGGCTAGGAGTTAACTACCATTTAATATAATAATATTATATTATTAGTGTGCAACGTAACATTTCAAAGAAACCTGTTGTTGCGTATCAGGTAAGCTATCGGAGAAAGCAACCCCTTTAAAGTAAAATTAATATTTAATTCACAAATATTAATAAATATGAAAATCTGGTATTCTTCATTTACCTAGGATGTTACACATCCTCTACCCCATATGGTTCTCATCCCCCCACACATGCTATTATTTATATCCATCACATCTCCACTGATGAAAAACATGGGTTAACCTCACGACAATACCCTTATGCATTACTTATGACATTTTCATCCATAGAGTTTTCAAAAAACTCAATATATGGGATTATAATCCTATAAACTACACATAAAACATCTTTTTTTATATCATTAATGGTGAACCTAAACCAAAACAATGTCAGCAACCTTCTCATACTACCTCATTTGATTCCATCCATGGATGATGAAACATTCTCAAAGATCATCTTACTACCCCACCCCACCATTTATACCAACATCACATAACTACTAGAATAACTATTTATTAATTAAGTATTTCATAGAAAGGAATGATTAAACCCCTCATTACGCAAAATATATTAATTTCTCATGAGTTTTTTAACTTTAAGAAAAACTCAAATAACCTTTTAGCTATCCATGATAAAATGAATGAAATTCACCCAAAAAAAGACCACAACACTCTTCTTACAATTAGAATATTTTAGATTCCATGTTTAACCATGATCATCCTTTCACATGGGTGTCATATTGAGGCCCTTATCATTCACTATGATAAACCATAATACGTTCAACCTCTAAGTATCTTCACTCATCATCCATTGAGAGTTGCATTGTAATATAGTAAGGAATGAAACAGCTGGTCCTAAACATGATGTAACACATATCCAAGGATTCTAAACCTAACCTCATATCATTATTATTATAACTCAAGGTTCTACATACCCTTTATATATAAGAAAAAATACATGGCCATCCATTATAAAATTAAATGGTTACTCAAATTCACATAGAAATATGACAAATGGAAACTAAATTTAAGGAAATGAACTTGTATATTCATCCACAAAGAATAATCATACATGGGTAACCATTATGTTGTATCAATCTTTGATGACTAGTAACATGAGTTTCAATTCTATGGTCTCAAGTTTATACCCATAACCCATATAACATTTCACTAAGGATCACAACTCAAATAATGACACATAAGAACTTCAATACATACACTTCCCATTGGCTCTTCCCTTAGTCTAATAACATTGAAGGGTCATAGATCCCTAGTTCAGTGAAAAATAATTCCACTATGTTATATATGGATAAATCCACATGTAAAATATTTGAAACCTTATTCAATTAATCCTATATAATGGCTACTCACACAAGGTTCTTGAAATATGAAATTGACACCCATGAATAACTTAACAAGGTATATTTTACCACCCATGAGATGAGGGATTAAATCATTATAATTCATTCCAAGGTTCCCCAGATTGTAAAATTACATTACATGATATCATATGTACACACACATGGGGTTCTAAGTGAATAGAATTTATTAATGAACACATATGTTCAAATATAAAATTAGTTGTCGACACAAAAGTATCTTAGTCTAGAGTTTTCAATACAATCACATAGAATAATCATATATTTTATGTGAAACATACTTGAAAAATATGATACATATTTTACCTATTTTCTATACATACATGTGTCAAATCCATAAAAAATCAGAAATCTCAAAAATCATGCATGTCACATGAGGTGAAATCTTATAGCCATAATATTGAAAACCCATAATATCAGTCTCATGCCTTGGAAACATAAGAATAAATCAATAATAGTGTTAATGATGAACAATACTGAGTTTCATCACAATATATAACACATTACTATTTCCCTAATCTACCAACTCCCTAAAATAAGAAAACAAAAAATGGTTTTTTACCATTTTGGAACATCCAGATCTAAATCATCAGGTATGATATGGAACTAATACACGACCTTAAGAATCCCTCCATATATTCTGGAGGCTTCATACTAGCTGTAAGGGTATCAATTAAAACCATGGCGAGACAATATACAAATATCATAGTTCAGAATAATAAATAAATAACCAAACATGTGATATTATCTAATCATAATTCCTAAAAACCAAAAATATACCATATGGATGAATTAATGTTGAAATAATATAATCAATCTTGAGAAAATGGAAACTAATCTACCATATGAAAATTTGAAAATATAATATAGAAAAATAAAAATTTAACAATGTGGTTCTATTACCAAATTTGAGTAAATACTCGTCTATGTATCTAGACTTGTTTTGAGATATCTTGATTGATGATCAAATTTAGTATGTATCCCTACTAGTACCTATAACAAGTAAGGTTTTCTCAGTTTCAAAACTAAAACTACAACCTAATAATGGTGTGAGTTAAACCTAGTGGGGAACCACCAACATGCTCTATTATATAAATACTATATTAGGAATAGGATAATTTGATAAGATTATTATAAGGTGACCCAGAAATGAATACACATCAAAAGTTTAATACATAATCATAAACAACATGTAGGAAAAATATTCAAATTTTGATTGGATGTTAACATACCAAGCACACATGAACTATGGATATACCTACATAGTCTTTATTTTGGAACCAAGTTATAAATGATGTTGGGTGTAATCAAGGGATTTCCACAAGTCTAATGAATATCTCACTCAATATCCACCAATAACCCAATTTTGGATCTTCCAACAAGGCCAATTGAACTGAATGTTATAGGAAATCTTCTATTAAAATAGCTTCATGTTTTTTGACAATGGTGTCTATTTAAAATTTTACATGGAATCCTCAATTCATTGCATTAACGTGTCACTTTGTCATGTAATCCCATAAGGCCTTCAGGACCCCACCATATGTATACAAAAAACATCATCATCTTTGTATATTTTGTGAACTCCCACTCCATGGGATAAAAATAACATGTTGATCCACATAATACAACTACCAAAGACAAAAACTCAAAATCTATTATGAATACACACAATAGGCCATATCATAACATTTCATCATGGAAAATTAGTAGCAAAAACATGTGATCATCATCAAATATGGTATAAAAATAATCATAAGAATGTTCATGGAAACAAGTATCATATATGTGTCTCATGAATAACCACACACACCTATGTGATCAACACAACAAACATAGTACAAAGTAACATGTTATTGATCAATTATCAAACACCAATTGCTGACATCATGACAGGGAACAAAGCCCCATCATGCCTTTAGAGAAATTTTTAAATTATGTTAGATGTGATTTCATTTTTTAATTAGGGACAATGGATCATGAATTAATTATTGATCTCTTTTTAATAAAAAAATGAATTTAATGGTCACTCACCCTTGGTAGAGAACATTCCACCACATTCCATTAAACCATTCACAATAAAATAGGGTTGAGTATACAGAATAACTGACCTTATCATAGATAAAATAACATGCCTGAAAATCCCAACTACATTTTTTTATTCCATAAAAGTTCATTTGGCCTCCATCCATCACCACAAGATTATAGTTTTTCTAATTTATTATAATTAAATTAATTTTAACTATATTATAATTGAATAAATTCTAAGAATAAAACTTATAATGAATGGGGAATGTAAAATTTGTCAAAAGAAAAAATGGGTATCTTAATAGAGCCAAAAACTATAACCAACGAACAATTGAAGGCCCACAGTATTCATCTAATTTAATTTCATAATAAATACTTACTGTACAATAAAAATTAAATACAAATTTTTTATCATTAAATAATGACCAGTATAAGAAAATTCATAAGTTACATACCATATCCACAATATCGACTAATGGAGTTTCACTACTCTTACTATACTCCCAATTATAGGATGAGAAAATAACTCAAAATCATTTTCATAAACAAATTTTTGAGTAAAGACAATGTTTCCACAAAGAGTATACAATATATAAAATAAAAATAACTTTAATGATAAACCTATAAAATTCATGTGTTTATATTCATGGGATATTATCTAGTCATTCTAATAAAAATCAATATCATTCATTGATAGTTCCATCAAGAAAAAATGGAATTTTCAACCCTTATATGGTCCATTGATTATAAGTGTCAATAGGTATTTATTGTGATCAAAATTCAAGAGGATTTGAAAAATTGAGTTACTAAAGGATCCTAAATGAAAACAGTTATGAAGATGAATCATCCATGATGAACACCAAAATGATATTCCACCACTAAAGGAAGAAAGGGTCCAATATTGTTAAATAAAAAAGGATATTTCATGGATTATCTAATGTATGTCTATTATATATATCTCATTTCATTGGTATTTGATGAAGATTGGAGATGAAGTGGATATGGATTAACACTAATTAAAATATCAAGTATAGGAGGTAAATTTTGAGATGATAATAGTGTAAAAAACAACAAACCAACTGCTTATTAAAGGTATAGAGCATTCCCCACTAGCTATCTATGGATCCACCAAACACTAGGTGTAGGACGACATTATTTCCATTGATTCTTTTTGTGTATCATGTAATCTATATAAACCACTAACTATATGGTAAGGGAAATAATCTATCTTGTGGCTGCAATAAGAACCCTAAATTTTTTGTACTTATCTACTGATAAATCAAATAATGTTCCTCCCTACAAGAATTCATTGATTCCTCCAAATATATTATTAACATGATGAATAAATAAAAATATTAGTTTTAAACCCAATACAATATATGATTTGTACACCATATGATAAACTAAAACATCGTTTGAAAAAAATGACACGTAACGACACATGTTATTAAAATTGTAATGAAATGGCCAAAAATGAAAACGAGTTTCTTAAATTCAAACCCTAAAAGATTATAATTTTTCTTTTAAAAAAATATATGAAGGAAACCTTCTTTAAAAAATACCATCTCGAACAATTAATTGTTATTAATCCTATGTTGTAAACATTTATATTTGATTAAAATATTCTCACATAATCTTGGTATAATTGTTAATAAATTTTATTAATAATAATAAATTAAAATTTCCTAGATCATTTTAATTTTTTTATCTTGTGAAATGGGAAATTTATATAGTGTTTATATTTATTTTAACTTTACTCAAAATTCTAGGGTAATAATATGCCCCCTACTAAAAAACTTACGTCCTCATAATTAGGAATATTACTCCCTAATGAAATATTTAATTATTTCTATATGATATACTTCACTCTATATATAACATATAGATATATATATATATCTATATATAAACATTGAAACAAAATAAATATATCATTTCCCTTCAGAATTGGTCAATCCTCAAATTCAGTTCTTCTCAAACAATTTTTTCTAATAGTGTATCAATATTTTGTATAAAGACCCACATTATATAATTATCATCTAATGGTGATCACAATCATCCTTATATTGATTAAAATCAACTATTTGACAACACTATAGTGGTGGATAATTTTTCCATAATTATCATGATAAACTTCAACTACTGCGATAGAATAGACTTTACCTTCTTATATTTCATTAATAATTTGATGAGGCCTCTTATCCTCATAAGCCTTTATATTAGGGAATCAAATTATCCAATACGAAAAACACTTTCAATTAATTAATTTTACTATTAGTGGAGTGTTATATAGGACCTTCACTTCCTTTATGGTTTTAATTTGTCTTTTTTCATTCCATCAACAGTTTGTTGAAAACACTTTAACCTTACCATTTTGAAAATATTATTTTGTTCCTCTAAAATTGTTAAATGGTTGTTTTTATGACATTCCTATAATTTAAGAAATTGAAATTTCATTCCACATTATGATTTATCCGATGATTATCTATAGAATTATATTTTATTTTTATGATATCCTTAGTAGGAAGAGTCTTTGGATTTATTATCTAGCTTCAGAGCACAAGTAAAAATTTTTATATAGGTACTTAAATATCTTATATTTAATTTCATTTAATGAATTAGGTTTATAGCACTGAATAATTATGAGATCATACTCTCATATCTATAAAAAATGTTGAGTATTTTCATGCAAGTATCTGGATTATTCCTTCACTGGTTCTAATGGATTCATCCTCCTATTAGACAACTAGAAATCCAAGCTCCATTTTTATGTAAAGTTTTATTATAAAATATTCAATGATAAATATTTAATGGTACTCATACCATTCCATAGATCATGTATCAAACTTTCGTATTTTATTCTTAATGAGAGTCCATAATTATTCAACCTCTCCATCCATCTATTAAATTATTAATAAAAGAATACTATGTTATGAATAGTAGATATTGGAAAATATTTTTTTCCATCATTGATCTATTGATAAAAGATAATTGGATTACAAGAGACACTGAAGTATGTTGGGAATTGCTTCATGAATGACTTGATAATAAGATACTTCTTCCATGATGCATTCCAAAGATCAATATAATCATTGTTAAAAACAATATATTATGTGAGTTAAGTTTGAATCTACATGAGATTTTGAAATCAATAACACATCTATTTTAGTATCTCATCTAGATAATCACTAAATTATATATCACAATCATTGTTAAATCAATTTCTCTTTACTCTGACCATTACTAAAGCTAAAAGGGGTTTACACGAGACAAAAAAATGAATAACATAAGTGAATTAGCATAAAAAATTTAATGGAAAATCAACTATGAATTTTATTACTTTTCTAAACAAAAAAGCTTTATTTTAGTTCTAACTAAATCACTCATGTTATAATCTAGGTTTTTTGATGTGGTGTTGTCTCATTCCCCTTAACAAACTACTATAACATTTGAGGAAGTCATAGGGGAATGCCACTGCGCAGACACTACTGAAGGGTAAGCTCAGTGAGTTGTTAGAGAAGGCTCATTGCACATCCCAGCTGGAGGGTTACGCCTGGAATATCATTAGGTAATTACACTACCCTGACCTACTAGATGGAATTCCCAAAACTTTAATCAGTGAATTCCACTACCCAACTTAGCTGGAGGGTAAGCTCGATACTACTATGGTAATCCTATCTTTGCATTGTCGTCATTGGGAGTCACCTCTGCATGTGTGAAAACCAAAACATTCTTTTCGTATCTCGAAATATGATTTCATGGGAATCATCACATTCTACATGGAAATACACTTATAGGCATCTCGTTGGAAAAATCTAAGTTAAAATGAAAGAGATACGGGGGGTCTAAATAACCCTCATTATAGTTCAAAAGTACACCGGATGAAGGGGAACCAAACGACGTGTGGTCATTTTCCACTACCTAGTCATGTCTCTGGCTGGTACATGAGTCCCATCCCATGTAGTAGAATATTCCATGTGGGTGGACTATATGTCTAATCCTAACTATCCTGGAATAGGGATGTGTCTTTTGATTATGCTCGTGTACTCAGATCATGTGTCTGGGTACTCTGATACACGGTGTGTTCGTCCACAAGGGATGTTGCCCATGTGGCCAACCTGTGTAGTCATCACATGGAGTTTTCTTGGATTTTTGGTCCTTCACACATCTTATTAACATAGGAAGGGGTACATTGTGTGTCAAGGGGAGTGCACACAGTGTCCTCCATAACATCCCCAATACCCTATCACCACCACTGAGGGAGGCTATATGTTGTGTGTTCTTCACCGTACACAATGTATATTCAGGTTTTTTTAGAAAACTCTAGGGTTTATTAAATTGAGACCACAACTTCCAAATCTGCTTCCACTGTTTTCAAGGATGACTGATTTCTCTCTGAAATCTCTAGATCTAACCAAAGAATTTGGAATCTCATCTTCGTTCATCACGAAACTACCTTGTTAGGAAATGAGGGTTTGATTGGATATTCCACTCTCTAGCATGGAATCGATATTGGTCAGATTGAAATGAAACCACTAGATTCTTCATACATGCGTCATTCCATATCTGGATCTATTCTTTTCTCTCAATCTATTCACCATTCTGCAAATCCATCCCCAATCTGAGTGCCCGATCAAGTTCAGGTCACCCAAAAATTTTTGAGAGGGGAACCATAGAGTTCTACCAGAAAAGAACGAAATGAATTGAGGGATTAAATGCACATAAAATAAGGTTTGGATCATGGGACAATCATTCTTGGACAACTGATCAAGAATGGTAATTTGGGTTAGATGACCAATTGATGAAAAATATATTTTCATTAATCATGTAGGTGCAAGGGGAATCAGATTGAATAATTAACTGACATAACTCTCAAAGTTTAATAAGAGGCATAAAAACACTGAAGATGAGATCAACCTGGATTGGATCAATTTTTGTTCGTTGAAGAACATATTCTCCAAGATTTGATTCATTATTCACCCTTCAATACTTTTGGATCAAAAATTCTATCATCATTATTGGTTCGTTGTTCTCCAATGAAAATGAGGGAAATGTGGAATCGTTGGTAATGCATATGATTGTAAAGAAACCTTGAAAAATCTCTACATTTTATACCTATGGATTCTCACATAGGTTAAATGAAAATTAATTAATTATAAAAATAAGATTATTTAATAAATTAAACACATTTCCCACAAGCGAAGGGTCAGAAATTCCCACACTAACTTGTTTAATGTCACACCTTATGGGAACACCGCTTTCTGGACCCAACCGTGGTCTCAAATTTTGGATCCAACCATCCATTTAAGAGCTATCTGGTTTAATTTAATAATTTTGTGTGCATAATATAAAATATATTTAATATTTTTATAAAATTAATTTCGGTCACACTAGGGCTATGAATTGCATGTCTTCTCAGCATCCAGCTATGAAGAAAAATATTTATATATTTTTTAAAGTATTAGAATGAAAAAACACGTCCCTAAATCATTTCCTCCTTTAATATTTTAATCCTAAAAATTATCGCTCAACAAAAAACTCAGAATATTGATCCCACAATTGGATCTCCATAATCCAATAACTATCTTACATGTTTCTGTAATGCCAGACCACTCAAACCAGAGGGATGGTTTGTCCTCCCATTGTTTGCACCTCTCGGTCTTTGATCGCCACCGGGTGCTCCTCAATGGTGTCCCCATCCTTGATGTCTATAATTCCTCAGTTAATAATGTCTTTCAGGTCATGATAGTACATCCTTAGTATCAACACATGGAAATCTTTGTACACCAGCTCCAACTGTAGGGGTAAGGCGATGTAGTAGACAACCTCACCAACCCTCTACATGATCTCGAACAGCCTAATAAATCTCGAGATAACTTGCCTCCTCAGTCAAACTTTCATATTCCATGTTTTGGATAGTCTCTATTGAAGATGTGGTCTCCCTACTCGAACTCAAAGAGCATACAACGGCGATCTGTATAGGATTTTTATCTGCTTTGATCCATCTTCATCTGTTCATCGATGACCCATACTTTCTTCATTGTCACCTGCAAAAAATCATGGACGATAAGAGATGACTCTCTAATATCTATCCAATATAAGGGTGACCTACAGGGTCTCCCATATATAAACTCAAAAGGTAACATGCTAATGGTGGAGTGGTGTCTTTTGTTGTACCCATACTCCATCAATGGTAGTTGCTCATCCAAACTCCTGTCAAAATCCAACACACAAGCCCTCAACAAATCCTTTAGAACTTGGATACTATGCATGATATTCCCATCAGTCTGGGAGTGAATGGATGTACTCATCTGTAGATATATCATGAATTCCTCCCATGGGAATCTCGATAATCATGGAATAAACAACGCATCATGATTAGAGATATTCGTCGAGGGTAACACGTGGAGGATGATGATATATTTTACACACTGTTGAGAAAGTCTTGTTTTCAACAATACATAATATTTTTATTTAAATAGGGGGAGATTGTTGAGAAAAATACTCTATCTCTATGATGATTTTGATGCACACAAATACCCTTAATTGTTTTCTAATGATTTTATGTTTAAGTATATTACATGAATTTATTATTCATTATATTTTAATTTCAGGAAGAAATATTTAAGTTCTTGAAAAATGATATTTAATTGCTAAATTATTCACATTAGCATGTTTGGGAAACACTGTTCTTGCTTTACATATTCGGGAATTTCTTAAGAATTTTCTGGAATAACTATTCATACCCTACGTGGAGAAATGTAGCGTAAGGATGGAATATAGTGTATACTAATGAGTAATCAGAAAATTATGGTTCATAAACCGTACGTTATCGGAAAATTATGAAAGATGAACCCCACGTTAGGAAGGAACCCTATGTTTGGGATATTGAAAATTATGGTTCATCAACCTTACTTTTATAAAAAAAACCTTACATTTGAATATTGAAAAGAAAAGTATAGTTCATCAACCCTATGTTTGTATTCAACCTTACATGTGAATGTTGAAAAGAAAAGTATGGTTCATCAACCCTACATCTATATTCAACCTTAAATTTGAAAGATGCATGCAATACAGTTCAACCTTATGTTTGGCGTCAGAAAATTAATGATGACATTATTTTTCAAGGGTCTGCAAGTGAATTATTAGGCTGATTTCAAGCCAGATTAAAAGTTTTTTTAAAACGCATATTTGACTAAGTCAAAGCCATTTTATCTATGATTCATAGGATCAGTTTAAAAGGACCTTTTCATGACAAATTTCAAGGGAAGTTACGACTGCTCTGTTAAATCAAATGTTTGGATATATCGAGTCAGAAGATGACTTTTATGGATCTAAATTTGCAAGATAAGTTCTTGTCATTATACACAGAGAATACATATACAAGATTTTCCAAAACAAAAACGATGAATATATATATAAATGGAGAAAACAGAGACTATCAAGAAAACTGATTTTCTGATTACGAAGAGAAAAAAAGATCTGTTTATTGAAGAAGAAGAATCACGATATAAGATTCACTCATTCGACATCAAATATCTGTTTTGAAACTACTACTGCTGAAGTTGTGAATTATATTTCTATATCTACTACAACAAGATCAACTCAGAATGACTCTTACATGGAGATCATTATTTCTGAAGGTGCTGATCCATCTACTATCAATTTCATTCTGTTGCAATTATGAAGAACAATGGGAAAGTATTTTTTTAAAGAAAATTTTATTTTTTATCTTGAGTGACCAAATTCTCGTACTAAGCAGTGTAGGTTCTGTGATAGAACCAAAAGTATCTGTTATACCTTATATTTTAAAGGTTTTAATTGCTTGTACTCATTTGTGGAACGATCTATTGACAAGAGGACAAGATAGTGAAAATCACCAAGCTCGTGGAGTAGAGCATTGGTGGAGTGAACTAGGGGCATTCTGTTCCCTGAACCACTATACATCGTGTGTCCCTTCTATTTGAATTTCCGCTACATTAATAAATATGATTAAAGTAAAAGGCCATAACATGATTTTGTGAAGAATTTTTGAAAGACACAATTCACCCACCTCTTGTGTATATTTGGTATAATCCGATCAAAAAAGTGGTATCAGAGGTTGAGCTTTCTGATAAAGCCTTAAGAAGCTAAAAGTGATTATACACATAGCAAGATGACCAATACAAAAGAGAGGATGTCTATGGTCAGAGAACCGTACTTCAATGAAGAAAATTATGGATGCTGGAAATCAAAAATGATATTATATCTAAAAATTAATGGATACAATGTATATTCAATGATTCTGACTCCTTATGAAATACCTGAAAAACCTGAGACATGGAGTGCAGCTACTGAAGTAGAATATGATATGAACTCAAAGGAAATTAATGAAATTATATGTGTTCTAAAACCTGATGAATTCAATAGAGTATCTCAATTCCCAACAGCATATGAGATGTGGAAAACTATTTTTGTTTCTTATGAAGGAACTGACAATGTCAGGAAAATGAGATATGCTACTGCTAAGCTTAAATTCGACATGTTTAGAATGTTTCAAGGTGATAGAATTACTCAAATGAATGTAAAATTTTCAGAGATTATCAATAATATAATAGATTTGGGAGACCCAATCAAACAATCTGATCAAGATTTAAAAGTACTGAGAGTACTGCCTACTAAATGGAATGGAATATCTGCTCCAATCAGACAGTCAACACCTGTCAAAGACTCAACCATGAGAGAATTGATTGGGACACTTATGATGTAGGAATAATAGATGCAAGATGAACCAAATAAGAATAAGGTTTTGATCAAGAGAAAAGACACTTCCATAAAAGTTCCATCTCAAGGTAAAATCATAAAGCTAAAGATAAAAGAAGTAAAGGTGAAATCAGAAAGTTTTGATTCATCAAGTTCTGATATAGAATTGGCTCAGCTAGACAGAAAGTTTAGAAAATTATACAGAAAGAAGAAAGGATTTAGAAAAACCTTCAAAAAGGATGAAAAGGAAGTTTGATATTATGAGTGCAGGAAGATAGGGAATATTAGACCTGACTGTCCTCAGTTAAAAGAAGACCAGAAAAATAAGTTCTTCAATAGGAATGATTATGAGTAAAAAGATAAGAAAGCAATGAAAGCAACATGGAGTGTGTCTAATGACTACAGAAATCCTTTAGAATCAGACTCAGAGAAGGAAGAAGTAAATCTGAAATATAACATGTGCTTTATGGAATAAACAGATGAGGTACAATCATACTATTCTTCTGATTTTAATGCAGACTCTAATTCTGAAACAAGCTATTCTAATGAACAACTTTCAGCCTACTACATCATGCTTGAGTAAAAGTATGATTCTCTTTTTAAGAAGTATAAGTCATTAATGGAAATTCACAAGGTCATTTAAGATGAAAGAGATACAATACTAAAGTAATTTAAGGAGTTAGCTGATAAGTATAATTCAATTAACATTTACTATAAAAATCATGAAGCTAAAATAAAAATACTAAAAACTAAAGTATAAACATATAAAAGAGTAGCCCTCATTTTTATTAATGGATAAAACTCTTTGAATGAAATTCTTGGGAACACTGTCATTAAGAAAGAGATATTTAGAATTGGCAGTAAAGGTGGAAACCTAAGATGTACAATAATTATTTTGTTCCAAGCACAAAAAGATTAAATTGTAATTACTGTGGAATAAGGGGAAATATTTCTAAAAACTATTTCTTAAGACAACCTCAAATAAGTGGTATTAATAAAATTTTTATTTCAAATAATTTATTTGATTCTATTGATTTTAGAAAAACAAAACAAGTCTGGATTCCAAGATCTTTGTTGGCTAACACAACTGGACCCAATAGAATATGGGTACCAAAGCAACTTGTTTAAATTCCTTTGTAGGAAGCAGGTCATAGAATCAAGAATACCATATGGTATATGAACAGTGTCTTCCCAAGGAATATGAAGTGGAATCACATCAAATTTCTCTACACTCACTCAAAAAGATAGTGGACTTGTCACTTTTGGTGATAATGCCAAAGGGAAAATCATTGGTATTGAAATAGTTGGAGATCCAAAAGTTGTCTCAATCAACAAAGTAATTTATGTACAAGGATTGAAACACAATCTGATAATTATCTCTCAACTATGTGATGATGGTTATGATGTTGATTTTTCTAACAATTATTGTTCTGTTTTGAAAAATAAACTACTTAAATTTATAGCACCTAGAACTGACAATGTGTATAGCCTGGATTTTAATTCCTTGTGTAAACGACAAGTAAAACTGCTAACTGCGAAGATAGATGAATCATGGATCTGGAATAGAATACATAGACATTGCAATATATATTCTTTACATAAATTATCCAAGAAACATTTAGTTTCTGATTTTCCCGGTCCCATGTTTGAAAGTGATAGATTTTGTGATGCATGTAAACTTGGAAGGCAACACAAATCATCCTTCAAATATGTTAACAAAATTTCTACATATAAACCTATAGAACATATTCATATGGATTTTTTTAGACCTTCAAGAGTAGAAAGATTGGCTGGTAAATTATATGTATATGTTTTGGTTGATGACTATTCTAGATTTACATGGATTTTATTTTTAAAATTTAAAAATGAAGCTTTTAAATTATTTAAAAGTTTTTTTAAATCTGTTCAAATTGAAAAGGGTTTTAGAATAATTTCATTAAGAAGTGATCATGGTGGATAATTTGAGAATCTGTAATTAAATTACTTTTGATAAATTATGGGTATTAAACACACCTTCTCTACACCAAGAACACCTCAACAAAATGGAATTGTTGAAAGAAGAAATAGGACTATTTAGGAAATGGCTAGGAATATGCTAAATGAATACATTATTCTTATATATTTTTGTCCCGAAGCTATAAGAATAGCCTGCTATATAATGAATAGAGTTTTAATAATACAAATTTTGAAAAAAAAACACCCTATGAACTCTGGAATAACATAAATCCTAAAGTAAACTACTTTAATGTATTTGGATGCAAGGTTTACACCTTAAACACCAAAGACAATCTTGGTAAGTTTGATCCAACATATAATGAAAGAATTTTCTTAGGATATTCTGCTACTTCCAAAGCTTATAGAGTTTTTAATAAAAAGTCAAGGATTGTTGAAGAATTAGTTCATGTGACATTTGATAAAACTGATCCCTTTTTAAAAAGGACATATCAAATGTATGAACTTGATTCTAATGGTAACATGAGACTGGAGAACCTGAAAAGATGATTTTGGAAATTATATAAGTAAAACTCAGTCATATCCAGAAGAACATGACACTGAAGAAACTATAATTGTACTACCTAGACAGTCAAGGACCCTAAAGAATCACCCTTTAGAAACTGTAATAGGATACTTATAAGCAGGAATAAAAACTAGAAGGAACATAGGAAATCTTGTTGAGTTTTCTACCTTTCTATCCCAACTAGAACCTAAGACAATAGAAGAAGCTCTAGATGATGAAATCTGGATGATAGCAATACAAGAAGAATTAAACCAGTTCAAGAGAAATGAAGTTTCAAAAATAGTTTAAAGACCACAGAATTATCTAGTTTTTGGAACTAAATGGGTCTTTATAAATAAACAAGATGATCAAGGAATACTAACTAGAAATAAAGAAAGACTGGTATCTAAAGAATATAATCAGTAAGAAGGTATAGATTATGATGAGACCTTTTCACCTGTAGCTAGATTAGAATATATTTGAATCCTTTTTTGCCTATGCATCTCATATGAACTTTAAATTATTCCAATTGGATGTTAAGTCTGCCTTTTTAAATAGTTATATAATTGAGGAATTTTATGTTGAGAAACCTCCTAGTTTTGAAAATTTACAAAAACCAGATTCTATTTTTAAACTTACTAAAGCTCTTTATGGCCTTAAACAAGCACCTAGATCTTAGTATGAAATATTAAGATCTTTTATTTTGAAAAATGATTTTACTTTTGGAATGGAAGATCCAAAACTATTTAAGAAAACTATAAATTCAAATATTTTACTGGTTTAAATTTATGTTGATGATGTAATTTTTGGATCAACTATTAAATTTCTTTGTCATGAGTTTTCAAATATAATGAAAAAATAATTTGAAATGAGTGTGATGGGATAATTAAATTTCTTTTTATGAATTCAAATTTATCAAAAAGATTTTAGAAATGTTTTTAATCAAAGAAAATACACTACTGATTTGCATAAGAAAATTGGACTTGAAAACAACAAGGCATATACAACTCCTTTGGGTACTAATATAAATCTAGATTTGGATGAAACTAGAAAATCAGTGGACAACAAGTTATATAGAGGTATGATTGGTAGTTTATTATATCTTACTACTAGCAGGCCAAATATAATGTATTCAGTATTTCTTTGTGAAATATTTCAATCAAATCCTAAAGAATCTCATTTAACTGTTGTTAAAAGAGTTTTTAGATATTTAAAAGGAAATTTTTTTAAATCTCTTCTTTATCCCAAAACGTCTAATTTTAATTTAATTTCATATTCAGATGCAGACTTTGGAATTTGTAGATTTGATAGGAAAATCACTTCAGGAACTTGTCACTTTTTAAAAAAATATTTAGTATCATGGTCAAGTAAGAAACAACACTCACTTTTCCTGTCAACAACCGAGGTAGAATATGTATCTACTGGTAGTTGTTGTGCACATGTTTTGTGGATAAAAACACTCTTATGGATTTTGGACTAAGTTTTAATAGTACGCCTATTTTATTTGATAATACTAGTGCTATAAATAATTCAAAAAATCCAATTACTCATTCTAGGACTAAGCATATTAATATCAGACATCATTTTCTAAGTGACCATGTTCTTAAAAAGGATATATTCTTAGAATTCGTAAGTACTGAAATTCAATTAGAATATATTTTTACCAAACCACTTCCCACTCCAAGGTTTGATTTTATTAAAGGGGAGCTAGGTTTATTTAATTTTAAATAAAGTTTTATGTTATTTTGTTGTTTCTTTCTTTTAATACTGTTTAATTAAATTAGGTATTTGTTTTTCAAAAAAAAAAGTTTTTTTCCATCGTGCGATCAATTTTATTTGTTTTTAAAATCTATATAATAATTATTGATGACACGGGAATCAAGGCTGTCAGAAACCTTTCGAATTTTGAATCTTTTCATTTATACCAAAAACTCTTCCGAACCCACGACAATTTACTGCTATTTGTCTATTTAAACCTGAACCTTTGAAACCCTAATCCCCTTTCGAACCTTCAGATATTTTTTTGACAGAAATGGCCAAGACCAAGAGAATGGATGAGGCTTACACCAGCACTGCCAAGAGACAGCGCTCCGAAGGAAGGAAAATTTTGCAAGGAAAGTTCATAGACCTGGAATGGCTATTTCAGTAAAATCTTCTGCTAAAACAAGATCGCACTTTTCAAAATCTGGAGCAGACCGTCAATGGTGAGAAATTTGAGTTTTTATATGAGTTAGAGCTAAGATATTTCTTTAAGACTGTACAATTTAGTCTGGGAGACGATGAGGATACAATGGTAGCTAAGATTGAGCATAGAGATGTTTTGATATTGTAACACCCCAAGATTTTATGAGAAATATTCTTTTTAATTTATTTGATGTCTTGTGTTGTAGGATACACCAAGATTATCTTTCACTATACGCAACATCGTATTAGCTTGCATTATATGAAACACTATTATTGGATCGTGTTACACACAATTTCAAGTTCATTTGATAGAAGTTATTCTACGCAACATTGAGTGTATATATATATATATATATATTTAATGTATAAATGAAATATGGTTGGATTCTATTATATGAAACAACAAAGGAATCTTGCACTACATACAACCCTGACTTGGCTTGCATTACATGCAATCACGACCTTTTCTGATAGCGTGTGTTGTATGCAATACCGAGTTTCACTAAACAATGATATGTTATTAAAATATTATATAAAATATCCGTTATGAATAGTAATACCCATTTTTTTAAATTTTATAAATTTTATCTTTCAAAATGGACTTCATTTTTGGATTTGGAATATTGAAATTAGCTTAGGGTGAATTTCTGGTATTTTTTTGAAAACTTTCAATTTTGGATGAATAGTGAAAACACTGAGTTATTGGTTAAACCCGAATTTTTATTTAAATAATAATTTATTTTATTTAAATTTATTTTTGGTCAAAATATATACATAATACCTATATAATATCAATGTAATTCATTGGAGTCATTTTATAATAATTTTAGATATATAAAAATTTTATTGACTTTTTTACCGTCTTTTACCCACCTCCTAGGAGAATTTGAAAATTTACATAAAACATAATTTTACTGCTTCTGTGAGTGGAATTTCAAAAATCTGAGAGGCACGGTTGATATCAGTAAGTAAAATGTGGTTCAATAAGATAAAAATATTTTTTGGTGAATAGTAACTTTTTACTTGTATTTGCAACGGTTAAAAGTAAATATGGTAACTTAGGGTAAAATTGATATTATTATTACCCTTAAACTTGTCCTAATTCTATTGGACAAGTTTAATTCTTCAAAAAATAACCTTATTAAAAAAATATGACCCTTTAGGTCCACTTGGATTAGATTAGGACACTTATTATTATTTTATTTAAAGAAGAGTTAAAAGAGTTAAAATCAAAGTTTAATAACTAAAACATTTTTAATATATGGTTATACATAAGATAAATTAGAATATAAATATTAATTAGAAATATAAAATGGTTTCCTACATAAAGGTATTTTATTTATAGTTTTTAGACATTAAATAATTTAATTTATTTATGACACAATGATGATGCAGTAATTACCTTATTAATGAAATGTTAACATAATTGATATTATAAGTACCCAAATAAATGTAATATGAGACTTTTTATGAATTAAACTAATTTTATAGGTTAATATAACATATTATGGTTATTTAGATGAATTTTTTTCGAATTAATAATGCTGTTATAAATTTAGAGAAAACAAAATACCAAATATTGTCAAAATTGACATAAAGGAGTTTTTAAAACAAATATTATATTGTTAATTGATATAATGGTCCTAAAAATATATTTTTCAGTAAAAATATTTATATAATAATATATATGACATTAATGAACCAATTGGGGTTCGATTGGTAGTTTATAGTAAGTTTATTAACCATATAGTGTAAGAATTCAAGAAGGCACGGTAAAAGTTAAATTATTTAACTTAGAGTTAAATCTAAATGATAAGGTTAACATGGTAACCTAAACATGTCTAAAACCTATTGTCTGAGGTTATTTTGACCCATCCCCACCCTATACTCAAAATAAGTTACTTTGGAGCCATTATAAACCGAATATAAATTTATTATAAAATAATATTTTGTGTTTTTCCTAAGGTGCCCCTCTCCTCCCTAATAAAAGGGCACCTCTTCCCTCTCCACTCTACAACATTTTGAGCCTTCAAGCTCAACCAAACCCTATAAATTTCCCTTATACACTTCCCTAAAAGTATACTAGATGTTCTGGTCTTCTTCAAAGACCATATTTAAGGTCCTAAGAGGAGGTTAAGAGGAGGCGCGTCGAAGAAGAGGTAATCTCTTCTACCGTTTCTTTCAAGATTCTTTATTCTTCTACTTCTTCTTCTTTAGTTGTTTAATTATAAAGTAATGACATCAGTATAAATAATATACTTATTTTTTATTATAAATATGAAACATCCCCATTTCACCTTATATCCATCCTACGGAAAACAAAATCAATGCACGTGTGTACGTACGGAATACCGTCTCCACGCCGTGGTGTAATCTGTTTTTCCACCACCACCTTACTTGGATGGGTATAATAGTGTAAATAATAACTATATATAGTTATTATAACATCATACAGATTATGAGATATTATATCATCCACTCCAATTCCATTTAATAATTATCGGAACGATATCATCACTCGTGCGTACGTACGGATTACTGTCTCCACGATGCGATGAGATTCATTCTCCATGTTAACCATTCAAGAATGATTATAAAGTATATATAATGAATAATAATTATATATATGTCATAATAATACTACTTTATTTATTTATATATATATATATATTTCATTTACTTACTTCTATTCAATTCAATAAGGAAAGGAAAACAGTGTTCATGCGTACGTACGGGCTACCGTCTCCATGAACGGTGTGTTTCATTTCATTTATCTATCTATTATATATATATATATATACTGAATATATATGATATATAAATAATGTTTTAAATTCTGTAAGTAATTAAATCATGATATAAGTAATATTAATATCAAGAACAATAAGTCCAAACACGTACGATAAATGAAACGAATATTACCCAAAACATTACTTTAACATGGAATTGACAAATGAACGGGTAATATAAAGACCTAAGTGAATCATATATGATATAATAATAATGACTATGATTCTGTAATAACTCAATGACATTATTTAAATCATTATACAGGAGGTTCGGATATGTACAAAGCATATTCGACCTAAGGTAAGGGATAATTTTGCAAATCACATTTTTATCCGAGATTGCTTATACGTAAGTATTTACTGGGGTTATATTTTCATCCATGTCTATAAATTTTTTTTTCATAAAGTGTTTATTATTCTTCCATGTATGTTTAAAGTCATGTTTACCCATCTTTTACTTTTACATTGTGTTATGGAAGGAATCTTTCTTTTTTTTATCACATGAGCAACTTTTTGACTTTTCCAGAAAAATACGAGGAGAATATTTTTTTAACTTATACGGCTTGAATGGATTTTTACTATTTCATAATGACTTATTTAAATAAATCTTACTCTAAAAAAAATCATGACTATTTTCAGAGAAATCCTTTTCATTTAAAATTGTATGGAATTTTGTGAAAAAAATGATTTTAAAGAAGAAAGGATATTTTCCTCAAGAATTCATTTCAAGTGTTTTATCAAAACCAATTTCCATCTAAGATGAAATAATTTCATATGTCTATGTTTCAAGTATAATATCTCTATGATTTACATGGTTTCACTTTTCTTATGATGAAATGATATCCACTTGTTTTATATGGATTATTTTATGATGTCATGATGTTTATGAAACCCATTTTATTCTTTGGGTTATGATGAATGATTTATGTTTATGTTGTGTCACACGTAAGAATGATTTCATTAGGAGATGGGTGGGACCTATATCTCCCTCAAATTCATTGGGTAACGATTTATATCTCATGAGATAGACAAGGTTTGAATAGTAGGTTAATCTGGTTCAGTGATACAGGACTGGAACGAGGAGTGAACTCGATTCAGTAAGGGACATTGTCCACTAGGATGGTGTTTGCATCAATGCCTTGGATACTATGGAAATAATATCATGTTATTAATGTTTTTCCACAATTACATGTTTTATTCCCATGTTATTTAATCATGATTTATGTTCCATTATAATCTATGCCTTATGTACTGCCATTTTTATGTCATTGCTCAAGATTTTGATGTTTAAACATTATGTTCATGTTTTTAAATTCAAATGTATATGGTTTGTTTTATTTTCTCCATGCTTACCCTTACTGATCATTTGAGCTCACCCTTTATATGTTTTCTTTTCCCCATGATTTAATGAAGGGTTTTAGGTAGAAAAAAAAAGAAGATCATTATGAGAGATTTTGAAGATCTTTCACCATGATTAGAATATTATGTTCTGAGTTTCTAAAGAAACTAAACTAATATGGTCTTTGGGCATTTTTTTTATGTATTAAGTATTACACAAAATTAATGTAATATCCATGTACGTCAAGATTTGGGTCTCTACAGTTGGTATCAGAGCAGAGGTTTAGTTAACCTTTGGAAACTAGGATGCGAAAACTTTAGTGAGATCCCTAGATATATTTCTATGGTATGTCTAGGGATGTCCTTAAGGTTAAGTATAAGTGTAGTTTTTAGTCCTAGAATTATGGTAAAGATATTAGAATTTAACCTAAGATGTTAGATATTGAAGGTACTCCCCCTTGATTATGTTGTTTTTCTAGTATGATTTTTTCCTCTCACACTATTCTTTTTGGATTTTAGAAAATTGCTAGAAACAGGGAGATTCACGATAATGGAGGATATGATGCACAATGAAATGATATTCTTCATGAGAAACCAAAGGAAATGGGATTTGGAATTCCAAACATTGTTATTATGCCTAATCAGAAATCTCATAATATGATCAATAATCTCGACTTTGGTAAGTATCCCGACTCAGCTAATAAGAGAAAGATGGAGTTTCATGATGATCATAGAAGAAAGAAAGTTCAATTCCCCTCATGTATGTCATGTGGGAAGAGACATAAGGGAGAATGTTTCAAAGTAACTAGAAGATTATTTGGGTGTGGAAAATAAGGACACAAAGCCAGTAATTGTAAAGGAAAAGGTTTAGTTAACCCCATGGACAAGGATAATGGTACTGCTAAGACATCAACAAAGGTTAAATGTTTTAAATGTGGAATTTACGGGCATTATGAAAACCAATGACCTAAGGGAAAGTTTCATGAAGAAAATCATCATGGTTGTATGGGTGGTATTTATGTTTATGATGATGAATAGACTACAAATGATATGTGAGATGAAAGAATTGTTGAAGCTTGGTAAACGGTTTAAGAAGGTAGTGGAACGATTGCATGTTTATCAAGAATAATGTATGGAACTATGGAATAAAGAAACATCTAAGGATTATTACACTATTGTTTTTTCAAAAGTATTTGGAATTATATGTTGAATGGTACCGGTAACCATGAAAAGTGATTTTGGAAAGAAGATGATATGCGCATAATGAAGGGATAGAGAGAAAATGAAATGTTTGATAGTATTCATGAGCTCATGACTGATATAAGAACAAAGTGACATCATGGTTTGATTATATAGAAATTTTGTGATTTTTGTTTGTGGAAAGAGTTAACTTTTGATAGTATTCATGTTTTCACTAATGTTCTATGATAATTTATGTTTCAAAATAATACATGATTAAGGTATTCACATGATTGGAATGTGACCAACAAGATATATATTATGATAAATTATGGTATTCACGTGCTTGTTATGTGACCTTTCAAGTAATCGTTTTCTTTATACTATGATTTTGGACAGAAGTATTTTGGATAAGACTAAAGATTAGAATGAATTAATTTAGACATAAGATATTATTTTTTAAGGATTGAATTTTTTCGATATTATTGAAGGAATGTTATAATAATGTAGTTTTAGAAAAAGGGACAACCTGAAGGATGGGTGACAACCCATCGCGTCGGACAGGGTTGCGGGAATTGAACCCACAACTGAAGTGAGACAGGCCTTTATCGCCTACCTCTGGCCTACAGGAAGTCCTTGGTTATTAGAAATTATATTTATTTTATTAAGCGGTAAGATAGTTGAAGTATAAGTCCATTTTTGGAATCATATATGGTTAATCTCACCATAGATGGACTTAGGTATATTTAATAACTTTTTCTAAACTTTTGTTTGAGACAGATGTAATGACCTATCATTCTATCTCATGATCTTCTAACAATTCAAGAAAGACAAATTCAACTTTATTTCTTTAAATAAGAGATGAAGTGGAAATTGTTCATGGAATGACCAATGATGATATTTCATTGAAATCAAGTAAGTATTTCTCCTTGTGAAAAAATTTATCAACATTTGGGAAATGATTTTGAAAACCAAAATCATTATCCTAGTACCCTCATATTCGATGAATCAGATGGTACCTTAGATCATCACAAATTTATGGCTTTGTGATTTTTGGATTTTTCATAGCCATGTTCTCTACCACTCTTCATTAGAACATGATGGTTATATTTCTTTTCCATATCCATATTTTCACCTATGTTCTCCTATGTGGAAACCCAGTAATGAGTTAATTTGGGTAACCATTACATTTCTTTTTAAAATTATGTTTTAGAATTCCTTTTTACGATGTGGGTTTCTATGAATGAAACTTTCAAGTAGTAAACCATTTATAACCCCAACGAATTTCCAGGGTGAAATTCATTTTAAGGGGGTAGAATGTAACACCCTGAGATTTTATGAGAAATATTCTTTTTAATTTATTTTATTTCTTGTTTTTTATGCTACACCAAGATTATCTTGCACTATACGCAACACTGTATTAGCTTGCAGTATATGCAAAACTATTCTTGTATCGTGTTACACACAATTTCAAGTTCGTTTGATAGAAGTTATTCTACGCAACATTGAGTGTATATATATATATATATATTCAATGTATCAATGAAATATGGTTGGATTCTATTATATGCAAAAATAAAGGAATATTGCACTACATTCAACCCTGACTTGGATTTCATTACACGCAATCGCGACCTTCCCCGATAGCGTGTGTTGTACGCAATATCGAGTTTCACTAAACAATGATATGTTATTAAAATATTATACAAACTATCCGTTATGAATAGTAATACCCACATTTTGAAATTTTATAAATTTTATATTTCAAAATGGACTTCATGTTTGGATTCGGAATATCTATATTAGCCTAGGGTGAATTTTTGTTATTTTTCTGAAAACTTTCAATTTTTTATAAATAGTGAAAACACTAAGTTAAGGGTTATAATCGACTTTTTATTTAAATAATCATTTATTATATTTAAATTAATTTTAGGTCAAAATTGATACATAATACCTATATAATTTCAATTTAATTCATTGGAGTCATTTTATAATAATTTTTTATATATAAAAATTTTATTGAATTTTTTACCGTCTTTTACCCACCTCCTAGGAGAATTTGCAAATTTACATAAAACATAATTTTACCACTTTTTTAAGTGGAATTTTAAAAATCTAAGAGACATGTTTGATATCAGTAAGTAAAAATTGGTTCAATAAGATAAAAATATTTTTTCGTGATTAGTAACTTTTTACTTTTATTTACCATAGTTAAAAGTAAATAGGGTAATTTAGGTTAAAAATGATATTATTATTACCCTAACACTTGTCCTAATTCTATTGGATATGTTTAATTCGCCCAAAAACAACATTAGTAATAAAATACAACCCTTTAGGTCCACTTGGATTAGATTAGGATAGTTATTATTATTTTATTTAAAGAAGAGTTAAAAGAGTTAAAATCAAAGTTTATTAACAAAATCATTTTTAATATAAGGTTATACATAAGATAAATCAGACTATAAATATTAATTTTAAAGATAAAAATATTTCCTACATAATGGTATTTTATTTATATTTTTTAGACATTAAATAATTTAATTTATTTATGACACAATGATGATGCAGTAATTACCTTATTAATGAAATATTAACATAATTGATATTATAAATACCCAACTAAATGTAATATGAGAATTTTTTTTAATTGCACCAATTTTATAGGTTAATATAACATATTAGGGTTGGTTAGATGAATTTTTTTAGAAATAATAATGCTGTAATGAATTTAGAGAAAACAAAATGCTAAATAGTGTCAAAATTGACATAAAAGAGTTTTTAAAACAAATATTATATTATTAATTGATATAATGGTCCTAAAAATCTATGGTGCATCTGAAAGACTTATATAATAATATATAAAATATTAATAAACCAATTGGGGTTTAATTTCTAGTTTATAGTAAGTTTATTAATAATATAGTGTAAGAATTCAAGAAGACACGGTAAAAGTTAAATTATTTAACATAGAGTTAAATCTAATTGATAAGGTTAAAATGGTAACCTAAACTTGTCTAAAACCTATTGGTTGAGATTATTTCTACCCATCCCCACCCTAGTCTTGAAATAAGTCACTTTGGAGCCATTATAAACTGAATATGAATTTATTATAAAATAATATTTTAAGTTTTTCCTAAGGTGCCTCTCTCCTCCCTTATAAAAGGGAACCTCTTCCCTCTCCAATTTACAACATTTTGAGCCTTCAACCTCGGCCAAAACCTGTCCATTTACCTTATCCACTTAACTAGAATTATACTATAGGTTCAGGTTTTCTTAAAAGACCAAATTTGGGTCCTAAGAGGAGGTTACGAGGAGGCACGTCAAAGAAGAGGTAATCTCTTCTACCGATTCATTCAAGATTATTTATTCTTCTAACTACTCTTTTATAGTTGTTTCCTTATAAAGTAATGACTTAAGTATAAATAATATACTAATATGTTATTATAAATATGAAACAACCCCATTTCACCTTCTATCCGTTCTACAGAAAATGAAATCACCGTGTGTGCGTACGTACGGAATACCGTCTCCACGCTGTGGTGTAATCTGTTTTTCCACCACCACCTTACTTGGATAGGTATAATGGTGCAAATAATAACTATATATGGTTATTATAACATCATATAGATTATGAGATATTATATTATCCACTCCAATTCCATTCAATAATTATGGGAATGATATCATCACTCGTGCGTACATACGGATTACCGTCTTCACGACGCGATGAGATTCATTCTCCATGTTAACCATTCAAGAATTATTATAAATTATATATAATGAATAATAATGATATATATGTCACAATAATACTAATGTATATATATATATATTTCGTCTACTTACTTCTATTTAATTCAATAAGGAAAGGAAAACAGTGTTCATGCGTACGTATAGCCTACCATCTCTATGAACGGTGTGTTTCATTTAATTTATCTATCTATTATATATATATATACTGAATATATATGATATATAAATCATGTTTTACATTTTGGAAGTAAGTAAATCATGATATAAGTAATAATAATATCAAGAACAACAAGCCCAAACACGTACGATAAATGAAACGAATATTACCCAAAATAGTGTTTTAACATGGAATTAACAAATGAACGGGTAATATAATGACCTAAGTGAATCATAGATGATATCATAATAATTACTATGATTCTTTAGTAATTCAATGATATTATTTAAATCATTGTACAAGAGGTTCGGATATGTACAAAGCATATCGGACCTAAGGTAAGGGATAATTTTTCAAATCTCATTTTTATCTAAGATTGCTTATATGTAAGTATTTAATGTGGTTATATTTTCACCCATGTCCATAAAAATGTTTTTCATAAAGTGTTTAATATTCTTCCATGTATTTTTATAGTCATTTTTACCCATCTTTGACATTTACATTGTGTTATGGAAGGAATATTTCTTTTGTTTACTATACGAGAAACTTTTTGACTTTTTCGGAAAAAGTACGAAGAAAATGTTTTTTTAACATATATGGAATGAGCAGGTTTTTACGATTTCATAATGACTTATTTCAATGAATCTTCCTCTAAAAAAATTCATGATTATTTTCAACTAAATCCTTTTCTTTTAAAATTGCATGGCATTTGGTGAAAAGAAAATGATTTTAAAGAAGAAAGGATATTTTCCTCAAGAATTCATTTCAATTGTTTTTTCAAAACCATTTTCCATCTAAGATGACATTATTTCATATGTGTATGTTTTATGTATAATGTCTCTATGCTTTATATGGTTTCAATTTTCTTGTGATGAAATGATATCCATTTGTTTTATATGGATTATGTTATGATGGGATGATGTTTATGAAACCCATTTTATTCTTTGGGTTATGATAAATGATTTCATTAAGAGATGGGTGGGACTTCTATCTCCCTATAATGCATTGGGTAAAGATTTATATCTCATGAGATAGACAAGGATGGAATGGTATGTTAATCTGGTTCAGTGATACAGGACCGGAACGAGGAGTGAACTCGATTCAGTAAGGGACTTTATCCACTAGGATGGTCTTTGCAGCAATTCCTTGGATACTATGGAAATAATATCATGTGATTAATGGTTTTCCACAATTACATGTTTTATTACCATGTTATTTTATCATGATTTATGTTCCATTATGATCTATGCCTTATGTACTACCATGTTTGATGTCATTGCTCAAGATTTTGATGTTTAAAAATTATGTTCATGTTTCTAAATTCAAATGTATATGATTTGTTATATTTTCTCCATGCTTAATCTTACTGAGCATTTGAGCTCACCCTTTATATGTTTTATTTTCCCCAGTATTTAAATAAAGGTTTTAGGTAGGAAAAAAAGAAGATCCTTATGGGAGATGTTGAAGATCTTTCACCATGATTAGAATATTATGTTCCGAGTTTCCAAAGACACTAAACTAATACTTTATTTGGGAATTTTTTTGTTATGTATTAATTATTCCCCAAAAGTAATGTAATATCCATGTACGTCAAGCTTCGGGTCTCTACAGATATCCTCTTTGGAGATCAGTCAGGTACTGGACTTCCCTCATGGGGGAGTCTTTCATTTTTAGTCGAAGAATATTGGATATTCAGTACATAAGTCTGAAGATATTATGTATTTTATTTTTGGTTCTAAATCTATAAGAAAGATGTTTATAAAGGACTTGGAGCCTGATCAGAAAATCCTAGTGAAGATTGTGCAAATAGGGATTGAACTTAGGATGTCTGAGTTGGATAAAATCTTGTATCCAGATATGTTTATAATGTATCTATTGATGAGTGATATAAGACTTAATTTTCCTAGTTACATCATAAGGTACTTTAATAATTGTTGTCAAACAGAAGCTCGCGTGAATTTCTTTCCGTTTGGTAGATTCATCTCAAAAATTTTGTTTTAAAATGATATGGTAAGGCTGGTAGAAGCCAGAGTATGATGCCATCATAGTAACACTTTTGGTGCTGGAACCCTGAGAAATATTGGTTACTTATAGAGCATATTTAAAGGAAATATTTTTCCAGTAGGAGCTGATGAAGATGAAGAGAGTTCTCAGGCTCAGTCTACTAAGTCCAAGGAAGGATAGGGTGAATTAAGAGTGAGCACTACTATGAGAAGAATAATATTTGAAACTGAAGAGGCCCAAGAAGAATAAAATCAGGAGGGACTTTAGATTCAATGGAAAAGAGATGTTATTTCTTATGAGGAAATTGGTTCACATGATTTAACATCAATAGATTTACTCACTTACAGTTTTTTCAGCGAGGCAATTGTTGAGAAGCAACAAGAAAGGGATACTGCTCAAATTAAGGTGAATCCTCAAGTACAATCTAAAACCCAAGCATAAACTGAAACTGAGACTCAAGAATAGGTTGTGGTTGTAACCGAAAATGAACCTCAAATTGTAGTTGAAGCTGAAGTTACAATTGAAAAGGAAAATGAGGTAGAGTCTGATGAGAATGTTTCTGAGGTTAAAATAAAGGTAATTCATGATGATTTTTCTATGGAAGAGTCTGAAAAAGACTATGAGGAAATGTCTGTGGACCAGAAAACTCTAGAGAAAGCAAAATAAAAATCTGATGCAGACTCTTTTCAATTAGTACTACTACATCAAGTACAATCTGAAAATGAGAATCAAGCACAGGGTGCCTCAAATTCAATGAATAAGGAAGTAGAAGAACTGTACAAAAATTTGTCCAATTTGGAATCTGAAAATGTTTATCTGAGGAGAGCCTTAGAAAAAGAACAGTGAAAATTTCAGAGACTTAAAGGAAGTACAGTTTTAAGGTAGGAAGTTGGAACTTTTAAGAAAGAGATGTTAACAGATGTATACAAGATAAAATCAGAAATGGTGATGAAGTCAGATCTATCAGAGTTTAAAGACTATATGGAGACATCGTTTGCATATCTTAGGACTGGTGAAGCTAGTGGAACAGGTATGTCACCTGATTTAATCATAATATTTCAGGCTATCACTACAGCAATGAGGAATATTAATGATAGATTGCATGATCTGCAATGAAATAGTTCTCCACTATCAGTTTTATTAGATAATTAGAAGTTTTTGGTTAACCAGTTAACCTCCAGTGAACCAAGAATTAAAACTGTACAGACTCAATTCATAGAAATTTTAACCCTATTTATGGAGAAGGAAGAGAGACTTCATGAGTTTTTTAGAGTCAACTTGATAGAAGATGTCCATATGACTCATGAGAATATAGATCTTATTATCAAACTGAGAGATGGAATGATGAAAAGGTTGAGGGAGATGTTGATATAAATCAAGGTAGTAATTTAGAGGAGATATAACTTATCTCATACCCTTACCACACCATGATTCATGTGTTCATCCTGATTGTCCCTATTCCATGTTATCAATAAAAATTTTGATTCATTCTATATTTGTGTGTTTTTATTTGTTTTACTGTCTTTGTTTCAATATGTCGGTAATCCAGATTTAATTATTGCAAACAGTTAATAATAGCATTTACTTAAGTTCAGTGCTACATTATTTTGTTTTATTCCATATTCTAAAATTCTTTTTGATATCACAAAAAGGGGGAGAAATGTGGATAAACACAACATTTTTTAGGGAGAAATTTGATTTAAGGGCAAGAAATTAAGTTAAATTTAATATTGTAATATTGTATTTGTCTTTGCAAAATTCAAAACTATATGTACTTAATTTTGTAAGTTAATTTCATTGGTTATTTTATGGATTTTTTGATCATCAAAAAGGGGGAGATTGTTGAGAAAGTTTTGTTTTCTACAATACATAATGTTTTATTTAACGAGGGGGAGATTGTTGAGAACAATACTCTATCTCTATGATGATTTTGATGCTCACAAATACCCTTAAGTTTTTTCTAATGATTTTATTTTTAAGTATATTTCAGGAATTTATTATTCATTATATTTTTATTTCTGGAAGAAATATTTATGTTCTTGAACAACGAGCCTTAATTGCTAAATTATTTGCATTAACATGTTGTGGAAACACTGTTCATGCTTTACATATTCAAGAATTTCTTAAGCATGTTCTGGAATCATTATTCATACCCTAAGTGGAGAAACGTTGCGTAAGGATGGAATACGGTGTATACATTATGAGTTATCAGAAAAGTATGGTTAATCAAAAATACTTTATCAGAAAAGTATGAAATAGGAACCCTGCGTTAGGAAGCAACCCTATGTTTGGGATGTTGAAAAGTATGGTTCATCAACCATACTTTTACAAACAACCTTACGTTTGAATGTTTAAAATAAAAGTATGGTTCATCAACCCTAAGTTTGTATTCAACCTTACATTTTAATTTTGAAAAGAAAATTATGGTTCATCAACCCTACATTTTTATTCAACCTTATGTTTGAAAGATCCATGATATACAGTTCAACCTTACGTTTGGTGTCGGAAAATTGAAAACGATATTATTTTGCAACGGTCTGCAAGCGAATTATTTGGATGATTTAAAGCTGGATTAAAAGTTTTTTTTGAAAAGTGTATTTGAATAATTCAAAGTTGTTTTATCTATGATTCTGAGGATCAGTTTAAAAGGAGATTTTCATGCCGAATTTCAAGGGGAGTTATGACTAATCTGTTAATTCAAATGTTTGAATACAGTGAGTCAGAAGGCGACTTTTATAGATCTAAATTTTTAGGATAAGTGTTTGTTGTTATACATAGAGAATACATATACACGATTTTCCAAAACAATAATGACAAATATATATATAAAGGGAGAAAAACAGAGACTATCAATAACACAGATCTTCTGATTATGAAGAGTGACAAAGCTCTTTTTATCTAAGAAGAATAATCACGATAGAAGATTCACTCATTCGACATCGAAGATCTGTTGTGAATCTACTACTGCTAAAGTTGCAAATTATATTTCTATTACTACTGCAATAGGATCGACTCAGAATGAATCTTACTTGAAGATCATTATTTCTGAAGGCGATGATCTATCTACTATCAATTTCATTCTGTTTCCATTGTTAAGAACAACATGAAAGTATTTTTCTAAAGAACATTTTCTTTTTTATCTTGGGTGACCGGCTTCTTGTACTAAGCTGTGTAGGTTGTGTGATTGAACCAAAAGGATTTTTTCTGTCTTAGATTGTAAAGGTGTCAACTTCCTGTACTCAGTTGTGAAATGGTCTGTTGATAAGAGTGTAAAGACCCATAAAATTCAAGGGAAATTTTTTCTTAATTTTCTTTATAATTTTACAAGAGCGCGGTTTCAGACGGCACCTGATTCCGAGGCCCGGAGTGCCCGGAGTTAATTTCCGAAGTTTTTCTCGGGTACGTTCAGTGAACGAACGAGCGGGAATTCTTAACTTTTGATCCGGTGCTCGGAATTGAAATCCGAGGGCACCGATGAACTCGCAGCGCCGATATTCGCTTAAAGAGACCTTTTCGGGAGTTGCGTTTGTTGTGGGTTGAAAGTTAAGTTTTGGGGTTTTCAGTTGAGTTAAATAAATTTTGTGTAAGACAAATTTTATTTTTAGTTTGTTAAAAACCTACCAAAGGGGGTTGGAAGTGGGACCCACACCCACTTAACCTCCCTTGGGAGGATTAAGTGTGGTGGGGCCCACACGAACCCCTAGACTTTTCAAGTTCCCTTAACCCCCTCTTAATTAGCTTAAGTTACTCTTAATTAATTTTGGGAGTTAAACCCTTTTTGAATTTCAAACTTTTGAAATTCTTATGTGTTTTGTAATAATAAAATAAGATGTTATCTTATTTTATGATGGGTTGTTTGTTTGTCTCCTTGAGAGCTTTTGGAGAGCTTCCTCTTCATCTTCAAGCTCTGACGAAGAACGAAGAACGCTCAAACTCCGACGAAGAACGACGCCTCTCTTCTTCGTCCTCGGTGTCAACAAGAGGGAACGCCGCTTCCTCCTCGGACCTTATTCGTCGGCAAACGAAGATCCGCCAACGACGTGTCTCTTCGGGCATATCTCTTCGTCAACGGATTTGACGAACGACGACCGCGACGCCCGACCTCCGTGACGCCGTCTTCCGCGGAACGTAGACGAATCTTCGAATCTTTAACCCGAGGTAGGGGTTGTTGTTTCATTCTTTAATTATTCCATTTCTTGCTCGTGGATCGCATGTCTACGTGAGGCTTTGAAATATTTCATTTAAGTGTTATAGTTAACGCGAGGGGGGCCGGACCGCACGAACACGACCGAACCCCCCCTCCATCGTTCTTGTTTAATTCTTGCGGTGGAAGCAAAGTGGCGTGGTGCCGTCGCACCACGCGGATTACCGTACGTTTATTTTACGTGGCGCCGTCGCGCCACGCCGAGGTAGAAACTTCAAGAACGCGACGCCGTCGCGCCGCGTTGAAAAGAATCAAAGTACGGCGAAGGGGCGCGGTGCCGTCGCACCACGCCGGATGACGAACGCCGCGGCCGGTTCCGGGCCGCGGCGGGACGAGGAGACCGCGGCCGGTTCCGGGCCGCGGCGGAAGAGAAGACCGGCGGCCGGGCCGCCGGCGTCGGAAGCCGAAGAGGGGACCGGAAATTCCGGTCCCGTTGGAGAAAACCGGCCGGCCAGCTGGCCGGCCGGATGCCGTTAAACCGGGGAATTAATTCCCCGGCCAGCATGCTAAACCACCCTCTTAAAGAGGGGGGGCGGTTTTAATTAAAGGGAGGGGGCAGCCGGCCCCCTCGGTTCCGCACCAGCAGGCCCCCCACGTGGGGGGGGCTTCTTTAAAAAAAAAGGGGTGCGGCCCTTTGTGCCGCGCCGCCCCTCAAAAACCGCGGGGCTTAGCCCCCGCGTGCGCAGCCTCCTCGCGGCGCCAGGCCGCCGCGGCCCGCCGCGCCGCCGCGCCGCCGCCGCCCGCCGCCGGCCACCGCGCCACCCAGGGGGGGGGGGGGGGTCGGGCCGGGTCGGCCCGGACCCGGACCCCCCGTTTCGAACCAGATTTGGTTTTTCGCCCATAACATGAGCCTCGGACCTCCGAATGACGAACCGTCTGCGGCAACGCGATCCTTGAATCGAGACGGTCGTTTCGGTATATCGCACTCAAGGTTTCGGTATACCTTGAGTTCGGCCGGGTTGGTTCGTTCACGAAACCAACCGGGCCTTCGGAGCGGAAACGCTCATATCTTGAGCTACGGACGTCCGATTGACATGCCGTCAGTCGCGTAGTGTTCCTCTTAGTGAGACGGATCTTTTGGCATACTCCGCCCGAGGTTTGGACGTAGGTGGAGTACGGTCGGGTTGGTTTAGCCTTAAAAACCAACCGGGCCCCGGCGACGAAAATGCCAATAACTCTCAGACCGGGGGTCCGATCGACGCGCCGTCTGTTGCGTTGAGTTCCTTTTGACGATACGGAACTTTTGGATACATCAACTCTGGTCTTTGTGACAGTTGATGTATCAGCCTCTCGGCTCGTGGAGCGGACCCTCCGTACGAGCTTGCTGTGTGCGGGAACCCTAGTGCTGGCTGCGACTGTTCTTCTGCTACGACTGCTACTGTGACTGCGACGACGACAGTACAGAGATCCTGTGTGGATTCGACGACGACAGTACAGAGATCCTGTGTGGATTCGACGACGACAGGACAGAGATCCTACGTGGATCAGTGCTACAGGTCCTGTGTGGGCCCGATCCTGTGTGGGTCCTTGCGCTCAGCGGTTCTGTGTGAGCCAGCGCCTACAGGTTCAGTGTGAGCCCGATCCTGTGTGGGTCTTCTGCGGGGGTTAGTTACCTATCGATCCTTCGTGGGTCCGACGACTTAGATGGATCAGTGATCATCTTTATCGTCCTTGAAGAAGTATACCTGTGTGAGCTGAATCCTGTTGCTTTCCTGTGTGGATTGTGTTGTGCAATCCTGTGTGGATTATGTTTTGCTTTCCTATGTGGAATACGTATACTTTCCTGCGTGGACTGAGTTGTACTTGGGCTCGGAGGTTGGAGCGTATTTTAATTGATGACTTAGGTATATGTATGGGCATATACCTAAGCAGTGTCGGTTGTTACTTCGTGATTGTACTTTTCTTCGTGGTTTATCCTTTGTGGATTTGAGAGACCTTCAGGGGTCTCGGGGTCCCTACTGAGTAGCTTATACTCACCCCTGCACGGGCTTTGCCCGCACTACGTTGTGTTGGTTGCAGACGACGGACAGCGTTGACCTTAGCTGAGGTTTGTAGAGCGGGACGGTACCCGGAGGTGGACCACTGGGCGGGACGTACACGGAGCGGACGGCGGGACCCGTGGAGCAGAGGAGCTATCTGTACCCACCCTTCAGGTGGGATTTCCGGTGGACAGCTCGGAGTAGCGGCTTTTACTTTACAGTTGCTGTTTTTTCCTTTTCGAGTTGTACTTTACTTTCAGTTTGGGTTTGTATTCTGGCCCATTTACTTTTCCGCACTTTCAGTTGTACTCTGCTTGTTTAGTGTTTACTTTCCGCTTGTTTACTCTGTGGTGTGTGTTTACTTATCAAAGGCAATGCCTTCCCTTTTTACCGGAATTTACGCCTTGGTGCTAGTCGCCAGCCCCTGGCCTATGGAAGGCGGGCTTGGGGTAGTCACGGCACGGACCCCGAGGGCGGGTCGTGACAAATTGGTATCAGAGGGGTTCGGTTCTACCGCGAACTCTGATCTTTTCTATGTGAAGCAATAATGTTTAGCGTATTGAGTGTGGTTATCAGTCCAGGGAGTCCAGTGTTGGTGCGGCGGCCGACGTATCCGTACACCAGGACCCTGACTTCTGATTTCCGACTTAATGCACGAAAACATTAATTGCGTGTGTGTTTCAAAGTTTTCTTTGTGATTACTTATATCAGCTCACCAGGTATACTGTTCTAACCGTGGCGCACCTGTTTCCTTTTCAGGATGGCCCCACGACGGCAGCCAGCTAGGGTTCCGAGAGTCGAGCGAGACGACAGCCCACCGAGCGACGAGGCCTCGGTGCAGGGCCCTTTGCCAGTAGTGGCACCGGCGGTAGCTTTACCCGCTGATCCCCCGATGCTTCCAGCAGCAGCCGCTGACGATGCACGTCGCCTCAGCGCACTGCATGAGTTTCAGCGCCAGCGACCGCCCAGGTTTCGCGGGGAGACGGATCCCCAGGCAGCAGAGGACTAGCTGGAGGCAGTAGTTCGAGTGTTTAGGCTAGTGAGGACACCAGCAGACCTCATGGTGATCCTCGCTGCGAGCCTATTACACGCAGCAGCAGGACGATGGTGGAGCTTGATGCTCCAGGTGCACGATGAGGCATCTCTACTTTGGACGGACTTTGAGAGCCTCTTCCGCTCGGAGTTCGTCCCAGCCACCCTTCGTGCGGTGCGTATCCAGGAGCTTCTACAGCTGCGGCAGGGCAGCATGACGGTCGCTCAGTACTCGGCGAGATTTACCGATCTCTCGCGCTACTCGACCGACATGGTACGGGACCCATTCTTCCAGGCCCGGACCTTCGAGCAGGGTTTGAGACACGAGATCAGGGCATCGCTGATCTCCCTCAGCATACCGACTCAGACAGGAGTACTGGAGCGGGCCCTTCTGATCGAGAGCTTCCTTGCTGAGTCTACACCAGCATAGAGACCCACCGCAGGGCGGCACGTGGCGGAGTCATCTGCAGCAGGCAGTCGACGGATGACTCAGGGGACCAGACAGACCAGACCTTCGGGCAGACGATCTCAGGGCACTGGCTCAGCAGTACGGGGCACACAGCGCGGAGCCAGTCTTACGAGAGGCAGACAGTGCTACTCGTGCGGCGGGCAGGGCCACATGGCTCGTGACTGCCCGACCCGTCGTGCCGAGGAGCAGCAGTCAGTTGATGGACCACCGAGGCAGAGGCAGAGGGTCGACCGTGGCGGTCCGCAGGGAGGAGGCGGACGAGGCAGAGGAGCTGGACGAGCAGCTGGTGGTGGCCGACGCTTTGAGGCTCTACCACCACCACCACCAGGAGGTCCACCCCGACCACAGGGAGCTGGCGGGCAGCGACAGGCACAGCTCCAGGAAGCAGAGGCCTACGACCACGGCGTACCCGAGATGATTCGAGGTACTATCTGTGTCTATTCCACCCTTGCTGCAGTTCTTATAGACATAGGAGCGAGTCACTCTTTCATAGCCGCTGCCCTTGTTCGGAGCTCGGAGATTCCGACAGAGCCGTTGGCTCGATCCTTACGGCTAGAGACTCCTACGGGAGCAGACTCGACGATTACGCACTGGTGCCGGCAGTGTGAGCTTACTCTAGGAGGCGAGAGCTTCGGCTGGGATCTTGTTGTAGCAGCGTCGAGGCCTTACGACGTCATCTTGGGCATGGATTGGTTGTCTACGGTCCATGCACAGATTGACTGTTTTAGGCGCAAGGTGCGATGTGTACGCACCGACGGGAGCAGGTTCACCTTCACCGGCGAGAAGGGAGCCTTAGCAGCACAGGATGGACTTCCGCGGAGGAGAGGACAGCCCATCACTCATCAGTTGGCTAGCCTTATCCTTGGAGCAGTTGACGTGCGGAGTCCTGGTTTTCCTGCAGTGGTGGATCAGTTTGCGGACGTTTTTCCCGACGACGTTCCAGGGCTACCTCCTCGCAGAGAGGTAGACTTTTATATTGACTTGTACCCCGGGACAGCCCCGATATCCACTCCAGCATATCGGATGGCCCCCGCCGAGCTTCGAGAGCTACGGGTACAGTTGGAGGACTTGCAGGGCAAGGGGTTCATCCGACCCAGTGTTTCACGCTGGGCTTCCCCGATATTGTTCGCCAAGAAGGCGGACAGGAGCTTGCGACTTTGTGTTGACTATCGTCGCCTGAACCAGGTGACAGTGAGGAACAAGTATCCGCTACCAAGGATTGATGACCTCTTTGATCAGCTCAAGGGAGCACGGTGGTTCTCGAAGATAGACCTCAGGTCAGGCTATCATCAGCTCAGAGTCAGAGACGAGGATGTGCAGAAGACGGCCTTCAGATGTCGGTATGGCCACTATGAGTTCTTGGTTATGCCCTTAGGTGTAACCAATGCTCCAGCAGTGTTCATGGCTCTCATGAACAGGATATTTCAGCCATACCTCGATCGGTTTGTCGTGGTCTTCATCGACGACATTCTGATTTACTCTACGACAGAGGAGGAGCACGCCTATCACTTGCGAGTTGTCCTTGACACACTCCGAGAGAACCAGCTTTATGGTAAGCTCTCGAAGTGCCAGTTCTGGATACGTGAGGTCCACTTTTTGGGACACGTTATCTCTGAGGCGGGAGTTGCAGTGGATCCCGCGAAGATTGAGGCTGTGTTAGCATGGGAGCCACCCAGGAGCGTGACTGAGGTTCGGAGTTTCTTGGGACTAGCTGGATACTATCGGAGATTTGTGCCGAACTTCTCCAGAGTTGCGGCATCACTCACAGCTTTGACGAAGAAGGGGAAACCATTCGTGTGGTCAGACAGTTGTCAGCAGAGCTTCCAGGAGCTGAGGCAGAGATTGACTAGCGCACCTATCTTGAGGTTGCCTGAGGAGGGAGTAGGGTACGTAGTCTACTGCGATGCATCAGGGACCGGACTCGGATGTGTTCTGATGCAGGAGCGGGCCGTGATCGCCTATGGATCACGTCAGTTGAGGCCGCATGAGCAGAACTACGCTACCCATGATCTGGAGTTAGCAGCAGTGGTCTTCGCTCTGAAGACATGGCGACACTATCTGATGGGCGAGCGCTTTACAGTCTTTTCCGATCATCAGAGTCTCAGGTATATCTTCTCGTAGAAGGACCTGAACCTGAGACAGCGACGATGGCTCGAGTTCCTCCAGGACTATGACTTTGAGATAGTCTATACCCCTGGGAAGGGGAACGTAGTAGCCGATGCCCTCAGCAGGAGGACGGGCATTCAGCTACTCGAGGAGGCGACGGAGCAGCTAGCCTCTTTGCAGATATCATTCGTGGATAGAGTTGGAGCAGCCTTTCTTCAGTCTCTCACAGTCACTCCTCCACTACTGCAGCGAGTCAGGGAGGCACAGCACGGGGACGCTGACTGTGAGACACGGCATGCACAGATATCCTTGGGACAGGCACCTGATGGTTTCTCCCTTGGAGCAGAGCACGACATCCTTTTCAGAGGACGTACCATGGTACCAGTCGCTTTGCGAGAGGAAGTGCTGAGGGAGTTTCACACTTCTCCTTTGGCGGTACATCCTGGAGTGGCGAAGATGTACCAGGATCTCAGACGACAGCACTGGTGGCCGGGCATGAAGAAAGCTGTAGCAGAGTTCGTTTCTCGATGCCTCACCTGTCAGCAGGTGAAGGCAGAGCATCAGGTACCAGCAGGCTTGGTACAACCCTTGGAGGTTCCGGAGTGGAAGTGGGACGGCATATCTATGGACTTCGTGACTGGACTTCCACGCACTTCCAGAGGTCACGACTCCATCTGGGTGATTGTTGACCGACTCACCAAGTCGGCACACTTCTTACCCATCAGAGAGCAGGGCTCAGTGGAGAGCTTGGGACGTCTCTACGTTCAGGAGATTGTGCGGCTCCACGGCGTGCCATAATCTATCGTTTCCGATTGAGATGCCCGCTTTACTTCCCGGCTTTGGAAGGGGTTACAGGAGGCGTTCGGTACGCAGCTACGTCTTAGCACAGCTTTTCACCCTCAGACAGATGGTCAGACGGAGAGGACCATTCAGACTCTCGAGGACATGCTCCGCGCATGTGTCCTTGACTTTGGTCGTAGCTGGGAGGACCACCTACCTTTGGTGGAGTTCGCATACAACAACAGCTACCACTCCACCATCGGGATGGCACCGTACGAGGCGTTGTACGGCCGACCTTGTAGATCTCCTTTGTGCTGGACAGACCCCGGAGAGTCAGCACTGGTGGGACCGGAGATGGTCCAGGCCACGACAGAGAAGGTCCAGGTCATCCAGGAGCGGATGAGGACAGCTCAGAGCCGGAAGAAGTCATATGCTGACAGGAGGCGGAGGCCACTGGAGTTCGAGGATGGCGACCACGTCTTCTTGCGGGTCTCACCTCGACGTGGTATTCGGAAATTTGGCCGAGGCGGCAAGTTATCTCCGCGCTTCATCGGACCCTTCCAGATTCTCAGCAGGATTGGCGAGGTGGCTTATCGCTTGGCTCTACCACCTCAGTTGCACCGGGTGCACGACGTCTTCCACGTATCCCAGCTGAGGAGATACGTGCACGACCCGACGCACATCATTGACCATGGGGAGCTTGACGTTGACGATGGGGCGACTTTTACGGAGGTCCCGGTGGAGATAGAGGATCGACAGGAGCGGGTCCTGCGTGGGCGATCGATTCCTCTTGTGCGCATCAGATGGCAGCACGGGAATCTCCAGGAGAGCACATGGGAGCGGGAGGCTCAGATGCGTGCTCAGTACCCTCATTTGTTTCCCTAGTTTTTGATGTATCTTTACGGGGACGTAAATCCCTGAGGTGGGAGTAATGTAAAGACCCGTAAAATTCAAGGGAAATTTTTTCTTAATTTTCTTTAGAATTTTAAAAGAGCGCGGTTTCAGACGGCACCTGATTCCGAGGCCCGGAGTGCCCGGAGTTAATTTCTGAAGTTTGGCTCGGGTACGTTCAGTGAACGAACGAGCGGGAATTCTTAACTTTTGATCTGGTGCTCGGAATTGAAATCCGAGGGCACCGATGAACTCGCAGCGCCGATATTCGCTTAAAGAGACCTTTTTGGGAGTTGCGTTTGTTGTGGGTTAAAAGTTAAGTTTTGGGGTTTTCAGTTGAGTTAAATAAAATTTGTGTAAGACAAATTTTATTTTTAGTTTGTTAAAAACCTACCAAAGGGGGTTGGAAGTGGGACCCACACCCACTTAACCTCCCTTGGGAGGATTAAGTGTGGTGGGGCCCACACGAACCCCTAGACTTTTCAAGTTCCCTTAACCCCCTCTTAATTAGCTTAAGTTACTCTTAATTAATTTTGGGAGTTAAACCCTTTTTGAATTTCAAACTTTTGAAATTCTTATGTGTTTTGTAATAATAAAATAAGATGTTATCTTATTTTATGATGGGTTGTTTGTTTGTCTCCTTGAGAGCTTTTGGAGAGCTTCCTCTTCATCTTCAAGCTCTGACGAAGAACGAAGAACGCTCAAACTCCGACGAAGAACGACGCCTCTCTTCTTCGTCCTCGGTGTCAACAAGAGAGAACGCCGCTTCCTCCTCGGACCTTCTTCGTCGGCAAACGAAGATCTGCCAACGACGTGTCTCTTCGGGCATATCTCTTCGTCAACGGATTTGACGAACGACGACCGCGACGCCCGACCTCCGCGACGCCGTCTTCCGCGGAACGTAGACGAATCTTCGAATCTTTAACCCGAGGTAGGGGTTGTTGTTTCATTCTTTAATTATTCCATTTCTTGCTCGTGGATCGCATGTCTACGTGAGGCTTTGAAATATTTTATTTAAGTGTTATAGTTAACGCAAGGGGGGCCGGACCGCACGAACACGGCCGAACCCCCCCTCCATCGTTCTTGTTTAATTCTTGTGGTGGAAGCAAAGTGGCGTGGTGCCGTCGCACCACGCGGATTACCGTACGTTTATTTTACGCGGCGCCGTCGCGCCACGCCGAGGTAGAAACTTCAAGAACGCGACGCCGTCGCGCCGCGTTGAAAAGAATCAAAGTACGGCGAAGGGGCGCGGTGCCGTCGCACCACGCCGGATGACGAACGCCGCGGCCGGTTCCGGGCCGCGGCGGGACGAGGAGACCGCGGCCGGTTCCGGGCCGCGGCGGAAGAGAAGACCGGCGGCCGGGCCGCCGGCGTCGGAAGCCGAAGAGGGGACCGGAAATTCCGGTCCCGTTGGAGAAAACCGGCCGGCCAGCTGGCCGGCCGGATGCCGTTAAACCGGGGAATTAATTCCCCGGCCAGCATGCTAAACCCCCCTCTTAAAGGGGGGGGGGGGGGCGGTTTTAATTAAAGGGAGGGGGCAGCCGGCCCCCTCGGTTCCGCACCAGCAGGCCCCCCACGTGGGGGGGGGGGCTTCTTTAAAAAAAAAGGGGGCGCGGCCCTTTGTGCCGCGCCGCCCCTCAAAAACCGCGGGGCTTAGCCCCCGCGTGCGCAGCCTCCTCGCGGTGCCAGGCCGCCGCGGCCCGCCGCGCCGCCGGCCGCCGCCGCCGGCCACCGCGCCGCCCAGGGGGGGGTCGGGCCGGGTCGGCCTGGACCCGGACCCCCCGTTTCGAACCAGATTTGGTTTTTCGCCCATAACATGAGCCTCGGACCTCCGAATGACGAACCGTCTGCGGCAACGCGATCCTTGAATCGAGACGGTCATTTCGGTATATCGCACTCAAGGTTTCGGTATACTTTGAGTTCGGCCGGGTTGGTTCGTTCACGAAACCAACCGGGCCTTCGGAGCGGAAATGCTCATATCTTGAGCTACGGACGTCCGATTGACATGCCGTCAGTCGCGTAGTGTTCCTCTTAGTGAGACGGATCTTTTGGCATACTCCGCCCGAGGTTTGGACGCAGGTGGAGTACGGTCGGGTTGGTTTAGCCTTAAAAACCAACCGGGCCCCGGAGACGAAAATGCCAATAACTCTCAGACCGGGCGTCCGATCGACGCGCCGTCTGTTGCGTTGAGTTCCTTTTAACGATACGGAACTTTTGGATACATCAACTCTGGTCTTTGTGACAGTTGATATATCAGCCTCTCGGCTCGTGGAGCGGACCCTCCATACGAGCTTGCTGTGTGCGGGAACCCTAGTGCTGGCTGCGACTGTTCTTCTGCTACGACTGCTACTGTGACTGCGATGACGACAGTACAGAGATCCTGTGTGGATTCGACGACGACAGTACAGAGATCCTATGTGGATTCGACGACGACGACTACAGCACTCAGCGATCCTACGTGGATCAGTGCTACAGGTCCTGTGTGGGCCCGATCCTGTGTGGGTCCTTGCGCTCAGCGGTTCTGTGTGAGCCAGCGCCTACAGGTTCTGTGTGAGCCCGATCCTGTGTGGGTCTTCTGCGGGGGTTAGTTACCTATCGATCCTTCGTGGGTCCGACGACTTAGATGGATCAGTGATCATCTTTATCGTCCTTGAAGAAGTATACCTGTGTGAGCTGAATCCTGTTGCTTTCCTGTGTGGATTGTGTTGTGCAATCCTGTGTGGATTATGTTTTGCTTTCCTATGTGGAATACGTATATTTTCCTGCGTGGACTGAGTTGTACTTGGGCTCGGAGGTTGGAGCGTATTTTAATTGATGACTTAGGTATATGTATGGGCATATACCTAAGCAGTGTCGGTTGTTACATTGTGATTGTACTTTTCTTCATGGTTTATCCTTTGTGGATTTGAGAGACCTTCAGGGGTCTCGGGGTCCCTACTGAGTAGCTTATACTCACCCCTGCACGGGCTTTGCCCGCACTACGTTGTGTTGGTTGCAGACGACGGACAGCGTTGACCTTAGCTGAGGTTTGTAGAGCGGGACGGTACCCGGAGGTGGACCACTGGGCGGGACGTACACGGAGCGGACGGCGGGACCCGTGGAGCAGAGGAGCTATCTGTACCCACCCTTCAGGTGGGATTTCCGGTGGACAGCTCGGAGTAGCGGCTTTTACTTTACAGTTGCTGTTTTTCCCTTTTCGAGTTGTACTTTACTTTCAGTTTGGGTTTGTATTCTGGCCCATTTACTTTTCCGCACTTTCAGTTGTACTCTGCTTGTTTAGTGTTTACTTTCCGCTTGTTTACTCTGTGGTGTGTGTTTACTTATCAAAGGCAATGCCTTCCCTTTTTACCGGAATTTACGCCTTGGTGCTAGTCGCCAGCCCCTGGCCTATGGAAGGCGGGCTTGGGGTAGTCACGGCACGGACCCCGAGGGCGGGTCGTGACAAAGAGGACCATATAGTGAAAATCACCAAGCTCATGGAATAAAGCATTGGTGGAGTAGACTAAGGGCCTTCTGTTCCCCGAACCACTATACATCGTGTGTCCCTGCTATTTTAATTTCCACTACATTAATCCATCTTATTAATGTAAAAGGTCATAACACTATTTTGTGATGAATTTTTAAAAGACACAATTCACCCCTCCCCCTCTTGTGTATATTTGGTATAATCCGATCTAACACATACTACTACACCAAACCCTCCACCGAACTCTGTTCCCTAATAGAATGAATTTTAATTGACTTTGTGAGTTAGTATACTATCACCCAGATGGTTTCATGACATTTATCCCTGCATGGAGTCCCTATAATGAAGTCCTTGGATATTTTGTCCTATTTCCACTCCATAATATCATGAGGCCACAAAAAACCTTTGGGAACATGATGCTCAGACTTCACTTGATGAAATGTAAGGCATCATGGGAGGAACTCATCTATGCTTCATGTCATGTTGGACCACCAAAACTATCGCTGATGATCCCTATATATCTTCCCCACATTATTATGTACAACTAAAGGAGAAGTGTGAAACTTCCAAATCACCTCTTCCTATAATATGACTGAAACCACTACTCTCCCTTACAACAATATCTCACAATTTAATCAATAATAATATCCATATGGTGGTGTACATGTGGATATTTGTTCATGAAAAACATCACATTCAATGTCTCTTTGTTGTGACTTTTTCAAGAAAAGAAGAAGAGAAGGATTCAACACCATCGACTATAATAAAACTACACCCTCTTGCTTCACCAGGGTTAGCTGCATGGATGATAACTGCACTAAATCATCCCACACTAGGTAAGATTGTGACTTCCTACAAAGGGATTCTACTAAAATATTTCCCTTCTCTGGTGTTTTGAATATCTTTAATTCATAGTCCTATATGAACCCCAACCAGTATCGTTGCCTTAGGTTTATGTATCTCTAGGTGAAGACATGCTGGAGACTCTGGTGGTTTGAGTAAAGCAGAAGAACTTCCCAGGATGGTAGTGCCTCCTCATCTGGAAGGAAAATACTATTAAAGATAAATTTAGATCTTTAGTCTCATAATTCTACAGATGCAGTCTCAAATACCTCGACCCGTATGCGATGACCTCTTATCATTGCATCAGTATGCAATTGAGCCCAGCTCTTAAAGCATCACAATACACTATGAACTCAACTCCTCTTCTAGTAGTCTCAAATGTGGGGTGCTCGTCAACCTCTGCATGAACTCCTCAAAGGCCTTATGGAATAGATCATACCAAGTAAAAAATATTCATTACATGTCATATTAGTCAAATGGGTTTTAAATCATGGAGGATTTCACCACAAATCTTTTGTAGTACCCCTTCAAAATATGAAATCTCCACACCTCTAACACATTCATGGGTGGATACCAAGAAATAACTACTTCAATCATTGTTGGATCTACAACTAAACCTTTTTTAGAAATGAAAATCCCTAAAAATTGAACCTCATATATACAAAACTGATATTTTGAGAGAATACCATAAAGATAGTTCTCTCGAAGTAAATTGAGGACCCTCATCAAATTCTATGCATGGTCCTCCTCTATTATAGAGTAGATGAGTATGTCATCAATGGAGATAATGAAAAAATGGTCTATTTAGTTTTGGAAGACTTGGTTCATCAATTACATGAAAATGGAAGGGGAATTTGTCACACTAAGGTGCATCACTAGGAACTCATAGTGTCCATTGCGACATCAAATGACCATCTTTGGAATATCGATCTGAAGAACCTGTAGATGGTGGTAATCGGACCTGATATCAATATTAGAGAAACATCCCACAAGTTTCAACCAATCAAATACTCCTTCAATCATTATCATGGTGTACATATTCTTTATCGTGGCTTGGTTTAAGGTACAATAATCCATGAAAATCCATAGGCTCTCATCAGCCTTATTTATAAAAAGAAAAGATCCGCTTTGGGGGACGCACTAGGTCTGATGAGACCATTCATACAAAGGTCATATATTTTCAAAAGTATCTCCCGTATCTCATTTTGTTCCATCCGATATTCCAAATAAGATATCGGGGAATTCCCTGGTTTCAAGTCAATAAAAACTCCAAATCCCACCTTAAAGGTAGTTCCAGAATTTTTATGGGAAAGTCATCCATATAATCCTCCACAAATACAGGAATCTAGACACCTAAAGAGTCTAATTTTTCAAGGTTAATACTCCCTAGTTGATGAGTAATAGGTTGTAAACTCTTTCTCATATCACCCAAATTTCTTGGTATAAGGACTCTCTCAATAAAGAAGGAGAACCTCTTCCCATTAACATATAAGAATATGAGTAGTTTGTAGTGATAGTAAAACATGTCTTGAACCATGTAATTAAAATCCATGCCCGAGAAAACATTTTAGAGTTCCATCGTGATGAATATTAGGTCCCATGAGAACCACTCTCCTCCAAGAGATAGCTCTCACTACCGACAGATGAAAGATACAGAGGAATCATTCCTAATAGGAACCTCAAGGAGTATCTATTATGCTGGAATCTCTATTGGGAGACCCAGATCTAGCACTAAGATCCATGAAATAAAATAATGGCTAGAGATTGAGTATAATAGTACTAAGGAAATAGTTCAATAAACACATATTGTACCTCAAATCAGTATGTGCGATAAAGGATTGTAGATGTCAAAGGCATGCAACAGTATGTGGCCCCAGCTTCTTGCTCCCTGAACCTGATGTGGGACACCTAGAGGTGGTGGTGGAACAACCTCATAGAATTCTCTCCCAAAGGTATCTCCTCCTACTCCTCTTCCAGCTCCACCTCCCTGGGGACCACCCTGTTCCCCCTTGAGAGATCCCTAATCACGGTGGTGTCTCTGCTATGGAGATATGTCTACTACCTTCCTGGCATGCTCAGTGTTCTGGGTTATGAAGTATCATCAATGTGATGTTTCCCATAATATGTATAAAATAATCTCTCTCTAGGTTTCCCCAAAGCTCTGCATTGCCTCTGAATGGTAAGACCATGACACTAAGTCTTCTCACTGAAGGGTCTCCTCTTCTGATATCTTTGGTGTCTACCAGCTATTGCGGATGACTCAGGCCTGTTTTGCCTACTACCACCTCCAAATATTAGACGTCCCTCTTTCAGGAATATCTATATAAAAAGTTCCCAATGTATCACCCCGTCACATGTGGGGATTCACAGGGGAACCACGTTGGCCCAAATCCCTCTGTGTAGTCCCTTCTTAAGCTTCCATGCATGTAAGTAGCCATCTTTGATCATTTAAATATTTTTGAGAGTATGGTCTATGACCTTATCATGTACTCCCCCACAATCATCCCTCTCTTGTGTTTCTCTAACAGTTCTTGAATATAAATAGATTATAAGTGGTAGGGGTATTACACCTCACAAAAAACTGATAGATTCCATCCCAAGAAAGAGTTAACACATTGTGCATCTGAGTAACTATGCTACACAAATTCCCAGCAGCTATATGGAAATGACTGGTTTCCAAAACAACAATTTGATCAGTCAGGGTCCGAACAAGCTGAGAGACATAGACCACCAACTCCATCCAATCCTCTTTCACATAAGGATTCATCTCACCGCGGAACCTCAGCGGTCTCTGGCTCTGGAACATGTGATGTGTTCTTAGCCTTCACCAATCTAAATCCTACTCAGTTGGGACTATATGCTTCTCATTTAGTCGGGGTGCCTCTACCTGACTACTTGGAGTAAGGGGATCACATGGTGGAGCATGGACAAAGGCCTCGTTGCTCATGGGGTTTTCATCGTGAACCGGAGCTGGTTTCTTGGTTGGCTGTCATCATAGAGAAATCATAAAAAATATCAAAGAGTACAACAGTTATATGAGAATATATATATATCAATGGTTTTTTGGAGGTAAATCAAGAAGGACTTTTAGATACTAAACAATATATTATGCATGTACCATTTTTCCTACAAAAAAATGTCTTAGGCTTCTGAGTCAACATGTGGGTAATTAGGGTCCTAGTGAATGGATATATCAGCTTCTCATACCATCACAGGACACCCTAGCATGAGAGACTCTCTTGAGACTCTTCGACACTATTCCCCTAAACCCAACCAGTCATTTCTAGGTAATTTATGAACAACATCTGAAATAAGGAACCACCTATGATACAACTCTGTTTACACCCAACCTAAGCAATGGCTCCAGTCACAAATACTTGAAGCCCGCCTTAATAGGACAGTAGTGACATCAACTGAAAAAGGGAAAAAATAAACTCTAGGAGTCCTTGTCCAAAAACCTAAACCCACACACGTAGCCAACTCAATTAAAAAGTGCATAGGAATAGTATGAAATTGAAAACCTCTATAAAGTAAAATGAACATGAATTAACCTCTAGATGGTACAAGAGTATGGTAGTTTCAACTGAATATTAAAGGGAAAAACACATGACCAAACCAGAAACCTATCCCAACATGAAAGAAACTAAAAAAGTGTAATAGTTGTGAGAGACCTTCTCTTATATCCCTACTCCGACCATTGTATCCAATCCATGCAGTATGTATCCCTAAGCTCGTCTGAGATCATGATCGCCCATTCCACCACCTTTAGAAGACACGACACATTTTAGGGAAATCCAATATAGGTGTGAGTATATTAATACCTAGTAGAATTCCCTAAAAATTTGAAGGGGGGGTAGTAAGATATACAAGGAAGAGGAAAGAATTATTGAGAAGAATTTACGGTAAAATATTATGGAACAAGTATATCTCAACCCAATAAGAGAGTGAATGTAGACTATTACAAACCCAACAAGCTCAAAATAGTGAGGATATAAACTCCACTTTGCTTCTTCACTACCTATAAGTGGTGTATATACACATCCAACCACAAGAATTTAGAAATGAAAAGAACATGGCATACCATGCACGTCTCCACCTCTCCTCGAAGAAGATAATCCAAGACCCAATGAGGGGGTACTATAATCGGATAGGTATATATTCTCAGTCAATGAATCGTAAATGAGAGAGTAAGGGGATCTACATCTCATAGATCATCCCAATAATGTTAATAGCCAACAGTTCCAAGGTAAACTCATTTTTGATTCCCACCACATCATGCATCTTCTTAGGAGACACAAGTCAAAGTGGCTCAAATCGCCACCCCTAGATACTATCTACTTTGGGTGGTACTGAATCACCCACATGGATTTTATGTCACATCATAAGAATGAATCTCAGGGGGGGGGGTCTCTTTATCATGGGTTCCAAGTTAAGTCAAAGAACACCTCATCCATGTGCTACAGTTTCGACGGTATTTTCATGTAGCCACTAAGGAATGCTATTATGCAACCTGACTAGAGGGTACCGCTCATGGAAGTCCCTAGGGAATTCCACTACCCAAAAACTATTAGAGGGTAAGCCTAGTGATTAATTAGTGAAATTCCACTAACATTCCCATCTATAGATTTATGTATGGAAGATCATCAGGGAATTCCACTTCCCAATCCTACTAGATGGTAATAATGAAACTGGCATTGGGATATGCCACTGCCCTACCCACCTAGAGGTAATCTCAGTACTACTCTGGTAAACCTTTTGGATTGCTTCCATCATCGGGTGTCACCTCTCCACATGTAAATCCTACAATATTCATGTATTATCTCAAAATCCTTTGAGGAGGGAATCAATGTGTTCAACATGTAAGAACACTCTGGATAGGCATCTCATGGGACAAAATCTGAGTTCAAATGATGGAGATACAGGGGGTTTAAAGATCACTCAGATGCAACAAAAATTACAGGGCATATGAGGGACCCACATGGCGTGTGGTCCTTCTCCACTACCTGGTCGTACATATGGCGGTTACACATGTCCCTTCTCATGTACAAGAAAATGTCATGTATGTGGACTACACGTTGTTCCCTAACTATCTGAGACTGGGGCAGTGTCTACTGGCCATGTCCGTGTACTCGGACCCCATGTTTGTGTACTCATATCTAGTGTCTGTGTACTCCTATATATTAGTTTTTTATCCCCATAAGATGTTATCCGTGTGTCCAACCAATGTGGTCGGCACATGGCATGTTCTTGGATGTAGGGTCCTTCACATGGATTATACACATGGAAATGGGGGTACACCACATTTCAAGTGTAGTACACGCCTTTTCCTAATTGACTTCCCCAAAACCATATCGTCATTGCTAACAAAGGATCCATGATGTGTGTCCATCGTTTTACATGGTGTGTAGTCGGTTCCTTTTAGAAAAACCTAGGGTTTCTCCAATTTCATCCACTGCTTCAAAATCTTATTTGACCATGGTCAAGGCCACCTGATTCTACTCTGAAATCTTCGGATCTAATCGGAGAATGAATAATCCCATCAATTTTTTTCGTGAAACATACTCATTCAGAAATGAGGGTTAGATCGATCTTCCACACACTGTTATGGCTTCAATCATGATCATATTGAAACTAAACCTTCATATTCATCATCCTTGTTCCATTCCATTTCCAGAACTATTCCATGCTCAAAATTCCATCAACATTCCATACATCATACCCAATCTGGGAACCCCATTAATCAATGGCCTCATAAAAATTATCAATATGGGAACCTTAGGGTTCATCCGACAATGAATGTGAATAATTGTGGTGGGAAAGAACATAATAAAAGGTTTGGTAAATTGGACAAGTATTCTTGGCCAACCAATCGAGAATGGAAATACAGGTAAGATGAAAAATTGATGAGAAATATATTTTCAACAATCAAGTAGGTGAAAGGGTTTTAAATTGAATAATTAAATGCAAACATGCTCAGAATTTAATCAAAGATATAAAACACTAAACAAGAGTCCTACATGAATTGTATCGATCATCATTTGATAAAGAACATGTTCTCCACGATTCATTGAATTTATTTTCCTTTGATCAGAAAGTATCAAAGCTTCCTCCATCGTTCTTCATTCTTCATTTGTGAATGGAAGGGATAGGAAAGGTTGAATCATTGGAAAATCACTTGATTATGAAGAAACCCTGGAAAATATATATAGCGAGATATTTAATGATTTTCAAATAGGTTAAATTACATTTATTTAATTAAATAAATTACATTATTTTATAAATTAAATGAACTTCTAATGAGTGAGGGTTAGTACATCCCATACCAACTTGTTTTATGTTGAAACTTGTAGAAAAAACACATTACGGACACAACAGTGGTCTTAAATTTCTGATCTGACCATATTTTTAAGAGATGTCCCATTTTATATAATTAACCATGTTTACACAACATAAAATATATTTAATATTTTAATAAATTTATTTCCAAAAACACTAGTCCTTAGAATTTCACACTGTCTCAGCACCTGTCTCTGGAATAAAAATATTTACATATATTTCAAAGATGTACAAGGAAAAAAATGGGTCCTACAATAAATTTCATTAAACTTTCAATATCATTATTCATTATTAATTCATTATATTTAAATTTCAATTAGAATTATTTAATCCTAGTTTATTTTTCTTGAAAATTACCATGTGGTAATGGTTATTGTAAAATATCACTTTATTTTTTGATTGTTAATTTTTTTTTAAATAATCTTGTTATTATAATCATTTTTCATTATATATTAAATTTATATTCAATTTACTTATTATTTTATAATTTATATTATTATTTCCTAAACCATATATCATTTTTATATTTATTGTTTACATTGAATATTATTTGTTTAACTAGGTAAATATTGATAAATATGTATCATTTACACAGTATGAATATTTTATCATAAGATAAATTGATTAAGAATTAAATATTTTATTAAATATTCGAGTAATTCTTTGGGAAAGGAGGAAATTGGTGGGGACTGGTTATAAATATAACATCAATGAATTTTTAGTCTAATGAGATGAATCAGTTGAAAAAATAATATTTGTTTTGACTGATTGCGTTTAAACTATATTATGGATAGATCTTAATGTTAATGGTTTCATGTGTTTAGGAAACCTGAAATCCGATAATAAATAATTTACTTCATTATGAATTTAGTTATTATTATTATGAATGATAAGTTATCAATGATAAAATAAATGGTTGTATTTAATTATTATTTTATTGATTAAATTATATGAGTTTTAAGTTATTTACCTTTCTATATTAATTACACATTAACAATTCATGCAGTCAAGTTATTTAAATGGAATGTGTGTTCTATTATTTACCATGGTATATTTATTATTCTTTATTGATTCATGATATATTACACTATACATAGACCTTATTGAGTATTTTGTCACATCCTAATTTTTTCCATTCCCCTAGATATGAGGAGAAGAAGTTTGAATGAGTTTTTAGGGATGTAGTTTAATTTCAGTTCTTATGTATTATGTTTTATTTTTTATTCTCAATTTAAAATGGATATCATTCATGAATATAGTTATAAAAAACGTCTAAATTATGCGGTCCTTCATGGTGTTATTCCTTGAATATTATTCCAATGTAACAAAAAATACTCCCACTTCAGGTTAGTGAGGTGAGGTTTTCTACACCGATGATATAATGATGCAATATTTAAAATATGTATCATGAAATTAAATTTGAGATAGTGAACCCCTTACATTAATTTTCAACTTCTACTAATGAACTTGAATATACTTTACAAAAAAATAATTATATCAATCAGTAATTTCAGTGCCATTTACATGTTTATAACCATTATAGATATCATTTATAATTATTCTCTACATGAATAATATTAATTTAATATATATTTTTAGTAATTAGTGTGAGAAGTCATGTTTGTTCGTAACTAGTTTCATAATATTGGTATTTTTTCATTATTCTCTAAATTTGTATCATTCCAATATCATACATAGTAGAATAATTTAAAATTTATGATTATTTACAATTTTATAATTTCCTTCTAGGGGATTTTTGGATACAATGCTTAATGATAAATTTGGGATGACTATATTTCAACGATTTCTAACAAAAAAGGCATTATAATCTTAATTAATGAATTTAATATTAACATAACCATAAATCAAAAAATAAAACAATTATTTAATTATTTATGATGTATATTATTAGAAATTAATTTCTCATAATCTTCCATGATTTTGTTTTATTTTAATGTTCATGTTGGTGGTCATACTGACCAAAACATACACATATCATAATTAATGGTTGGATATGGTTATGAAAGTAGTTTATTTTAGAATAACATAATTATTAAATAATAATAAAAATATTTTTAATATATTTTGAGTTTGTTTAATTTTACTTTAATTGTGTTAAAATTAATAGGAATAAAAATATATAAAAATGAAATATGTTACTTCATGGAAGCTGCAGTATGGAAAAACACGCAAGATGTTTTCATTTTTCTTAATGGAATATGGGAAAGTGGATTAGTGGTTATTCCCCCAATAAAATAATTATATATAAAATAAATAGTTATGTAATAATATAATATTGTGGAAATTAAATCTAAAATGTAATAAAAGAAATAAACAATGTTAATGAAATTTTAGTACACATATTGTGATCATTGATATTTCACTTTGAAGAATCATCAGAAAAAGAGGTCCCAATATAACTTTTCATGACTATAAGATAAAGGATGTGTGAATGAACTATATATGAAGGGGAAATGAAATAATTTTTAGGTGGAAACTGAAATCATGCATTTTTTAAAGGAGTGTCAGAAGATCTCTTTTAGAGAGTCTACTACAAAATAAGCAATTGGGTGTGTTTTTTAAATGTACATCAAAACTGATTAAACCCATTTCAATGTTAAATGAATCACTATATGACCTTAGTAGATCATAATATTTTTATTTTTACATATAATATCTTTTTAAAAATTTATATTTAATATCATCCTTTGTATTCATGTTTTTCTAAGATCCATACTCTTTAGTTTTCCTTTATATGATATCAAATGATATTTTTGTGTAACATTATTTAATTGGATAATCATATTTTCAACATAAAATGGATTTATAATGATTTTCATTGATTTATTTTGGTTTATAATAAATATATATATAATTATGTAAAATTTTACACTAAATATTTTTATCTATATAATATATTAATTAAAATGTATATCTCCTAATATTGTCATTGAAGGATTCTAGTAGAGAGTTGTATCATCAATTATACAAATATATATATAAGAATCTATAATTTCGTTTAGATTTTCCATCACATGGTATTTTCTATATTATTACCCTCCATAGGGACTTTAGGCCCCCAAAGTCCTTTGAGTCACAGGGCCTTCAGGCCACCATAGGCCATCGAGTAGTCAAACCTCCAGGACACAAAGGACCAAAAGTAGTTGTGGTATATCATGATGGAGTAGGCCAATGATAAGGATTTAGAGAAAGTATCATCGACCAGAGTAGGGCTAATCATATTAGATGGACAATAGGGTATATCAATTTCCATCAGTACCAAGTGTTGTGTAGCTCTACATAGGGAAACACTAAATGATCAGTCATGCAAGGTATGGAGATACATGTCATAAATGATTTGGATGTTGGGGATGTGAAGTTCTTGTGAGGTTAGGAATTTTACCTTCGTTTCATGAATTAGGCATTGTTCCTTCAGCCTTCGGGTCATGTAATGGGTCTGGTTCCACTAGGCCTGTGGTCCATGTAATGGTTTCTCCTTAACCCATAAAAATGGGATTATCCAAAAATAAAAAATAAATATATGAAGACCTTTAGGTAGAGATGAAATCTTATATTGTTACACCATGATTCATATATATGATTATATGCAGCAAGTTTCCCAAATTATCATTCAATATTGATGTACTTCATGATCTCCCTTAAAATTCAATTTGGTATTTCTTATATTTTTCAATATTATGTATTTATCTCACATAGTAAATTATTTATATACATACCAGGGATTTATTATAACATATTATATCAATTTTAAGTTTATATATATATATATATATTGTTCTGTATGACTAAATAAGTTTTTTTATTATTTAATGTAAATAATTTTCATATGTTGATGACCTGAAATGATAGTAATATCTTTGGTTTTTATTATTTATTTTAAAGTAGTTAATATATATTATTATTTTAAGACATTATAAATTGTTTTATTTACTTGATTCTATTCCAAAAATTCTCAAGATGTTTTCAAAGTTGTTCCTAAAACATATATATATATATATATATATATATATATATATATATACATATAAGAGATAACCAAAGTCAAGGGTTACAAGGGATTATTATAGAAGTGAGAAGAAATAACATCACATATGTATGTATCCACCACTAGATCACAGTATTAAAGGGTCCTCAAATACCACATCAGACCCATTTCTATGACTTACTTCCTTAACAACTGATCTGCCACTTGATTTGCATCCCTGTATGCATGAGAGATTTCCAGATTGAGGTGGGTGGCCTTGCGAAAAATATAGAAACATTTCATTTCATAAGTTACATTTACAACATTTTAATGATAAACAATATAAAAATAGTTCAAAATTTGGATCCAATGGTTTATTTTATTTGGAAAACTAGGACCATGCATAAATTTTACAACTTAAAACATTTATTTAATTTCTTCATCTTTAGATTTTTATTGGGCCTTGAATTCTCCTTATTACAAGTAGTCACATGATGATATACATCAAAAAGGGGTGAGATAAAAGTCCAGTAAGTGGATAGATAAGAACACTAAAAAATATTCAATGGGATTAGAATAATCATTGTCATCATAACATAGGCATGAGATCATAATAATGAGAGTAAACATTAAAAAACATAAAATGTGGCAATTTATAAAAATGAAACATTATGTATTAGTGATCATCTACCACACATAGTTGTGAAAAAATATATCATCATGTTCACACATAATACACTTTACTTATGAGGTTATTCACATTTCCCAATGCATTGGAGCGCTATATAATCTTGGTACACCCACCACATCATAACATTTTTATTGCACTATATAATTCCACTTGCAGCCATCACATCGTAAAAATATCATTATCATGCATGCCACATAGAACATATATAAATATTGAACATAAAAAATCCCATGGAAAGGAATGGATTTAACTTAATAAATCATGCAATGAAAAACATTGGGTTCCCAAATGAAAGGGTGAATAACATACTTGATGTAAGAACCATCAACCTTATGTGAGAAGTAAAAGGTGTGTTTTTGAATGAAAAGTTCATTTAAAAAACGTTGTAATTGTCATAAACTCTAGTAAAATACATTTATATCCCATAAAATGTAGTATAATTATGAGAAAATTATTTTTAAGGAACAAACATACTCAAAATTGAGTGAAATAGAGGGAACCTGAAAAAAGAAAGTTGGGTTCGAGAATTCCCCTTACCATGTATATGAATGCTTTTATCACTTTAATATCCTATATAATGACATTATATTAATTAATTAGAAATTATAGAACCTTTTATACCATAATATTGTACATTATTGTTACATTATGTTCTTTTATGGACCTTTGGATGAGTTATAGATTTTAAATTCATAGTTCGAGAGTGTTCTTTTTCTTAGATTCCATGAAGGGTTCACTTATACACCTGAATGGAAGTTAATGTAGAACATGGATAAACATATAAAACTGATATTACATATTAATAATGATATTACATGAGTTTAAATGATAATTTAACTAATTATTTCATATAACATGTTGGTGAATTATTAGCTAAAATCTAATGATGATCGTTTTAGGATAATTAGGGCGGTTTTTGGATCACAAGGAATATGTTTTTTTATAATTTATTATTATGTATAATAGTTTCTTATAGAACATAAAAGGGGTTCCAACATACATATTAAATACTATTTTCTTCCATTTAATGGTTTTATTAACATCCTTGAAGGTGTGGATGAAAAATCGAATTGCATCCCCCATAATGTAGGTAAATCAACACATCACATGCAACGATTTAATTTCTATAAAAAAATATAAATATGGAAGAGTATAATGAATAATGTTACATTATCATGGTAACATAATATTATATGAATGATAATAGTGTTATCATGAAATTTGGATAAGAGAAGTTGAGGATAATAGATGAAACGAAATGAAATTTAAGAGGAATTTCAAAAGAAAAGAGTGAGATAAATTAGTTATGGAATATATATTCTTTGAGAGCCTCTTTAATGGATAAGTTATGGTATTTTTATGATACAAAGGGCTGAGGGACGTGAGAGAGGATATTGGGAAGTTATTCGATCAGAATTTTCAGTAGAAACAAGGCTTGAGAGGTTTCAGAAAATGAGGTTGTGAGGGGTGGTATTTATAGTGGAGATGAGAGGGGTTTATCAATATTATTTTCATTAATTTATTATATCCCCACAAGATAATAAATATTGAGGATTCTTGTGAATAAAAATAGTAATATGTGAAAGTGATTTTGAACTAATGGTCACTTACATCATCAATAACTCAAGAATGGTGCAAAAATTTATTTATTTAGCATATTTTATAAATTATCCGATCTTACTATTGGAAAAAAATTTATGTCTTTTAGAAAAATAATCCAATGAGAAAAAAAATATGAAAAACAATTCTTCATCCCTGACCATCAAAACAAGCATCAGATATCCTGGTACATCTTTTCCATTGTAGGATGTACTACCAAAGAGGATGTATGAAACACACTCAAAACCTCCTCACTCAATGATGTGACCAAAGGTCATCACGACCCTCAAAATATTATTTTTAATCCCACACTAGAAGAGAGGTGTATGTTCAAACCCAAGGGAAGGCAGGTGAGTAATTTTAAGGTTTTATTGAAAATAATCTCAACTGTTGTCAGTAGTAAAGGGTATTCTTACTTTCTAACGTTTTAATTTTAATATATATATATATTTTTCATTTTTTTAATGATAGAATTTAAAAATAAATTAAATTAAAGAAACAATGTACTAAACTAGAGAGACTAAAAACTAATTATAGAGAAAATAGTGTACTAAATATAGAAGTAAAGAAAAAGGAGCATAGATTAGAATAATTACTCTGAAAATCTACTCTACTAGGTAAACTAGTTGACCTCTTCTCAGATTTTATTGAATCACAACTCAATATAAAATTGAAGAAACACTCTATTCAGGGAATTCAACAGGCATAGGATTAATTCTTGGAGTTCTCCATACCAAAACTCAATATAACTACTTGAATGTTTGAAAAATATAACATTTAGAAATAAACTTTCCATAAATATGCAATGTTAATGACATTAATCTTAGAAATTTGCATTCAATATTATCCTCGCAAGTCAATTTTGAACTTTTAAAGTCAAAATGTAAATGGAAGTGTCAAAAATTAAACAACGGATCATAAATCAATCTCACCGATTGATTATGAGTCTGAAATACTTAAAAGTATATTAAGAAATCCAAATGAGAATCCTATAGAATCGAATTACCGAGTTGAGAATTTTGTGCATATGATCATGTTGGATATAATAGTGAAAATGTATGATTACAAAGTATTAGAAATTAATAACAAATAATGAGAAAGAACTCCCCTATTTCTACTTTGTCTTCAGGCTCCTTCATATCTTGGACTGCTCTTGGTGTTGCTCTGTAGAACACCCATGAGTATACGCTCTCGAAAAGTGTGGTCATGGAATTGCAAAATGAGAGTCCTCTGTCCTCCACTACTCAGCATTCTTTTTAACTTCATGTCATTTGTTTCATGTCACTATATCCTTCCACCAACATAGTTCTGTTTCTAATAGATTAATATTTCTAAACTAATTGATAAATTATGAAACTAGAAAATTATAGTATGATTAAATTAAACATTTTAGAAAGTAAAATTAAATAAATTGTTATAAAAGTTGATAAATAAATATATATTTAATTACATAAATACTAAAGTGTGATTAATTAATAAAAATTGTAAAAATAGTTAATTAAATTACTAAAACCACTAAAAAGGATGCGGCAACCCATGTCAAACTAGATCCACATCAAATTACCCCACATATTAACATTGTTTGTCATCATACAGTCCCATGTTTTATTAACTTGAAAAATAGTAGTGTGTGTTTTTAATTAGTAGCTCAAATGGAACATGTCCATCACTTTTAAGAAAGAGGACTGAAATTGAGTATAGGCTTAAGAAATGAAATGATCAAAATATTCCTTGCCTAGAAAAAAAATCAAAGGGTAATCAACATATCAAAGATTCATCTAACAAAGAATGTGTCCAGACTCATATGTGACTCTTCTTATCAAATCATCTAAATTCAAATCTAAGACCTAAATCCAAGAGTTGCAATAGCTTAAATATAAGTGGAATTTTAAAAATTATAGTAGGAACTTTGTAATTTGACTTTTTACCTGGGTTCAAAAAATAATTAATTTTTTTGTGAAACACCTTATTAATACAACCTAAATGGTTACCATATAAATCAATTGTCCACTTCTTCATTTGGCGTTCATCATTCCCCTCACCTTAGTGAATTCTTTTTTGACACTAGACACATTATTCAAATTTTCCCAATCCAAGTATCATTGTGTTGAGCACTGTGCAATGCACATATTCAAATTATACAAAGGGATTATAGTTAACAGAAACAAACCCTGCATTTAGGGTATCATTGATTCACCGTGGGATCCCAAATGCCCTAATTACTCCAATTTTGAAATATTTTTACAAAAACCATTTATATTAGCTCAATAACATGATTTTGTTTTATAATTTAAAAAGAAAGTGATTCCCCTATCTATGACATCAAACTTCCAATTCCTAGAGCTATGATTTCTTTTCCACAAAAATATGTCCCAAATCACTCTCAAAGCATTTCCTAAACCAATGTCATCATTAAATCACTATGTATATTCACTCAGCAATCACCCGCCCATATTAATTTCATATTCAAAGAGTGTCTTAACTACCAGAAAAGCATTGTCCTTAGGAAAGACTCATTTTATTACTGTATATAGCCTAAATTGTGCAATAATTTTGAAAAAAAATTACCATTTTTATATTTTTTCCTTTTTTTGACAAAAAGTTGAAGTGGTAGTGGGAATTGAAGGGATTTCAATTGAGAACAGTTTAGATCATTCAAGAATTGACCCCTCCCCCACACGTAAAACCCAAATTTTTCCCCAATGTTGAATTTTAAATGTGGAGAAGATACAATTTGACAATTAATGTTCAGAATAGATTTTTAATTTGGTAGATTAATGACTTGTATAGGGTCTCACTGAAGTTCACATGTATGTTTTCCACAATAATTAATGTACAATGGGTTCAAAATAAAGTACATGCATTATCATATAAGACTAGTGACACATATTTTCAGTAGAGTTCAGACAATTTAATGTAACTTGTCGGTTCACAGTGGATAGGGTGTAATAATTTAACAGATTGGGTTCAATAAGATGTTTAATAGAGCATAAGAATGCATGCTAAAACAGCACACATACTAAATCATTGTCAATAAAACACAAGAACCAGCCAGCATGTATCCCCCCACACATATTTTCAAGAAGTAGAATGATTTAAAGCATTGAAACTCCATTTTAAAATAGGAGAAACATGCATAATCTTTTAATCAGCTTAGTGTCATGTAGCGGAATTTTTAGTAAAATCAGAATGTTTTCACAACTAAGAATTTTTTTCCAAATAAACATTCTCCAATTCACCGCTAACAGTTTATCAGTGATTAACCATTTATATGACTCGCCATTAGTAGTTGAATAATGTCTCAAGAAAAAAAGCAGGTCAATGACTCACTATTGATCTGAGAAACGGTGAATTATCATTTAATTTTTATTAATGTGAAATGAGTAGAAAATATTACAGAAGACTAAATAGTAGAGTACTTCCCTGAGTCAAAGTTTATCATTAATCCTCTAGCATGGAAATTCCACTCCTTAGATGACACCAGTAGAAGCGTCCTAAAAACATAGATCATGTAAACTAAGAAAAAATAACCAGTAGAGACAGAGCATACAGAAGACAGATAAGCAGCACTTTATTCAAATAAAAAACAGTATAGAAATGAAAACAAAGAAAGGTCATGGGTTGACACCCATGATGTACTGAATTTAATGTCTTGTGTTAGACATTATTTAATTGTAATTCTATTTTATACTAAAAAAATTAGTAAAAACATGGTTTTCCTCCCATACAGTGCTAGATTTATAGTCCCAAGACGGACTCACCTAGAACTAACCGCGGTCACTAGATGTATGTGTTTTCCTTAGTAGAAACCACCACATGTGATTGGACCAATTGTTTTTAACAAAGAAATTGTATTTGTGGTCACTGAGACATAGAAAAACAAAAAAAAACTCTCATCAGCTGAAATAACCCCTATGTAGAACCCTTTGACAGTTGTTGGTATGATACTGTCAACTTCCAGATTATGTTCAATTTTAACAAGATTTGAATTCACATGAAGGTACAACAATGAACTAGGATCGCCTAAGGGTGTGAAATTGTCCCTAAATCTATCTTTCTCAAATTCTAAATTAACAGATTCAAATTCAAGGGTGCTACTAGGTGAATACTGAATATTAGGTACAAGAAGGGGATCAATAAAGTATTGAATAGAATCATGAACACTGGAACTCAAGTGTAAATCCCCCTTCTGACTGCTATCATCATCTATATAATCTTTTTCACCCAACTCGTTTGAGGATGGATGATGTGAAAAGAAGGGAAGATAATTTATTTGATCAATAGCAGATTCATGTTTTACGAAATTTAAAATTACTCCCAAAATATCTTCATCAGTTAACTCACACTCAATATCTACTGCTTATAACAAATTAATTCTATTACTATCATCAACTGTGTGTTCAACCTCTATTTCATGTTCGAGTTCAAAAGGCTCATTTTCTAAAACAATGTTTGTAGTGTGTTGAAAAAAGTCCAGTTGAGGAGAAGAGATGTTCAATTCAGCTTCAACAAGGTAATGTTCCAGATTTATCATATTAAAACATTTATTCCCATGTATGGAAATGATATTTTGAATCTCACTACAGAAAGTTTCAGAAAATTGATCATAGTGAGAATAGGGGAAATGAGATCACGTCGGTTAGCCTTTCTTTAAACAGCATACCCTCATCTTTATCCTCCAACATTTTAGAAATATTTGGGTTTAGAATTTCACAAAATAGAAGAGAAGTGTTCAGTTCATGTTAAATAAATTCAGATTCCATGTTATCTAGTATAGTGTTCTCTTCCAAATTATACCCAATTTCATGTTCAGGTTCAATGTTCACAATGTCAGCAAAGTTGGGTGAATAGTTGTTTACATTCATGTTTTCAATCTCAAGTTTCTCTTTTACCCAAGTTATTTCCTTTCCAAAACTCTTAAAACATTGATTTTTCTCAAATGTAGGAATTAAGAAAATAACTAGGAATCTTTTTCAATCTGTTTTAGGTCAATTTCAAGATTGTCTAACTCAACAGCATTGAAGTTGTTTATGAAAAGTTAAATGTTATTTACATTATTAGATGAGTTTGTGATTTCTATATTTGGTTCATTAAAATCATATTCTTTATAGTTCAAAGTTTGTTTCTCAGATTCAGAATCACTATCTTCTTCATTTCCATTTTAAAAATCTTGTGTAAACATTTTTTCTTCTTCAATCATTTCAACGTCTTCCTTCTCTTTTACCCTTATTTGTAATTCCAAATGCATATTTTATAATTTGTTCATTATTTGATGTAGGTCTTGAGAATCTCAAATTTGAATTTCTTGGGTACGATTTAAACATAATTCATGTTTAGATGGGTGTTCAAGATTAGAGTCGAATTGTTCTTCATCTTCTTCAATGTAAGCACCCTATTGTGGCTGGTTGTAGACACACTGCTAGACAGTGTGCCCATAACAGCCACAACATACACAATAAGGTCCCTGAGGATAATTCTAGTCCTCAAATCATTTCATTTTTTTAAAACAAAATCAGAGTAAATAGACACAAAAATTCAAACAGAACTTACACAGGCAGTCCAAGCAGCAAATGTTCATAGATTGTTTAGCATAATTTTTTTAACATGGTTTTTTATGTTGTTTTATTTATTTTTTTAGATTTTTTTAAACACTTATATTACTCAGTGTGTGCCTTCCTTGGAAACGGTGCCAAATTTTGATGTGACCGGAGGTCTTCACGACCCTCAAAATATTATTTATAGACCTACACTATCACAACGGTGTAGGGTCGAACCCAAAGGAAGGCAAGTGAGTAATTCTAAGGTTTTATTGAAAATAAGCTCAACTGTTGTTATTAATTCAGTTATTATGTTTATAATTTAATATATATTTTTATTCTTAATATTATTTGTAAATAGTTATTATTAATTTTTTGTATTAGATTATTATTTATTTATTTAAATTAATTATTTTATTTTATGTTATTTTATTTTATTATTATAATTATTTTATTTACAAATTCACATTATAATTATTAAATTAAATAAACTATTTAATTAAATTTATTTAAATCTATTCAGTTTAAATATTTAGTTTAATAAACATTATTAATTAATTAAATTTTATTAATAACTATTAATTATTCAATTTTATAATTGTTATAAATTAGAATAATTATATGTTATTTATTAACTTTATTTTTTTAACTTATCCCCCCCCCCCACCCTTCTTCTCCATGACGCACAGGGGGAGGGGAGCTCGACGCTTCAGTAGGGGAGGGGATTATTACTCTCTAACTTTTACCTTTTTTATTTATTTATTTTTTGCATTTTTTTAAATGATAGAATGTAAAACTAAATTGAATTAAAGAAACTATGTACTATACCATAGAGAGTACAAACTAACTATTGAGAAAATAGTGCACTAAAAGATAGCAGAAAGGACAATGGAGCACAGATCACAATAAGTAATCAGAAAATCTAATCTATTTGTTAAAATAGTTGACTTCTTATCATCTTTTATTAAATCACAACTCAAGATAAAACTGAAGAAACTCCCTTTCTGGGGAATTCAATAGGCAGAGGATTATGTCTTGGAATTTTCCACACCAAAACATAGTTGTACTGGTTGAAAGTTTGAAAAGGATAACATTTGGAAATAAATTCACCATAAATTTCTAAAGTTGATGACATTAAGCTTTGAAGTGTGAATTCATGATCAACCTCACCAGTCGATATGGAATTTGTGTATGTAACATAAAATTTGATGTGTGAACAATTAAAAATAGAATCATAAATCAATCTCGCTGATTGATTATGATTCTGAAATATTGAAAAGTTTGTGAAGAAATCTAAAAGAAAATCTAGTAGAATCAAATTCCTGAGTTGAGAATTTTTAGCCTGTGATCATGTTGGATATAATAGTGAACATTTCTGATTACATAGTATAAGAAATTAAGAAAAAAGAAGGAGAAAGAACTCCCTTAATGTTGCTTTGCCTTCAGGAACCTTCGTCTCTAGGACTGCTCTTGGTGTTGCTCTTTGTAACTCCCGGGAGTACGCACTCTCGAATAGTGTAGTCCTGGAATTGCCAAATGAGATTCCTTAGTCCTCCATTGCTCTGCATTCATTTAAACATCATGTCATTTCTGGCATTTTACCACAACCTTCCACCGATATAGTTTTATTTCTTTAATGCACACCGCACATGTGTGTTGTTTCGCGAACCACACATCGCATTAGTTTTTCTCTTTTAACTAACTCCTGATGAGTTCGTTGAGATGAATCTGGAAGGTTTTACATTTCCCACATGAAAATGAAAAACAGAGGATAAAAATACCCAGTTAAAGATAAAAAACAAATCTAATTTATTATTTTAAATATTAGCATTATTGGTTTTAATTTGTATTTACATTATTAGTAAATATTTTAATAAATCATTTTATTTATTTTATAATAATCATTGTTAAATATTATTAATTTAAAATAATTAATTCAGTTATTATGTTTATAATTTAATATATATTTTTATTCTTAATATTATTTGTAAATAGTTATTATTAATTTTTTGTATTAGATTATTATTTATTTATTTAAATTAATTATTTTATTTTATGTTATTTTATTTTATTATTATAATTATTTTATTTACAAATTCACATTATAATTATTAAATTAAATAAACTATTTAATTAAATTTATTTAAATCTATTCAGTTTAAATATTTAGTTTAATAAACATTATTAATTAATTAAATTTTATTAATAACTATTAATTATTCAATTTTATAATTGTTATAAATTAGAATAATTATATGTTATTTATTAACTTTATTTTTTTAACTTATCCCCCCCCCCCCCCCACCCTTCTTCTCCATGACGCACAGGGGGAGGGGAGCTCGACGCTTCATCCCGAAGGAAGCATGTCCGACGACTCGTGGTCAAAGGCTTTGGCGGATCGAGATCTCTTCTGTGGTGACAGACTCTTCATCCGGCGACATTGGCTTCTTCCTCAGTGGCGGCGGCGGCACTAGCTCACTCCTCTCCAGATCCAGTGGTGAACGGCTCACCTGGATCAGCTCCTCCTCTGCTCACAACAGCGGCATCTGCAGCGAATCGGTGCAATGGGTGGTAAGCGCAAGTCCAGCGCGTCTTGACTCTACCTACACCAGCGGCGGACATCGGATGCCAGCGGTTGCTGCAGGCGGTGGCTTCAGATTCAGAAAAGGTGCTGTAGGGTTCAGATTTGGGTATGAATTCGATTTCATCTAGTTTGAAAACGTAGTTTGTGACTTGGATTGAGTCTGGTTTTGGTATATTAATTTGATGTTGTACCTCTGGCCTTGTTTGATGAAGTTGGGTGAGTGAATTTGTGGTTAACGGTGAGTCCGAGTCACATTGGTTTTGTTTGATCTATATGAGTGCAGCGATGAGAACGGTGGGACGTGGAGTCCCAGTTACCATCGAATGGTGACGGGGTGAAGATGGAGGTACAGTTGACAGTAAGTTGGGGTTTCCAGTGGCACCAGTGTCGGTAATGAGATGGAATGGAAAACCGGCGTTGGAAGTGGTGACACAGCTGAAGCAGGAACGGAAGCTGTGCCAGAGGCTCCGGAGAAACGGTGAGACTGGTGGAAGGTGGGCACAGTGAGACAGGTGAAGAAATGGCACCACCATTTTTGAAGGTACAGCAGCTGTGAGAGTAAGGGACCGAGCAGCTGTGAGAGTAAGGGACCGGTGAGATGGAGTCACTGTTTTTGTGTAATAAAAGGAGTGAAACCGACGCAGTAAGAAAGGATCCCTATCGGTTTCGGTGGAGTTTTTTTTTTTAGGTTAATAAAAATTAATTTTTTACCCCCCAAAGGCGGCACCTTGTGTGCTGCCTTTGGGTGTTTTTTTGCCGAGCGCAAGGCGGTTCTGGACTCCCTTTTATAAGGAGGCTTGCCCTGGAAATCATACTGTATTTCCGATGTGAGATTCTGGTTCTTTTTCTTCTGCGCAGTATATTCTGTGTTTCTGATGTGCGATTCTGTTTCAAGTGCGCGACTTTGAAAGACTATAAAACATAAAATATAAGACTAACATAAATGAAACTTTAAACAATGATTAAACATATAAGGAATAGTTGAAAACCAAAAGAATTTCCTAAAAAATATTGATGAAAATTAATCTATAAGCTTTCAAAACCGTATACTGGAAACTTAAAAATGTTACAAGTACGCGACTTTGAAAGCTTATAAAAGATAAACTATAAGACCAATATAAATGAAACATTAAACATTGATTAAACATATAAGAAATAGTTGAAAACAATAATAATTTCATAAAAAATGTTGACCAAGAATAATTTATAAGCTTTCAAAACCATCAACTTGAAACTTAAAAATGTTTCAAGCTCCCGACAATGAAAGACTATAAAACATAAACTATAAAACCAATACAAATGAAACGTTAAACATTGATTAAACATATAAGAAATAGTTGAAAAAAAAAACTTCCTAAAAAATGTCCATAAAAATTAATTTATAATCTTTCAAAACCGTCTACTTGAAACTTAAAAATGTTTCAAGTACGCGAATTTGAAAGACTATAAAACATAAAATATACGACCAACATAAATTAAACATTAAACATTGATTAAACATATAAGGAATAGTTGAAAACCAAAAGAATTTCCTAAAAAATATTGATGAAAATTAATCTATAAGCTTTCAAAACCGCCTCCTTGAAACTTAAAAATGTTTCAAGTACGTGACTTTGAAATACTATAAAACATAAACTATAAGACCAATATAAATGAAATTTTAAACATTGATTAATGAATAATTATAATGAATATTTATATTACTAATTAACTAATTAATAATTACTAATTACTAATTAATTACTTATAATTATTAATTTATATTACTAATTTCCGATGTGGGATTCTGTTTCAAGTACGTGAATTCGAAAGACTATAAAATATAAAATATAACACCAATATATATGAAACTTTAAACATTGATTACACATATAATAAATAATTGAAAACAATAGTATTTTCCTAAAAAATGTTGATGAAAAATATTTTATAATAATTATATTACTAATTAACAATTATAAAATGAATACTTATATTACTAATTAACTAATTAATTATTAACTATTTATTATATGTTTAATCAATGTTTTAGGTTTCAATTATATTACTCATATATTTTATGTTTTATATCTTTTCAAATTCGCGTAATTGAAAAAGTTTAAGTTCCAAGTAGACGGTTTTGAAAGCATATAAATTATTTTTCATCAACATTTTTTAGAAAGTTATTTTTATTTTCAACTATTTCTTATATGTTTAATCATTGTTTAAAGTTTCATTTATATTGGTCTTATAATTTATATTTTATAGTTTTTCAAAAGCATGTACTTGAAACATTTTTCAGTTTCAAGTAGGAGGTTTTGAAAGCTTATAAATTATTTTTCATGGATATTTTTTACAATTTTTTTTGTTGCTTTCAACTATTTATTATATGTTTAATCAATGTTTAATGTTTGATTTATATTGGTTTTATAGTTTATATTTTATTGGCTTTCAAATTCACGTACTTGAAATATGATTAAGTTTCAGATAGGTGGTTTTGAAAGCTTGTAAATTATTTTTTATCAACATTTTTTATGAAATTATTTTTGTTTTTAACTATTTCTTATATGTTTAATCAGTTTTTAAAGTTTCATTTATATTGGTCTTATAGTTTATATTTTATAGGCTTTCAAAGTCACGTACTTGAAATATGTTTAAGTTTCAAGTAGGTGGTTTTGAAAGCTTATAAATTAATTTGTATCAACATTTTTTATGAATTTATTTTTGTTTTCAACTATTTCTTATAAGTTTAATCAGTGTATAAAGTTTAATTTATATTGGTCTTATAGTTTATGTTTTATAGTCTTTAAAAGTCGCGTACTTGAAACAGAATCACACATCGAAAACGCAGAATGTACTGCGCAGGAAAAGGAGAACCAGAATCCCACATCGGAAATGCAGTATGGTTTTAAGGGCAAACCCCCTTATAAAAGGGAGTTCTGGGTGAGGGTATTAGTCAGAATCCAGACTGCTGTAAAGGCAGAACCGCTGGATATTAAATAGCAGAAAAATTCTGCTGAAAAGTTTTGTTATATATATATATATATATAACAAAACAAAACAAAAAAATAAAAATAAAAATATAAAATTTTAAAAAAAATATTTATGCAAAGGCGACACCTGGTGTGCCGCCTTTGCGGTTAATTTTTGGGCAAAGGCGACACACCATGTGCCGACTTTCCCTGGGCGGAAAAACCCCCAAAGGCGGCACACCAGGTGCCGCCTTTCGGAGGTACAATTTTTTTTTTTACCCTGGTGTTATTTTAAAAAATATTTTTTTGAAAAAAAGTAAAAAAAAACTCGTTTCAGTGGGTGGGTCTGACACTATATTAATCATTTTAAAAACTAAAATTACATGATAGGTTATAAAAGTTGATAAATTAATATATTTAATTATAAAATTAAAGAAAGTGTGATTATTTACTAAAAAGTGTAAAAATAGTTAATTAAATTACTGAAAACTTATAAAAAGGATATGTCAAATAGTGTCAAATTAGAGCCACATCACACAACATCACTGGTACAATCTTGCATCCTCTAAAGAGAATGATGTGCTCCCCGCATTTTTAATATCAACCCAAACGATGCTTTGTGGAAATCTGAGCATGTAGGGTATTATAGTCATTATCCCCAGACTAAGCCTCCATGACCCACTATAAAAGTTGAGGGGTGACAATAATCGGTTGGAGGTAAGCTACTCTATCTCCATCCATAAAACATATCTTCAACGAAGCCAACTACACTGATGCCTCATTCAGCAACTGCAAGATATATCTCATACTCAAATAATCTGCTACCAAATTTCCTTTCTCAGGAGTATAAAAAATCTTAAAGTCATAGTCCTTGAGAAAATCTATCCATCACCTTTATCTGAAGTTAAGATATTTCTTAGAGAATGTATACTTGAGATTCTTGTGATCAGAGTATACGATAAATTTCTCGCTCATTAGGCAGTCTCACTACATCATTATTACGATTACTACCACTGCTAACTCAAGATCCTAGGTCAAATAAGTCTTCTCATGTGGTCTCAACTAGCAGGAACCATAAGTAATCACCACTTGCCTCTGTATCAGGACACAACCAAGCCTGTTTTTTGATGCATCACAGAACACTTCGTACTAGACGTCTTCCTCTAGTAAACCTAAGATGGGAGTTCAACCTCTACCTCAACTTCTGAAAGAACTACTGGAACTTTGCCATCTATAAGAAATGCTTCCCCTTTCATGTAAAAGCAGTCAAGGGTGCTCAAACTGCAGAGAAGTTGGGTAAAAACCTCAGATAGTACCCTTCTAATACAAAAAAACTCTTCACCTTGGTAAGAGTCTTTGGTGGATCCCAAGCAATCACTTCCTCAACCTTCGCTAGATCCACTACAAATCTTTCCTATGAGAAGACGTGTCCCATAAAATGTATCGCTTGAATCCTGAATTGGCAGTTTGAGAGCTTCTCAAAAAGCTAGTGCTCTTGGAATATGTCTAGGATTGTCCTGAACTATCTCGTGTACTCCTCCTCAGATGCAAGATATACTAGGATGTCATCAATGAAGACCACCACGAACTGGTCTAAGGAAGAAAGATTTAGTTCATGAGTCCCATGAACACTGTTGGAACATTTCTCATGCCAAAAGGCATCACATTGTACTCATTGTGACCATAACGAAAAATAAAGGTCATATCTAGTATATCCCCATCCTATACTCATAGCCGATGATAGAATTATTGGAGTTTATCCATCAAGATCCATTGTGACCCTCTCAACTAATAAAATAAGTCATTGATCAACAGTAGTGGATACATGTTCTTCATGGTCACAAGTTTTAAGCACTGAAAATAAACACATAACCTCAAGCTCCTGTCTTCCTTCGTGTAAAAAAAATTGGGGCTACCAAGGGAAAAAAATTGGTCCCACGAGTCCCTTCATATGCAATTCTTCCAACTATACCCTCTTCTCACGAAGCTCTACAAGATCCATCTTATATAAAAGTGTAGATATCAGTGTCTTCCTAGGGTGTCGATCATTTAAGAATTCCATCTCCCATTGTGGAGGTAAACCTGTAACATCTTCCAAAAGGACATCCTCAAACTCCTCCACCGCTGCAGGAAACTGAGGACGCATAACATCCACTACACCATGGGTCAGCCTAGCCAACTGATGAGTAATTCTTTACACCCCCCTATTCGTGAGTTCTTTATGTGCTTACTAGATTTCCTTTTCACCAAAAAATGAAAATATGATCCCATCACTGCAAACACACCACACTCTTCACCTAAAATAGTCAACTTGAGCATGAATTGTGGATAACTAGTCCATACCAGGAATGAATTCGTAAGTCCTAAAAACCACTACCAGGAGATTCCAACTAAAAAACTTACCTTAAAGAGTCATGCGACAATGTTATCACCAATGTGTGGTCATCGAGTCTCCTCCAGATGGAGTCTTCAAGAATAAGGGTTGAGTGAATGGTTCAACCAGAATCTCTGAGTCTCAAACAATATTCTTTGAAAGAAAATAATTACAAGCACCTGTGTCTATTAATAATGAAGCTAAGGTAGAAAATACACACAATATACCTTATATCATCCATATATCCTCAGGGAAATATTCCTCAATAGCTTGTAACTGGCCTTGTCCCTATCCACCAGCTCCCTGTATAAGGACCCAACCTTATTACATACATAATATTGAGTTTAGTTAAGAAAACACTTCCTTTTACATTGAGGATCTTTTAAAGTTTAGAGATTTAGAGAATTAGGAAAAAACATTCATAACATTACACATTGTTACAGAGTGGATACCATAAAAATAGTTTCCAGTTTTCTCAAAATATAAAACATTAAAACTTAAAACAAGACTCCTTGACAATTATTCAACATTCAAAGTGTATTGATTACTTGTATTAAACATCCTTTAACCTGTTATAAATCATTTAAAAACTTGGGATGAGCACAAATCTCAGTAAGGGATGAAAAAGGAAGGAAAGAGCACATTAGTCCATGAATACTCGCAATGTGTGAAAACATTTTCAGAAGACATGCTTGTCACTCATATATACTTACTTTGTATACCATGAGATTCACAAAAGATCCAAACAAACATGAGAACATAAATATAATAATTGAGGTATATTGGGGCATTACTTACATAATCTTGTAACCATTCTAGGCTACCTTATAATCTGCAACCCTTACGACTACCTTACTTCGTGTAACCATCGCAGTTACACTTGGAGTAACCATAAGCTGACCTCCAACTTACTCATACCCAATGAATTGGAGGGAGATATAGGTCCCACCCTTCATCATAAATAATTCCCAAGAACCAAAACATAATCATACAACATGAATAAATCCATAAAAACATTGCTTTGGAATTTCGTAAAACCGAATTTAAAAAGATGATTTTTAAAGAAAAGCCCCTTATAAATATCATACAATTGAAGAGAGAATTAATAGACTGGATGGAGTATGTATATATACTGTAAATACATATAATTAAACATAATATAAATAGAACCCATCACACAAACAATTTAAATAGAACATAAATAAGGAAGTAGAAGGTTAACCCAAAGAATGGAAATCGGGTTAAGAATTCCCTTACATCGGGTTTGTCTTACATCCAACTTGTTTAAACCTCCTGTATAATGGTTAAAAGAGTGTTATTAATATTTTAAATAAACATTTTCATGTTTATAATCATTTAATAACATCTTTTCACCCTTAATTGTTAGTATTTTTTCTCCTTGCACTGTTTTTGGTTGAATTCTTTACATGATTTCTATGATTGGTTCATGGTGTACATTCTTGTCGATTGGAGGTGAAACTCCATAATTGGAATGGAGTAGTGTTTTAATATAACCAGTAACATAAATTATTCCATTTAGCATTTTGAATTCTTACATGAGGATGATTCATAAGTTATAACATTAATGATGTTTGTTTAGATCCTTTTAGTGGTTCTTTGATAATAACAACCACATTTTGTCTTATAAATTTAAACCATGAGTAAAAAAGACATCCAGAACCATGGGTGAGTCATAAAGCATATATTATAACCTGTTTCAACCATATAAATGGTTTCATGACCATACTTGAAAGAATTAATGGAAATTTAAATCACATCATCCACGATGTCGATAATTCGACACAAACAGACAATGTTTTTATTCATTAAATAAGTGGGAGAGGAGAATAATAAAGATGAATAATTTTTCATAAACATGATTAAATCAAGATTATAAATGATTTATAGATATTTCATTCCTCTTGGGTAAGGATATATGAAGAAATAATAAGGAAGGAACTCTAAATAAAAGAAAAAGTGAGAAATCTCTTACAAAAAATTCGGCAGCCTAACGGCTACACAACATGGTTTTAGAAAAATTTTAAAAAGAGAGGGGACAAGGGTCACCCATACAGAAATGAATCATAATATATAGAAGATCAATAATAAGAATGAAATAAGAACATGGTATAGAAACTTGAAAATTATACCACATAAAAGAGAATTTGAAAGGAAAAAGAAAGAAATTGAGAATTTTCTTGCCTTGTAGAGTAACCATTAGAACATGATGGTTGGGACCTTGGGGGCTTGAGGAAACCTTGGGAGGACTACTATTAAGGTAAGGAGGCCAGGTATTTATTGAGGGAGAATCGGGAATGAGTTCAATGAAGGGAAGAGTTGGTATTTATAGGAAAAGTGAGGGATTATTTTAATAATTTTCAAGGGACACCTCATGAGTGGTATTTACAAAACCATGGGCTTGCCCATTGTATTTGCCCATGGTACAAGACAGTTGGGACACCTCACATATTATTTAACTATACAGAAGTCTACCAGATTTATGACATCAATATTATATCATTGATGATGTCATTAACACATCGAAACTAAAAACTGTATTTTTTACTATTCACTGAAAAATCAACTGTTGCAGAAAAATTCCCAAAATTCACCCTAACCATTTATCGACGTGTAGATTTCAAAAATGAAGTAAATTTTTTGAAAATAATTTTCCAAATATTATTAATTTAATATTTAAATAAAATCATACTTAATTAAAAAATCAACACTTCTAATTATGTAACTACTTCTATATCATAATGAAAAACTAACCTAGATGATATTATCTTAAAGCCTTAATAAAATAAAATAATAAAAAAATTTACTATTCATTAGGGTCATATCACTATTCATATTACTATTCATAAGGGTATGTTATTATTCACCAAAAAAACAAGTTGGTTCCAATAGACTCCAAATAACATACTGAACATAAATGTAGATGACAGTTTCTTGAAATTCAGAACATAGAAGTAAAAAAGTTATGTTGTAAAGGCTAATTAAAAATATCTATTTAAAACAAAGTTCCATGCATTTCTATTTATTTTTAGAAAAACACGGGGTGTTACATTATCCCCACATTTCTTGAAATTGCGTCCTCACAATTTTATTTACTTATTAAATAACTGAGGGTATATTTCCCTCATAGCATTTTCAGACTCCCATGTTGCTTCGTCAACCATGTAGTTTCTTCACAAAACCTTTACCTGGTGGATTACCTTATTCCGAAATACCTGTTCTCTTCGATCAAGAATATGAACCAGTTTCTCTTCATAAGAAAGGTTCTCTTCCAGTTGAACTGCTTCTGGGCTCAAGACATGTGATGAATCTGGCACATACTTTCTCAACATCAAAACATGAAAAACATTGTGTACCTGAAACAAAATCGGAGGCAAAGCTACGCGGTATGCAGCTCCTCCAACTTTCTCCAAGATTTCAAAAGGACCGATGAATCGTGGACTTAGCTTTCCTTTCTTACCGAAACACATCACACTTTTCCAAGGAGAGACTTTAAGGAAAACATGGTCACCTACCTCGAAAGAGAAGTCTTTCCTTCTATTATATGCATAACTTTTCTGCCTCCTCTGAGCTATCCTCATGTGCTACTGGATCATCCTCACTTTCTCAGCCACTTCTTCAACTAATTCTGTCCCCATCAACATTCTTTCACCAACTTCATCCCAAAACGCTGGAGTCCGACACCGCTTTCCATACAAGGCCTCAAAAGGTGCCATATGAATACTGGAATGAAAACTGTTATTATAAGAAAACTCAACTAATGAAATATGATGATCCCAACTTCCCTGATAGTCCATTGAAAAATCTCAAAGCATATCCTCCAAAGTTTGAATTGTTTGTTCTGACTGCCCATCTGATTGAGGATGAAAAGATGTACTAAAATTTAACTCTATTCCCAAAGACTTCTGAAGTCCCTTCCAAAAGTTAGAAGTGAACCAGAGATCTCAGTCAGATACAATGGAAAGAGGAACTCCCTGTAACCTGAAAATCTCCTTGAGGTACAATCGAGAAAGCTGATCCAAAGACATTGTATCTTGAATTGATAGAAAATGTGCAGACTTTGTTAGCCGATCAACAATAACCCAAATAGCATTGTTACCTCTGGAAGTCTTCGGTAGTCCCACCACAAATTCCATGAATACATTATTTCATTTCCACTCTGGCACTGGCAAAGGCTGAAGCATCCCCTTCAGTAACTGTCAGTCTACTTTAACCTGTTGACACGTTAAACATTTCATGGTAAAATCAACAATATCTCTTTTCATTCCATTCCACCAATAATACTCCCGAAGGTCTCTGTACATCTTAGTACAGCCAGGATGAATAGAAAATGGAGAACAATGAGCTTCATGCAGCAATTCTTTCTTAAATTGGGAATCACAAGGCACACACAACCTTTTTCCAAATCTTAAAACACAACCTTTATCAAGATTGAATTCTGGAAACTTACCCATTTTAACCAATTCTACCTTTTTCTATATCTCACCATCTTCCTTCTACACTTGCTTAATTCTGTCTGACAACGAAGACTGCACTGAAACCTGAAACAAAACAGATGTATTCCCTACACCAACAACTTCTAACCCAAAATTCATCAAATCATTAATCAAGGGATCACGTTCCAAACGTAGCATGGTTAATGATGCATGATGTTTCTGACATAAGGAATCTGCTACTTTGTTTGCTTTTCCAGGATGGTAATTGATCATACAATCATAATCCTTTATCAGTTCTAGCCATCTTCTCTGCCTCATGTTTAATTCCTTCTGAATGAATATATACTTTAGACTTTTATGGTCAGTATATATTTGGCATTTGGTTCTGTATAGATGATGCCTCCATATTTTCAAAGAAAAAACCACAGCTGCCAATTCCAAATCATGTGTGGGATAATTTAGCTCATGATGTTTAAGTTGTCTCTAAGCATAGGCAATTACCTGATCATTCTGCATCAAAAACCAACCAAGTCCCTTCAATGAAGCATCACTGTAGATGAAAAACTCACCATTCCGGGAAGGTAAGGCCAAAACTAAAGTATTCACCAATCTCTTATTCAGTTCCTGAAAACAAACATCACATTCCTCTGTCCAAAAAAATTTAACCCCTTTCTGTGTTAACTTAGTTATCGGGCTAGATAACCATGCAAAGTTCTTAACAAGCCGTCGGTAATAACTTGCTAAGCCCAGAAAACTACGAATCTCTGTAACATTTGTGGGTCTTGGCCATTCATCAACTACCTTTTTTTTGGCAGGATCAACTATTATTCCATCATTATTTACAATGTGCCCAAGAAAAGAAATCTATTGCAACCAAAAATCACACTTCCAGAATTTTCCATATATTTTCTTTTCTTTTAAGGTTTGTAAAAAAACCCTTAAATGTTTTTCATGATCATATTTATTTTTAGAAAATACCAGAATTTCATCAATAAATACAACCACAAACTTATCCAAGAACTCATGAAATACTATATTCATAATATTCATGAATACAGCAAGTGAATTAGTTAATCCAAATGGAATAACAAAAAATTCATAATGCCCATATCTAGTACAAAGACTAATTTCAGGATGTCATCTTCCTTCACCTTCAGCTAATGGTATCCAGATCTCAAGTCAATCTTGGAAAAGTACTGAGCTCCCTGGAGCTGATCAAACAAGTCATCAATATGAGGCAAAGAATACTTTTTTTTAACAGTGATGTTATTCAAATCTCTGTAATCAATGAAAAGTCTCATGGAACCATCTTTATTTTTAACAAATAAAATAGGGGCTCCCAATGGTGAAGTTCTAGGATGAATGAAGCCTTTGTCAAGAAAATCCTACAACTGATTTTTCAATTCAAGAAGTTATATTGGATCCATACGATATGGTGGTTTTGAAATTGGATTAGCATCAGGAACTAAGTCAATTTTGAATTCGACTTCTCGATCAGGTATGACACCAGGTAACTCATCAGGAAAAACATCAAGGTATTCATTTACCACTAGCACATCATTAATTTGAATAGTTCCACTACTTTCAACAATATGAGAAATATAACTTTCATTTCCATCTTTCAATAGTTTCTCAGCTTCCTGATATGTTTTCAATTGTATGGGTTCATTCTTGTATACAAACTGAAACTTTTTTTGAAAAACAACTTCTTTATCTCTATAGTCAATCTTAGCATGATAATCAGAAAGCCAGTCCATCCCCCAAATAACATCAAACTCGACTAAGGGTAAAACAATGAGGTTTGCAGGTAAAGTCTTTCCACAAACTAGAATAAAAAAATTCTTATAATTCCTCTTTTCTATAACATTTCCCCCTGGTGTTTTAACAACAAGTCCAGGTCTCATTTGTTGAGGTGATATTTCCGATTTACCAAAAAATTTCTTAGAGATTAATGAATGTGTAGACCCCGTATCAAACAAAATGTTAGCAAAATCATAGTGAAAAAACAAAGTACCTGATACAACTTCATTGAATGGCCCGACATCTGCGGATGTATTCGCAAAGGATCTCACTAAACCTTTCTGTTTGTAGTCTGGATTCTTTACATCATTCATATCTCTCTTTGGGAAGACATTTGCATAATGACCCATCTCACCACATTTAAAACACTTTAAAGTTTTCTTATCAGTATTATTCTTAGGATCATTTTCATTGCAATCTCGGCCCATATGTCCAAACTTACTGCATTTAAAACACTTCCCAGTTTTTCTAAGATATTCCCTGGGGTGTTTCTTGCCACACTTTTCACAAACTGGAAATTGGATTTTCTTACCATCAGATTTCATTGGTTGATTCTTGCCCATTTCTTGACAACTGGACCTCTTATTCTCTTTGTTTCCAAAATGCACATGATCATCAGCAAACTCCATCTCTACCCTCTCAACACATCGGACAAGTTTCTCATAACTTTTGAATTCACGAGAGGCCAATTCCCTTCAATACCTTGGATTCAATCATGAGTAAAAGCGGTTGATTTTGCTATCAAGATCCATAATAATATTTGGAGCATACCTCACCAGTTGGGGGAAGTTAACTTCATACACAGCCACTGAATCTTCCTCATTCTGTTTCAATTCAAGGAATTTCATCTCCATTCTTACTCGCACCACCTTATGAAAATATTTTTCAAGGAAACGGATTTTAAATTCATCCCACTCTAAGGCATCAAAATCCTCTCTACCCCTGATATTAATTACCATTGAACACCCCTGATCAACTTACCCTTCAAAATGATAAATAGAAAGACTTACCTTTTGACTGTCAGAACATCTCATAACATCGAATATTTTTACAAGGGCTATGATCCATCCTTCAGCTGATACTAGGTTAGAAGATCCATTGAATGTAGGAGGATGTTGTCTCATAAAATGTTCCACTACTGTCATGTTCCATTATGGTACATATATTGGTTCTCTTGCATGGATGCTACCACCATTTATTTCCTGCGTTAGATGATCCATTACTGTCACAAACTGCTCAGTTCCAATCCCTACCATTCCGGGCTGTAGTTCCAGAAGGATATCATTTTGTCGGTGCCTCTCCTCTTCAGCATACCTGTTCCTTTGGTGTAAAACCATTCTGAACAAACATATCTTAGATGAAGCAACATGGTGATCTTTAAATTATATAACAAATTAAACATAAAGTGAAAATCATTTATGGTATTCTATTAACATCACCATAACCCCTAAAGTTATCTCAACCATCCTCTAATACCAACTATAAGGACCCAGCCTTATTACATACATAATCATGAGTTTAGATAAGAAAACACTTCCTTTTACATTGAGGATCTTTTCATGTTTAGATATTTAGAGAATTATGACAAAACATTCATAACATTACACATTGTTACAGAGTGGATACCATAAAAATAGTATCCTTTTTTCTCAAAATATAAAACATTAAAACTTAAAATAAGAATCCTTGATAATTATTCAACAATTAACGTGTCTTAATTCCTTGTATTACACATCCATTAACCTGTGAAAAATCATTTAAAAACTTGGGATGAGCACAAAGCTCAGTAAGGGATGAAAAAGGAAGGAAAGAGCACATTAGTCCATGAATACTCATAACGTATGACAACATTTTCAGAAGACATGCTTGTCACTCATATATACTTACTTTGTGTAACATGAGATTCAAACAAGATCCACACAAACATTAGAACATAAATATAATCATTGAGGTATCTTGGGGAATTACTTACATAATCTTCTAACCATTCTTGGCTACCTTATAATCTATAACCCTCATGGCTACCTTACTTTGTGTAACCATCGCAGTTACACTTGGAGTAACCATACAGACGACCTCCAACTTACTCATACCTAGTGAATTGGAGGGAGATATAGGTACCACCCTTTATATTAAATAATTCCCAAGAACCAAAACATAATCATACAACATGAATAATTCTATAAAAACATTTCTTTGGAATTTCATAAAACCAAATTTAAAAAGAAGATTTTTAAAGAAAAGACCCTTATAAATATCATAAAATTGAAGAGAGACTTAATAGAGTGGATGAAATATGTATATATACTGTAAATAAACATAATTAAACATAATATAAATAGAACCCATCACACAAACAATTTAAATAGCACATAAATATTGAAGTAGAAGGTTAACCCAAAGAATGGAAATCGGGTTAAGAATTCCCATACCTCGGGTTTTTCTTACTTTCAACTTGTTTAAACCTCTTGTATAATGGTTAAAAGATTGTTATTAATATTTTACAGAAACATTTTCATATTTATAACATCTTATATGATCATTTAATAACATCTTTTCACCCTTAATTGTTATTATTTTCCCCCTTGCACTATTTTTGGTTGAATTCTTTACATGATTTCTATGATTGGTTCATGGTGGACATTCTTGTCGATTGGAAGTGAAACTCCATAATTAGAATGGAGTAGTATTATCATATAACTAGTAACATAAATTATTCTATTTATCATTTTAAATTCTTACATGACGATGATTCATAAGTTAGAAAATTAATGATGTTCGTTTAGATCCTTTTAGTGGTTCTTTGATAATAACAACCTCGTTTTGTCTTATAAATTAGAACCATGAGTAAAAAAGAATTCCAGAACCATGGGTGAGTTATAAAAAATATATTATAACATGGGTCAACCATATAAATAGGTTCATGACAATAATTGAATGAATTAATGGAAACTGAAATCACATCGTCCACGATGTCGATAATTCGACACAAACGGACAATGTTTTTAGTCATTAAACAAGTGGGAGAGGAGAAGAATAAAAATGAGTAATTTTTCATAAACATGATAAAATCTAGAGTATACATGATTTTTGGATATTTCATCCTTCTTGGGTAAAGAGATATGAAGAAAGAATAAGGAAGTAACTCAAAATAAAAGAAAAAGTGAGAAATCTCTTACAAAAAATTTGGCAGCCTAACAGCTACACAACATGGTTTTAGAAAAATATTAAAAAGAGAGGGGAAAAGGGTCACGCATCCAGAAATTAATAAAAATATAGATATGATTAATAATAAGAAGGAAATAAGAACATGGTATAGAAACATGAAAATTATACCACATAATAGAGAATTTGAAAGGAAAAATAAAGAAATTGAGAATTTTATTACCTTACAGAGTAACCCTTATAACATAAAGGTTGAGACCTTGGGGGCTTGCGAAAACCTTGGGAGGACTAATATAAAGGTAAGGAGGCCATATATTCTTTGAGGGAGAATTGGGAATGAATTCAATGAAGGGAAGAGTTGGTATTTATAGGAAAAGTGAGGGATTAGTTTAATAATTTTCAAGGGACACCTCATGAGTGGAATTTACAAAACCATGGGCTTGCCCATGGTATAATCTAGTTGGGACACCTCACATATTATTTAACTATACAGAATTCTACCAGATTTATGACATCATTATTATATCATTAATGATGTCATTAACACACCAAAACTAAAAACTGTATTTTTTACTATTCACTGAAAAATCAAGTGTTGCAGAAAAATTCCCAAAATTCACCCTAACCATTTATAGATGTGTAGATTTAAAAAATGAAGTCCATTTTTTGAAAATATTTTTTTAAATATTATTAATTTAATATTTAAATAAAATCATACTTAATTAAAAAATTCACAGTCCTAATTATGTAACTACTTCTATATCACAATGAAAAAATAACCTAGGTGATATTATCTTAAAGCCTTAATAAAATAAAATAATAATTAAATTTACTATTCATTAGGTTCATATAACTATTCATATTACTATTCGTAAGGGTATGTTAATATTAACCAAAAAACAAGTTGGTTCCAATAGCCTCCAAATTACATACTGAACACAAATGTAGATGACAATTTCTTGAAATTTAGAACATAGATGTAAAAAAGTTATGTTTTAAAGACTAATTAAAAATATCTATTTAAAACAAAGTTCCATGCATTTCTATTTATTTTTAAAAAAGCATGGGGTGTTACACCCTGAGCCTAGAATGGACCACTTGGGGGTTGTGGTGGTAATAGGTCAAACCTTCGACCACCTCTTTTTTCTCTGTCATCCCCTCTGCTAGGGGTGTCCATGGGTCGGGTCGGATCGGGTCAGGGTGTTTTTTGGGCCCAATACAATCAAAATAAGGTGGGTCGGGTCGGGTCGGGTTGGTGTTACTTTCTGGGTTGGAACCGACCCAACCCATATTGGATCGGGTTGGGTCGGGTCGGGTCCGATGGGTTAGGGGGAAAAATCAACTCCCAGTGGTGATCTCACCCGGGCGACGTCTTCTTCATACCTCCCGTAACTCGACCCAACCCGGTCGCAGTGACTGAGTGCGGCGTAGCATTGAAGGAGTGAAAGTAGTAGTGATACCCTAGCCAACACATGAAGATTTCAATCTGATGCCTAAAGAGTAGGGATGGTGTGCAAGTAAATTGAGGATCTCAAATCAAAGGTTGAGGTTACGGATCTGAAATCAAAGAAGGAATGGTGGAGTTTGGAGGTAAACGAAACCCTATAATTTCATACACCCTATATCCAATATCAAAATAGAATAAAAGTAGGAAAAAATGATCGACCAACCTTTTACCTTGAATCTACAAGAGAAATAATCTTACAAGTAGGGAGAGACTAACAATTCCGGTCTGTTGAAATCAGGAGACGACACTCGCCTTGCAAGGACCAGTGATAGATTCGATCCAGGGAGGATGTCAGGTTGGCCGATCTACGGACAAAGGGTGTCGGGTGGATGATCATGCGGAGGAGGAAATAATTAGGGGAGGTGATGGCACATATGGACGACGGCGACGACGACAGTGTTGGCACGAACGCTGCAGCAAGAACTGGTAGCGAAGCTGTTGGCATGGACGACAACGGCGCAACAAGAAGCGGTATAGCTATAGTGGGAGGCGGGGGGACTCGGGAGAGGTGGTAGTGATGGAACAGGTGGGTGGATGGATGAAGACTTCAACATGGATGAAGTGGTCGGTAGACGGAGGTCTGAGGTCTGGATGATAGGGCAGCGTCCGTAACACGATGATGAGAGCCCGAGTGAGGGAGGAGTTTTTGGGAGAGACGATGTCGGTCCTTCGTATTAGGGTAATAGGGTTGGCTCGGCTCAGGTGGGTGGATGGGAGGCGAGGCGAGGCAACAAAAACAATGGGTGGATAGGTCACTTGGGTTGGGTCAGGTCATAAACCCCTCAACCCTCAACCCGACCCAACCCATGTACGGGTCAATCCAACCCGACCCAACCTGACCTAACCCGGTCGGGTCGAGTCGGGTCCATCGGGTTGTGTCGGGTTTGGACACCCCTACCCTCTGACTTATTTGAAACCTCATAGAACACCATTGACCTATCTCTATCTCTATATAATTCATCCCTCGATCATCTTCGAATTAGTTGTATGATGCGTCAGGAAATCTCATGCTCGATGCCCCCAACCATCGCAAGAGAAGCACCTCTTATCCCTTGGTTGATTCCATCCACCCTGGGATCCTTGCACCACTAACCATTGATTACTGGGATCACCTTATAAAGAGATCGACATCCATGGATCCCTATATATTCCATAGAATACTTGTAGTTTATCTCTCATCGACCAAGTGCCCATTTCTATCTCCTAAAACTAGTGTCTAATTTTCCAGAAAACATTCCACTTACAGGGCTGGTTCATATCCCCCAACATAGTTAGAAATTCTACGAGATAGGAATGATTCTATGATTTCCTAGAGAAATTCTTGATCGAAGTTCTGACCCCTGAATATTGGTCTTGTACCATATCCACGAAGTAGAAAAAAAGATCACAACACTTTGTTGAATACTCTCCCATGATCATAATGTTATGTTGTAGATGCATAAGCTCCTGTATTTGTACTGATCAAAATATCGAGAGATAGAACTCTTATATGCTGATATGGTTGAAGTATATCTAGGAGAGAGATATATCGTTGTGTGAATGAGTATCCAACCTCCAACATCACCCAACAGAACTTTCATATGATTGGAAGGAATCCTAACAAGGCGGAAAACATGGGCGATTGCCTCCAGCCAATCCTCAGCCATCTGGGGGTATGGATCACCCCAAAAACATTATGGTCACTTTTTATTAAACTAATGTAATGCACTCATCCTTCATTCATCCTCATCTGGTTGGGATGGTATTATATATGGATCGACGGTTGGTGGTATAACTGGTAAAATACCCGTAAGTTCCATCTCTAGTACATTCCCCTCTACGGAAGCCTATTCACTAGGTGGATCATCCTCATGACCATGTGGTGGAATCCTAGCTGCTTGTCTACATGGAGACATCTTAATATAAAACAAGACGTACCAAAGTCAATAGAGTATATTTATAGAGCTTAATCAATAAGGAAATGGAAGACCCAAGTGTTCCTATATGAGGCATGTACCATTGTTTTTCCCTATAACTAGTTTTCTCATGTACTGAGTCAAAAAATAGGTCTTTAGAATCCTATTATATGGATAACTTGGCCACCAAACCCACACTAGAGTGCGTAGCTTGAAATAGAAACTCAAAATACTTAACAATGTTTCCCCAAACCAAACTCATAGTCTACCAGTCCTTAAGTAGAATCGACCAACTCTAACACCACTCTGTCACAACCAGCCCAAGAGGGTCCCATTACATGATGACCCCATGCCTAGCTCCAATATACCAGGTGCTGGTTACTAGCATTGAGTATCCATATCCCACAAATGGGAGGTGTTATCATAAAATACATTTAATCACGCACCCATCTCCAGGCTACACAATTATGAAATGTAAAACAATTGAATGAATTCATACATACAACTAAGATCCCACAACAAGAGTATAATAGGATGTAAAGGAAAATTAACAGGGAAAAATAAAATCACATCACAATAGTCTATACACAAGTCCAACTGAAAATGAAATGAGTCTAACCTTATCTAAAGGAATGGACTACATCAAAGGTATGCTCTCGGTGAACACCTCTATCTACCTAGATCTATATATGATCCACCCACTTTTCGTCCTATTAGGACACTATCATAAGGGCCACTATCTTTACAAGACATTACACGTGTGGGAAAATCCCATGTAGGTGTGTGTATGACAATACTCCGCAGGACACCCTGAAGACACTAAACATGATGAAACAAGTATCATTACCTCAATACAATATATAACACTATATAATAAATAATGAAAGTAAATAAAAACTAAATATACTCTGAAATGACAACAATCCACAAGGAGTTCATAACTAACTATCATCCACATTTTATTCTGCTAGAAGCAATGCTCCTTCTGGGAGATGAAACTCCATGGGCAATGTTATCATTGAAAACGATCAAATAATATGTGTAGCTTATTTGGGCCCTACCCAAATGGAACAAACTAGTATGAGAAGACCATGATACATATGGTGGGGGTCATTCCCAGATCCAATAGGGGACACAAAGAACCCAATCTGGATCAACCAGCTACATAAGGGATCATATGAAAATGATTCCACAAAATAAAATGATGCAGACCGCTAGATGGAGAATCAATTTCCAACTTAGGAAGTCCATTCTGATTAAATTAAATCCACATGGGATGATAGAGGATCATTCTCCTATCTCATGAAGGGAATCCACAATTCTATCTAAGGATCGACCTCAAGAGGTGTTTACAATCTAAGGTTGTGGATTTAATGCTGCATTGTACCCTTGAGGAAGGGAAAACGAGAAATAAATCATCCTATTATATAAAAAATAGTAAAAATAATACCCTCAAATAAAAATAAGGTACCAAAAATTATTAATGAGTCAACCATCTTTAAATTTGGGTCATTTTACCACTATCAACACATTATTTGGATGCTTCGTTTAAGATTTATGATCGTTTGAATGCAGTTTCTTGCAGAACTGTCAGGGCCTCCAGACCAACAGTCATGGTAGGTTTACCTATCACCATAGTCAATCCACCTACCACCGTGGTCATTCCACCTACCACTTCAGTCGGTCCACCTAACATGTAGTCCAACCACCTGTGGACCGACCGTCATAGTCAGTCTACCTACTGCACCAGACCGACCGCTACAGTTGACCACTGATGGTAGCTCGAGCTAATGTGGCACAATGGTTGACTGACATGGTCCACCAAAATAGGGATACACCTTGGTTTCCCTTGATCTGACCCAGGTCCACCTCATCTGACCTGGTGCACCAACCTGAATCGACCTATCTATTCGACCCAACCCACTGACACACCTAGGACCAATCCACATGGACCTCCTAGCCTGACCCACTACACTTTTGCCTCTACACCCCACGTCCACCGCCACTGGCCATGGACACCTGTAGTGTCCACCTCCACCAATCCCAACCACCTTTCATGTCTACCACTATCGATGTTGTCCGCACGTGACTCTGTCACCCACACGTGGACCGCGGTCGCCAGCCGTAATTTCTACGCACTAGTGGTCCCTTATGAAGACTACTACACCTCCTATGATTCCCTAATATAGTAACGATAGTATATATGATCCCATTGGGTCCTGATGTACACTTATCCAATCTCTGTTGTATATTTTTATTAAATCTGGGGGTCTGATTGAGTTCAGAACCACCGAGAAACATCGATCTGGGATCACATGGATCCAACTAGTGAAGAATATGAAGAATGGATGGTGTAATTCCCATGAACAAAGGTTTATCATTATTTTCCAAGAGTTCTTGGTCAACTATCAAGAATGAGGGATTTTGGATAGAAAACCAGATCAAATATATCCAATGGAATAAAACCCTTCCTACAAATCAATTGATCTGAAAATAAATCCATTCTTCGATTGATTTGTGTTCATAGTAGAAATTAAAAATATGGAATTTTACAATTAAATCATACTCCTTACCTCATGTTGGATCTATCGCTAAGGAATAATGAACTTGTGTTGCATTTGATGGTGAGATACTTCAAAATTGATGTGTATCGATCGTCGATCCTCAATCCATTTTCATTCTTCAGAAAGGATTCCCAGAGATCTCTCTCCACGATCCTCCAGAAGATCTAGGGTAATGCGGATAACTATGGAGTTATGAAATAAGAAATCACATAAAGATCAATTCGTTACATAAATAAAATAATTTAACTATTTTATTCGTTTTACACCAGCATCAACATTTTCATAAACAACCAACGTCGACCAATGATAGGTCACGCCTAGGGTAAAGCCGCTATCATTATCTCAATGTCACCCACATATTTTTGATCTGAACACCCATTTAAGAGTTATTAAACTTTTTTAATGAAAACCTTGCACCTACTATTAATTATTTTAATATTTTTTCAATCATTTTATTTGAGCACACCGGTCCTCAGAATCACATTCCATCTCATCACCTAGTCGTTTAAATAATCCATATAATATCATTATATAAAAGAAAAAAAATAGAAGACATTACAATATTCCATGGATCACATATAAATAATTTTAATTTCCTTAAAATTCATTGAATAATGAATTTAATTTCACTAATACCTATCACTCCCAAACAGATGTCCAATTTTAAAGGAAAACTCGTAAATTTAGAGAAATTATGAGAGAATTTTTAATGTAATTTAATGGGGAATGTGATCCAAAAATCCCATTAGTTGAGTTGTATTTAAAAAAAAATACAATCAATTATTCAAATGGATCTATATGAATCTCTATTTGGAACGTAAAATAAAAAACATCACTTGTTAGGATGAATTTGGATAATGAAATCAACATGGTATTTATATTGTACAATACATGATAGATAAGATTCATGAAATCCAACAACATATAAAAGCTACATAGTTTCAATGTATGGTCTATGCTGAAAACTGATGAAGGGATATAGACTTTGATATTTGAGTGCATATTTTCCATTGAAAATCACTATAGAAGAGAGTCATGTTATTTGAAAATAATGGTATTCTTAACCCAATGTACATTAGACACTTTTATATCCTTGATCACAAGGGATAAGTGGCCTATCGACTATCACTTCCAATAAATATATCTCATGTTCATGATGTGTTCCACTTATCTATCCTTAGGAAGTATATACTTGACCACTACAATGTACTAAAATAATTGTTTTTAAAACTATAGAATCAACTCTATAATGAAGATAAGTCATTTAATATCATAAACAATAAATACAATGCCCTAAAAAATAGGAAAATTGCGATGTCCTAGGACTGGCTGCCACTTAACCCATACCCTGAGCCTGGTTAGACACAAGACCCCTAGAGTGTATCCCCATAAGCTAGAGGCTTCCAACTATTAGTGGGAGTGTGATTATAAAATAGTAGTTAGACTGTACCTCCCGTGTCAGAGAACACAATAGATGAAAAAAAAACATATATTAGTGGAAGCATAATAATAATGAAAGATAAAATATACAGTGGATGAATAAATAGATACAACTTAAGACTGAATAACTAAATAACATAGAGAGGGCCTCATAGGAAGTCTCTGATACAAATATGAATGCATGGCATGAAAATAAAAAAGGAAATAGATCAGGAAATATGTATTCTAAAAAATTAAAAAAGAGAACAAAATCCAAAAGCTTTTCTATAGAATCTAGATCCTAAGACCAATCTTATGATCCTAATCTTCAACTAAGAAATAAGAATCAATATCCTAAAGAGTTTTCCCCCCATCCATACCTATATAAAAATTGTCTTCTCAATTTTCAAAGGTGGTCTGGGTATGGTTTGAGATAAACTTCTCTATAGCCTAACACCAACGGTGTATATGGGTAATCCAAGTAGGATCTCATAATTATATAGTGTGAAATAAGTATATGTATGTAAAAAAAGGTAGGATACCTAGAATGGTCTAACTACTTCAACTCAAAGATGGTTCATCCATAGAAGTCACCATATGTATATATCTCTCTCTCTATATATATATTATAAATGGTATGGGGTAATCATTCCTCCCATCAATACATATATACCATAACTGGTGCGGGTTAAGAATTCCTCCCACCCATACATGTATAATTAATTTGGAATATGGTAATAAAGCTTCCCATCCATATAGATTACATCTAGAATGGGGTAAGAATTCATCCCCTCCATTATATAGGTATTTAAAATGGTGTGGGGTAAGCATGCCTCTCACCCATATATTTATATCATAAATGGTGTGGGTTAAGAATTCCACCAATGCATACATTTATATAATAACTTATAATAATAGTAGTGGGATAACCATCCACATCATATAACGGAAGGAAAACCATCTTATATCATTTCATATAATGTTTTTATAATAATTTGAAACAAGGGGAATGACATGTCATCCCTTGAAACCATTCCATTAAGGCCAATTCATCATTAAAGTTCAACCTATATCACTATATCTAATTGACAAATCCAACCAACCCATTTTTATAACATTGGAAAACCATATCAAGGAAAAGTTACAAGGCCAACCTATCAATGTGAAATACTCACATGACCAGTTAGAAAATTCCAATTTAAGAGGGTCTAAGTACCATTGATTCACCTTGGTATACATCATATACACATTGAACAATGGTAAATTATATTTATAACTAAGCCTGAGGATATAAATAGAATTCAGTTTTATTGGGAAATTGGCCTAAAATGGAAAATTTGGTCGCCAAATCCCTTGGGTGTCCATATAGTGCGTGGGTGATATTGAAATCCCTAAACATGATAAAATTAACCCATTTCATCACACTTGGGTCAATTATACAGAAATAAATCAACACAAAACATGATCTAGGAAATATCTATCCTATAACATGATGTAATAAATATCAATTGGACAAATCTCAATGGAAAAATACGTGACAACCTTACTTAGGTCAGTAAGTGAATACTCAATTGATATCGACTCAGATTCAAAGTATGTTGGAAGATATATGAGTTTTATTACAATTCAAGAAAATGGGTAATATGATCCTAAATCCAAATAGCTCAATATATGGAATGAATAATAGGAATAAGAGTATAGATACTAGGGAGCCTTACTATAGGGGTTCCAATTCCACTAACATGACTGAATATCAGATGAATGATGGATATGTTATGAAGGTTACAAGGAGGAGGAGGGTCTGAGCTTTATGGAGAGGAAGATGGAGGTTTTATGAACTTGTTAGTTAAGAAAATATAAATAAGAAATTAAGTAAAAGGGATGGTAAAATGGTAAATTTTCCCAAAAACATATTGTGCATGGTTTTCACATGGTTTACAAGAGGTAAAAAAATATGCATGAGGGCTCTAACCCTATCTATAGTCGGTCCAGATGACTATGAGCTCTGTCTACATGGTTGAAGACAACTAGTGGGGACATGCAGGTGCCACTATCTATGACCGCATTGTTTCCTCTAACCATGTGTCCCATGATTCATCCCATTTTCTAGACCTTCGGGCTTCAAACCAGTCTCAGCCACTCCTTGGTGCTTCCCTAGGTTGTGGAATACCATTACCATGACTAAATCTATCATAAAAAATTATTAAATAATGATCCATACCTTGTTAAAAAGTGAAGTCGTTACAACCTCTCCTCCTTATACAACTCTTCACCAAGAAATACTTTTGAGGGTAAAGAAGTGTTGTCAGCAATGAGTTTCGGCCACTAAGATAGTTCATCAGCTTCCCACTCCCAGGTCTCATCTTTTACTCAGTTGTGCTTCCATATAACTCATAAAAGATAAAGTTATCTTCTGTAGAGTGTATTCACACTCAAATAAAAAATACACAATGGATACTACATGAAGGAATGTTTCATACCCATCTCAATCCTATAATCCTAAAAGACTTGAGATGATCTTGGATAATATCTGCAAAAGCTAATATACCTGAAATACATCATGCATAAACTGGTATCTATAAGGAAGTGAAACTGGTAAGACATTGGTCTAATCCATTTCCCAACCTCAATGGGTCCATCAAACCTCAGTGATAGATTAACCTACTTCTAAATATGTCTACGCCCCAACATGGGTGAGAAATTCAAGAAAACCCAGTCTCTGAACTCAAAATCCAGAGGTCATTTATGTCTATTAGAATATTTCCACTGTCTAGATTGATATTCCAACATGTGCTTCCTGGTTATCTAGAACTACTCTAAGGTATCCTTTATGAGACGGGACCAAAGCACAACTACTTCCCCTTATTCTAACCTTCACATAGGTGAGTGACAAGTCCTACTATACAAGGATTTATAGGGATCCACCTAAATGGTATACTGGAATATTTTTTTATAAGAAAACCCTATATGGGTAATGTGTTTCCCCCCAGAACCTCCAATGTCAGAAATTCACACACTAATCATATCCTCTAACACCTTAATTGTAGACATTTTATGTCCATAAGTCTAAGGGTGATAGGCTATTCTCAAAAATACCAGCGTAACAAAGGCCTTCTATAACCCCTTCTAGAACCGTGATGTAAAATGAGAATATCTATATGAAATGATAGAATGATGTGCTCCATGAATATGTACCACCTCTTTGACAAAAATTCATCCCAACTCATGTACTAGGAAGGTCTCTCACATAGGTAGAAAGTGTCAATCCATTTTCAGATGATCAGAAACATCCCACATTACATATTTTCCATGAGGTGAACTGGGTAACCCAGTGATGGATCCCAATGAAACATTATCCAATTTTCACTCAAGAATGGGTAGTGACTGAAGAATCCCTACACGATGTTGATGTTCCACCTTCACTTACTGATAGGTATAACATTGAGTGATGAACCAACTATCTCACGTTTTATTCTAGGCCACCAAAATTGGAGTCATAGATATCGATACATTTTGGTGACCCCATGGTGAAATGTACATGATGACATGTGAAAATACCTCAATAGATCCCCATTGATGTCTATTGGAATACATACATTCCCACTGAAAAAAGAATATAATCCCTATAGACTGCCCAACTAGAAAAGGTATTATCATCCAATACACCTTCATTTAGGACGAGGACTTTATTATTAGATTGATTCCATGAACTTACTCATTCCAGAAGAGTATATTCCACCTCTATGGCTGAGATAATTGTCTAACCATGATCCTCTAGAACCTCAACACACATCTCCAAGAGTAAGGCCATAAGCATCCATTCATAACTAGATAAATGAACCTTATGAGTCTGAGTAATTTTTCTAAGAATATCAGCTACTGAATTCAATTTCCCTGGAGTGTAGTTAAGTTCGAAATCAAAAGACTATAGGTACTCGACCCACCTACGATGACTAATATTCAGATCCTGCTATTGGAAGATGTATTTGTGGGTTTTGTGGTATGCGAAAACCACAAAACTCTCTCAAGATGTAGTGTCTCATACAGTGTAAGGAATGTACACCTATAATGATCTATAGGTCATGAGTTAGGTAATTACACTCATGGGGCCTCAACTAACAAGTACCATATGAAATGACTCGCTCACCCTGCATTGGAACAACTCTAATCCAGTCACCTGATGTATTATATTAGACTGTATAAGACATTCCTGGATCAATAATAATCTTTATTAGTGCTAAAGTAATGCCACCCTTCTTCTCCTAAAATAACATTTCATTAGATTTTGACCATTTGAATTTCACACCCTTCTTTTTAATGCTCGTGTGTGGCACTGCATGGTGTGATAAATCTTGAATGAAACATCTTTAATATCTGTAAAGCCCCATGAATCTACAAATATAAAAGACTATATTGGGATTATCCCAAGAAACTAAAAACCTAACATTATTTGGGTCAATATAAACTTCTGAATTTGAAATGATAAAACCCAATATGTGGACATTATCACTCTATAAGTTTCATTAACTGAGCTTTACATAGCACTAGTTCTCTCCCAGTTCATTAGTATTTAAAGATGGGTTTCATGGTTATTTATAGAGTGAGAATAAAAAAAGACATCATCAATGAAGACAACCATAAAATAATCCAGATATAGGTGGAAGACCAAATTAATTATATCCAAGAAGACAATATGAGTGTTCATGAGTCCGAATGGAATAACCAGTTACTCGTAGAGACCATACCTACTCCTAAAACCTGTGAAAATTATGTTTCATAGCCTAACATGAATATGATGATATCCAAACTTCAGATCTATCTTTGAAAACACCTTCCCAACACCGAGCTAATCAAATAGGTCACCTATTATATTAAATGGATACTTATTCTTAATAGTTAGCTAATTCACCCAACAATAATCTGCACAAATACTAAGGGTACCGTCCAAAATCTATGAAAAGAGGACTGGTGATCCTCGAAGAGAATTATTAGGTCATATAAATCTATTAGCCTCTAGACCATTCAACTAGTTCATGAGTTTCTATAGCTCATTTCCTTCCATTCTATAAGGAGGGATTGTCACATGTGATGCTCTTGGAACAAGATTAGTGGTAATCACTACCTGTTGCTATGGAGGTAGACCAGATAATTCATTATGAAAGTCATATAAAAAACGCTTCACTATTTTAGGAAAGGTAGTAGTTTGTAACCTCTGATCATCAAGATAAAGACTAGAAACATGTGTTGTAACACCACCCATCCTTTACTTCTCAGGTCCAGCTCATGTCTCACTAAGATCCCATTCTACCTTGTGTGCATATGTAATTCCCTCTAGTGATGTGGACATCAGAATCCAATGATAACAATAAATATGAGCTCTATAGGGAACTAACCGGTCCATCCCGATGATGAAATCAAATCCTGTTAGTTCAAGAAAATATATGTTTAATACAAAATGGTAACCACCTATCTCAAAGGGGAAATTATGACAGCGTCGAACACCCTAAAACCAGGTACCTAAGGGAGTATCTAAAATCATGATGCTATGATAAAATTCAATGTCGAGGCCTAAACAATCATTGATCATCTAAGATATAAACGAGTGATACGTTTATGAACAAAGAAAACAGTAATGTGGTGGCTACTAGAATATTAACTTTTATAGCAGATGTCCTAGCACTCTGCTACTGAGGCATAGGATAGAGTGAATTTAATTGGAATGTGCAACAACCCTGAGTAACTGCCTGAATTCATTGAGCAGGCCCACTCTGTTGGAACCGAGAATCATAAGTCTGGTTTCCTCTACCTCGAATTCCACCTCATCCTGATTGACTGGTGGAATTCTAGATGGATGACTATTGTGATCATGATGACCCTGATCTTGATTGAGGATCAGGTGCAGATCCATGATCTCTAGGTACTTGTGGAAAAGTATGATATAAATGGTGTATATAACCTATCCTTCCACAACCTCTACACTCAACAATATTTTGTGGACACTACCTCTTGAAGTGACATGATGCTCCTCACTAGTGAAAGATAGGTGAACTACCCACTAATTGAGGCTTACCTTTATTGGCACATAGAGATTCCTCGAAGTTCCATTGTTATCTATAAGAAGATCCATTGGAATCCTTATGTGTAGAACCACCATGGCTTGCACCATTGGGATCCCTCAAATTTCTCTCTATAAATAGGGAATGGTTGAAGATTTCTGAAATTGTCTTCATCCTAAACACATTGACCTGCGATCAGTTGGTGTAACACATCCCATCCTCAAATCACTTATCCACCATTAGATTACCAGTGTCTAGAGAATTATAGAAACAATTCATCTTAGTGAAATAGGATAAGTAATCCATAACTAACATGAACCCCTATAGTAGAATCATGGAATCTATTACTTTGTCAACCCTCATAGTATGGGGAAATAAGAAGTCATAAAAGATAGTATGAAAGTCCACCCAAAAAATTTCCATATGCTAGACAACCAAGTTAATGAAATCCAAGCACCTTTTGGATGAATCATGTATAATTTAAGCAGTTAGGTTGACCCACTATTCTGGAGGAATCTCTATATTCTATAAAATAAATAGGGTTTACTTGATCCATGAATCTACAATAAGTGGTCCACCATCCCCCAAGAAAGTGGGAGGATGCTACTATTAAAACTTAGGAGTCATCTTTACCTTGATAGGTGCAGGTCGAACTCCACCATTAATATTTTGCATCATACACAAGAATCCCTCTTGAAATAGGGCATCAATGCCCAATTCAGGTATTGGAGGAGGATCTACATGTGTCTTGTCTGGAAGATAAACTGGAGGGTTAAGGACCGACACCTCAGGAACATGATCATTACCATATTATAGGTGTGCAGCTCATAGACATCATGGCTTTATAATGATATAATTCCAAAAAAATGTCTTAGAAGAGATTCAAGAAATTTAGATGTTAGAATTTAAGAAACTGGCTTAGGTGCTAAATAATTCCTATAAAAATAGGTGCACCTCTCTTCAGGAATAAAAATCTTGGAGTAGATATTGGAATAGACCATAAGAGGCCATAAATATGGATAAACACCCACTACTCACTATTAATGTTAGATTCCGGTCAAGTCACTAGGTTAGGCTTGTACAATATGGATTTTTTCATGTTATAAATCATTTCCCATTTGAAAAAATTCTTATTCAAACATTTAACGCACTTAAATCAGCTTAATCAAGTGATTTGTATTTTCATTTAAATTGTTATTATCCATGTGATTATACCATTTCTAAATTGGTTAAGCTTGATAGAATTCCATTTTCCGATCCATAAGGGCCCATACACCTTTTGAGTCAGAGAGTGGAAACCAATAAACTCACACAATAGATCAAACCAAATCCTTCAAGAATGTCAGAACAATTTTATATTTATATAATAAGGTACAATAATATGAAAAAAGAAATAATTGCTGAAAAAAATAAACATGTCATGGGAAAATTTAGGCCTATTCATATTTTTACTAACATGTTGAAATTTCTAATACATAACCATTATATTATCGGGTTGAGACATGAAATCATAATTTCAATATTATCAATATCAATAACCTCAGAAGTCATCAGAAACACCCAGTGGTGAAATAATATTAATAGTAAAAACTGAATTAATAACAAAAATAATTGAAGAAACTTGGCCCTTACCTCAAATATGGGTTCACAATTCCCAAGCACATCTTGTTAACAAGTTATAAAAATTTCTAATCTCTAATATATTATCTATAAATAGTAATATAAGAATAGAAACCTACTATGATACTACATTGTTATGCCTTGGTCCTAGCCCCAACATAACTAGTTCCCTAAGCCTGGTTGTCCTCATGACCCCTAGAATGTCTCCCCATAAGACAGGGGCTGCCGACTAGTAGCGGGGGTGTTATGGTAACACTGTGGGAGATTGTACCCCCATTTTAGTTTACACAGGGAATGTAACAGTAATATAAATTAGTGGATGCATGAGAAAAAAGAAAGATAAAATAAAAATTATTTGCATAAATAGATACATCAGAAGTCTGAATAACTGAATAACATAGAAAAGTTCTCATAGGAAGTGGCTGATACAAACAAGAATACATGACATGCATGCACAAAAGAAAACAGTTTGAGAAACAGGAATGCTAAACAAAAACTAATAAAGAGAATAAAATACAAAATATTCTCTATAATATCTCAAGCATATGCTCGATTCTCTGCTCCTAAGCTCCAACAAAGTAATAAGAATCAATAACCGAAATAGTAGTGTTTTCCCATATCCATACCTTTAGGAAAATAGTCTTCTTGGGTGCTATAAGCGGTATGAGTAGGGTGTTAGATAAACATATCATTAGGACACCACCAATGGTGTCTATTTTTTTTTCCTAATAGGTTATAAAAAATAAACAGTTTGCAATAAGTATTGGTAAGTAAAACAAGGATGAATAAATAAATAACACCCCACTTAGGTTTCTAAAGGATGCCTGGCGGGTCTACCCACTTTATATCTTTGAAGGTATGTCTAAACAAGTCACAATATGTATATGTGTACATATATATTTTATAACAGGCATGGGGTAAGCCTGACTCTTGTCCATACATTTATACCATAGCTAGCATGGGGTAATAATACCTCTAATATATATAGATTATATCTAGCACAAAGTACAAATGCATACATTTATATATATATTTCAATTGGTGTGGGGTAAGAATTCCATCGACCCATACATTTATGTCATAGATCATATGCATTGTAATGACATAACCATCCATATCATATAACATAAGTCAAACAATATTATATAATTTCATATACTACTATTATAATACTTTGAATCAAGGGGAATGGAAGGTTGTTCCTTGAAACCATTATATTAAGGCCAATTCATCGTTAAGGTTCAACCCATATCACCCCAACTAACCTATAAATCCAACAACCCCATTTTATAACATGGGGAAACCATTTCATGGAAAAGTGACTAAGACAATATGTCAAGGTAAAATAATCACAGGCCCATTTGGACAATTCCAACTCAATAGGGTCTAAGAACCATTGAGGAACCTTGGTATTCCTAAAATACACATGGTACAATGGTAAATTCACTTTAAAACCAAGCCATTATATACAAACATATTTCATTATTATTGGGAAATTGGCCTAAAATGTCAAATTTCTCTGGCAAACCCCTTAGGTATCCATATAAGAAAGGGAGATATGAAAACCCATAATCATGTTTCAATTAACTTATTTCATCAAACTATGGTCAATTATAAATGAAGGAATCAACATAACAAAGGGTATTGTCAATGTTCATCCCACACCATGATGGAATAAATACAAAATGGTCAAAACATATTGGAAATATATGTGAGCACCTACATTAGGGTTATAGATGAGGCCTCACTTGATATCGACCTCAAATTAAAATAAGGTTGGAATACATCTATATTTTAGTGCAATACCTTAAAAATAGGTCATATGAGCATAAAACCAAATAGTGCAATTGAAGGAAAGAAGAACATGAACAATAGTAGAGAGACTATGAGTTATACCACATGAATTCCAATGCCACTAATAGACTGAATTTTAGAGGTTAAAAAGAAAATTTATCAAGGATCCAATAAGGATGACTATTTGAGATTTAAGGAGAGGAATGAGTGAGGTTCCTTCCACTGTAGGGTGAGGAAAATAAAATAAAAACTTATGTTAAAGGGAGGTGAATATGGAAATTTTTCCCCAAAACATATTGTACATGGTTTTTGCACATTATTTACAAACCGTACACAAACCATGTGTGAGCTCTCTGCCACTATCTACACTAGGCATGCATAAATGATTACCTATTACTCACAGATGCAGATAAACTATGAAGACTTGAAAGTGCCCCTGTCTACAACTGCATGATTTACCTAAACAATGTGGGCTAGGTCGTATGGTTTCCTTTAACAGTGAGGCACATCCTACAACCCATTTTTTAGACCCTTGGGATCAAAACTTGTCCAGACCCTCCACTTCCCATTCTTTATTTGTAGCATACCATTACTATGATTAAAGGGAATATTAAAAATAAAAAACCAATGATCTGTACCTTGGTCAAAATTCGAGTCATTATGAAAACTCAACTTTAAAAAATGTTGTGGAGGAACCATATGTATAAGGAGGACACACAGGAACTAGAGGAAACAATGAAATATAATTATAGTAAAATAATCCATTAAAATATGATAAAAGATGTTTCAAATCCAATATTTTTTTCCAAAGTCTAATGAAAAAAATGGTCTCTTAAAATAACTATATTTTTTCAATTTCCTTTTTACTTGAATAATAAGTTAAAATTATAAAGTGGTTTATAGAATTTAAACAATTATTTTATATTAATATATGATTTATATTTTCAAAAATTATATATTACAAGGTTGACCTTGGATATAATATTTTATTCAAAATTTTATTCTAAAAATACCTCTCTACATACTTATAAAAAACACCTCTCACTCCCCTTGGAAAAACAGTCCTCCCACCCATGATAAAGACAATTAAATCTATAAATACTCTCTATTATGCCTCTTAAAATCCATATGGTTTTTATAGAGTAATATATCTGAATTAATCATTGAATTTTAGTGTCGTATAAGGGATGAAACACTAATAAGATGGTTTTTTTCATAACTATTCTTTCTGTTTTCTTCATATCATCCTCTATTTCTTTATCACATTAAAATTTAAATATTATAAAAACAATATATAGAATTTTTAAATATTATTAATTATATTAACCCACTATAAAAATTAAATTTTTGATTTAGTTTTATTTTATATATGTATTTCTCCCCTTTTGGAAACATTCTTGATAATAGCCATTTAATCATAAATCAAGATGTTTTCAACATCATTACTTGTCACCAAATTAATTTATAGATTAAATAAATTATTTAAAAAATATAAATATTTCAATATATTTAATTTTATAAATATTAATTTATTCTAATTATGTGTAAATTTCCTTGAACAAAATAGAGAAATCCCAGAGAAGTGGGATTTTTTTAGTAAAACATGATAAAGAAACATATCTACTTAATCAACAGAAAATAATAAATATTTTCCAATAATAATAATTGAAAAATAGTTACATAAATTTACTAAACTAAATTTAATTTTATTTTTTTTAATAAATCTATGTTTATTATTGAGGTGTCATAAATATGATGATATGTAAAAGGATCTATATTAAGGGGAATCTCAAACCTAATTCACTTTCTTTGAGTTATTTATATTTCAGTTCATTTCAATAATTAATATTCATCTATTTTTTAAAAAAATAATTTTATTATTCCCATTTTTAATTTTGGGATATAATTGTTTCTACCTTGATTTATAATCTGAATACAAATATTGTTCAAAAATACTTTTCATTCCAAACAATATTTTTACCCCACATGATTTGTTTCTTCTTTACTAAAGGATGATGTTGTTTATGAAATATATGTTTCCCCTCTTTGATTTAGGAACCACATATTTTATTCAATGAAATAATTTGGTATGAAATTGTTAATGAAACCCATTCCATTACATGTTTTATTTCATTACTACTATTGTTATATGCTCAATGTGGAATCCCTGATTATATGTATATTTTGATGTGATGGATGGGGTTGAAATTATATATCCCTTAAATATATTGGGTAATGTGATTTATCTCATGAGGTTATGTATATTATTAGTAAAAATTATTCTATATTTTTTCATGGTGATGATATTATGATTTATTCACATATGTTATGTGTTCACATTATGCAAGCTTTGTTCAAAATTACGCATGGTATTTGACCATATGACCATATTTTTAATTATTATACATATCCCAATTCTAGGAATATCAAAATTTCATCTTCATTATTATGATCATGATCCCCTAAATATAACATGATTATGGTGATTATGATCACCCATGTGGAATTGATTAATGTATCTTATTTATTCATTGTTAAACTTTCCCATATTAGTATTTTAGGTCACCAATTTCTTTGAAGTATATCCTAAGGTGACTAAATATAATAAGGAAAATGTGAAATATTTTTTGTGGAAAATTAATATGGATTATAATACTGTTTCTAATTTATTACCTATAAGTTATGTATGATCATAATTTTAAAAACATTTTAAACCATTAGATCTTTGAATTTATAAATATTATGTTTTTGGTTAGTAAAATATTTTAATTTTCTTCTAAGAATATGTATAGTCTATATATCCTAATTATATCCTAAAAATTTTAAAAAAAATTAATGAAACATCTACTCCTCCAACCACATTGTTAATTTTTTAATCATAATTTCTAGTTATAAAATTAAGGGAAATCGACCTTAATTAAATATAATTACATGAACATAAAATCAAATATGTTTATAGCTCATTCTAACAGAATATAAGGAGATTCTCTAGTACTACATGAAGCAATAATTGAGATGATATAATTCAATACATTACCTTATATACTGGACAGTCTTGTATCAATGTCAAATTCCTTGAAAACCGTTTCATCTATAAAGAGTATGCCATGTTCCTTCAAAATTTTAATATTCTTAACATGGTTTAATAACCCTCACCACTTCAATTTGTTTATCAATTTCCATGATTATTTAACATAAAAAATAAAACCATTTTGTAACGTTTATGAAAAATTATCATAATTGCTTTTTCCAAGGTACCACCATATATCATTTATGTCATGGAAGAGTAAGAATTGAAAACGATTCCTTTAATTATACTACCGTATCATATTAGAAAAAATATGCTTGTATCATTACCCATAATATACCATGTTTAGCTTCTCTTATCTATATCTAAATATATAATTGCTTCTATTTCAGTCCACCAAAATAATGTTGTCCTTTGTTTCATTGATAGTTAAAGAGATACAAATTATATGTTATTTTGATACCCATCTCTTCCTAAAAATCATATTTAAAAATACTTTTTAATACTAATAAAGTGAACCAATAAAATTATAAATTTTTTAAAAAATTGTAAAAATATGAATGACCATACACATACATTCATATAATTAATATATTTAAGTATCAAATTTTAATTATACTGTATTTATATTTTCAAATTTAAATGCATAATTCATAACACATTAACTCTCTAAATTAAATTCATTCGTAATAAAATTGATATATTGTATAGTCACACTCACAAGTAATGGATCAATGGAATCATTTTCAACACCCTTTTCTCCTCTACCATAAAAAATATCTTTGAATTATATGTACAATATCCCAAATTAATAAATTATCCATTAATCAATTCATTCATACCATAGGCAGATCTATATATTACCATAATTTCAAAAAACAACTAAAAATGTAAAACAAAATTAATAATATCTTTAGAAGAACATATGAAAATATAAAATCATAGTTCCATTAAAATTTTATTTTTTAAAACCATTTAAAAATAAATTTCATGCGGTATGACTATATAATAGCTTCCATGATTCTTAATTCATTCCCATCATGACCCATTATCATAAATACTTGGTGAAATAAAACATCAATGTTTTATCAAATATTAATTATTATCAAAATTCATGGAAAATCAATAATTTCCATTAATGGATAGTTACACCTTCATGTGGGTATGATTTTTATAATAATTATCCTGGTCTTTCTGCCAATCATACACCCAAGGAATTATCCATTCTTTGATACCATTTTTAAATACCCAATATTGTGTCCCCAAATATCAAGACCCAAATTAAATCTCTAAAATTATGGAATTCTAAAAATGAAAAACTTAATTATTATTTCATTTTATATTAATATTCAATACATCCCATAAAAATACAATACCCCAAAAAATAATGGTTTATTACTATTAGAGACTATATATATAATAAAAGTATTTCATTATATATGATTAATATCTCTTAGATATTTCTTCTCATATAAAACCCTTTATAAAAAATATCCTACATAATACATTAATTCATAACCCGGGGAAAATGAAGCATGAGAATAGGTGAGCTCATATGACCAGTAACATAAAACATGGATGAATTTATCGTCATCCATAAGTGAGCATGTGATAAGAATAATTTTATGATAAAATGATCATAACATATGAAAATACACACAACATGTCATAAACATGGAATAATGATTCCTAGAATACATCATTATCATAATGAAAGACATATTTCAATAGAGTGTGGATTCAGTGACAATAATTCATGATCCATGTGAGAATATCCCAAGCAACATACATATTCTATTGAATAAAAATAGGCATAAAAATCATTTCATTATTCATATATCATTTACTATACCATCATAATTATAAAACTACTATGTTGTAATGGGATTACACCCCATTCCAATCGTTTACTAAGTTATGGAACACTTATAAAACTATAATTGTGGAAATTTCCATTAATAAACTAGGTTCAATACCCATTCTAGTTCAATATTTTATTTTCCTCATCTAGGTTCCCTCTCACATGATAGAGAAGTGTCACTACGTAACTTCTAGAATGAAACTCTATATTCTAGTTGTTGCTGACTAGTAGTGAGGGTCTAAGAAATATATTGGGGACACCATATGCTCTAAAATTTAGTATCATTTCCATAATAAATGAGATAAAATTACTAAAACATAAAACTTAATTAGATAAATATATGAATCCCCTGTATACTATTTATATAATAGACCAATTCATTTCATACTAAATCTCAAATAAATGTTTGTTGAAGTTATAGATTTAACCAACTGGTGACATGCTCAAAAATAAATACTATAAAACATCCTAGTTGAAAATACAATACTCAGTCACCCCACTGAGGTCCAATCCCATCCAAAAAAGAAACAAATCATGCTCTGGGTCCCTTTACCTCTTCAATACATGCATCCATGAAGTCTTCATGGGTACAAAAATATACCCAAACAAGGTGTGACTAAATTTTAGTAGGTCGAAACCATGTTTTCTAAAAAATATGGTCTAAATAAATTATGTATTAGACCATATGATAAATACATTCATTAAAAAATAAATTAGTAAAAAAATAAACTTCTCAACCATAGAACATTAGGTTAACACCTGGGGAAATCCAAACCTACTTTGACCCACTACCTGATATCTCTAACAGTTGGTGAATTCTCCTACTTTAGATGTGTCAACCATACTATGTATCAATAGTAAAAATATAAATTTTTTATACTATGGAAAAATACATGACCCCATAGATCATTACCCATTCTAAGGGAAAAGGTATCTAATCAGCATGTTAATGGACTCTATGTGAATTACCATTCACGAGCCTCTTATATATTCCCATGGTGAATTACCCAATCCATGGGCCATGTACACAATTAGTTTTTTAATAGACTCAAATTCAACATCCAAGATAGATACACCTACATTTCCCCAAGGTTTATTATAGAATGGTAGAAGTATCAGGTTACCATGTGTGTCAAACTCAATCCTAGATTATCTATGCATAAAGTTCAAGAAATCCAATTGTAAATGAACACCAAACATTCCAAACATGTTATTATAAACAAAAATATCTAATTCATTTAAATTACCACTTATAAATCCATTCATTTAAATTGTCCAAGTTACCCATTATCTTGTTAATTATTCAAATTCAATATCACATATCAATTAATCCCAATTACTGTTCACATGCCATTATATTCATATTACATAATGTGATCTTTAAAATCCAATTATATAGAAATTAACCAATTTCAATCCATGGGATTCTTTATCAATCGATTTACCCTAACATTCATGTTAATACAATTTAAAATTTAATACATTCCACAAACAACTCCCAATTCATATAATGGTCCTAGGGTCATACATCCTATATATAAGCCTAAGGTCAATGGTAGGAACACCCCTTAGGTTTCTCCAATCTTAGTCACAATTTTAAAAAACATAAAAATATCTGTGTAAAGTATATGATTATAGACTCATCAATTTTATATAGTTTCTAGTTAGGATAGGTCATGCGTATAAAATGATAACACGATCACAATTTTTTCAAATATTATAATAACATAGATTAGTCATCAATATATTGATTATATGATGTTCTTAGAATAATTTATTATCCTTTTACCTTTAAAAGGAAATTCTATAATTTAGACAAGATACATGGATATTAATCAGAAATGATAGTCTTCAGAATACTATCTAATCAAAAATTCTGTTGCATATAAAGATAACCTAGGCTATCAACATTGAATGTGTGTTTGATAGGAAATAAGTGGGATAAATTCTTCAGTAGATCCATGTTCATCCACAACGAATCATTATTCCATGTTCTCTTGGGATATCCTATCACGAAGCCCATGGTGATATCATCCTAATTTTAATCTAGAATGGGAAAGGAATTAAGTAACTTAAGAGGCCTTTAATTATCATCCTTCACCTAATGATTTGTTAAACATCTACAAAAAATCAAACTATCTCTTTCTTCATCACTGGACACCAATATTTACTATGGAGGTCATAATACATATTCATAAATCCTGGATTTACCACCCATTTAGAATCATTATATACTATCATCATGTCACATTGAAAGTCCATAGGTTCCCAGATTCAGCCATGGAAATAAATATCCTTATTGAATCCCTGAGACCAACTTAATGGTGGATCCCAATAATATATAATTCCCCTTAGGGATAAATCCTATAGGTTAAACAACTACCCTCTATTGATCTAAACTATAAGTTTAGGAAACATGTATGTATATGTTATATTATATCATATATGTGACTCCAGAACATTCAAATGAATATCTCAAAATATCTCCATCATTCTATACTTGTCACAAGATTCTCACACTACCTAACTATGAGTTAGAAGAAGAAATAAATTGGAAAGAATCGGTAAAGGACATTACCTCTTCTATGAAGCACCTCTTCCTAACCTTCTCTTAGGACACTAAATATGGTCTTTGAAGAAGACCAGGACCTATAGGATATTTCCAGGGAAGTGGAGAAGAGAAATTGGTAGGGGTTTTCCGAGCTTGAAGGATCAAAGTGGTATGAGGAGGAGAGGGAGGAGGTACCCTTTTATAAGGTAAGAGGGGGGCACCTTAGAAAAAAATTAAAATATTATTTTATAATAAAGTCATATTCGGTTTTTAATTGATCCACGTTGATTTATTACGAAGCTAAGGTGAGGATGGGTCGAAATCCTTTCAACCAATAGGTTTTATAGAAGTTTAGGTTACTATTTTAACCTTATCATTTAGATTTAACTCTAAGTTAAATAATTTAACTTTTACCACGTCTTCTTGTTTTCTTACACTATATGTTTAATAAAATGACTATAAAAAGAAAAACGAACCCAAAGTGGTTCATTACTAATATATATAACTTTATCTAAGTCATTTGGCCAATCCTTAGATTTTTAGGAATAAAATAACAATTAATAATATAATATTTTTTTAAAAACTATTTTATGTCAATTTTGACACTATTTGGTAATTGATTTTTGTGAAAATCATAACAGAATTATTATTTCTAAAAAAGTTAATTAAATCAATAATAACATGTCATATTAACCTATAAATTTATTTTAATTCATAAAAAGTATCAAATAACATATATTTGGGTATTCATAATATCAATTATGTTAATATTTCATTAATAAGGTAATTACTTCATCATCATTGTGTCATAAATAAATTAAAATATTTAATTTCTAAAAATTATAAATAAAACACCATTATGTTGGAAATCTTTTTATCTTTCTAAATAATATTTATAGTCGAATTTGTCTTATGTATAACCCTATATTAAAAATGTTTTAGTTATTACACTTTGATTTTAACTCTTTTAACTCTTCTTTAAATAAAAAAATAATAAGTGTCCTAATCTAATCCAAGTGGACCTAAATGGTCATATTTTATTCCTAAGGCTGTTTTTGGTTGAATTATATTTATTCAATAGAATTAGGACATGTGTTAGGGTAATAATAATATCATTTTAACCCTTAATTACCCTATTTACTTTTAACTATGGCAAAAAACGTAAAAAGTTACTGTTCACAAAAAATATTTTTTATCTTATTGACCTGAATTTTACTCCTCGATATTAACTATGTCTCTCGGATTTTTGAAATTCCACTCACAAAAGTGGTAAAATTATGTTTTATGTAAATTTTCAAATTCTCCTAGGAGGTGGGTAAAAGATGGTGAAAAGTTCAATAAAAATTTTATATATTTAAAATTATTATAAATTGACTCCAGTGAATTACATTGAACTTATATAGGTATTATGTATCAATTTTAAAATAAAATAAATTTAAATAAAATAAATAATTATTTAAATAAAAAGCGGGTTTTTAAATAGTAACCAAGTGTTTTCACTATTCATCAAAAATTGAAAGTTTTCAGAAAAATACCAAAAATTCACCCTAGGCTAATTTTGATATTCCAAATCCAAAAATGAAGTCCATTTTGAAAGGTAAAATTTATAAAATTTCAAAAAGCGGGTATTAATATTCATAACGGCTAGTTTATATAATATTTAAATAACATATCATTGTTTAGTGAAACTCGGTATTGCGTACAACACAAGCTATCGAGGAAGGTTGCTCCTGCGTGTAACGCAATCCAAGATAGTGTTGTGTGTAGTGAATGACTCCTTTGGTGATGCATAAAACAAAAAAACAAAATATTTGTCATAAAATCACAGGTGTTACATTCTACCCGCCTTAAAATGAAGTTCGCCCTCGAAATTCATCACTTTGTAACAAACAGATGAGGATACCTCTCCCTCATCATATCCTTAAGTTACCATGCAACTTATTCTAATTGGTGGTTCCTCCATAAAACATTCACCAAGCGAGTAGTCTTTTTCCTTAGGACTTTTTCCCTATGATCCAGAATCCATATCGGTTATTCTTCATAAGAAAGACCTTGCTCCAACGGTACAACTTCTGAGCTGAGTACATGTGAAGGATAGGGTATTTACTTTCTTAGGAGAGATACATGGAACACATCATGAACTTGAGAGAGATTTGGAGGGAGCATCAATAAGTAATCTAGCTTCCCAACACGATCCAGTATTTCAAAAGGACCAATATACCTAGGGCTCAAATTGCCCTTCTTTCCAAATCTCATTACTCTCTTCCAAGGAGATATTCATAAAAACACTTTATCACCCACTACAAACTCTATGACTTTTCTTCGGTTGTAGACATAACTTTTTTGTTGACTTTGAGCTGCTCTTATGTGTTGTTGAATAGATCGAACCTTTTCTGCCATCTCATCAACAAGATCAAGTCCTAATAGCTTTCTTTCCCCAACTTCATCCCAACAAGTTGGAGTTCAACATTTCATTCCATAGAGAGCTTCATAAATAGCTATATGAATACTGGAGTGAAATCTATTATTATAAGAAAATTATACTAAAGGTAGGTGTTGATCCCAAACACCTTTTAAATCCATAGAGCAAGATCTCAACATGTATTCTAGTGTTTGAATTGTCCTCTCATACTGATCGTTTGTCTGAGGATGATAAGAAGGGCTGAAACTCAACTCTGTATCTAGAGTATACTGAAGACTTCACCAAAACTTCTAGGTAAGCCTCAGATCCTGATCAGATATAATGGAAAGTGGTACTCCATGCAATATTACCACTTCTTTCACATATATCCTGGCATGATGATCAAGAGAGAAATCTTCTCTAATAGCAATGAAGTGTGCCGACTTCGTAAGATGATCAACTATAACCAAGATAGAATTATTGCCTTTGGATGTTTTAGGAAGTCCAATGTCAAACTCTATAGTGATGTTTTCTCATTTCCATTCTGGTATGGGTAATGGTTGTAACATCCCCTTAGACTTCTGTCTCTCAACTTTAACTTACTGACAAACCAAGCATCGAGAAACATATTCAGCAACATCTCTTTTCATGCCATCCCACCAGAAGTACTCTTTTAGATCCCTATACATCCTCATGCTTCCAGGGTGAATAGAGAATGAAGAACTATGACCCTCATCCAGGAACTCCTTCTTTAATTCTGGGATGGGAGGAACACAAACCCGATTCCAGAACTTTATTATTTCATCACAATCAATGTGGAATTTAGGATCATTTCTCACCTTCTTTTGTAACTATAAATCTTCTTTCTATTCCTCTTTAATCTTCACATGTATAGATGGTTGAAAATTCATTTGAGAAAGATAATATTTCTCCCCTTCCATTATAATTCCAAGATCAATCCTATGTAAATCCATAAATATTCTATCTCTTGTGATCCTCATCATGGATAAGCTAGCATGGCCTTGTCGACTTAATGCGTCTTCCACCTTGTTTGCTTTCCCAGGGTGGTAATGAATTGAGCAGCCCTAATTCTTAATCATCTCCAACCATCTTCTTTGGTGCATATTAAGCTCCTTTTGTGTGAAAATATACTTTAAACTTTTATGATCAGTATAAATATCTCACCTTTCACCATAAAGATAATTCCTACAAATCTTTAATGAAATGATTACCACAGCTAATTCCAAATAATGAGTTGGGTAATTTTGCTCATGGATTTTCAACTGTCATGAAGCAAAAGCTATCACTATATCATTTTTCATAAGAACACACCCTTATCCCTTCTTGGATGAATCACTGTAGATTACAAACCTATCTCCACTACAAGGCAATGTGAACACAAGTGCACTGGATAACCTTCTTTTTAACTCCTTGAAATTCTCTTCACACTCCTCTGTCCAAACGAACATAACTCATTTTCAAGTCAACCTAGTGATTGGATTAAATAATCGTGGAAAATCTTTCACAAAACGTCAATACCGCCAAACCAAGAAAACATTGGATCTCAATTACTGTTGTTGGTCTTGAACATCTTTCAATAACCTCTGTTTTTATTGGATCCATAGATATCCCCTCTTTTGAGATTATGTGACCCAACAATGAGTCTTTTTGAAGCCAAAATTCACACTTGGTAAATTTGGCATAAAGCTTCTCCATTCATAGGATCATTAATACAATTCTCAAGTGATCTTCATGTTCTTCCTTTCTCTTTGAATAGACAAGAATATCTTCTATAAAGACTACCAAAAAATGATCAATATAGTCTCTAAAGTCTCTATTCATTAGATACATGAAGATAGAAGGGGCATTAGTAAGACCAAATGACATCACTATAAATTCATAGTGTCTATACATTGTACGAAATGATTTCTTTGGTATATCCTCACTTTTGACCCTTAATTGATGATACCCTGAACGAATATCAATCTTGGAAAAGTATAGAGATCCGTGTAGTTGGTCAAATAAGTCATCAATGCATGGGAGATGATATTTTTTCTTGATAGTGATCTTGTTATGTTCTCAATAATCAATACAGAGTCTCATTGATCCATCTTTCTTCTTAATGAACAGAACAGGTGCTCCCCCAGGTGACGCACTAGGGCGTATGAATCCATCATCAAGATTCTCTTGGAGTTTCTTTTTCAATTCATGCAACTCAATTAGGGCCATTCTATAAGGTGTATTTGAAATGGGAATAGCACCCGGTATGAGTTATATTGAAAAATCAACTTCACAATTTGTTGGAAGACATGGAAATTCCTCCAGAAAGACATCATCAAACTCCCGTACAATGGGAATATTCATAATTATGAGTTTCTCTCCTACCATTTGTGATAAATAAACTTAATTTAGTGGAATCAAGACCCATAAGACGGAAGAAATTTCCACTGGAAGGTTATGTTCATCGTTGCATCGATAGACGATCATAGATTGATCTGGAATATGAAATGTGACTTCCCTTCTTTGGAAATTGATATGAGATCCATATAAAGAAATCCAATCCATGAAAAGAATCACATCAAATTCTACTATAGGAAGGATCACAAGATTTGCAGGAAGCACTTTCCCACAAACTTCAATCGGAGAATAATTGTAAACTTTTGATGCGACCGTTGTGCCATTAGGGGTTGTCACGGCTAACTCAACATCTAATTATTGAGGTAATATGACAATACCATTAGAAAATTATTTATAAATAAAAGAGTGGGTGGATCCAGAATCAAATAAAACATTTTCTACTTTAGAGTGGATTGTAAGTGTACCTTTTACCACTTCGTCATCATACTCCACATCACTGATAGCAATTGCATGTGACTTTCCTTTCTCTTTGGACTTAAGAGTTTGTTGACGTTGATCATCATCAACAAACCTTGGATTAAGGCATTGATTAGAATAATTCCCCATTTCATTGCACTTATAACATTGAAGTGTAGGAGGTGCATTCTGTGTATCCTTTTCTATGTTCGCATCACTAGAAATCTTTTTCCCATCCCTGCAGCATTGAAATGCCTGATGACCCTCCTTTCTACATTTGAAACATTTAATTGTCCCTTTTATACAATTTCCTCCGTGTTTCTTTCCACACTTTGAGCATAAGGGAAAACTCATCTTCTTTTCTGTGTGGTCTTTAGATTTCCCTTTGAATTCCATTTTACTCTTCTTATCAAACCCATATGACTGATGGGTTACTCCAATCTCCATCTCAACCTTGGGAGCACATCGAACAATTTCCTCACAACTATTGAAGTTCCTTATGGCTAATTCCCATCCGAGACTTGTTTTTAAGACACTAAAGAATCGATCGATCTGACTCTCATGTTGGATAATAATCCCATAAGCGTACCTTGCAAGCCTTGTAAAATTTTCTTTGTAGATACCAATAGATTAATCATCTTTTTGCTTTAGTTCAAGAAACTCCTTCTCTATCTTTGTTCGAAGAATACGAGGTAAGTACTTATTGAAAAATAAGTTCTTAAGCTCGTCCCATTCCATGGACTCAATTTCATCTCTTTTCCTCATATTGTTGATAAGATTCCACCATTGAACAGATTCACCTTCCAAACGATATACTGCTAAGACGAATTTATCATGTTCAGAAAATTGAAGAAATGAAAATATCTTTTCAGTGGTAATGATCCATTGTTCAGCCACTAATGGATCAGTAGACCCACTGAATGAGGGTGGACGCTGCCTCATGAAGGATTCAATAGAATTTTGCTCCTTCCTTTGCTCATTTGGAAGTCGTACATGGTTCATAGCTTGAGAAATTTGTGTGAGTATGACTACAAGATTTTGAATTCCCACTCCCAAAACGTTTGTTTGCTCAGGGGGACAATCATTACATTGCCCGTCACATTCATCATTAACACGGTTGCATCGGGTTCCAGCCATTGACTAAAACCAATAAGCATAGTGTGAGAAACACTAATCATAATAGGAAAACCACATAATCAAGAATAAAATTTCACACTTAAGGTCTTATCATAGTTTATTCATAGCCATTTCTAAAACACTACGATTTTTTCCTATACTTAGACATATCTTTTGGGTTCTTACTAAGGCTTTCACATCCTAGTTTCCAAAGGTTGACTATACCTTTCCTCTGATACAAACTATAACGATCCATAATTTACATACATTTTCATTAATTCATAATTGAAGCATACTTATTACAACATATAAAAAAACCATGAAAGGACCGCATAGGTATAGTTTCTTTAGAAACAGAGAAACATAAACAACTGGTTCATAAAGCATCTACATTGTCTCCCGTTTATTTCATCATATTTCGAGTCCCTTGGCATAACCTACTTAATACCATTCTTCCTGACCTGGGGAAAATAAAATATACAAAAGGGTGAGATCAAATGATCAATAAGGGTAAACAAAGTAAATATCAATCATATCATATTCATAAGAACATATCATTTTGAAAATCTTAACCTTCAAAAGAGATCATAGTATCATAACATGGGATAAATCATGGTAGTGAAATGTAATCCCATTAACCATAACAAAAAACATGAAACTTTGTGGCATTCACACATAATCATAAATACTCATTTCTTAGTAGTCAAGACTCATTTCCAAGACTATCCTAGAGGATAAAGTCCATTTCTGATCCAAGTTCACTCCTCGTTTCAATCCTGTATCACTAAACTGGATTAACCTGCCATTCTAGCCATGTCTATCTCAAGAGATATAAATTTTTATCCAATTCATTGGAGGGAGATATAGGTCCCACCCATCTCATAATGATACCATTCTTATGTGTGCCACAAGATCATAAATCATACATCACAACATAACCCATGTCATAAAAATGTGATTCTTAAACATCATGACATCATAACATAATACATATAATATAAAAGGACATCATAAAAATAATTCCATCATAACATAATCAAATCAATGTAAAAATAGGGATAAAAATAGAACCCTATATTATCTTAGATGGAAAATAATTTGGATAAAATGCTTGATCTCTATTCTTGAGGAAAAAACCTTTCTACTTCAATTTTTTTCCTTTCTAAACATGACATACAATTTTAAACTAAAAGAAGTTGATTAAAAATAAACTTGAAAACTTGTAAAGGAATATCCATTTAAATACTTTTCTATGAAATCAAAAAAATCTATTCATGCCGTATAAGTTAAAAAAAACATTTTTTTCATACTTTGGCTAGAAAAGTCAAAAAGTACCTTGTACTAAAAACCGAAAAGATTCCTTTCATATATTTTACTAAAAATTCACCAATGAGTAAAATTGGATTTAAACAATTGTAGTAGGATATAAATAATATTATATATTGAGGAAACATGTATGTGGATGATAAATATTTCCCAATAAATTCTGAAGTATAAACAATCCCGAATAAAAATGAGATTGCGAGATTTTCCCTTACCTTAGGTCTGATATGATTCGTACGTATCCGAACCTCCTGTAAAATGATTTAAATAATTTCATTGACTTATTAAAGAATTATATTCATTGTTATGATATCATATATGTTTATATTCTTTTATTCTTATTAGTAATATTTCATTGCTACTTGTTATTCGGGTGTTCATTGCTTTATGTTCTTATACATGTCTTGTCGAATAAATTCTTATTTCTCTTTCTAGGTTATAGATAACTTTTATAAAGAATGGTATTAGTCTAATATATATCATATTTATTCATTAAATGCATTTATATAATCATTATTCAATGAAGATCATGTAGAACGAGTCGAATCACATCGTGGAGACGGTAGGTAGTACGTACACACGAGCGATTATATCATTCCCATAATTATTGAATGGTATTGGAGTGGAAGATGAAATGTCTCAGAATTAGTATCACATTATAATAATCATATATAGTTATTATTTATGCCATTATACCCATCCAAGTAAGGTTGTGGTAGAAAAAAGATTACACCACGGCGTGGAGACGGTATTCCGTACGTACGCACGCGCGGTGATTTTATTTTCTGTAGGATGGATAGAAGGTGAAATAGGTTTGTTTCATATTTGTAATAACATATAATTTTATGAGTGATACTTATGATATTAATTTATGATTAAAAAAATAATTACGAATAAGTATAAGAAGAAATAAATTGGAAAGAATCGGTAAAGGACATTACCTCTTCTTTGAAGCGCCTCTTCCTAACCTCCTCTTAGGGAACTAAATATGGACTTTGATGAAGACACGGAGCTCTAGGATGTTTCTAGGGAAGTGGATAAGAGAAATTGGTAGGGGTTTACCGAGCTTGAAGTCTCAAAGTGGGGTGAGGAGGAGAGGGAGGAGGTTCCCTTTTATAAGGGAGGAGAGGGGCACCTTAGAAAAAACATAAAATATTATTTTATAATAAAGTCATATTCGGTTTTTAATAGCTAAAAATTGAATTATTTAGAATATAAGGTGGGTATGGGTCTAAATACTCTCATCCAATAGGTTTTAGACATGTTTAGGTTACTATTTTAACCTTATCATTTAGATTTAACTCTAAGTTAAATAATATATCTTTTACCATGTCTTCATGTTTTCTTACACTATATGGTTAATAAATTTACTATAACTAGACAAACGAACACCAAGTGGTCCATTATTAATATTTATAACCTTATCTAAGTAATTTTTCCGAACCTTAGATTTTTAGGAATAAAATAACAATTAATAATATAATATTTGTTTTAAAAACTATTTATGTCAATTTTTACACTATTTGGTAATTAATTTTTGTGAAAATCATAACAGCATGATTAGTTAAAAAAAAGTTAATTAAATCAATAAAAACATGTAAGACTAACCAATAAAGTTAGTTTAATTCATAAAAAGTCTCAAATAACATTTATTTGGGTATTCATAATATCAATTATGTTAATATTTCATTAATAAGGTAATTACTGTATCATCACTGTGTCATAAATAAATTAAAATATTTAATTTCTAAAAATTATAAATAAAATACGATTATGTAGGAAATATTTTTATCTTTCTAATTAATATTTATAGTCGAATTTATCTTATGTATAACGCTATATTAAAAATGTTTTAGTTATTAAACTTTGATTTTAACTCTTTTAACTCTTTTTTAAATAAAATAATAATAACTGTCCTAATCTAATCCATGTGAACCTAAATGGTCATATTTTATTCCTAAGGCTGATTTTGGTCGAATTACACTTATCCAATTGAATTAGGACACGTGTTAGGGTAATAATAATATCATGTTTTCCCTTAATTACTCTATTTAATTTTAACCGTGGTAAAAAAAGTAAAAAGTTACTATTCACCAAAAATTATTTTTATTTTATTGAACCACATTTTACTCCTTGAGATTAACCCTGTCTCTTGGATTTTCAAAATTCTACTCACATAAGCTATAAAATTAAGTTTTATGTAAATTTTCAAATTCGTCTAGGAGGTGGGTAAAAGACGGTGAAAAGTTCAATAAAATTTTTATATATTTAAATTATTATAAAATGACTCCAATTAATTTCATTGAACTTATATATTTATTATGTATCAATTTTTACCTAAAATAAATTTAAATAAAATAAATAATTATTTAAATAAATAGTTGGTTTTTATATAGTAACCTAGTGTTTTCACTATTCATCAAAAATTGAAAGTTTTCAAAAAAATACCAAAAATTCACCCTAGGTTAATTTCAATATTTCGAATCCAAAAATGAAGTCCATTTTGAAAGATAAAAATAATAAAATTTCAAAAAGTGGGTATTACTATTCATAACGGCTAGTTTACATAATATTTTAATAACATATCGTTGTTTAGTGAAACTCAGTATTGCGTACAACGCAAGGTATCGAGGAAGGTTGATCTTGCGTGTAACACAAGACAAGACAGTGTTGTGTGTAGTGAAAGATTCCTTTGGTGATGCGTATAACATAAAAACAAAATATTTCTCAAAAAATCTCTGGTGTTACAATCGCTTTGTAAAGGTGATAGTTTACACGTAAACATGAACGACATTATTATTATGTTAATGTTATGTTAGAATATAATTGATATATTATTAACATATAATGATTAATATGTCATTAATATCACATATAATCATTAATTCCATTATTATAACCAGTTGTGTGAGATGTTTATGGAAAATGAATTAGATTAGTTTGTGGGGGTGATAGTTCACACGTACGCATAAACGATTAATTACATACATATTTAATGGAAGTGGAGAATTATTTAGAAGATGATATTAAAATATTAACACCTAAATATATTGGGGATATTTTTTTTGTTATTTCATAATTTATTATTTATATTTGAAGATATGGAAGAAGAAATAATATAGAAATACTGAAGGAAAATGATACATCTTCTTTGGGTGATTACCATTAAATAACAATATAACACGTCTCAAAAGGGTGTTATTCCTAAAAAAATAATCATTTATGTAGGGAGGGATTCTAAAAAGATGTTTGGGTAGATCATGGCCGATTAAAATGGATTTGGAAGTGCGGGAAATAGAGAGCATATGTTCCTTTCTATAAGAGAGGGGGGGGGGGGCACCATTGGAATTATAACAAGTATTAAATTAATATAAATTATATTTTGGTTTCTAATGGAACCAAAATATTTTTTTAGAATTTAATTTGATTTTGGGTATAATCCCTACCATACAATAAAAATAAGACAAGTTTTAATATATTTTTATTCCTTGTCTTTTATTTTTATTCCTTTTTAACCCTTACCATTTTATAAGGTAATTTAAACTTAGATGGTTAACATAATTACCAATTCATGCCAAAAGTACAATAAACGACCCAGTAATGTAATTTTAGAAATATTCTAACCTATTGGCCAAAATTTATAGTTTTATTAATTTTATATCCTTTAATTAAATATTATATCTTTTAAAATATGAATTGTGTAAATTTTGACACAATTCATTAAATGTCTTTTTTAAAAAGTCATAACAACATGATTAAATTAAAAAATATATTATCTCAAACATAATATGACATATTCATTCATCAAAATCGTGGATGAAATATATTATTTCAAATAATATTTATTTTACTATTTATAATATCACTTATTTGATTCCTTCATTAACAAAGTAATCAATGCATCATCATTGTGTCATAATAAAATTTAATTATTTAAACTCGTAAAATTATAAATAAAATACAAGGATTTGAGAAATAATTTTATCTTTATAATTAGTATTTATAGTGGAGGAGATCACTTAAATAAACACGTATTAATTTGTTGACCTCACATGTTTTTATAATCCCAATTATGATTTCATATACTTTGATAATCTCAATCTAATGTTTTTCTATATAGTAATTCTTTCAATCTATGCTCAAGACGATAATAATATTAAAATAATCCCTGAGATAGTTTAATCTTTGTTTATCCATGTTTATAAATGTTCTTAAGTAATTCTAACCCATTCGGATATTTTGTGTATGAAACAGATAAGTATTAAGTCACTGATCTGCATTTATCTAGAGCTACTGGTACTCAGTCTACCAATAGACTTAGTCTACCGATAGACAGAGTCACCGTTACACTAAGGCCACTCATATAAACAGAGTTACCAGTAAGCAGACACAAGGTCTCTTGATAGAACAACCGAGCTACCGATGTGCATGTCTACCAGTAGTTACCGATAGAGTAAGCCTACAGATACGAGTACTGAATCATAAACTAGAGCTACCGGTATGAGGATGTCTACTGATAGAACCAGTCTACTGAGCTACTGATACAGAACAGACCCGAGCTACTGACATACAGAAGTCTACCGATAGATCCAGTTCATAGATAGTTACTGATACAAGTATATTCACCGATATATCGAGCTACTGATAGAAGTATGCTGATAGTATAAGTCTACCGATAGACTACTGATAAAAAGATCTACCGATGGAGAGACAGCTACTGATAACAAGATCTACCGATGGAGAGAAAACTACCGATAACAAAAGCTACCGATGGAGAGACAACTACCGATAACAAGAGCTACTAATGGAAGGAAAACTACTGATAACAAGAGCTACCGATGGAACTAAAGTCACTGGTATATGAGATACCGATGCAAGTTCAAAAGAGATACCAATGGAAGGTTTTGCGACACAAAGTCCACCGTGAACGTCTACCAATAAAACTTTACTAATTCTTGACCAACCAGTCAAACACTATACTCTTCATACTATTTATTTATTTAGATAAGAGTTATATTTGATGGTTTTAATGCAGTTAATGTTATTTAATGATTTCTGTTGCATGTCAGGGAACCGTACCTAGTACCCATGCAAAAGGTGATTATTTTTTTCTGTCGAAGATGAAAGCTATAAAGGGATGGAAAGAGAACACTGGATATATACATGTATCTGACACAAAAAGGCACTAAGAAGACACACGAAAGGTGAAAGAGCCAAGAGCTGAACAACATTCAAATGTGGAGCATTTTTCTCTAATCTACATCTATACTCCAATAATTCTGGACATACATGAAGAAAATTATTCTAGAGGAGAACACTAGCTTCATCTTGAGTAAAGAACTACAACAAACACTTTATGCACTCAGGCTATTAAGCTAGACCAAAAATCAAAGAAGAAAACAACACTTTGTTTTCTGAGAAAAACCAGAGAAGGACTCAGAAGATTTTATGATAAACCAAACAAGTCCAGAGCTGCATTACTAATCACTAAAGCATTTCTAAACTCAATCATACTTCTCTTTAGTGATTCTATCTTTACTTTTTGAGTAGTGTGTTCACCCTTTTTATTTTACACACACTGTCTCCTGTGCTAAACTGGAGGATTCTTAAATCCTCACTCAAACACTATAACTCTTTGTTTCCCACTGTGGATGGTGGTAGAGGTCGAGTAAGACCTGAACAACCTGTGTTTTTTTGTTTGTTTTTCTCACGAAGAACTTTTTTAGAGGTCTTTGTACCTGGATAGTAGTGTACTGTTGTTTACCCCTGATCCAGTGTGTGGAACAATTTATAAATTGTTGAGAGGACTAAGTCTCGGCTTGATACTGAACCTCTTGGTTAACTTTACTGTGCTTTTATTTTATGTATATAAGTATTACATATATATTTTACATATTCTGCTGCTATTACATTGAAATACAAAACTATTTTAAAGCTACTTTGATAGTTACATTCATAAGTGTTTATACTTATTGTAAACTAGTAAGTTAGTTTCAAAAGTTAATTTAATCTTAAAATTAAGTTAAATGAGACCTAATCAATCTTTAAGAAACTAATTGAACCTTTACACTATGTATATATTCACTACAGTTTAACTTTGTTTTTAAATTGGGGGATTTTAAGAGAAACATTTTTAACAGAAATTTTAATTGGAACTCAATTCACCCCCTCTCTTGAGTATCCACTTCGACCAACATTTGGTATCAGAGGTTTGTTTTTGTTCAAGGATTTTTGAAATACTCTATTTTTCAACTGTGATTTTAGTTGCATCTTTAAAGATCTTAAATTTCTGTTAGTTCTAAATTTTTATCTCTTTAAAACTATTTTATAAAATATAGTTATGGATAATAGACTAGAGGGTGCTGCTACTAACCGACCACCTTTCTTCAATGGCACAAACTATGCCCAGTGGAAACTGAAAATGAAAATTCATTTAGAAAGTATGGGTTTTGATATTTGGACTGCTATAGAGTCTCAATATAAAATTCTAGAAACTGAAAGAACAACTTGGGATGAACCTACAAAGACTGCTTACAATAATAATTATAAAGCAATGAATGACCTGTACTGTGCTGTAGGAGATGAAGAGTTTAATAGAATTTATGCTTGTAAAACTGCCTTTGAAGTATGGGATACTTTGAGTGTTTCTCTTGAAGGAACAACCAATGTTAAATAAATGAGATTGAATACTTATACTATTAAATATGAAAATTTTAGAATGAAAACTGATGAACCTTTTTCTGATATGTATCTCAGGTTTAATGAGATAGTCAATACAATGAGTTCACTTGGGAAAGTTGTTCCAGCTAAGGAACAAATTATGAGGATACTGAGATGTCTGCCATAACGATGGAGAGGCACCTCTGTCTCAATCAGGGAGTCATGTGACATTGGATAACTTCTAGTAAAGGAGATTATTGGTAAATTAATGATGTATGAGGAAGAACTCAAGGTGAATAAGGAGGAAGATGATGAACCTAAGAGAGAATCCATAGCTTTCAAGTTTACTTATTATAAGAGTAAAGACAAGGAGAAAATGAAAATACCTATTGAGAGTTCAACCAGTGTAGATTCCAATTCAGATAGTGATGCTGAGATGGCTCAGATAGCCAGAAGATTCAAGAAGTTTTGTAGGAAGAAGAAATTCTTCAGGAAATCTAACTACAAAAGAAAGTATGACAACAAGGGACACTGGAAAAAGGATTGGAAGAAAGCTGACAAGGATTATGAAATAGTCTGCTATGAGTGTAAAAGGAAAGGACACATCAAGGAAGATTGTCCAAAATTAAAAGTCAAAAAGAAATATGATTATAAGGATAAGAAGTACAAGAAAGCTATGAAGGATACCTGGAGTGCATCTGAAGACAGAACAAGTGAATCATAAGCTACTGATTCTGAGAAGAATCATTCCAACATGTGTTTCATGACCAACACATATGAGGTAACTTTAGATACTCCTGTTTTAAATTCTTATTATTCTAAATATGATGAAGAATCTAATTCTGATTCTGAAAACATGACTAGTGAGGAATTATTTGAATAGTGTAATATGCTGGAAGAGACATGCAATGACCTTAAGGATAAATACAAATCATTAAAGAAACAACATGCTCTCACAACTACTGTTAAAACCAAACTTACTATTGAAAAATAGAAAAATGCTCAACTATTAAAGGAAAATGCATAACTGGAAATGTCAAATGAGCAACTTAGAAATGACTTAGATAAGTTTACAAATGGAAAGGATACACTAAATCAAATTCTAGGAAAACAAGTTTCACCAAAATACACTACTGGAATAGGCTACAAACCTGGGAAAATACATCTTGTTAAGAATATATTTATTCCTAAGTCTGGACAAAATTATGCTTATTATAGTTCTGGAAATCCCTATGCTTCAACCAGTTATTCATATGGTTATAGATCAACTAATGTTTATCATTAAAAATCTATTGATTTTATAAATTATATGAGACCCATAAGACAAATATGGCTACCTAAATCTTTGATTTCTAACCTTTCTAGACCTAAGAAGATCTGGGTACCAAAATCATTTCCTATCTAAATATATTTTGTAGGAAACCTGTTTGAAGAGTTCTCATAAGAAGGTATGGTACTTGGATAGTAGATGCTCAAGACATATGTCTGGAGATTATTCATGTTTCAAAAGTTTAATAAAGGTTGATGGAGGCCATGTCACCTTTGGTGATAATTCTAAAAGAAATACCATCGGCCTAGGCCAAATTGGTAACACTGATTCAATTTTAATTTCCAAAGTTATATTTGTTGATGGACTTAAAAATAACTTGTTATGTATTTCTCAATTATGTGGTGATGGATTTAATGTGATGTTTGAAAATGATGATTTTAATGTTTTTAATTCTGAAAATGTTTTAGTATTTTCTACTTTAAGAAATGAAAATGTTTATGCAGTTGATTTAAATTCTTTAGCTAAGCAAAATGTTACTTGCCTAAATGCTTTTCATAAAGAGTCTTGGATTTGATATAGAAGATTAGGACACTAAAACATCTATTCACTTAGAAAACTAACCAGAAAGAACTTAGTTAGAGACCTACCTAAACTTGAATTCCCAAATGAAAATGTGTGTAATCCCTGTCAAAAGGGAAAGCAACATAAAGTTTCTTTTTAAACCAAAGAAAGAATATTCAACTTCTCAACCTCTCGAGCTGGTTCATATGGACTTGTTTGGACCATAAAGAGTTTCTAGTCTAAATGGGAATCACTAAGTCTATGTTTTAGTAAATGAATTTTCTAGATATACTTGGGTATACTTCTTTGCTCACAAAAGTGAATCTTGTTCTTTTTTGTTAAATACTCCAAATCTGTAGAAAATATTAGTGGACTTAAGATTAAAAATATAAGAAGTGATCATGGCCGTGAGTTTGAAAATCATGATTTTGATTTTTATTTCTCACACAATGGCTAAATCACAACTTTTATGCTCCTAGAGCACCTTAGTATAATGGTGTAGTAGAAAGATGGAATAGAACCCTTCAAGAAATAGCTAGAACCATGCTTAATGAATATAACCTACCTATTTACATTTGGGATGAAGCTATGAATAAAACTTTTTATATTATTAATAGAGTCTTAATTAGACTAGTACTTAAGAAGACCCCTTATGAGTTGTGGAATAATAGAAAACCTAAAGTTAGTTACTTTAGAGTCTTTGGATGCAAAGTTTTTATTCTTAATACAAAGGATAATCTGGACAAGTTTGCTTCTATGAGTGATGAAGGAATTTTTCTTGGTTATTATTTAACTAGAAAAGCCTATCGAGTCTTTAATAAAAGAACCAAATGTGTGGAAGAATCTGTTCACATCAAGTTTGATGAAACTGATCCACATGAGCCTAAAACCTCTCTTGAAAATATTGAGGAAGATTTGAGTATTCTGAACCTTAATGATAAATCTAAAGAACCTACTGTAAAAATATCCAGTTCTGGACATATTCCAGAATCTGCTGCTATGGAACCCGAACCTATAGATGAACCTGAAATTTATAGTCCTACCTTTACTAGATCAAAAAGTATTATAAAGAATCATCCTTTGGATACTGTTGTTGGTAATCTTGATAGATGAACACAAACTAGAGCTTCTCTAAGAAATCAGGTTGAACATCAAGACTTTATTTCAAAGCTAAAACCTAAAAATATCAATGATTCTATCAATGATGAATTTTGGGTAATGTCTATGAGAGAAGAGTTAAATCAATTTGAAATAAGCAAAGTCTGGTAATAAGTTGATAGACCTAAGGAAACTTTAAAATAGTCACAAAATGGGCTTTTGGAAACAAAGTTGATGAGTCTGGAAACATAGTTAGAAACAAAGCTAGACTAGTTGCACAACGATATAGTCAAAAAGAAGGTATAGACTATGAGGAAACCTTTTCACCTGTATCCAGATTAGAATCTATTTGGATCTTATTTTCATATGCCTCTCATCTTAATTTCAAGTTATATCAAATGCATTTCAAAAGTGCTTTTCTAAATGGTTTTATTGTTGAAGATGTTTTTGTTGAAAAACCACCTGGATTTATTAATCCTCATTTTCCAAATCAAGTTTTTAAACTTTCTAAAGATTTATATGGTTTAAAACAAGCTCCATGATCTTGGTATGATAGACTTAGTAATTTTCTTATTTCAAAATGTTTTACTAAAGGGATTGCTGATCCAACTCTTTTTATTAAAAGAATTTCTAAAGATGTTTTAGTAGTTCAAAGCTATGTTGATGATATTATTTTTGGATCTTCTAAACATTCTTTATGTACTGATTTTTCAAAGAGTATGAAAAATGAATTTGAAATGAGTTTAATGTGAGAACTTAAATATTTTCTTGGATTTCAAGTTTTTCAACATGAAAATTGTATTTTTTTGAATCAAAGTAAATATACAAAGGATCTTTTAAAACATTTTGGTTTGGATAGTATTAAGGAAAGTGAAACTCCTATGAGTACTGCTTGTAAATTGGATGCAGTTGAAATTGGGAAACCAGTGGATCAAACCAATTACAGAGGTTTGATTGGAAGCTTACTTTACCTTACTGTTATTCGACTAGATATTATGTTTAGTGTGTGTATGTGTGCAATATTTCAAGCTAATAAAAAAGAATCACATTTACTTGTTGTTAAAATAATTTTTAAGTATCTTAAACATAATGTAATCTTTGGTTTGTTTTACCCAAAAGGACATCCCTTTGAGTTAATGAGTTATTCAGATGCTGATTTTGCTAGTTGCAAGTTGGATAAAAAGAGCACTTTAGGAACATGTTATTTATTAGGAAAGTCCTTATTATCTTGGTATAGTAAGAACCATAATTCTGTAGCATTATACACTACCGAAGTAGATTACATTGCTGCTGGTAGTTGCTGTGTACAAATTCTATGGATGAAACACACTCTTTTGGACTATGGATATGAATTTAGGCACGTGTCAATCAACTGTGACAATACTAGTGCAATAAATATCTTGAAGAACCCTGTATCTCACTCTAGGACCAAACACATTGATGTAAGGCACCATTTCTTAAGATATCATTACCAAAAGGGTCATATTATTCTTGATTTTATAGGCACTGAACATCAACTAGCCGACATTTTCACTAAACCTTTGAGTTCAGATAGGTTAAGTTACATTAGACATGAGTTAGGAATGTTTAACCTCAATCGGTAGAAATTATCACCGATGTAAAATTCTCACTGATGTAAAATTCTCACCGATGTAAAATTTTCACCAATGAAAAATTATCACCGATGTGATATTCTCACTGATGTAAAATTCTCACCGATGTAAAATTCACACCGATGTGAAACCTCACCGATGTAACCTCACTGATAGAAATTCTCACCGATGTGCACTGTTTTAAAGCATCTGTCTGCCGCCAGAATCTGAATTTTTTTTACTTTATTTAATTTTATTTATTTATTTTATGATTCCTAAATGATAAAACTAATGTCCGATCAACTTCTAAATCCACCGTTCCTCAAACCTTAACCCTCAAACCTTAGCTCTATAATCCTTAGAGAACCCTAAATCCTTTGAACCCACGATGGAAAAAACCAAACTTCCTACCGTCTGAGATGATCTATTGAGTGGAAAAAAAAGAAGGAAAGGATCGAGAAAGAAGCAAGTGGTAGTGGAAGTGTTGCAAGAACTAGGTCGAGGAGACGACCAGTGAATCCTCATCTACAAAATCGAGTTATTGTGATTGAAAAGAAACTATTTGTAGAATGTCTGTTGCCTAGAAGGTCCTTAGTGCTTGTTGTTCTTGAAGATCAAAAATGGGTAGAGTGTTTTTCGAACAACAATGGTCCTTACATTCCAAAATTAGTGAAACATTTTTAAGATTTTGTAACCTTTGAAGAATATAAGAATGAAAATCAAGTAACTTCTTTTGTGAATGGAACAGAGATATCATATTCATCTGTTGAATGGGATGAGTTCTTCAAAGTTACACATGAAGGATTCTCTAGATATGTCGCAAGATCCATGCCACCTACTAGTGACATTTGCGTTTATGAGACTGCTTTGGAAGAGCTGACTGGTGATGGAAGTCAAAGACAAGTAGTTGTTGTAGAAATGGATGGAGTGAACAGATTGCTGTTCAAATTTGTTCAACATGTCTTGATACCGAGGAGAGGAGACTTTTACAATTTGAGATATCAGGATATCTTACTCCTGTACCTCTTAAGACATCGTGTAAAGGTTAATTTGTGCAGATTTCTGATGCTCCAGATTGAAGATATGACAAGGTTGAAATCAAAGACAAATTCCCTATTCTTTGATAAGTTAATCTATGTGATGATCAAGGTAAAAGGGGTTGCTGAGTCTCAAGATGAGACAGTGGTAGTGAAGAATAACTTCTGTATCACAACTACAGTGTGTAAGTACATGAAAATAAATTGGAATACTTGGAGAGGAGAATGGGTCAATGATGACCAGAGAATGTATGACAAGTTTAATCCTGTAAATAATCCTTCAAGACCAAAGGATGTGAGGGATCCAGGTCTAGGACCCGATGAAGAGGAGCCAGAATATAGTGATGATTCAGAAGAGGAAGAGTCCTCTACTAATGAAGGAGGAGACCCTGACTTTCCTCCTAGCCCAGCTTCTGAAAATCTAGTTCAACATAAATCAGATAATGAAGAAGCTTCTTTAGAGGTTGTTTAAGTGGATGTTGTAAAAAATGAAGAAGATGTTCATGAGAGTGAAGAATCTCTGTCAGATGATTTGAGCCCGATTCCAGTTATTGGACAATCTTTAGTACCTATTGAGGAAGCAAATTATGTTTACATACCCTTACCTAATCCAGAAGACCATCCTCCTGCTGTAGTGATGAAAATGATAGTGGAAGATTCTCCTGAGGATGAAAGACCTACTGAGGATGCTGATATGAATGTTGCTGAGAATGCTATTATCCTAATTGAGGATACACCCATTGAGGGGGAGCATCAATCTATGTTTGGAAGTGTTACAGTGGATGTTGGTTTTAATGAATGGGTATAAGACCCTAGTTTTGTAGTATGTGGTTTAGACTATTTAGATTCAGATAATGAGGCATCTCACAATAGACCTAAGATTACTTATGATGTCGATTCCGAGTTATTTCCTAAAGATGTGGTCAGAATTCATGACCTGGATAAGATGAAGAAAAACCTTAAGGAATGTTTTGTGGAAGAGGTAAAGAAAATGAAAGTTTCTATGGTATCTTCAATTCAATCAGTTATGACTGACTCTATGGTCAGTTTAGCCTCTGATATAGCATCTGCAGCAGTTGCACCTACTGATTTGGTTACCAAGGCAGATATGGATATCTTAAGGGATGAGCTAAAATAATCTTTTCATGCCTCAGTTGCTGAGATGAAGCACAGTTTTGCTGAAGAAATGGTTATGTTGTAAAGATATTTTGAACTATCTCTTGCCTGTAGTTTATCAAATTTTATGGGAGAAATAGTTGAAGAATTTAATGAATGCCAGGTTCATGTTTCTAGACTTAAAGAAGATCTTGAATCTCTAAAGGAATCTGTTGTTTCTTTAGACTCTTACATGAGCTCAAAATCCCAAGTAGATAAGGACTTAGCTTATGTGAAGAGTGTTGTAAGTCAGATGGTTTCAGTATTTGAAGGTTTCAAAACTTCTACGAAAGGTCATATTAAAACCCATGAATACGATGTTCAAAATCTTATTAGTGGTTTTACCAAAAGCTTCAAAGAGACTATATCTTTATCTATTGGTTCTCTTGCATCTAAACCTTCAATGGGTTTGAATCAGTTTCGAGCTATGATGAAAGAGGAGCTTGGTTCTGCCTCAACCAGTGGCTCGGTGGACTCATCTGAGATGAGAAGAGTTGTTCCTTCTACCAGAGATTCAGCCAGAGAAATTATAAAGATAGTCTAAGACAACATGGGATAATCCTCTGCCTCTCAAAAAGAATTTAATGAAAAGGTGGACTCCTATTTCTCCAAAATTTACACAAAGACCCAAATGACCAGTCATTTTAAGCTTCTGATTGAGAATATAAAATTTCCTCCTGTCAATCAAGCCTTCAAAGAAAAATTTAGCAAGCTAAGAGAATTGAATCCAGCTTTGGACAAGTTTATTGAGATCAAGGATGACTTCATATCCGCTATGGAGAGAGGAGGAGGAATCATTATGGATTTCAGAAATTTGTTGCTGCCTTTTCTGCATGTTGATGCTAGGCCAGTAATTGTCCATGCTGCTTTGCCTACCTCTTCCTCTACTGCTTCTCCAATTCAGATGACTCCTGTCCAAGCCATTCAAAGCCTCACACCTATGACCACACAAAGGGATACTCAATACAGGCCAGGAACAGTGTAAGTTTCTCAGCCTCCTGTGGTCTTTTCAAGAATTCCTAATTCTTCACCGGAATCCTCACCACCTGCATCCTCTTCTAACCCCAAGGGAAAATCTCACATTGAGGATATGGATTGATCCAATGGCTGGACTGTTTGATAGGAATCCTATGTATTTTGTTTTCTGTCTTTGTACCTATTTGTCACATTTAATACAAGCGATTTTCTTCTATTCTTATTGTTCCACTTCTCTTTGTTATTTCCCACCTTTTGATTATCACAAAGGGGGAGAAATATTTTACAAGAAGGGAGAAATACTCTCTAAGTATCAAAAGAGGGAGAGAAATTAATGAAAGGGGGATAAATTTTATCTAAGAGCTATCATGATTTGCCTCTTTGATACCTCTGAATTTCATCTTCTAATACTAGTGCCTTTACTCTCATCCTATGATATCATTTAATTTAGTTCTCTGATGTTCTATGATACCACTAAATTTTACCTTTGATATCATGGTTTTTTCTTTTATCTATGATACATTTAATTGTATATCTGAAAAATTATGTTTTATACCATACTGTTTTCTCTGAGAAAATTTAGCTTAATTATATATCCTCTGATACAATTTTTTTAAAAAAATGATAATAAAATAAGTTGTGATTATCAAAAAGGGGGAGATTATTGACCTCACCTATTTTGATAATCCCAATTATGCTTTCATATAATTTGATAATCTCAATATAATGTTTTCTATATTGTAATTATTTAAATCTGTGCTCAAGATGATAATAATATTAAAATAATCCCTGAGATAGTTTAATCTTTGTTTATCCATGTTTATATATGTTTTGAAGTAATTCTAACCCATTCAGATATGTTGTGTATGAAACAGATAAGTATTAAGTAACTAATCTGCATTTAGCTAGAGCTACCGGTACTCAGTCTACCGATAGACTTAGTCTACCGATAGACAGATTCACCGTTACACTAAGGTCACTGATATAAACAGAGTTACTGGTAAGCAGACACAAGGTCTACTGACAGAACAACTGAGCTACCGATGTGCATGTCTACCGGTAGTTACTGATAGAGTAAGCCTACTGATACGAGTATTGAATCATAAACCAGAGCTACCGATATGAGGAAATCTACTGATAAAACCAGTCTACCGAGCTACCGATACAGAACAGACCAGAGCTACTGATAGACAGAAGTCTACCGATAGAGCCAGTTCACAAATAGTTACTAATACAAGTATAGTCATCGATATATCGAGCTACCAATAGAAGTCTACTGATAGTATAAGTCTACCGATAGACTACTGATAAAAAGAGCTACCGATGGAGAGAAAACTACCGATAACAAGAGATACCGATGGAGAGACAGCTACCGATAACAAGAGCTACCAATAGAGAGACAACTACCGATAACAAGATCTACTGATGGAGATACAACTACCGATAACAAGAGCTACTGATGGAACTAAAGTCACCGGTATATGAGCTACCGATGCAAGTTTAAAAGAGCTACCGATGGAAGGTTTTGTGACACAAAGTCCAACGTGCACATCTACCAATAAAACGCTACTAATGCTTGACCAACCAGTCAAACCCTATACTCTTCATACTAGTTATTTATTTAGCTAACAGTTACATTTCATGGTTTTAATGTAGTTAATGTTATTTAATGATTTCTGTTGCATGTCAGGGAACCGTACCTAGTACCCATGCAAAAGGCGATTATTATTTTCTGCCGAAGCTGAAAGCTATAAAGGGATGGAAAGAGAACACTAGATATATACATGTATGTGACACAAAAAGGCATTAAGAAGACACAGGAAGGGTGAAAGAGCCAAGAGCTGAACAACATTCAAATGTAGAGAATTTTTCTTTAATCTACATCCATACTCCAAGAATCCTGGACATACACGAAGAAACTTATTCTAGAGGAGAACACTAGCTGCATCTTGAGTGAAGAACTACAACAAACACTTCATGCACTCATTCTATTAAGCTAGACCAAGAATCAAAGAAGAAAATGAAACTCTGTTTTCTGAGAAAAACCAGAGAAGGAATCAGAAGCTTTTTTGATAAACCAAACGAGTCCATATCTGCATTTCTAATCACTAAATCATTTCTAAACTCGATCATACTTCTCTTTAGTGATTCTATCTTTACTTTTTGAGCAGTGTGTGCACCCTGTTTATTTTACACACACACTTTCTCTTCTACTAAACTGAATGATTCTTAAATCCACACTCAAAGTCCATAACTCTTTGTTTCCCACTGTGGATGTTGGTAGAGGTCGAGTAAGACCTGAACAGCCTGTGTTCTGTTGTTTTTTTTCCCACGAAGAACTGTGGTAGAGGTATTTGTACCTGGATAGTAGTGTACTGTTGTTTACCCCCAATCCAGGGTGTGGATCAATTTATAAATTATTGATGGGACCAAGTCTCAGCTTCAGAATAAACTTCTTTGTTAACTTTCCTGTGCTTTTATTTTATGTCTATAAGTATTACATATATATTTTACATATTCCACTGCTATTACTTTGAAATACAAAACTATTTTAAAGCTAATTTGATTGTTAAATTTGCAAGTGTTTATACTTATTATAAACCAGTAAGTTAGTTTCAAAAGTTAATTTAATCTTCAAATTAGGTTAACTGAGACCTAATCAATCTTTGAGAAACTAATTGAACCTTTATACTCTGTATAGATTCACTACAGTTTAAATTTGTTTTAAAATTGGGGGATTTTAAGAGAAACAATTTTATCATAAATTTTAATTGGAACTCAATTAACCCCCCCTCTTGAGTATCCACTCTGACCAACATAATATTTTTTAGTAAGAAGATATATGATTATGACACATGTTCCTTTACTTTATATTTTATGTTATAAGTTCCAGAATCACACCCAAGTGGATTCAAAAGGCCCAATTTCCATCCCAAGGGTTCTCTTGGTCAGCCTTAGATCATCCATAAGTATTATGAAAATGGTTATGGTTTTTTTATATTATTGTAATATTATTGGTATGCTTGTTTACTGGATTTACATTTTAATCGTGGTAAATAAAAATAATTACTAAAGATAATATTAATCATGTCTATTAATAAAAGGGAACTATTTATATAATTTGGACTTTATGATTCCAAATATGGAATTCATTTTTCCAAATTATGAACAAAGGGATAATAATATTTAATTTAAATTTAATTTCTGTTGACAAAATGATAAAACATGTTTTTAGAAGTAAAAACCATACAAAGATTGACCTATTTTTATATTAAATATCAATGTGAAATTAACTCCAATGAACAAAATTGAAATTAATGTTAAAGAATTGAATCAATTGCAGTTTTCAAACAAATAAAAGGATAAGGTAACTATATAAATTTAACGTACAAAAAGAATGTTTTGAATTAAAATGTAGTATGTTTAACTATTCGTAAAAAAATTGAATTTTATCAAAAAATTATTATTTTTACCTAATTAAATTTTTATATCCATGTTTAATGAAGAAATTTATTTTTTAAAATAGAAGTAATAAATGTTTAAATGTTTGATTTAAAATGGGTTCACCATCAAATGGTGGTAAAATGTTATTTTACGAAAAGCAATCATTTTATCTATAAAATTAAAATTTTTCTTATATCATGTATAAAAAACACATATGTTGAATTCAAACACTATATTTAATTAAAATTTAATTAATATATTTCAATAATGTATTATTTGAGTATTTTATAAGTAGAAATATTCAAAATTAATTTTTTTTTTCATAAAAATACTTCCTTTATATTCAATTAGTGATTTGTTTCATTTAAAATTAATTTGAAAACCAATTAATCACTATATAAACATCTGTAAACATTATTTTCATAATTTAGTTAACACCATTCATTTAATCCATCATAATTTATAGGTGATAACTACCATATTAAATAACAACATTTTGTTGATCTTTTAAGCACGATGTGGCATATCATGTACAAAATGGAACAATTTGTCCATTTTAAACTAAAATTAATATCTAATAAATAAATATTAAAAGATATATAAATGTGTTATTAAATAATTACCTGTGTTGTTACATCATATCCCCAATAAGTAGTATTTTACCCTTAGTCTATTCATCCATTTATAGATGGTATTATGTGAATTATTTCAACTTATCTCCCATCACCTCTATAAAAAACATCAAAAACCTACATTAAAATAATGGGTTCCTGTAGTAACAATTATTTAGGTTATCCCATTACATCCCCCAATATATATGATATATAGTTGTCCGAGATGATCAACATTTTTTGTCTCTATGATAAGAAAGAATTGACCCGATTTCATAAGATGATCACAGATCACCCAAACCACATAATTCTCACTATGGGTGCTTAGTATAATAATTATAATACCCTTGTAAAAATAATCCCACATTCATTCCAATATGTGTAAAGGTATAAAAAAGTATTTGGTCTCTTGTGTTCCACATTTTTCCTATAACATGTAAGGCCTTGTTTCATGAAGTTTATAACAAATAATATAATCCTTAGCCACCAATACTAATGTCTTGGGTAATGATACATCATTTTAGTCATAGAGTTTATAGACCATCAAGACTAGTGACCACCACCCATAAATTAATTACTCATATATATTTGATTGACAAACCTTCCATGGAATTTGAAAGAATGAATGTTAAACCGATACAAATCAACAAAGGTCTTCCCACCATTTATGATTAATATTATATAATAGAAATCGATATATATTACCTATTCATAAATAATATTATAATAAAAATGAGGAGTAATCCTTCACATAAGACAAGAACACATACCTTGTATCCTCCTACAATCCCAATAATATATTAGTGAATAAACTCATCGGAGACTATTCCTTCACTAATTCCTCTAAGGATTGATTCATTACGTTCCAGATTAGTGCATCATCATCCACATTCTATTCTCCAAGATTATATCCAATATTTAAATAAATAATATATATACACTCTATCTAGTTCCTTTTTTCAGATTCTAATCCACATGAGTGAAAATTTATTAAAGTATCTTGTTATTAGAATATATTATAAACCACATCTTAATGTAACAATGAAACAATGTTATGAGTGCACTCATAACAACAGCCAATGCATCATCAAGGGTAGGGTAGTTCAGATCATGAGGGAATAACTTGTGATAGGAATGGGCCACAAATAATATCCCCTATATAAGGGCACAACCCCAAACCGTACCTAATGGATGAAAATAAATACATTTAGAAAATATATGTTTTAGAGTAATTAGAACATGAAATACATTTGAACACACATCCTGTTCAACAATATATCTATAATATTTTTAATTACATTGAAACATTACTTTCTTACGACTCCACATTTTCATTGGATATATGATCATAGATATGTACTGAGAAACCCACTATGAAAACTATCCATAAAAAAGAATCCATAAATCTCAAACACATTTATGGGATGATTCAAAGGAATTACATTCTATATATCTATTTAGAACCCACTTAGATTCCCCTCTTCGATATAACATGCGTGAAAAAAGTTTCTTCTTTATATTAAATTTCAAACATTGAAAGAATAACATACAAGAGATGTTATCTCAATAATCTAATTATAATATCCAAATGATCATTGTCTTCCTCCTCTAACATGAATAAGGAAAAGAATATCATCCTAAAACCTTTCTATTTATTTTTCCCAGAACCGAGGAATGATAGTTTTCAGCAATTCTATGAATAACACTGTAGTGTTAGTGAGAATGAATGGAAAAACATGAATCAAGATATCCCCAAACGATATACTATATTTTATATTAGTTATTCCTATTCATAAATTCTCAAATATAGGTACATAGGATTGAGGTTATTGTTTTAAATCTAGAATTCACCTATGATTTCATAAAAGAGATAATCAATTCCCAACAAGTGATACATATTCTACAATTACAGTTGATTTATCATTCTATAATATATAGAATATATGGGGAACCCATCAACTTTCTTGGAAAATGAGTTTAGTTACATACAAGGTGAAACATTTGGAAGAATAAATATGTTACCCCCAATATCCGTAAGATAGAATTTTACATCAATTAACTCAGAAGGTTCATTCTATAATATAGATTAGAAATGGGAATCATACTAGGATGTGGGTTAATATTAATCTTAACCTTTCTTTATAGTGTTAATTCAAAAAAAAAGCATCCAAAAAGACCTCTAGATATGCACTCAAAACTCTAGGATGTGGAATACACAAGAGATATCCAACAATATCAATGAAAATCTCCAACAATTGTAATTATACAATTCAAACATATGAAACAATATTCCCCACTATCCAATATATATAATCCCACCGACCCTAAAAGACATGAGAGACCCTATCAGATGATAAAATTTTTCACAAAAATTATAATCATTTGTATAATCATTAATACTAATTATCCTATACATTCCAATAATCTAGTCAAATATATCAAGATCCAAAATAATTGAACCCTACACTACATCAAAGTTAACTATCATTACTAGACACATGGATGATTTGAAACCTTGTTTGGAAATTTTACCAATGGAATGGAGTTATCCATAACTAATTATTTATTCTATGAATTAATCCCCAAAATTTCAGTTAAATATGATGACATATAATAATGACTAAAACATGTATCAAATAAATATAGTAGAATTATTAATGAAATAATCATCATACCATTAAAATTAGATAGACCAACCTTATATGTCCCCAATTAATACTTTACCATGTGACAACATCTAGTTTCATATCCTACATAAACATTTGAATCCATATGACCATTCCACTCTATATGAGTATAAGATACACAATTTATGGAATAATTATAATTAAATTGATAACCCTTGGTGAGAGTGTATCCATTATTATTAAAATTATAATTACTACTAAAAAACACATGATATGACTATATTCTATAAAATGGTGATGAGTTCGTAGATCTTACTTATAATTACACATGACCTGACCAATACATCCTGACTAGTATCAAGTAACGTTTTCTTTGTCTTTATTATGCCTCTAAAAACGGTCATTGTAAGAACCAAATATCAGTATGTTTCCTTTTTTAGTTCAGAAAATAGACACTAACTAAAAACTTTAGATATCATAGATCCCCAAAGACCCATATTCCTAAATATATCTCCATCATCCATAGCCTCTTCACTGTAAAACTTCAAAATAGTCATAAGGTATAATAGAATTGGTATAGTTTAAATATATTCCCTTAACCCAATAAATTATTCTAGAGTTGATGTAATAAATAAAAACATGTTCTTATGCTAATTTTACCAACTCACTAAAATAGGTGTCATAATGAAAAAAATTATGCTCATGTAATTCTAAGGTTAAAATTACCAAGTTTCACAACTCAATGAAATTTATGATAAAATTGATGATTTCTTATTTTCATTAAATAATACTAGATAAGATCATTGCGAATCTTTACATCCATTATATATTCCTTCCATCTCATTTCCATCCCTTCATAAATATAATTTTAATATCCCTCATCGGATCCCTCTACAGTTTTAAAACTATTTAATTTATTTTATATCCTCTCAATATAATAGTTTGTTCCTTAGTTTATTTGTCACCATAGAATATGGGTGGATTATTCATAGTAAATTCCAAGTTATACACCATTATTTATCCATAGTGTCTTATATCCTCCTACCCTAGAGTCTAAACAATTTAGATTATAGTTTTTTATATAGATGGTTCCACTAGAGGATTCTCCTATGGAACTTGTATCACAACTTCCGCTTTATTATTAGAAATATCATTTCTAGGAGGATTTACCTAATAAAGCGAAAGGAAATTAACATATCAACTTTTAATAAACTTCATAAATGATAAGATCATCTTACAGAATCAATATTATTTCCATTAGAAATTATGAAATTAAGGAAACTGATGATTCAATGAATTATTGAACCAAAAAAATAAAATGGAAAATGATGATAAAATCAATAAAAAAGACTAAAGACTAGCTAAAATCCCCTAACCACCAATCAAAACTCATTTTCAAACACATAAGTGGGTTATACTATAACCATATTAATGATTATAAATTAATTTTGATGGTCATGAAATAGACCAATCCATGATTCAAAACCAAACCAAGAATGTTTCATAATAATATAATCGATATAATCCCTTTGATACCATTTGAAAATTAAGAATACATTGTAAATTATACACTTATCATAGGGTTGTCTTCCACGAGGTGATATGAAACAAAAAAACCCAAGTATCATGTATAACTAAAGAATGAATAATTTTCATAGAAGAATAAGATTACATATACATAAAACATAAATCATAAATCCCAAAGGTATAAAAATTAAATTAACCATTACAAAAAATAAAATGTGTCTCTATATGGCCATATTTCAGTAGTAAAATATCTCAATGTGAAGGAAACTACAACCAAGAGAAGTTAAAAACTACATGGAACCCTTCCCTCTACCAGAGTGTTGAGAAACAAATATAAAAATTGTGAAAGGTAGAAGTATCTTCTCAGAATAAATCATAGTACTAATTCACCAAATAATCAATAAAATTTCAAATGTCAAGAAAATAGAGTCTATATCATTAAAAAAATATGATTCTATAATTTTTTTTTTGAAAAGAAGTCATTATGTATATTATCCCTCAGTTTTCATAAAAATAATTTATTTTTACATTATAATGGAATATGACCAATACATGGAAGAATTCATGAATACGTAAGAAAAACCAAACAAGGATACACCATAATATAAATAAGTGAGCATACATCCATGAGATATACCATAATGTGTTAAAATAATAATAAATGGAAAAGTATGCAATTTGGTCTCTATCGCATGTGGATACATAATCAAACATATAATGAAAATAATAATCCATGAATCAATTGAATAAAACCAATTTCAACTCTAGTCAATGTCTACTAATAACTAAAATCCTTAATATCACTACACATAGTAATGTGTAGATCCCATTTATCGATGAAAAAAAAAGTAAAAATGTGAAATGTTTTCCCAAGACCATTTTAAGATGTTTCTGAAAATTTAGTGAAAATTTTCACATTGAATAACTGTAGATTCTATTCCTAAGAATCAATTTATAATGAAAAACAACTTTATTGAATACATATTGTCCTTGAATCAATTTTTATATAAACAAATTCTATGAAGTGCATCATTATTGTTTATGAAAGAGTGGGATAATTTGAAATGATGTATATCCAATAGAATTCTATGAAAATGGTAATTTATCTTACTAGGAGACCAAATATAAATTTTCAGACTACTCCATTGGTCTCAAAATAGCTTTATTATACTTTGATAAGAATACTGTGCATTTTAAGAAGATCTATTTTTTACGAATATTTGATATTTAATAAAATAAATTTTTATTGTTCATGAATTTCTTATTAGTTTTATCTTTTTATATAAGTATCATATGTTTAATCTATATTCATGGATGAGTTCAGAGTGGAGGTTTTTTCTCAGGTGAGAAATAACATTTTTTCAGGGACAAGGGCTGGGATGTACCCCCATTTATTTTATCCCAATTATTTCATTATATCATTTTTTTGATTTTTTTTGATTTTTCCATTTTCACTACCATTACCACCATCTTATCTTCTATTATAACCCATTTTTATTGAATTATCATAATCTATGATAAGATAGGGATATAAGTGGGGTGGGTGGGGGAGGGAGAAGAGGTTTCACTATGAAGCATTGGTTGCATTATATAATCATGAGTTAGGTGAGGGTCATCAATCCATTCGATGCCTTTGATGTTTACAAAATTGGTAATACCATTTAGAGTTTCTGATTAAAATACACGTATATATATATATATTAACCACTTACCATTTCTTTGGATATTGGACAAAACATGATGATTGATCTATAGGTGTTCTAAAAAATCACGGGTTTTTGGATGTTCATATGGATATTTATGTTATAAATACTAATACCATAGTCTATAGTTTTGTGAAAAATTACATTTAATCATCCATTTTGGGGTTGAGGATCATTTATATGTTCATTTTCGGTACCTAATTTACACAACATGCTGTAGTTCATAGCCATGTACCTAGCTGTGTGGCTTAGTAAATTGGAAGATATTGTTTTAGGAATTATATCCCATGTGCCCTTGTTACATTCTATATAGTGGGACATGTCCATATAGAAATGTGAATTGGTTGTCACAACATGTGAGTTTTACATGGATTTCTAGTAATAGATATTAAGTACCCATATATTCCCCCATCTTGTAATAGCACACAACCATAGCCCATATGAGTTCTATTTATGTAGTAACTCACATGTAGAACCCTATTGTTTTATTTCCTTATAGATGTGTTATGTAAAGGAGAAACTTTTAGGGTACATTCCCAGTACATAAAAGTACACGTTATGTGCATTTTAAAAAATGGGGCTTTGGTTGAATTTTTTCCCTATATTCATAATTGGACTTGTGATTAGTCAATTATGAGTTTTTCCCACATGTATTATGTTGCCTGAATCTTTTCAACATTTTGAGTCCATAATGATAGTTTTTTAAAATAAGTAGGTTGTTTGGGATGATTCTAGGGTGGTTTTTATTCTAACATCCTTATGAGGGATGTTTTTTATTTGTGATTCAGGTTTCAGGATTTTAAACATGTTGATTCCCTTCGCTTGAGGAATCCATGTGAACCTATTGAGGATTTTTGGACATATCGTAGGAAGTTAGATTGAGTGTTTTCATTGATGAGATCATTAATTTTACTACATGGGGTTTGCTTTTGGTTTCATGTGTTCATTAATTGTAGGATTCTTCATTTTAGTATTCCATCATAGTTTGTTAGGTATAGTTGTGTGTTGTCAAGAAGATTATGATATTGGTTTGGGGGAACTATTTTAAAAATTACCTTTTACGTGTGGTTTAGTATGATGTTTTACTTTTTGGAATAGAGTTATTTAGGATTTCATTATTGGTGATATTTCTTTTTATTTCTCTTCTAATTGGGTGATATTTACGATATAATATGTGAACAAATTTTTGTATTATTTTTAGTGGATTGGGAAATGGTTCGGTTTTTTTGGAGGATACCCTAGTATTTTTTCTATGTAGAGCTATGTTTTTTGGGACAATAATTTGTTCCCTGGGAATATTAACCATTGATATATTCCATTATAGTCTTAGTATTTATAATCAGTGGGGTTTTTGTGAATTCAAGTAGGATATGAGCATCTGGGATTAGGGTTTTGAGCTTAATATTTTTTAGGAATTGATGAGAGAAGATACCTTTTGTATATTCATAGTTAAGGTGTTGACCATTATATTGAATCTATTGGATTTTTTTGAGATGAGTATAGGGAGATTATGGTGATCAGGATAAGTGAATACACATAATTTTAGTTAATTTACATGACTATAGTTAGTGGATCATGGATGATATTGCTCTCCCAGAACCAGTTTCATTGTTTAGTCCTAGTAAATATGCTTGGAGATGAAATGATATGTTCATTACTAATTAGGTTGTTCTGAAGGAATTCTTGGATGTGATAATATCATATTGAGGTCAATATGGAGTCCCCACGACTAGAATAGACTACATCATTGGATTCTGAAATCCTTATTGATGAATATTTTGGTTTTAGATACATGGGTTGAGAATATAGGGTCCAAACTGTCTGAATATATTTATATTAGTGTTTTTATATCCTTATTTATCTGTTGGATTCCCTTCATGTTGTGGCTGTGCAATCCTTGTTTCCTAGACCTATGGTCAGGACCAGAGGAGGTGTAGATTTATCTCGAGTGGAAGGCTATATCCTAATGTTTTCTAATTACCTATTTTATACTTATTTATTTGTGATATATTCTTTGTTTATTTTTATTCTACTAGTCTTGTTCTTCTTTTCAATAAAACACATGTGTTTCATGTACATGTTATAACAACATATATTAAGACCGCCATTTTGGGTGGCTTACAAAGAATTTTTTCTGAACACCTATAAATGAAACGTATTGTGTGTGTATACTATATTTCTAATTTTAGTTTCAGTAAAATTTTGTTGATCATGCCAAAGAATATATTTATTGATCAAGAGGAGTTGATCATGTGGAATCTTGTCCCTTTATAGATCATGTTAGCTATTATGGAGTCCATGTGTATGCTTCATCTTGGTGTAGATATATATCTTTTTTTAAAAAAAATTATTTATTATATTCTATATGTGGTAAACCTTGTGATAATATAGTATTTTTATATAATTCTCTGAGGCTGTATGATATATTCTATTCATTTTGATTTATTTATTTATTTACAAAAATCTTGATGTTCATGTATAAATATATGTTTAGTTTTCATCTATTGTTGTATCACTCTGATATGAGGGAATAACATCTCCAATATATACTTATAGGCCCTAATCTCATGTTGGATGACAATGGTATGCATGGAGGTTCTCTTAAGTCCCGATTGTGTGAAATATTGTGTGACATATCAGTTCAAAGGGGTCCATTTAATCGAAAAATGTTATCGTAGTATTCATTTTTATTGTATTACTACTTGGGGGTGTGTGTCTGTATGATATTTATTATTTTGTAATATCTCATGAATGATATTGGGCTAGTCATTCATGAACATTAGTTTTGGTAGGATTTCAATGTTACTATTATTATAGTATTTTTGTTATTGTTTTTTTATTTTACGGTTTTTTGATATACAACATCAGTAATGCTCTTGTGTTTTTATATTTTATTATTTATGATTTTTTTCCTCTTGGAATGATAGAATGAGGAATTTTTTCATGTATATTGATAGGAATGTAGTGTAGTTATTAATTTATCAGGGATGTGTGTTATTTTACTAATGATGTTATTTTAGTTTTTTAATGGGCCAACAACTTCTAATACATTGTTTCCTCTATAAGTTCTTGGACGACTTCTTCTCAACTGAACCACAAGTATTTTCATTCTACTGGAATGTCATTTTTAACTTCTATTATGGTAATATATAGTGATATAGATTCATTACATTCATCTAGGGACGCATGAAAACCATTATAAGTCGGTGTTGGATTGGGATGCCATACTTTTGGTGTGGATGGATAGATAATGTGAAAAATGTATAAGATATGTTTTGATTGGGATCAAATTTCTATATCATTTAAATATCATTGAGATATTTTTGATTAAGGGTGAGAATTTATTCAACCTTGGAGTGGAGAACTATGGTTTCTCATCTTTTTTGGATTCGTGGACTGTTTGAATAGGATGTTGTTGGTGGTTATTTGGCCCTGTTGAGGATGGATGTTCATTAGGTTGTCTATTATGAATATGGATGGATGTTTTTGGATTTATTACTGAGTTGAGGGTGTTATTGAGTTGGATCATAGCATTTAGTGGATTACATGTTTAAAGAGGAGTTTTGATGGTGCTCTGGTTATTTTAGATTAGGCATGTGAGAGGATCATGGTTAGTTTTTTGTGAATTTTATCATTGTTTAATTAGTCCATGGATCATTTGATGAAAATAATCTATATGGAAATTTTGATGAATCAGTATTTTATGTGGAGGAGAGTGGTCGTTAGAATTTATTTTGGGATGGAACCCATGTTGAGTTGGGATATGTACACTTGTTTGGTGCAATGTTAGTTGTTTTGTGTGGTCAGAGTATTAGGTATGGTGTATGGTAATCCATATGGTGGGAAGTTCACCATATAACATAATAGGTTATCTCTCCCATTTAAATAGAATCATTGCATGTTTTCCATTTCATTCTTGGTGGTCTAGGAACATGTCGCAATTGGTGTTCCATGATGGTGCTCTTGTGTGAGCAATTTGGCCATGTCAATATTTTTTTGATAGTAGACGGATCTTTAGAAATGATGTTTAGTATATGTAAGTGTTGCAAATAAATTTATACTCTTATGGAATGTATTAGTAGATCGATTTTAGTTGTAATGTCTCTTGTGTTGGGAGTGTCTTTGGTGATTCTGACTGGTATGTGGGTGGTTTTCTTAGTGTTATAAGCATTGTTTTTCATAGTTTATATTGCTATCTAATTGATAAATGAGTAATAATAGTGCTCTAGAAGAATTTTTCTAATAGATAATTTCGTGAATTGCATCATGATGGTTTAACAAAAACCATAAAAAATTGATTTTTTTGGCTATCTGGAAGCTTTTTATGAAGAAAATGGAAATTTTTCTTATAATATGATCTCTAAGTCTTTTTCTGACCATGTTGTTGGTTACAAAATGGTGTTTCTTTCACATGACATGTGTCTTGTCTAATTATGAGTTTGATGAATTTTGGTGGAATATTTAATATTTGATTAACTAATTATTATTTATTCATGCATGTTCAATAAGTGATATCTTTTATTTAGATAATCAGATTAGAATTATGACTTCTCAGTTGATTCTAAAACATGATACTTTTCCTAGGTGGGGCACAACATTATTATGGGCATAGGATTGGGATGGACCACCTTATCCTATATCTCCCTCTCAATCGTTTTCCTTTTATTGATTTTCTATATTTTCCATTTTCCATTTTTTCTTTCACCTCCCCCCATTATTTTCAAGTACAAAAACAATTAGGGAATCATTTTTATAATATTGATGGAAGATAGTGAGGGGGAGAGAAAGATACATAGATAAGAGGATATAAGGGTTACTAGGTGACACCATGAAGATTGGGTTGTTCTAGACCATAATGTAGTATTTTGAGGTCATGAATCTAATCAAAGCATTCTAGTTTTTCCACATTACATGTTAATATTACATTTTTAACCATAAATCCACATATATTTGATTTATTCATAAATGTTTGTTTTGGATTTGGTTGACCACTTGAGGTTCTATCTATCAGTTTACAGAATAATTAGTTGGATTCAGGTGGTTTCGAGGTATAAATTTTTAGAAAATCCCAATTACATAATCTGGGTTTTTATGAAAATATGTCTTGTGTCATTCATGTTCTAAAAAGATGGTATTTTAGAACAACACATTGAGTAACTCAAGTACACTCCATGTAATAGTTCATGTCTATCTATATGGACATGGTACTATGTTTGTTGGATGATGTAGTTTTGGGTTGCAATGCTTTGTACCATGGTTAACCACCATGAAATGGGACTTGGACATGTGGTTGAGTACTTGTTCTGAAACCCTATAATAGGGGAATATATCCATGTAGTTGTACATCATCATAACCCGTGCAATCCTTGGTAGTTTAATAGTTACCTACCTAACCAAAGTGCGTCATTTTTTTGTACTAATACATGGACATAACTAGTGGCTTCCCAAGATTTGTATAAGTTCATGGAAAAGAGAATTTTTTAGGGTACAATACATATACATGGATGTAAAAGTTTTTTACTATTTCCAAAAGGGCATTTATTGTCTTTGTGCCCCAAATTTATAATTTCATAAGTTACTTTTCTATTAAGAGTGTTTTTTCTTTAAAAATCATGGTGTTAGATCCCTATTTCCAATTGATGTATATTAGGACGTTATATTAGACTGCATTTTTTTGAAGGATTATTATTATAGGGTTATTATTCTAGAATCATTATAGGGATGGGGTTTAAACTTGTGAGGCCCTTTTAAGGGTTGTGATCATTTTTATCACATTTTTTTATGATGATAATTGATTCTACATGGGTTTATTTGGATATATTCAACGAGGTACGATCATGTGTTTTCCTGGATGGGATCATAGTACGGTTTCTTGATATTTGGTTTTTTTGGCTTGTGGTCTAGACTGAAAGAAGACTGTCTATTGGAATAAAATCAAGGGATTTCTTATATAACATTGTTCTGGTGAGAAAAGTCTTATATTTATTTGACTGATAAATTTGAGGAATGTTGTTTGGGGAATAATGTAGCTTTAAATTTATCTTATGGGCATGTTTTTTCTTATAGTTTCCCACATGGGAGGAATTATTTCAGGTCTCCATTCAATGTCAGTGATCATGGGGATGATATTTTGGTGATAGGTTGTGTATTATTTTTGGAAATCTTATCTCGAGGGTTAGTTTCATTATATGGGATCCCTATAGATTTTCCATTAAATATCTCTATTAATTATATACAAGAATTTTTCATATTTATTAATCTTTATGAATCAAATATTTATTTTACCTCAATAGGGATGCTATATCCGATCACGTACCTGATACAGAACAATGGGTTTCTCCAAAATCATAAATTGCTCACAAGACTGAGTTATACTGATAAATAAGATATTATTAATATTATAATTTTAGTGGTAGTTGTTTTCTTGTCATTTTGGTACTTGGAAATGTGTAAAACTAACTATATTATGTTTAAACATGTTTATTAAATGAATTTACATTCATATGGTAAATTTTAAAGGCTTAAAATAAGAATAAAATATAATTTCAAGCATAAAAAGATCTAATATTTTATAAAATGCGTTTTTACCGCTATTAATGGAGAAACAAATTTAAATATGTTTTATGTCACATTTATTAATTCTCTTTGACGAAATAAAATTAATCTTTATAATTGGAGCATCAAATTATACTTTGGTTGATTTTTTGGCATTTTACTAAAAGTTTTTTAGGAATAATTAAATATAATATATTGTAATTAAAAATTGAATTTTTATTTAAATGATTATTTTAATTTTAAATTATTTTTATACTCACAATAGATAAATAATTCATGTATTAATCCAATGTTGGTCATTGGAGTAATTTTAATATTTTTATTAGATATTAAAACTTATTGAAATTTTCAATGTCTCTTTTACTCGCCTTCTCACCATATATGCGAGATTAGTATTAAAAATAATTTATCCACTTTTTGAATTGAATTTTGAAAAATGGAAATTAATGATAGTAATAAGAATGAAATTTGTGGTCTAATATGATCAACTTTATTTCTTTTGGGAATAATAAATGTATTATTTTATTCATTATAGTAATGGGTAAATCAGGTAATTAAATGTAAAAATAATATTATAATATTATAATATTACCCTAACACTTGTCATAATTTCATTGGATGAGTTGGTTCGACCAAAATAAACCTTATTAAGAAATTATAACCTTATTAGGCCACTTGAATATAATTATGAAATTTATTATATTTTATTTAATCATTTGTTTTAAATGTCATAATTATATTTTTAATATGTAAATAAGTTTTAATATATGGTTATATAGAATATAAATTCCACTATAAATAGTAATTTGAAATCCATGAATATTATCTTTGTAATTATAATTTATTTATAATTTCTATACCTTGAATAATTGAAATTAATTGTGGCACAATGATGATACACTAATAGATTTATTAAAAAAATAAATGATATTATTAATATTGAATGAAATATAATCTGAAATATTTTATGCCATCAAAAAATTTGATGGATTAGTTTGACATATTATGTATTATTTAGAGTTTATCTTCAATGGAATAATTTTTTTATGGTATTTCCAAAAATACACTTATTGAATAGGGTCAAAATATATATTTATGATATTTAAAAAAAATATTTTATTAAATGATATCAAATTAAAAAAATTTAATATTACAAAAAATGATTGGTGAATGTATAAAAATATCAGTAATGACTCATTTTTTGTCTTTTGGAATTTTATATTAAATATTCTTACTCAAAAAGTGTAAATTACATAATTTCATGTTAAAAATTATTTATGATTAAAAAAAATATAAGGATTAAAATATATGAAAAACATGTATAATATTAATTTTATGAATAAATTTAAACCAAATATAATCCTATATTCCAAATAGTTTATTTTTTAATTTTTTTTAATATTAAATGAATATTTATTAATTAATTACATTTAATAATTCCAAGAGTGCCCCTCCCCTGTCCTATAATAGGGAACCCATTCATCTCTATTACTTACTCCTAAAAAATAATTTTTTTGTACAATATATTTGAAATAACTTTCCTAAAATACATCCCCACATTAAAGATGCCTTTCTATGCATAACACACTCCTTATAGGTGTTAAAGAATTAATCAATGGTGATCATTTGAAGGAAAGGTAGAATTTTTATTTAAGTGCTTCTTTTTTATTTATTATTCACTTTCCTTCAAATATTCTCCAAACAGGACTAGAAAACAAAAATAGTATCCTAAATATACTTTTATGTTGTTATGAACACAACATAACCTAAATAAATCTCTGATTTTATAAATAGGAAAATAATTAATCATTCGTGCGTATATGTGAACTATCACCTACATGAACCGATATAATTAATTTTCTATTACCATCTCTCAGGATGGTTATAATGATTAAATTATGGTTTATATTAAATATTACTGAAATATTTAACATTTTACAATATTAATATATCATTTATTTTCTTACATTCCATGCACATAAAAATGATAATTTTGTTTGTTCGTATGAGTGAACTATCACCTCCATGAAGCGATGTGATTCATTTTTCTTCCCCATGGAATAGGTATGATATATATATAAGTATATCTAAATTATTAATATGATGTTAATTTTATTATTATCATTATGTAAAGATAAACCGAGAGTTATAATCTTTCAATAATCATCATAGAAAAATGGAAATGTTACTCCAGTGTACTTATGTCATACCATCTCCATGAGTATAATTTTTTTTAATTTATCATAACCAAAAAATAAAAGGACTGATTTAAATGTATAAATAATGTATAAAAGTGATTATTATGTCAAAAATATTATTCTGGGTATTATAAAATCATGACTACTTTGACTATTGGCATCAAACCAAAGTCACCTTGAACTCATGTAATGAATATTGACAAAATGTCTAACGTGAGTTTAAATAATTAAGTATCTTTTATAACAATGTAATAAGAGATATAACTGGAATAATAAACATCAAAAATATTATAAATAAAATATAAATTGATATATTTTTAATATTCAATAATATAAAGAATGTATGAGATGAGCTGTACTCAATGATGTTTTTATTGTCTCAATATCCATTCATTGAGACATATTTTGTTGTTATACATGACCTTATTTTAGAATACCTAAACCCCATTAACCATAAATATCATTCTATGCTTTAAATAATGAATCTTTTTATATGAATAATTTTACATTATTTTCAAATTTTAAATGGAATGTTTTTAATGTATATGGTGACAATGAATTTTCCACCTTTGTGATACTTATTTAATATATTGATTTTTGTACAAGACATAAAGTTTTTTAATAAAAAATATGCACCTTAATACCTATTCTTGTATTTTGGTATTGAAAATGTTTTTTATAATGGATTTATTATTTTAATATCAAGAAAATCTATATTGAAATATCAATCGGGAAATGTTATTTTTCATTTATTATTTTTTATGTGTTATTATTATGTAATGGTTATTAGGAATTATTTATGATAATAGGTGGTTATATAAAAACAAGGGAAAGTGAGCCTGTGATAGATCTCTAATGAATTGGGTAATGAGATAGAGTTAAATGGTAGGGTTTATCCTATGATATTAATGGAATATACTATTTTGGTTATTCCACATGTGACTATGAAGGTTAGTCCCTTTGTAGAAATGGAAGCTACAATGTAAGTGTAATATGGAATTTATGCCTCAATATACCATTATGATTTATGTTTACAATGGATTTATATTGGAAACTTGTTATTTTATGAGGTAAACTAAATAACTTATGTATTATGGGTGGAAAGCATAAATTTGGGATGATGTTTTCATGAGTTTAAATTATTCATGGACTAATATTTTCCCACTTTATGTTTTGGTCCCTTACTAAGATTTCTACTCTCATCCCTTGCTTTAATTTTTTTGATAGGGTATAAGGATGGGTAAGATAAAATAGGACATCCATATGTATTTTGTGAATATTTTTATCAATAAAAAGAAATAACGTATTCATATAAATGTTTTTTATTCTATCAAAAAATATATTGTTTTTGTTGCATCCAATTTATATACATGTGAATGATTATGTATAAATTATGATCTATTTCTATTAAAATATAAACCAGATAATACCCTCAATGAAAATGAACATAAATACATGAATTAAGTAAGTATTATGTAACCTTTATGGCCAGGTCCTTATAGTTATGGTTGAACTATAGTTTTTGAGACCATTGTGAGTGCAAGGTGACGGTTGTCATATCTGATGGTTGAGGTGAGACATGGTATCTCTATTCAGTGGGTTCATGTATAATTGACCCATTTGAGTGAGTTTATGGACTTTGCAGTTGGATTTTTTTACATATTCTGTAATTTTTGAAGGTGACACCTTTAGAATATTAGTGGATATGGGGTTTTCTTGATATTGTCTTGGTTTCTATCCATTGTTTGGTTGGTTATTGTGAGGCGGATCTAGGGATATAATTCATGATCTAGATGAGTTATGTTAACACCCATAAATTTCAAGGAATTTTTTTTCTTAAATTCTTTGGAATTTTACGAGTATGCAGTTTCTGACGACACCTGATTCTGAGGCCCGGTGTGCCCGGAATAATTTTATGAAGTTTTGTTAAGCTTAAATTAATGCGCGTAAGCAGTTTTCCTAAAAAAGTGGAATATCTCTTAAAAGGTTACTCAGATCAGAAATATGAGGACACCGTTGTGTTCAAGATGGCGGGTTTACCCTAGGTGTGACTTAAGTTTAGTCGGCGCAGGCCTCCTGTGAGAAAACCATAAAATGGCATAATCGTAAATAAAATAATTAAATAAAGTTATTTTATTTTTCAAATTCTTATAACTCACAAACAATAACTCAGATTAAAAATACGAGACCACCACTGAACTCATGAGGGTATGTTTCCTTTAAGAAGATACTAACTTTGGCCGGCGCGATCCACCTGAGAAAGTTAGTTTTTGGCCGTAAATAAAATAATTAAGTGATAATTATTTTATTGTAAAATTCATAACTTCTAAATGGTAACTCGAATTGAAAATCCGAGAGTACCATTGAGTTAGTTGGGGCATGTTTCTCTTAGGCAGAGCCTGACCTTGACCACAGTGGGTCGAGGGTGACTGATAATAATTTTCCAAACTTTTTTTCGGGTACGTTCAGTAAATGTTTGAGCGGTGCTTTATAACTTTTGAACCGGTGCTCGAAATCAAATTCCGAGGGCACCGTTGAACTTGCAGTGCCAATATTTGCTTAATAAGACTTTCACATCAATGACAGATGATCGGGTATGCATGTTAGTTTTTGGTGTTTTATGTGGGTTAAGAAAATAAAATAAGTGATTAATTTATTTTATTTTGTTAAACACGTGCAATGCAGATAAAGTGGTTAGAAGCTCCACTTGGGAGTTGGTGGTGGAACTGCCCCACCCTAACCTCCCATTTAATGGGGAGGGAGAGGAAACATCTCAAACCCCCCCATCAATTAATTTTATATGTCGACGTAAAAATAATTTCCCTCAATTAATTTTATGGGTCGACGTAAAATTAATTGTTGTAAGTTAATTTTTATGTGTCGACGTAAAATTAATTGGGATCAATTAATTATATGAGTTAACGTAAAATTAATTGTTGTCAGTTAATTTTATGGGTCGACGTAAAAATTAATTATTGTGATTTAATTTTTTGTGTCGACGTGAAATTAATTGCTGTCAATTAATTTTATGTGTCAACCTAAAATTAATTCATGTCTTATGTTTTGACGCAGGCCATGCGGGGGAAACTTCTTGGAATCCTTCACTCTTAAGTTGTGCCAACACACCTCTTAAATTTTTCCAATGCAATTTAATTCACCCGACCCCCTTTTAAAATTAAGTAACTGCATCATTGGAATTTAGGAAGGGTTCAAATAAATGAACCATCAAAAATTCCATGATGGTTACATACCTCTTCCCATATCCTATATATAGGGAGCTTGGGAGAAGGTTTTGGGATGGCTTCACCAAGCGACGAAGCACTGGTAAAGTATCGCGACGCCCAACACTTGGGGAAATCTTATCCTCTCCAATGAAGAACGCGAAGAACTCCAATGATGATCCTCCAAACAATTCTTCTTCGACCTTATTTCCCCAGAAACCTATCCTCTGCAACATCATCAACAAACCTATGCAGCTCATAATTGGGGACGTGTGGAAGACGCGACGAATGATGGTCTTCATCATCTTCCTTCCGCGACTCTGCCAACGAGCGACGAGCAAGAGGTAGGGGGTTTATTTATATTTAAAGTATGAACCTTTCCCATTTTCTTCATTTCTCTCAAAATTAAGAACGGTGGTTGTTGTGCTTCATACTTGTGAGAACCTATTGCTACCACCCTAAAAGCGAAGGGCTCGAGCCAAACCAACATGGCCCGACCCCTTCGTTGTTCTTTTTGTAATGACTCCACGACGACATGGCAACGAGGTGACAACGACGATGGTGGCGAACAAAGGCCGAGATACTCGCAACCTCCATGAACTACGCCACCCCCTCGGCCCCCTGGTGTGCACCCAGAACCCCGCGCCCTTAACGGCGCGCTGCCGGCGCACCCGCGACGCCCTTCCGGCTTTACCCCTGGCACGCTATCGGCGCACCCCCGGCGCCCTGCTGGCTGACCCGGCACCCTACCGGCGGTGCCCAGCGCCCTCCGGCGTGCTGCACTACCCGCCCGACGCCCCGCACCCTTGCGGGTATCCTGCCCAGCGCCCCTTCCGGTGGCCTGCCCGGGGCACCCCGACGCCCCCATGGCGCCCTACCGCGCTACCTGGTGCTCCTCCGTGCGCTGCCCGACGTTTGACACCCATCCTAGCGCACCCGCGCCCTGCCCGGTGCACCCGTGGCCAGCCTGGAGCCCAGCCGGCCCACCCGTACCCCACACGGTCTGCCCGATGGCCTCCCGGTCACCGGCCTGCTGAACCGGCCCGCGACGCCCCTGCGGTGTCTCTGGTCCAACCAGCCCGGTCTCCTAGGCCGAGTTACCGAGCCGCCTACGTGGCGACTATCGGGCCGAACCACCCTCGCGGTCCACTAGGCCGGGCCCAATGGACCGGGTCAAAACTTAGCGGGCTGACTCACCCAATGGGCAAGGTCAAACCTAGTGAGTCTGAACGGGTCGGCCCAGACCAGGTCAGCCCAGTTTGGGTTAGGCTGAGTTGGTCTGACCGGGTCGGACCGGACCCGGGCTCATTACTGGCCCATTACCTTCTTGGGCCATTTCTTTGGCACCAGCCGTCCGTTTGACGAACCGTCAGTGGAGACGGTACTCTTGGAGCATAGAAGTCCCTTTGAGTATACCCCATGGGAGTTCGGGTTACAGTTGAGATACAGCCGGGTTTGTTCGTATATGAAACTAACCGGGCCCCCGAAACAAAGAGGCTAATAACTCACGGACCGGGCGTCCGATTGACGTATCGTCTGTTGCGTTAAGACCCCTGGGACGAGGCGGTCCTTTGGGATACATCTTTGTGGGACTTTGTGATACTTGGAGTATCGACTAGTGGCTCGTGGAGTGGATCCTCTCGGAGGAGAGCATACAGAGTACAGTGACCTTGTAGCTGGTTGAGACCTGATTAATGCTTGTCCGATTTGATTCAGAGTGACTTTCATAGCCCATTGGGGAGCACTACTTTGTGAGGTGGAAGACCCATGGAAGTGGAGAAATACTTTGTGAGGTGGCAGACCCGTGGTACTCGAAAGGAGGAGTACCTCTATAGGCTATGAGGGGGAGCACTACTGTGTGAGGTGGCAGACCCATGGCGGAGGAGCACTACTTTGTGAGGTGGCAGACCCATGGTACTCGACAGGAGGAGTACCTCAGCAGTCTAAGGTTAGTGAGTGAAAACTCAGAGTCATGACTGGACTACTGCACTCTACAGAGGAGGAGTTCTCCACCATCGTGTTTTTCGTCATCGTGAATAAAAATCCTGGTTTGAGTTGAGTCAATGACCTTTGTGTTTTTCTCATGATTGAGATGGGTTACTTGATAACTTAGGTATATGTATGGGAATATACCTAAGTAAAGGTTATCTATTGAGATCTTTCTTTGTGGTTTATCCTTGTTGGATTTAGTGAGACCTTAAGAGTCTTGGGGTCCCTAATGAGTATCGTTATACTCACCCCTGCACGGGCTATGCCCACACCTTGTTGTGTTGGATGCAGACGACAGACAACACTGATTGTGGTTGAGGCTTGTAGAACTGGACGGTACCTGGAGGTGGACTTCACGAAGAGATGGTACCCGGAGGAGGACTTCACGATGAGACGGTACCCGGAGGTGGACTTCAGGACAAGACGGTACCCAGAGGTGACAGACAGACGTTGAGAGTTGAGGTGGCCATATGTACCTACCCTTCAGGTAGGAACTCTGAAGGATGATCCAGGAGCAGCTTGACACCTTCATGCTGTTTTCTATTTTCCTTGTACTTTACTGTTGGGGTTGTATTTCCGGCCCCCATTGTACTTTCATCACACTTGTCTTATTGCTTTACTTAGTGTTTTCTTCCGCTTTTACTCTGTTTGTTTATTGGTTCGCATTTCATAAAGGCAATGCCTTCCCTTTTTATTGATATTTTTGCCTTTGGTGCTAGTCGCCAGCCCCTGTCCAATGGAAGGCGGGCTTGGGTAGTCATGGCATGGGCCCCGAGGACGGGTCGTGACAAATTGGTATCAGAGGAGTCGGTTCTACCGTAGAACATAGAAATCTGATATTTTCTTTCTATGAAGAAATAGTGTTAAGTGTACCGAGTGTGGTTTTCAGTTCAGGGAGTCCAGTGTTGGTGCAGCGGCGGACGTATCCATACACCATGACCCTGACTTCTGATTTCTGACTCAGTGCACGAAAAAACTTATTACGTGTGTGTTTTCAAAAGTTTTCCTTTAAATCAGCTAAAATCTGGTCAGCTCACCAGGTATAGTCTTTTGACTGTGTCACATCTATTTATTTCAGGATGCCTCCCTGAGGATGACCAGTTGGAGCCCCATGAGTTGTACGTACTGATATCCCACCGAGCGATGAGGCCTCAGTACATGGTCCTCTTCTAGTTGAGGCACCAGCGGAGGCACCATTGGTACTACCAACCATTGGGCCACCGATGCCACAAGTCCCAGTAGAAGGCGATGCATGCCGCTTGAGTGCGTTGCATGAGTTCCAGAGCCAGAGGCCACCCAGGTTCTGGGGAGAGACAGACCCACAGGCAGCTGAGGATTGGACGGAGGCTATGGTGGGAGTCTTTAGGCTTGTAGGGATGCTAGAAAACTTTATGGTGATCCTTTTTCCCAGCCTCCTTCAGGCAGAAGCAGGAAGATGGTGGAGCCTAATGCTCCAGATGCATGACAAGGTGACACTTCTGTGGGTATACTTTGAGAGCTTATTCCATGCAGAGTTTGTACCAGCCACCCTTTGAGCGGTGCATATACAGGAGCTACTGCATCTTCAGCAGGGTAGCATGATAGTGGCGCAGTATTCAGCGAGGTTCACCAACCTCTTGTGCTACTCCACATATATGGTACAAGACCCATTCTTCAGGGCCCGGACCTTCGAGCAGGGGCTCAGGCGAGATATTAGAGATTCAATTGTTTCTCAAAGCATCCCGACGCAGATGGGGGTATTAGAGCGAGCCCTCTTAGTGGAGAGTTTCCTTGCTGAGCAGTCTCCAGCAGCAGGATCCACTACTAGCCAGCATGCAGTGGAGTCTTCTGTAGCTGAAAGTAGACAGATGATGTTGAGGTCCAAGAGGGCCAGACCTACAGGTGGTCGGCCGCACAACTCAGGGTCGGTAGTACGAACCACCAAGGGGAGTGATAGAGCCAGACCTGCCATGCTGAGTTACACGTGCGGAGGATAGGGTCACATGGATCATGACTATCCGACCCACTGCTCAGATGATCAGCAGATAGATGAAGGACCTCCCAGGCAGAGGCGGAGGTTCAATCGAGGTGGACCGCCAGGAGCTGGAGACCGAGGAAGGGGAGTCGTCCGTGCAGCTGGAGCTGGACGACGCTTCGAGGTGTTGCCACCACCACCACCAGGAGGTTCCCCATGACCATAGGGAACAGGTGGAGATGGAAGAGCAAATCTTCTGGCAGCTGAAGCATACGACTATGGAGCTCTGAAAGTAGGGGGACAGGAGTGGGACTAGTTCCAGGCATATAGGCCTTTGTTCTTGGTGCTGCTAGTTTCCATGATGTTGTTGTTTGTGGTTGTTGTGTGTCTTTTTACTTGAGATACAGTATTAAAAGACACTTGTCCTTATGAAATTTTCTTTCCTTCCTTTTTGTGTGGTTGATACTGAGAGGTTTTAGTTAAAAATGTTGACTTGACCCTCACTTTCGAGATTCCTACTAGAGGAGACCCAGTGACCACACACTGATGCTGACAGTGTGACTCAACCCTTGGAGGTGAGAGTGATGGTTTGATCTCTTGGTAGTAGCGTTGAGGCCTTACGATGTCATCCAAAATATGAAATGTACCCTTCATGTCAGGATTGACTGTATTAGGCAAAGAACGTGGTTCATCCAAGGGGGATGAGACCAGATTTCTATTTTCGGCATATGGGAAATCTAAGAAGCTCTTGTAAGACTAGAGATGGTGTAGGATATGCTGGAGAAGGTACAAATCATCCATGAGCAGATGAAGACTGCACAGTGCAGACGGAAGTCCTATGTAGATAGGCGACGGATACCACTGGAGTTTGAGGATGGCGACCACATTTTCTTACGGGTCTCACCTCGACGTGGACTACAGAGTTTTTTCCGGGGTGGAAAGTTATCTATGCACTTCTTCTGGCCCTTCCACCTCAGTTTCACTGGGTGCATGATTTCTTTCCCCGTATCTCAGCTGAGGTGGTACGTGCACGACCCGACCCATGTCATCGATCACGGGGAGCTGGACATCGACGACGGGATGACCTTCCCGTAGGTTCTGGTGGAGATCAAGGATCGATAGGAGTGGGTACTTCGTGGACGGTCGATTCCTCTAGTGCACTTTTTTTGGCAGCACGGGGACCTCCAGGAGAGCACTTGGGAGCGGTAGGATCAGATGCGTTCTTGGTACCTCCTTTAGTTTCCCTAGTTTGTGTTGTAGCTTTACGCGGACGTAAATCCATGAGGTCGGAGTAATTTAAAGACCCGTAAATTTGAAAGAATTTTTTTTTCATAAATTTTTGGGAACTTTATGATTATGCAGTTTCTGAAGGCACCTGATTTTGAGGCCCGGTGTGCCCAGAATAATTTTATGATGTTTTATTAAGCTTAAATTAACGCGCGTAAGAAGTTTTCCTAAAAAAGTAAAATAACTCTTAAATGGTTACTCAGATCAGAAATATGAGGATACCGTTGTGCTCAAGATGGTGGGTTTACCCTAGGTGTGACTTATGTTTAGTCGGCGCATGCCTCCTATGAGAAAACATGAAAATGGCATAATCGTAAATAAAATAATTAAATAAAGTTATTTTATTTTTCAAATGTTTATAACTCACAAACAGTAACTCGGATTAAAAATATGATACCACCGCTGAAATCGTAAGGGTTTGTTTTCTTTAATCAGATACTAACTTTGGCCGGCGCGAGCCACCTGAGAAAGTTAGTTTTTGGTCGTAAATAAAATAATTAAGTGACAATTATTTTATTGTAAAATTCATAACTTCTAAACGGTAACTCAAATTGAAAATCCGAGAGTACCATTGAGTTAGTTGGGGTGTATTTCTCTAAGGCAAAGCCTGACCTTGACCGCAGTGGGTTGAGGGCGACTGATAATAATTTTCCGAGATTTTTTTCGGGTACGTTCAGTAAACGTATGAGCGGTGTTTTATAACTTTTGAACTGGTGCTCAGAATCGAATTCTAAGGGAACCGTTGAACTCGCAGTGATGATATTCACTTAAGAATACTTTCACCTCAATGGTAGATGTTTGGGTATGAAAGTTAGTTTTTTTGGTTTTACATGGGTTAATAATATAAAATAAGTGAATAATTTATTTTATTTTGTTAAACACATGCAGTGCAGATAAAGTGGTTAGAAGCTCTATTTTGGAGTTAGTGGTGGGACTACCACACCCTAACCTCCCATTTAATGGGGAGGGAGAGGAAACCTCTCAAACCCCCCATCAATTAATTTTATATGTCGACGTAAAATTAATTGCACTCAATTAATTTTATGGGTCGACGTAAAATTAATTGTTGTCAATTAATTTTTATGTGTCGACGTAAAATTAATTGCTCTCAATTAATTTTATGAGTTGACGTAAAATTAATTGTTGTCAGTTAATTTTATAGGTCGAAGTAAAAATTAATTATTGTGATTTAATTTTATGCGTGGACGTGAAATTAATTGCTGTCAATTAATTTTATGTGTCAACATAAAATTAATTTGTGTCATATGTTTTGATGCAGGATTTGTGGGGGAAACTTCTTGGAATCCTCCAATTTTAAGTTGTGCCAACACACCTCTTAAATTGCACCAACACAATTTAATTCACCCGACCCCTTTTTAAATTAAGTAACTGCATCGTTGGAATTTAGGAAGGTTCCAAATAAAAGAACCATCAAAAATCCCACAATGGTTACATACCTCTTCCCATATCCTATATATAGCGAGCTTGGGAGAAGGTTTTGAGATGACTTCACCAAGCGACAAAGCACTGGTAAAGTATCACGACACCCAACACTTGGGGAAATCTTATCCTCTCTAATGAAGAACGCGAAGAACGCTAACGACGATCTTCCACACGATTCTTCTTCGACCTTCCTTCCCCAGAAACCTATCCTCTGCAACATCATCAACGAACCGAGGCAGCTCAGAATTGGGGACGTGTGGTGGACGCGACAAATGATGGTCTTCATTGTCTTCCTTCCGCGACTCCGCCAACGAGCGATGAGCAAGTGGTAGGGGTTTTATTTTTATTTAAAGTATGAACCATTCCCATGTTCGTCCTTTCTTTGAAAACGAAGAACGGTGGTTGTTGTGCTTCATACTTGCGAGAACCTATTTCTACCACCCTAAATGCAGAGGGTCCAGGCCAAACCAACATGGCCCGACCCCTTCATTTTTATTTTTGTAATGACTCCACGACGACATGACAATGAGGCGACAACGATGAAGGCAGTGAACAAAGGCCATGCTACCCACGACCTTTGTGAACTACGCCACCCCCACGACCCCCTGGAATGCACCCAACGCCCCACGCCCCTATCGGCGCACTGCCGGCGCACCCGTGGCATGCTGCCAGTGCACCCCTGGCTTGCTACCGGTGCCCCCCCCCGATGACCTTCCGGCGCATCCGACACCTTACCGGCACTGATCAACGCCCTCCGGCATGCTACACTACAAGCCCGACGCCCCGCGCACATGCCGGTGTCCTACCCAGCGCCCCTGCCGATGGCTTTCCCGGGGCACCCCGGTGCCCCCGCGGTGCCCTGCCACGCTACCCGGCACGCCTCCGCGCGCTGCCCGGCTTTCGGCACCCAGCCTAGCGCACCTGCGCCCTACCCGGTGCAGCCGCGGCCAGCCTGGAGCCCAGCCGGCACGCCCGCACCCCACGCGGTCTGCCCGCTGGCCTCCCGGTCACTGACCTGCTGAACCGGTCTGTGACACCCCCGTGCCGTCGCTGGTCGAACCAGCCTGGTCTCCCAGGCCAAGTTACCGAGCCACCTACGTGGCGAATATCGGTCCGAACCGCCATCGCGGTCCGCTGGGCCGGGCCCAGTGGGCCGGGTCAAAACTTAGCGGGTTGACTCACCAAATGGGCCGGGTCAGACCCAGCGAGTCTGACTGGGTTGACCTAGACTAGGTTGGCCCAGTTTCGATTAGGCTGAGTTGATCTGACCGGGTCGGACCGGGCCCAGGCTCATTACTGGCCCATTACCTTCTTGGGCCATATCTTTGGCACCGGACTTTCGTTTGACGAATCGTCAGCGGCGAGAGTACTCTTGGATCATAGCCATCCCTTTGAGTATACCCCATGGGAGTTCGAGGTACAGTTGAGATACAGCTGGGTTGGTTCGTATACGAAACCAACCAGGCCCCCAGAACAAAGAGGCTAATAACTCACGGACCAGGCGTCCGATTGACGTTCCTTCTGTTGCGTTAAGACCCCTGTGATGAGGTGGTACTTTGTGATACTTCTTAGTGGGACTTTGTGATACATGGAGTATCGATTAGTGGCTCGTGGAGCGGATCCTTTCGGAGGTGAGAATACGTAGTACGGTGACCTTGTAGCTGGTTTAGAACTGATTACTTCTTGTCCAATTTGATTCGGAGTGACTTGCATAGCCCAGTGGGGAGCACTACTTTCTGAGGTGGAGGAACAATGGTGGAGGAGCACTACATTGTGAGGTGGCAGACCCGCGGTACTCGATAGGAGGAGTACCTCTGTAGGCTCTGAGGGGGAGCACTACTGTGTGAGGTGGTAGACCCATGGCGGAGGAGCACTAATTTGTGAGATGGTAGACCCTCGGTACTCGACAAGAGGAGTACCTCAGCAGTCTAAGGTTAGTGAGTGACACCTCAGAGTTGTGACAAGACTACTGCACTCGACAGAGGAGGAGTTCACCAGCAGCCATGTTTTTCGTCATCATGAATAAAAATCCTGGTTTGAGATGAGTCAATGACCTTTGTATTTTTCTCATGATTGAGATGTGTTACTTGATAAATTAGGTATATGTATGGGCATATACCTAAGTAAAGGTTATCTATTGAGATCTTTATTTGTGGTTTATCCTTGTTGGATTTAGTGAGACCTTGAGGGTCTCAGTGTCCCTATTGAGTATCGTTATACTCACCCCTACAAGGGCTATGCCTGCACCTTGTTGGGTTGGATGCAGATGACGTACGACACTGATCATGGTTGAGGATTATAGAACTAGACGGTACCCAGGGGTGGAATTCATGACGAGATGGTACCCGGAGGTGGACTTCACGACGAGATGGTACCCATAGGTGGACTTCAGGACGAGACGGTACCCGAAGGTGACAGACAGACGTGGAGAGCTGAGGTGTCCATTTATACCTACCCATCAGGTAGGAACTCCGGAGGACGATTCAGGAGTAGCTTGACACCTTCCTTCTATTTTGTCATTTCATTGTACTTTACTGTTGGACTTGTATTTCTGGCCCCCTTTGTACTTTCAGCACACTTGTCTTATTGCTTTACTTAGTTTTTTCTTCCGCTTTTACTCTAGTTGTGTGTTTGTTTGCATTTCATAAAGGCAATGCCTTCCCTTTTTATCGAGATTTACACCTTTGGTGCTAGTCTCCAGCCCCTGGTCTATGGAAGGTGGGCTTGGGGTAGTCACGACACGGGCCCTGAGCATGGGTCGTGATAAGTGAGTCCTCCCTAGATTAGCAGATCACACTAGGTAGGTTTATTATACAAAATTTTTACCTCAATATTTTGTTTTCTTTTGGATTTTGATCCTAATCAGACAACCCATAGATGCACCTAATGATTCTATAATTCCTAGTTATTTTTTATGATATCTAAGACTTAGTATTATCTTTATAAGGATAATAAGAAGTTCCTTCCACTAGTCCATATCGTATCATTAGAGTCCATGAATCTGATAGATATGATTTTGTGTTTTAGATTCATGGGATGAGATCATATAGTCTAGAATGTGTGCATGTCCTTGCATAGGAATTTGAATCTACTTCATGATAAAAAATAAATGATCGATGATGTGGATGTGGGTGACATGTTTTATAATTCCTCTAGACGAGGACAGATTAGGGGTCGATTTTCCTTGGGTTTTTGGATAGAACCCATGGATCACTATTTTCCATTTCTATTAAGTTATATTTTTTATGTTTTTTAATTATTTTTTTATTCAGGTTGTATTGTTCGGCTAGGCTACATAAGATGCATGTTTCATGAAAACTTCATGAAAAAATATATAAAGACATATATTGTGGGTGCCCTATTTATATTTTTCTCCCCCCACCATATATGGACCTTACTCTATGTATAGAATATATGTCAATATATTTCTACATTTGGGTTAATCATTATATTGTGGATTGGGTGAGGCCCCAATTTTCAGGATTTTATAGAGCTACTTGTTTGGAGTATTATTTTATGATGGAGTCGTTTAGTAGTAATGGAAATCAAAATTTTTCTTTAGATTTGTGTAGTAGTAGATCCATTTATATTAATTTCATTTATATTATTTTGTATGTGGTAAGGATAGTGGGTGACCAATGTATATATGTTAATCATTAATTTTGTATGAAATATTCAATTCATTACTAGTTTATTTATTTATTTATTTATTCATACTCTAATTTTCATTGATGTATAAGTGTTTAGATTAATTATTATAATATGGAATTATGATATGATCAAATATTATTCTACTATTACCATTTTAATATCTAATTTATAGTTAAAATACAACTAATTACAAGGATGAACACTTTAGTACCTTTTGTGTTCCAGTTCGGGTGATCTTCTAAGATCACTTGGGTTAGGTTGTGAGAAAGTCCCATTAAAAACACAAATTTAATAATGCAACTCCAATATGATTTCAATTTATTCATTTTTATAAAATAGAATAGATAAATTATATGGTAAAATTATGTGACACATGAATTAGAATAATTTTATTTAGATACTTACCTCATTAACACATATATTATCCCATTAATTGACTATATGAAGAGGGGGTAGAAATTAAATTAAAATGGGAATCCCAAGCCTTGAAAAAAACCATTTTTGCTCCTAAGGACCTACATGGAACGTTTGAATATAATTTTATTCAAAGGGGGTTTTCATATTTATAGTTTATCCATAAGTTAATTATATAATTGAACAACCCACCAAGCCATAGTGCAGAAAAACTAAAAGATGACTCCACGATGGTGTGATGTATGTGGCCATGACACCACTTCCATAGTCAAAGTGCATTTTAGAACCACAATGTAGAAAAAATTTAAAACAATATCTTTCCTTATAGGGACTAATATTTATATGAGATGGCCATGTTATAGAGCCCCACTAATCGAAGAGAGCTATGTCATATCTGACTCCCAAATGTGCAGTTACAAAATTTTGGGAAGAACAACTAAAACTTCCCTTTTGAGAAACATGACACAAACTAGTCTACTACACCGATAAAATAAACATTCCTATGTTTCTACCAATATCCACATTTTTACTATACCCAAAATGGATATGGCATGAAAATTTCACCTCTCAGACTTTAAACCACTTCCAAGTGACCTTCTCGCATTCACACCAAAAATGGAAGAAGCATCCTGAGGCTCTATGACTTAACGAACACAAAAAATGATACAAAAAACCTCCCCATTCCTTATACATAACAATCCATGAAATATTCCCATTTAACTCTATATTTCCTCTAAAACCTGTAGAACACTAGGTACCAAATCTTTATCATTAAAATGAGATCATACCAAAAACCCAACGTGTATTAAATTTATTACACGTGGAAACAAAACATAAGGGAAGGGTCTGATGAAGTTACTACTATTGGAAGACATATAAATATACTATCATGTCTTAATTCATAATAATTTAATAAATACTAATAGGGGTATTAATATCTATTTAACAGAAAATAGAACAACAAAATTGTTCCAAAAGACATTGTTGAATATCGTTCAATTTAAAATGAACAAAATATAACAATGGATAAGCTTGTATTTTCATAATTAAATAAATATAATCCACATATCATAATTTATTAATATATATTGGAAATATAACATTCACTTTAAACCATTAATAATAAATAATTTTTTTTGGGAAATAAAATTTGGATAATTATATCATTTTAAATAATGAAAATGTACACGCTTAGTGATATAATGTAGAAAAATTCATAGACTACTTGATATTAATAGAAATATACTCATTATTCATGTTGATTACAAAATCCCATTAATTATTATGTGAAAAATAAATTCCCATGAATAATTTTAAAAACATAAAATTGGCATCTTTTCATGTTGTAAATACAAAAAATACACATGCTTCATATTTTTAACATGAAAATTTCTAATGAATCGTGTTATGATTAGAAATGTTTTCACCCATTATATTTTAAAATATATATCCATACTACATGATTTTAAAAAAACAAAATTTCTACAATTAACATCTTTATCTCTTTAGAGATAAATACAAAAACATGATGTACATAATAATTCTAAATCATACCAATTTTTTCACCACAACAATTACCCTTCTCGACCTATTTGACATTAAATTTATCTTCATATCCTAGGGAAAAAGAAACAAAATATAGTATGAACAAATATGTTAAATATGGGTATATAAGAGAGATATCCATAAATGATCATGTGTAATCACACCATGACCATAATGGTAAGAGAAGAAGTGCATATCATTTTAAATCCATTTAAAAAAATTAATATACTAACAAGTTATTGAATGAATCATGGATGTTAAAAATAAATGAATCGTAATGGAATCTGAGAACACAGTCCATGAGAGAATAAAATTAACATAATATCATTTCATAAAACAGTTTCATAATGTGTGGAATATTCATAATCTTAAAAATATTGTATGATGGTTACCCACTAAGGAAATCGAAACATGTTAGGATTTGGCTGATCACTTGTGTACATACTTCTAATTTTGTATAAACTCCAATATAATCTCCTTTTCATCTTAATATAAACATCATTGTACCCTCTTTTGTGACTCGTATAACCACTCATATAACATTTGATATACTTAAGAATGAAATATTTCCATTTTTTTTCATGTAGGTAATAGACCCACCGATCAATTAATTTTTAAATACTCATATGTGTTGAAAATTATCACGAAAATCCTATATAATTTAAATACATATTATCCAATTGGAAAAATAGATTTCATAAAAATTACAAAATCATAATAATTTAAAATATAGAGAATGAATAAATAAAGTTAAAAAGGTACAAATCTATAGTAAATCATAATAAACATAATATGTTGTTTTATATAGATGAAGATACTTTTAAATTATCAAAAAAAAAATCTCGAGGAAAGTAAAATTTTCATTTTAAAATCATTATTTTAGAATCTAAAATTCCAAAATATTTCCAAAATTATTTACATTTAAAATATCCATGAAATATTATTATGTAATATTCTAGGAAATGATATTTCATGATAATGGGTAACATCATTCATGTCCTGTACATTAAAACAATGATCATTTTCTTTTTTTGGTATAAATTTCAGAACATCATTAAATAAAATGAAAATAACATTATGTTAAAACATTTTTATATAAATTGTAAAATGAATAAAAATGATTTAAATACGTAATTTGAGAGTAGTAAAAACATTGAGGATAATTTTTAAAGAAAATAAGGGCATGAAATTAAATATTCCCAAGTGATGAGATAATTAAATTTGGTTTTCCTTGAAATCAATGTTTCTAACTCTTGATTTCATAAACATGGTATGTGAAATAAGAACATATATTATATATAAAAAATATAGGTTAATAATATACATAATATTTTTGGTTTACTAAATTTGTAATATCATCATTGTATAGTTAAAAATAATCAATACTAAAAAATGAAATAGTAACATAAATCTTTGAACCCATTAATAACTTTGATATCAAAACCAATTTGATTGAATCATGTGGATTGTAATTTTAAATAACATGAATTAATATATATACATTTTATTAAATGTAAAATGGCATGTGTATTCATTGTATAACTAAAAATGGGGTCATACCATCAAACATGTCTCAATGAAACAATATAGATATGAAAATATTTTACCATATATCTAAATCGATTAAAATCTTATATATCCTCATTTATAATAATTTTAATTTTTTTATAATTAAAGAAAACAATAATTTTCATACCTCTAAAATCACATATTAAACACTTATACATATTCAATAAAATTTTATTTTATTTTTTCATTTATGCTCATCAATTTGGTTGTCAATTGATTTATTTCTCAGGTCTTTTTAGTTTCTAAAGTCTCAATAATTTTACATTGGTCATTGGAATATCATATAAAAAACAAATAATACCATATTTATACATTTTTATATGTATAGTCATTTTTAATAATTCATTAAATGCTATGATGAAAAATGAATGACATAACTTCATAGAGAGTGTAATATGTACATACACATGAGTTGAGATTCCAATTTTCAATGGATAGATTTATATGAGGGTTAATGATAACTAACCGTAATTTAATCATTAATATATCATGAATATAATATATATTCATTATAAATATACATATTACAATCCATGTAATGATGAAATGAATAAAATCACATTAATTTGAACTTGTGGTAATTTACACATATAAACGATCAACATTAACATTTTCCAATGGATGGGAAGGTAGAATATATATAAGATATTATAAATAAATAAAAATTTGTTTTAAAAAAAATATATCCATTTTAATAATATAGGTTTTTAGAAGATTCATAATAATTCATGCTAAGATAAAAATTTACATTTTGATATAAAATATAATATAAATTCCCTATAATAAAAATAATTAAAATGTTTAAATTCATTATAATGGTTGCACAAAGAAGAAATTATAATCATTTTTTCTAAAATTTTTTTTGATGCAGAAAATGTCTTTTGTGAATATTGTGTACATATTTAATATGAATTAATCGATTATTTTTCAATATTTAAAAATTCAGTAAATTATATTTGTAATGTGGTTATTACTATTCATTCCTTCCAATTTAATATATATTTTATAATATTAATTTTTGTATAATATAAATTTTATAATATGTCATAGTTAGCCTAATGCCTTATATTTAATGTTTGGAAACCTATCAAGAATAATATTATTTAAATTAAATATTAGGGGTTGTACATTCAACCCTGTGAAATAAATTATAACGTAACAATTTTTTGTGAAATTAATATTTTATTATATCTAAAAACCTTTGACAAAAATCCACACCACACAAATGGATAATAAAATTATAATTAAAAGGGGGAACTTCGAAACATAATTGTTACAAAAAATATAACTTAATAAGGTTCCATGATAAGTAAAAAATTATTAGGAAATGAAAATATAGACATGGATGTTATAGGTAATGTTTAAATAATAATAGTTAGTGATTGAGATAATAATCTTGAGAGTGTTAGTGACAAAGAAATATAAATTAGAGAATATTAAAAAGAATTCCAATTATTCCAAAATTATTATAAAAAGGGAAAAAAATTATTTTTTGAGGTCCATTTTTCTTGGAGTTGAGAAATTATTTTTCCATATAATATGATTAAACATGAAATGTATATTTCTCTAAATATATATAAATAATTTAATCATTTTTTTGTGTTTCAATTATTTTCCACTACATTCATCAAATAATTCAATGATTAATAAACAATATGAATTTTTTATGCATAGAGAACTAAAATAATCATAAAAATATCATAATTTATATAAAATAATGACAATAATTTACCTTTACTTAATAAATGTATAAAAAGCAAAATTTTTTCTAATACGTTACCCAATATGCAAAAATCACCATAAGATGAAATAAAAAATTATTCACTAAAAACTCAATAATGGCCGCCTACAATAAACATGAACAATTGCATAAATATTTAACCCTAAAAAACATAAAAAAATATGTCTACCTGAATTCAAAACACCATACTTTATAGAAAGGTCACAAAATTACCAAATTTACCTTATCATTAATCCCTAAACAATATAATATTTCAATTTAGGTCACATTCAGAACATGTGAATACCTCAATCACAAGTTATCCTAAAACATGCAAATATCATACCAAAATAAATTTAATCACCATAAAAACTCAATGAAAATATAAATATTACCAATAATAATTTATACAAAAATAATAAATTACATTACATAAAACCAAGAATTCAATTGAATTCAAAATAAATAACATTTTTATCAAATCAGTAATTAATTTCATGTCCACCATTGATTTAATATTTATATTTTTTCTATAAATAAAATAGTTATCCTAGCTAGAAATTATAAACTCAATATTATGGTATATTCATCACTCAGACAATTTTAAAAAAAATATATAATCATACCACTATAGAAAATTTCTATGTTATTATTACCATTCAAAAATATTATTGAAAATAGATAAATAGAAACTACTATTGAAAAATAAATAGATGTGTCTTGATTATTATAACTATAATATAAATGATCATATAATTATATAACACACTTCTAAAATACTAATACATTAACGCTTCAACAATTCCACCTCTTTCACAATTAGTCAACTAGGATTCATCATCTTATTCTATAATATATCCATAATACATTATGAAATATAAATCATTTCATAAGGTTCATTATAATTAATTTAATCATGTTTATTACTTTTTTTAAAATATATTTAGTTAAAATTATTCATACCATTCAAATATCAATCATTGATCATTCATCAATTATAGTAAAACCATTATTTTTAAAATATTAATGATGTTTTTATAGATCTTTTATACATAGAAATTTGACTTGGAAAAATACATATAATTTACACATTTAAAACACTCAACATTTGCTGATACATTATGAAAATAATTAGTCGAATCTATTTATTTTATAGAAATTTTCATTTTACTTAAACATAAAATTCAAAGTTGTTTCCTTTTATATTCATGAAATAAATAATCTTCCATTAAAACATTCTCCAAGGTGAACCAGCTAAAAGTCTCAACATATACGAAGATGAATCTTCATTCACCCATGATCATGAGGATTATCAATTTTCTCTTATTTTGTTAATTTGGAAACACAAATATGATTAGGTTATTAATCATAAACCATGAGATATGGTTATTAATCACAAAAATATTCCACATTTCACCTCACATTTCATTTTGCATCATATGAGAACCGTTATTGTATCTTCTATCACATTTAGTGTCACTAAATGTTTTCATGATTCCAGTTATTGTATAAATCCAAAAATAATAATATGAGGAAAATTAATCAGAGTGTGAGATTATATAATCATTACTATATTTTAAAAGGTTACAAAATCATGAAACCATCCATTAAATATATGAAAACATATTTTTATCCTAGGTTAACCATAGTCATTTTATATTCAAATCCATCATCATGGTTCATGATTAAAATTTCAATAAACTAAAGCATTTCTCAGAGAGTGTCTATCTAAGTGTACAGTAATATTCTTATGGATCATGGAATAATGAAGATCATGTTAAAATAAGATCTACCCAATTCAGATTTTTTTCACAATGGTGTATCAATCCCATATCAATATACACATTATATTATCTAGATATGTATGTATTTTCAAGGAAAAAACATAAATATTTTACTATAACATAGGAAGTTATCATATAAATATTCTTATCATAAGGGGTTTTACTACAGTTTAATGATCCATGTTTCCCAAAAAAAATTAACCCTACACTTATACTAGCTACAACGATCAAAACAACACACACATTATTATGAAAAAAATTTAGATGAATATACATAATATATAATTAAGATCTACACAATAAATATAACTTATTATTTTCATTAAATAAAATGATATAAAAAAAATAGTATATAAAATATATATTTATGATATCAAATTAAGATCACTATTACAAAAAAAAAACTTAGAAATATCATAAAAATAACATTATTTCATTTCAATCAGAAAATAAAACATAACAATGGGTGAGATTTGGTTCAAAATAAGGGTAAAAAGAGGATTTATCTAGAAAGGATCTTATATAATAATATATTGAGATTAAGGGTTTGACATGACAAGGATAAAAATTAAAATAAATACATAATAATTCATATAATAACGAGTCATGGAAGGAATCTTGGAGATTTATAATACATTAATAAGAAAGGAATCAAATAATATATAACATGATAGCTTAACATTGGCATAAAATAAGGTTATAAAAATATTTTAATAATGTTCTTCAAAAGCATAATAATTTAAATATTATTTCAATTATACCCTATATAAAATTCATCAAATGTTAGTCTTGGGATAAAAACTTGTTTACCAACATATAGGTTGTGATAATATACCCAAAAAACTATTTTGGGCATTGGATAAACTCCAGTATACCCTATTATGAGATAGGAATATCCTCCAATGTTCTCTTTGAGTTCATAATAAATTAATTTTACCCAATGTCAAAGAGTTATTTAATTCAACATCCAATCACATAATCATATTCCATTCATACATATTCCAAGATAACAGGAAAATATTTATAAATTTAAGATGACAACATATATTTGAATAAATATTAATACATGATTTATTTAAAAAAAGAAAATAATATGACCCCATAAGACTAGGAGGCCTAATTTCATTGGTTAATTAGGTTTTTAATATAATAACATGAAAAAAATATTTAAATATTATTTCAAAACTCCATATCATGAACTGATATTCCTTAGATATCCTAAATAAGAATGGGATACACTAGGGGATTAAATTAGAAAGGGGTCATATATAAAATTATGTAATAGAATAATGAAATCATCAAATGATAGATGTAACATATTTTATTCAATTGTAATATCGATTAGACATTAAAGGGGAGATGATAAAAATGGAGATCAATGAGGCATGATGTAATCTAATCATAGAAAGAAAACATATGAATCTTTAAACAACGTAAAACATGGCAGAAGAATAAGTCCATGCTAACATCCAAGAAAACATAACATGGTGCATAATGACACATAATGGATTAGGTTCACTACCCAATAAAATATATAATGTATCATAACACAAAACATTACAAAATTATTAATATAGAAATATAATTCTAACCCCTACCACTTTCATAATATTAACATGGAAAAATATGCCACCTAAATCATTCAACATAATACCATCTTCCATGAAAATTACTCCCAAGAATAATGAGTTTATTTTATATTCATGGATATACATAGTCAATTAATGATATGTACATCTATGTGAATACCCTAAAATTCAAATCGATATGGGTATTTTCTAAATAATAGTTAGGAATAACAATTATAATGATAATTTTGGAAGTATAATGTCGGTAAATAAAGATTCATAGAATGGATTAATGAGAGTAGAAGTGGTCTATCACCACATGTAGTTCATACTGAAAGTAATCAAGAAGCATTATAACATATCCCTAAATAAAAAAATTGATATTGAAAGGCATAATATAAAAAAGGGGATCGAATAATGTGGAGAAGGATATGATGCCTTACCTTGAGATGGAACTTCTTAATATTTAGGAGGAGCTTCTTAAGAGATTTCAGGAACATTTGATTGGATATAGAGAGGGAATTGATGAATAAAATCATTCCCCAAGGGTTTAGTGTTAATTGAAATGGGTGTTTGGGTGTAATTTTATAATAATGATGCGGAACAAAATTTATTAATTTCCAAACATAGATTTGGGACTCTATACGACAAAATAATTAAAACTAGAAACATTCCTATTGTTTTACCACGGTTTAATACAAAATAGGGGTATTTTTCTTATTTTACAAGGATAATAACGAAAATCCATGAAACAATACCCCAATCAATATGGATTAATTTCATATTTATAATGAATTGATTTTGAAACCGTAAAATATAATATTAGAATTTGAGGATTCATCATGGATTTTTGAAATTATTATAATAACTTAACAACCAAATTATTTTAATTGGAGATTTTATATTTGGTCATGTACATTATCTACATTATTAATTACATCAATTTTTAGATTTTATGATGTCATAATACACATCTTATATTTATGTCATCTTTAATTTTTCCCTAAAACGAATAAAAATCCACAAATTATGAAAAAAACAATGATTAGATAATTTCAAAATATTTATTTAAAAAGTAATATATATTGCATAAAATAAAATTTCCAAAAAAACAATAATTCTAACATATAAATTAAAATCCTCATTTATTAAAAAATTACTTATTTTTACAATAATAGTTTTCTAACCCTTATAATTGTTATATTTTATTTATAAAACTATTTTATAATTTATATTTGATAAATATTATTTAATAATAATATTTTGTTAAATATATATTTTTATCAAATGTTCTTTAGTTTATCAAAAATTGTGTCTCGATTCAAAATATATATATCACAAAAATACACACTATGTTTCATTGTATCAAAATCAATTTTTTCATAAAACGTATTATTAAATAATTATATTGTAATAATAAAATATTATTAAAATATTTAAATTATATGATAAAACATTCGAATATTATGTACATGTCATTAGGTACATATTTTTTTTTCAATTTTGAATTATCTAAGGGTAGGGTATGTGATGGTGATACTTTATAGTGTTGGTTGAAAAACAATGTTCTCGACATCATCTTTATGATCTTGAAATACTCATGTAAATGGGTTCACTATTACATTGGGCGATGAAACAATGATTGGTATTGGTCAATAGAAAGTCACATGGATGTTATCACCCTCAGAAACTATTATAAATGGTCTTTATAGGGTACAATCCTTTTTATAGAGGCCATGAAAACCATTTTGAATAATAATATGATTAATTATAACCACACACACACACAGATATATATATATATATATATATATATATATATATCAATCAATCACTCTATAATGAAGATAAAATAAAAAATTATGATTCTAAATTGTATTTTATATCTTCATGTATGTAAAATCAAACATTACAAAATTAATAGAGCAGTTCATGTGTTTTCTATAATTTCTTTTCATTATAATTAAATAAATCATTTTAAAAGGTAATTTAGTTTATAAAACATTGGGTCATTACAAAATTCCCCCATTTATAAATTTTACCGATGAAATTTTAATTTAAAATTTTAAAATAGATACGGATATGTATGTTTCATTACATCTTCTAGCTCCTATGTTTTTTATTCAAAACATTTCGTTCCACCACAACACATTGACAATACAATTTGACTTGTTTTTAGAATCTTCTTTATAAAATTTAATCTTTTAATCATCTTATCCTCATATCAAAGATCATTATCTAATGAAACCACCACCAGAATCAGTACATGTGAGTGGTCAAGTATGTACATTCTCAATATAAAACTTGTTGTGTACTTGGCATAGGTTAAGTAGAATATATACTTGATAAGAAACTATTTTGATGTAATCAATGATATTAAAGTTCCAAATGTATATTGGACTAAGATTTCCCTTATTCACAAACCATATTGAATTCTTCCCTGATGATATACAAAGGAACACATTATATCATACATAAAGCACCATGTATCGTTAATGACTGTCAATATAACTTATCTATTGGATTTTAAGAATTCCATATGATTATGAGTGGTCTAAACCTTCTCTGTAATATCTTGGATAATATCAGGTTGAATACAATTTATATCCCCAAATTTATCCCAGTATGTTAGAGTCCAACACCTTATTCTATATGGTGCTTTATAATGAAGAATATAAATTATAGAATAAAAATAGTTGTTATATATAAACTAAAATTCTTGAATGTGGTGATACCAAGAATAAGTTCCAGATCCATATCTTCAAAACTCAGTGCTTGAAAATGATGAGTAATGTTTTTCTTTTTAAAGTAATTAAAAATTTATACAACACTAAACACAGAAGAGGAGCTTTAACCGATCTAGTTTTTGGAGGATTAGACAACACCTTACATTCATCACATTTGAAAAAAATAAAACAAATTTATATTATAATTCTATGCATTATAACTCTAAAAGTGATGAAAAATAAGTTATAACTTCTATGATACATGTGAAAATCATTTAAAAACAATAGGTGAGCATTCAATTTCCCAGTAAGAGGTTTCAAAGATGATGAAATACTTTTTAGATTTTTTTTTGAATGTAGCATTGAAAAATTATTTCAAAAACTTAACAAATAATAATAATAATAAATTTTAAAATACCCTTTGAAAACTGAATGGAATTTACATAAATTGAATATAATATCCCTCATTTAAAATTACATAATATAAATAATGGCTTTAAATATAATCATATTATTTTTTGAAAATTTTACGCAATATTTTTAGAATAAAAATTTTCTTGAAACATGACAAATCAAAGTAAATCTTGGTCCTATGCACTTGTTGAGGGGTTGGGTTCAATCCCCAATTCCCCACTATATTTACAACATTTAAGTTCCAAATTTCCTGAAAGTGTTTTTAATCTTTATTTACTTTTATACACATTTCTCACTAGGTTTTATGATTTGAAAGTCATGGTATAATAATAATAATAAATGTATATATATATATATATATATATATTTCTATAATATTTATGGATGATAGTTTGCTTGATTATGAACAACTAAATCCTAAAATTTTTAATCATTACATAGTACATTGAATGCTAATAAAAGAATAATTAACATTCATGAAATATTATTCCATTTATTCAACCTATAAAATATTTTTTTCATATATATATTGAATAAACATACATATATATATATATATGTGAAAATAATAAAATTAATGCATATTCATGATATATCATTAAATAAGATAATGTCCATACCTCTTCGTCTGAATGAATCCATGTTCGTGCATATAATTGAACATATAGAATGATTGTTTAAATATCTAATACTTAAAATAAATAATAAACATGACTTGAAAAATTTCTATAAATAAAACTAAATAGAAAAATTATTTTAGATTAACAAATAAGGCATTGATATGTTTTTTATCAAAGTAATTGAATTATCTTTTTTTAAATGAAATCATAATTTTTATAAAAATTATAATAATAAATACATAATCAAAAAGCTTTATTATAATCCTGATAAATAATAATTTTCAAATAAAAATAAATTCACCTAAATTATTAAAAAATAAAAATTCATAAAATTTTCAAATCCTAAAATTACGTAAATACCATTCCAACTTACAACTTAAGATTATAATTGAGAAACATATATTTTTTATAAAATAAAACCCATATTGGAGAAGAAAACCATTATTTAAAACTAAAAAATATAAATTATACTTACTGAAATAAAAAAAGCATTATAAATAATAAAATAATTATATTTAAATAAATAGATCCATTGTAATTAATGGTTAAAGAAGAGATATATTAAAAGATAAAATTAAACTATCCATTAAACCAGACAAGACGTAAACATAATTTTGATAAAATAAACATAAACATGAAAGATATAATTTGAGAAATACCTTACCTTGAATATGAGGCAAATTAGTCTAAGTGCAACCTGGGCACCCATCTTCCTATGATTGATTAGGCTAGTGATTTTTTCCTTTCATAATTTCTCTCACACTCCCCATAAATAGAAGAAAGGTCACATTTCTAACTCTATGTGGTTATAAGTTACGTTTTCATAACTCACAAAAGGATGAAATATATATATCCATTTCCCTAACTATTTTATGTATATTTATTTCCTGATAAATAAATTTATAATAATATATACGTTTTATTAGATGTGATAAGATATAAATGAATTTATAGGTGTATGTATTCATTTTTAAAACTCCTAGTTCCAATAAAATTATTATTCATCCAGCATAACATTCATTTATTAGAAACTATTCCAAGAAGTAAAATGATAGAATTTTCCAAATTTATTGATAGAAAATAAATCTGGTTTGATTATATCAAAATAGAGAAGATGGGTCAGGAAGAAGCATAGATAGTTGAATATGATGGGAACACAAATCGATGAATAAGAATCAATGCCAGATTAGTACAACATGTATTTGAATGAAATGAAAAATAAAAAATAAAACATGTAACTAATTCTATATCATGTTTTTTTGTGGTAGAAGGATTCGACCTAAATGTTTAATAAACCATCATAAAATTAATTTCGTTATTAATTTTACCAATCTATAAAATAGAGACAACCAAAAAATATTGGCTGAAAAAAACATGGTACTATTAAGGAAAAAAATGACACTTGATGGTGAATTGGACACAAAAGAATTAAATTCACACCAACCTGGAAAAGGATCATAAAATTCTAAACCAATGTATGAAATTGTTTCCCATAAGAATCCTTATTATGACTCAGATCTTGATTCCCACACCTCACTCGACTTTGACCTTGCACATCTCGACTCAGGGAGAACCCTCGTAATCACCTCGGATCCTAAGAACTCTCCCGACCATGGCATCAAATTGTGAAGTGGAAACCAAACCCTAAGGCTTACCTCCCTTGACTCCACCCTTCCTATGACACAACTCAATCCAATGGAGCATGGAATCTATTTATACATGCGCTCGCTTTCCACAAATCCTGTTTCTCAGAGACCTGTAGTGCGACACCAAATTATGGTTGTAATGTAGCTGGCTCCTTCTAAAAACCCTATCTAAAGCCCTTATACCAGATTTATTGCATTATTTTTTATTCTTTTTTTTAATTCTATAATTTCAGTCTATATATATATATATCGTTTACTATTAGTTTTTATTATATATAAACAAATTCTGATTAAAAACTTAAAAATTAATTATAATTTATACTAATTATACGTATATAAATATATATTATTTTTTATAAAAACATAATAATTATATTTATTTAATGAATCAAATATTATAATAATTTATAAATTTCTAAAAAAAAACTAATTATAATTCATGTTAAAAATATCATTCATATATAAATGATTATAAAATTTTATTTAAATAGTTCTATTATTTAATTATAATTTTATTAAAAATATTCATAATATTAATAAGTTAATAAACGATTAATGTAATCAAATTTTAAAATTTAAAACATATAATCATATTCTTGAATATAAATCCAAGTAAATTTTATTCTTACATAATTATTCATATGTCATATTAACTAATTATTGTTATATATTAAAATGTAATCATTAATAGATAAAATATATTAGTAATAAAATTCAATAATTATAATATTAATTTCATTTCAAATAATTTATTAAATATATTCTTGATTGAAAATATCTTCTTTCATATTCAAACAGATATAATAATTTTTTAGTTGATTGATTCATGTTCTTCATTGGAAAATTGAAATTGGGTTAACTCCATAAAAAATGAACATTACTCCACATGATTGATCGATTACTAATAACGGATGAATCTGCATTATAGTCATTGGTGAGATCGTTAATTTTTTGTTGTCAGAATCATCATTAAAGATCAATCTGTTAATTCTCATGCTTGGAAGGTACTCCACCAGATAATCTATCAAAATTAAAGACTATGAGGCCAACTCTAATTTTTTTATAATTAGATTTTTAATAAATATTTTTAGGACCCTTCGTCACCAATCAAAATATGTTTTTTATAAAATAATTTATTATTTACACCTATGAGGACTTATTCATAAACTCCTTACACTGAAAAATATTATTTCGCAGATATGGTAGAACACATTCTCTGAACATGATGATTTCCTCATGTTTATAATCTAATTATCCTTTGGAATGTTATTAGACATTTTCAAGAAATGTATGCATACAAGTAGTGAATACAATTACTATATTTAAAACCTAAATTTTTGGCTCAATGCATCTTATAATCACACTCCTCCTTACCACATGGTCATGAAAATATTACATTATATTTTTAAAGAAATTATATGGAATCAATGAAGACAATATATTCTCCACACATAATGGATTTATTCTATGAATAAAAAAATATAATTCTCAAAGATATGGGGGTACTGAGGATGCATCAGTGTATGCTGCTCTAGGTACTCTCCAAAAGTATCTTGTTCTTCCCCTATAAATGAACGAAATTAATTTATTTCCTAGAGAGGGCCTTCTCCTTACAACTATTAATGTATACTGGTTACTCTTCAAAAGTAGTTATATCATTGATTTACAGGTCACCACATTCACTAAAATGTTATAGGTCATGTGTATCCCTTAATATACAGGTGATATGAATGATGTTGTATTCCTAGTATATCATTGGGGAAGTGAAAAGTGATATTCCACATCACTAACTGAACATATTATTTATAAATATAAAATGAATCTCTGATATTCTTATATCCTCGATCAAATCATTTCATCCCACATACATGTGAGACTCAAAGGAACACATGGTCTTCCTTTTTAGACTCCAATTTTTTTCTTCATAAGTCCATATATGACTTCTAACGGCTATTTTCAGTCCTCATATGCTCATATATGATCTTAACCTTCTCTATCAAAGAATAGAAAATCAATAGACCAATAAGTGTTATATCTATGAAGCTGGTCCATTATTTTTGGATCCATGTTGGTTCTCCCATACAAGGACTGTAATAGTGTCATACTTATGTATGAATGGTAGATGTTTTTGAATGAAAATTTAACCAATGGTACGTGATTGTCTCAACTATTTCCAAAGTATAACATGTAAGCCCATAGAATCTACGATAAAACCTAATTGATATTTTAATCATGTTAATCAATATTGGAGTGAAAATCCTTGTCAAACGCAACTCAGTCATAATGGATACCTAAAATACCTACAATAATTGAGTCATGAAGTGAACATCATGGATACAGATGATCGTTAATTGAAACCCATGGATCTATACTATTTTATACGTGTAATTTATTCCCAAGAACACTACTGAGCTATTATCTAAGATGGTTAGGATGTAGGAAAACATGGTGGGTCGTTATATGTTCAGCTACATGGAACTAGGTCCTCTATAAATCCATGATATCCCCATAAATAATTAAATATATATCATATCCTACATTCACTCAACCTCATCAAGGGGTAGATCGAAATCTGCTAGAACATTGCGTTGAACCATAAATTTCTAAATATTATGTCATCTAGAGATGAACTCTAGAAATACAATATTTATTCATAAAAAAATGATGTCAATGTTCCAAAAACACCATCGCCACACATGGATGTACTTAGAAATGATATTTTTGAAAGTACACCACAACCAACACTCAAAATGACACCACTACCATCATTCATCCTCGGAAGTGGATGACATGATCCCAACATTCAAAAAATCTATTATGATCCTGTTTTGTAGATATCAGACTATGTATAGTCTCATAGTTGGTATCTCCATGTGGAACTTCACTAACTTGTAGTACATGTTTTGGGGTAATAACCCCCAACTGGAGGGAATCTACACCATCCCAATCCACTAATCAAAATTGTTACAAGGCCAACTGCTCGAACACCTCACCTAGTAGCTGTAAACATGATATCAGGTTGAGATCACTTTATATCAATCCCCCATCACACTAGTATATATAGTATCAAATTCATAATCAATGATGAATGATTTGCATCCTCAATATATCAAGTTAATATATATCTATGAATACAAATACATGATAATTATGTTATCATAATATATGATAAATCACTCAACCATATTGTTGTTTAGCCACATATTTAGTAAGAATACCAATTTTGATTTCTCATGAATGTGGGTTGTGTATTCCTACTCATGTTTTAGAACATAATCCAATCTTGATCCTTGATATATCATAGAACTCTACGTACTAAACACCCACCTCCAGCAATATCAATATGGGAGTGCCTTTAAATCTCTCCCGGAACTACAAAAAATCATATTGTATCCTCTATATCCATTACAATGGATACTCCCTTTTTGGGTTAAGGATATTATCATAGGTGATATCCTATAGTAAATGTTTTTTTACAAGATAGTCCCCCAAAACTCAAAGAAGAACCCCAAATTTTCATGCTATTAAGAAAATACCATTTTAACACCACCTATACCCTTGCTAGGTCCACTACATCACAGTCCACTGGAATATCATTTATTATGATATGGAACTCCCAAATCCAAGAATGGAACAACGAGATATTGTCATAAAATTTATATTTTTCAAAGTATGTCTCGGAACATCAAAATGTTTCTCACATTCTCCACTTATGAATCTGAGTACACTCGGAAAAAATAAATGAAAACCACCACAAACTAGTCTATAAAAGGGTAAAATATCCACTTATGATTCCCATGAACTCTGCGATTATGTTCATCACTCCAAATGGCATCACCAAGTACTCATAGGGACAACAATGACATCAAGAAAGATATATTTAGTATATCCTAATCATGTAAACGCATCTTGTGATACCCTAATCGATGGTCAGTATTTGAGAACCATTTTTCCATATCAACCAAGCACAAATTTCATAAATATTCAATATTGGATACTTGTTCTTCATGTTAACCTAGTCAAGGTTATGGTAAGCCTAAAAAAAAAATAATTCACCCATATATTTTATTGGTTAACAATACTAGTGAAACATACGGTAAAACCCAAAGTTTGATGAATCGCTTCATATTGAAGTAATAAAACATGAAAATAATATAATGCGGATCTATAAGATCCACATGAAATACTAGAATAGACATCGAGCCCATCCTAGGGTGTATGTCTATATAGAAGTATCTCTTTTGGTGAGCATATACTCCTAACATGACCTATGAAATGAAATCATCATACCCTTTCACCACTGTAGGAAATTGAAATCTCATATAATCCACTTCACTAAGAGTCGTGCTAGCCAACTAGAGAGTATTCATCTTCACCACCTACATATGTACCCATCATACTCTACTTGGGCTTCATTTTCACCCAGAAGGTAAAACAAAATTACAAAACTGTGTACAGAGTACATCCTCTGCATGAAATAGTATTTATGGGATCGAATCGAAAAAAAGTCCATTAATTATATAAAATCATAATTCATAATTACCATTACAAATATATCTTAAAATAAACTCACCCCTCTATGATGAAAGCCACACTGATAGAAAATTTTGTGATCTCTATGTCACCTCCAGTAGAAGCCTCCATAAACAATTGTCGAGCTGAGGGATCAACCAAAATCACTATGTTTAAAATTATAGAAGTGATAATAAATTATTTTTTTTCACCTATGTCTGTAAATACTGTAGAGAATATAGAGGAGACACATATCATATATCATACCATCCTTAGATCTGTTTGGTCATAAACATCCACTAAATGCATTAGTTTTAACCAATACACCTTTTCTTCATTACCATAGCACAGACCACCTATGGGTGGTGTTGGCAAAAAGTTAAAATGGAATACACCTCCTACTGGTCTACCAGCTCCTCTTCCAAAACTTGTAACCTTATAAAATTACTGCCCCAGAAATTTCCCCAATCTAGTGGGTCCATCCACTACCTCTCTATTATCCACACAAAATTTCAGGAAATGTAATTCAAGATGTACATGACATTAAAATTAGTTCACCACATATATTTATCACAACAAGGTTCATCACATGACCCATGAACCCCAAAACCTTTATCATAGGATCACATCAAAATACATCTTGCACAGACATGTCACATCATCTGTCGTCGACTACATTATTATCATGTCCCATATACTAAGTGGATACTAATAGAACAAAATATCCATATATGATATTAAAAGACACTCTTAACCACCAAAAAACACTACAAATCCCTACAAATATAAGAAATCATAGAGGTAATTCCATGTTCTCTATTTCTATACATGCACCTTGCTCAACGTTCTAATCTTGAAAGAACCGATAATGAGTCATATTCATCGAGTTCTAAGAAAGGTTAGTGAAACTCAAAAAATATACTCATCCATAGTCATAATTACCTCACAAATTATTAGATTCTCCCGAATACACACAACCCACAACATTTCTAATTAAGTTCTTCTATGAAAAGGTCCTCGAACTATGACCATGATGATGTCAACTCATCATATAACTAAGTCACTTATCCCCACATTTTACATAATGATCCAAGATATATGATATCTTGCAAGACTACCATCTGGCCTATTTGTTTTTCATATGAGATGACTGAATCACATCACCTCATCATGAAAGTCCCTGACTTCCTAGGGTCTATCTCACATTGGTACCTTTGGGGTCACTATCACTGAAACAAGTAAAGTGTTCATATCCTGTACACCTTATCCACTAGTACAAATGGTACCATCCTTTTCTCAGTAGGTTATGGTAATACTAGGGCACCTGTTGGAGGTAATAAATCATGAATATGTCCTTATAATGAAGCCTCATCACTAAGGGATCATCCTTGAGATCCTATAATTGAATCCTACCTAGAAACCATCATGTGAGAATATTGATATAGATAATATGTACCACGATCGGTGATTATATCATGAAATATGTCCTAAGGAGGACATATAATCCAAAACCAATTCCTATAAGATTCATTTTCCAAAGTCCCCCAATTAGTTCATATAAGTATTTAGTAAAAAATAATAGATTTATAGTCCTTATGAATGGATACATAACCACCACACCAACACTAAGTCCCAATCCCATGAGCCAAACTCAAAAAACTAATAATTATTTCTATAAATACCAAACCAATATAACTTTAAGGGAAAAAATCCAAAACTCTATTCCTATGACGGAACACACCTTTGATACCACTCTTTATTAACTTACCTCTCTGATTCCCACAAGTCCAGTGATAATTCAAGTGTGATCAACTGAATCAATCCTCTAATAGGAAATGGGAAGATGGGTAGCCCTGATTAGGCATCCACTCACATTAGAGGCCTTTGTCTATAGATCTATTCTCATAATCAAATTTAACATCCCATATTTTTGGTGTGGTGCATTTTATTTTACCTATTGTTTATATTTGAAACTAATCCTAAGGGAAATTTGTTTCATTTCAGAAATGGAGGTAGAATATGGTCTACAATCTAGCTACGAATCAAAAAAATAATGTGTATTTAAATAAATGTCATGTATTAAATACAAGATTTTTATTTGATTTGTCCAACCCCCTTTTACGACATGTAGAGGTTTACCCCTAGGTGGGAAAGCGTGAACATTACATGATGTGTAATTCATATAAATTCCATGTAAATACCAAATAATGTTTTTAAGGTGATAATCATCATTTTAATAGTGCATATTTTTCACCCAAACAAAAGCGGAGTTGTGCGTGAGAACTCTTACATGGATAAGATATAGATCAATCTTCCTACACCTTTCAGGGATATATTTTCCTCATTTTTGGTTGTGTTGGATCTCTAATGGTAATAAAACAACTCCACTATCTTCCATATATTCTTTATATTTCTATCTTTTGTGATATTTTCGTCAGATCTCATATTCCCAATTTTCTGGGTTTTCTACTGATTTACATTTGTATAATATTATAGCTCAAATGAACGACCAGAAATTGATGAGGGTCATCTAAAAACCTATTTTTTGTGGCCTAGTTCCATTCCATCAAGATTAGTTTCTTTAATATCATGCGCCATTGTTCCAAAATCCGTTAAATACTCAAAATTCCCCAAAAATTAATAAAAAATTAAATTAAATGGATTTTCATGACCATTTTAATATTATCTAGTGTAAAAGAAATTCTATTGTTGATTTACATGACATAGGCCTCCCGTATGGGTGTGAATTCATTTAATGTCTAACGTTACCTCACCATAAATTGATTAATATAATTTTAGGTGTGTTTAATATGAAATAAATACCATATAACATTGAATTCACTAAAGAGAATTTGTGGGCTTGGAGTTTCGGACTTAAAAATTATGCCATAATTGAACAGTGGATAAAATGAGTTGTATTTTATGTATAATTTCAAAGCTAGCAATAGAAATATATAATTATTTGAAAAATTGATTAATGTTTTTTTGAAACTCCCTATTGAAATTTTATGTGTTCTTTATATCAAATTCAAACCTTTATCCATGGTCAAGGAAAATAAATGACATTCCATTAATTGTATCCCTTGTATTTTCTCTTCAGTCTATATAATAAAAAATTTTAAATTAAATTCATACAGGATATGAGAGTTACAAGGTGTTCCTTATATGGTATTCCTAGATGCTGTCTCTATATCCATATGATGGATATTGGATCCCTATGGGAGACACCGTAGATGATATTAGTGTCTAGTTGGTTATAAAGGGCCATAAGTGATACTCATCTCCATAAGTGAGATACCATGGATTGACTAGACATGTATTGGTATTATAATATGATGGGAGAGATACCAGGGATTCCATTTATGGATTTACCTGTGTGGAATCCTACAATGTTGATTATTTATTAATCTCAAGGGGAAATTCATTTCTTCCATGATGTGGATCACCTTGGAAATTTCTTGAATTCTATTTAACTAATTTCAAAAGATTCATTTAAATATTAATTGAAGAATCTTGATTCATTCAATTTAAAGGCATGTCCTCGAAGACAAATCACATTATTAGGAAGGGTCCATATGAGGATAATTATTTAGAACATCCCATTATACTTTATTTTTCATTGAAATGGTTACTCTGGTTCATTAACATATAGATTAGGTATAATCATGTAAACATGGTCATGTATCTTCTAAGGAATCTAGTCCAATTTATTTAATTTTTTATAATGATATTAATTTATTATCATTGGCACACTTCTCTTTTTATATGATATGATTGGACTTATCTTAATAGTATTTTTTGTGGCTTGCTGAGTATATCTCAAACCTACATGGGCTTCCCTTGGTACCCAAGTATAATTTATTGTTGCTGGTGTAGATAAAGGGAAGAGCCTATATTTTGTTGTTTCATTTAGAGTACATTGATGGAGTACATGATTAGATGATTGATTTTATGTTCGTGATGCTACTAGTTACATCTTCTGGACTCATATTTGTGTTTTTATGTCACATGGTATACATATAATCCCCTTGTAATTACCTCAACTGTTATAAATAAAAATTTTCCATTTATTAAATGAATTTTCCTATAATATAATATGATTATAAAAAACACATGAAATTATATTATTTGAGAATATCTAATTTGATTTTAATGACCTTTATGTATATTTTTTTGTTGACAATATAGCCATGGAATAGTGATCACATGATTAGTATAAAGAAATGGATTTTACAAATCAAATTGTCTTAGACATAGGATGTGATGTCCACAACTAGTAGGATCATTTCCTATGATGCCAATTTACTAGTGTATCAAAGGGAGATAATGTTTTTTTTCTATTCCCTTGACTATCCCCATGATGAGATACAACAACTTAAGCATTAGCGAAATTGTTTACAACAGATGTTCAAGAACATCGATGTCATAATCCAAACCTTGTTTGCCGATCTTCCCCATGAATGTACTGCCATCATATAGATTACTATTAATGTGTATGTAGGTGTAATTAAGGGATATATAAAAATTAACTATCAATATGAATATGAGTATTATTTTTTATATAATAATAAATTTATTTTCCGGAATTTTTTTTTCATTTTGATATAGTAAATCAAAAATTATTTTTTTAATAATAAAATAAATAAAAAAATTTATGAATTAAAATATTTTTTTAATATAAAATATTTTAAGAAAATTTTATTATTAAATATATGTTTTCATTTAATATAAATGATCATATTTTTTTCATGAAGTCAAATGTAATTTTTTTAAGTGTTTGAAAAACAATTATTTGTCAAAAACCTGTCATTTTTAATAAAAGTCAATTAATATTTTAAAAATAAAAATTCACATATACATGGAATGTTTTAGATAAAAATTATAATTTTTGGAGTTATAATGTCAAAATTATCCAATAGTTATTGTTTCCAAATATTCTAAGACAGTCAATGTTTTGGGTAAAAATTAAAAACCATATAAATATACATTTTGTATTAGGACATCCATATGACCCAAATGTGACATAATAAATTACATAAAAGGTATACATGACCATATATGTTGTCTATATATAAAATAATGTGATTATATGTATATCTCATTAATTTTATAAATCCATTATGAATCCTCCAAAACATGTAATATGTTTTATGGTTTTAAAATTATTTCTTGAAGAGTATGAGTCACCTCCACATTAGTAGGGGCATTTTTTTTATAATTTTCTCCCCCTTACATTATAAAATACTATAAACCACTCCAATTTGGGATAAAAAATGTGAAAGACCCAAGTTATTGGTTGTGGTATATAATATATTATTTTCTTGATTGATAAACCAAAATAATAAATAAATCCCCACATTAACCAATATAAACTCAACCAAGATAAAATTTATCATCACTAAATATCATTATAGAATATAAAATCTCTTCTATATACTCTATATAGTCCTCACAAGTCACCCCATGATCTCAAGAATCCCCTCCAATTCCATTGGACTCACATAATCATGTAAGGGAACCCCATCTTCTAGTCTCCTCTTTTATCAGACAGTCCTTTTATGTTATGCCTTTTACTTTTAATTTTCTTCGGATGGGATATGATATTAAATTTAACCATTATATTACATTTTATTTATAAATTATTATTCATTTATTTTACTGTCATTAATGATACTATGATCTTTTACGTACACCTCTTAACTTGCCAAACTTTCATAAGGATTTGTTTCCCTATTCATGTTTTTTCATTACCATATGTATTATATTAAAATATTTATCATGTTGTGATACGATCTTACATATCCCAATTATAACCCATTTTATTTACAAATAATTAAAGACCCCTTTATCTCTCACAAATCATTTTTATGAATTTTTAATTGATTTAGTCATTTTTCATTAATTTCACAATGATTTCCCATGACAATGTAATTATGTAGTGAATGACATACCCTTTTTTTCTCTATGTTATTAACCATTATAAACATATACTTATTTATTGGGTACCTAAAGGTTAATATTGCACATTATATTATCATATAATAAAATATTATCTTTAATTAATCCATATTGTATGATATATGTGGTACCAATAAGCATGAGAATGACATGATTATGATGGGTGTAACTAGATAATGATCTAATGCATTGGATATTGTTTAGTATAATGATATTACATATTTAAAAAGAGTGCACCTAATTATATTATTTTAATTTTTCTACCATGAGGTCTTTTTAGGTTATCCTTTACCTATGTTTATGATGCAGTGTTGTAAGTTATTTCAATATTTTACATGTTATGATTATTATGTAATACCATGTCTTCTTCATGTTCCTTTTCTCCCTCATTGATATGTCAATTGTCTAACATGTATCTTCTTCTACATGTAATGAATTTTTATTCCCTTATTGTTCTTTATTATTAACCTCATTATTATTTTTTTACAGAACCTATCCCAAGTGATTTTATGTTCGACAGAGTATTTTGAGCATGCTAAATAAGTTCTCAATTAAGTATGGTAAGGAAGTTTCTAATAATGTCATTATATTACATGTTAAATATGTGATTTTTTTGTACCTAATTCACAAATAAAATATAATTATTGATCATTTTATTTGTATTAATTTTAGTTTCATGTAATAAATCATGTAATAATGTTGAATAAATAGGCAGGCTGTTATAGAAGGTATCAGAGAAAGAGTTTAGTTATTTCTGGGATAATAATTAGAATATTCTTGTAAAATCTATAAAGATAATACTATGTTTAATAATACATCCCAAAATATTGTTAGAATATAATTCATGGTATAAAAAGAAAAAATATATGTGTCTGGATACTATAGGTTGATGTGGTTCAGGAAAAAATATACCTTGGAGTAACAACACTAACAAGGTGTTCCAGACCCGACTCTGGGTAAAATGGTACATGAAAAAGGGCCTTAATTCACACCTCATATGACACTCCCATTGTATATACATTGTCAATAAGACAATATCATTAACAACACTATTTAGGTAAAAAATTCCCATAATAATATATTTTATGAAATAGATCATAGATAACATAGATTGAATCTTATAAACACATATGTTAAGGTGATTAATGTAAATTATATGTTATCAATTTATTGTAATTGGATTACAATTTATGTGTTTAATAGTTAAAAAATAATCAATCATTGTTTTATTTTTTATTTCAGAAAATGGAATGAAATAAGTGGAATTAGGTAAACAATCAATACGATGAGAAATGTGATGAATATCCCAATGAGATGCCCAATCCAATGGGAGTGGGAATCAGAAAAAATTTCATGAGACACACTTAGAAAAATAAAATTTGTAATTGAAACCATGATCAAGAAGAGTAATACCCCCCCCCCCCCCCGGTGAGAGAAAAGGCTTCAATAAATTTCTACATGTGAAAAATGCCACATACTTTCCATTGATCAACTGATCTATTTTTCGTGGAACAGTGGATCAAATCCATTGAGAAGATCATATCCATCATCAATGTTCTATAAAATAGAATGTTATAATAGTGGTTTATTATGTGGGTGGAGAAGATGATAAGCTGGGTATGTTGATCAAATATAAGAATCCTGATGAAGTGATTAATGTGATGTAGTTGAAGGAATTATAGGAAATGTTTTTTGATAAATACTTTCCTTGCACTCTTTCTCTTAAAATTTAAATAGATTTACTTTCTCTCAATAAAAATGTCGATTAATATATTGTGTGATATAAGGAAAACATCACAATACATTCACGATAGGCATAATATTTTTTTTACCCTATAATGAATGGTTAACAACTTATTTTATGGCCTAAATCGGAGTCTATTAAAATCCCTAGCAATATGAGACTTTGATAGCTATGTGAAATTGAATGATGTGCCCTCAATGTTGAAATAGAGATCAATTAATAACAAGGTATCCAGGGAATATGAAACTTGAAGTGGGATTTAATTTTGGAGGGATAATAGAGAGGTATAATGGTGGAAATAATATAACAACATCTAACTTGTCATTGATGTGGAAGGAATAACCCTAGAAATTTCAAATAGGAGATAATGAAATTATTGTTTTTCCGGATGGAAGGACAAATGGAAAACATATGTTGAAAAGAGAAACCCACTAATACGACAGATAAATGGAATGATCCAGTCAACCCTCAGTGCATTGTTCACATATAAAATTTAATTTTAAAATGTCACTTATGAAATTAATTCCCCAAGGCATGGTTTTTTTTCAGACAACCAACAACCTCTGATAAACTAAGTGTGTGATTTTTCCATCACTACCACTGAAGTTAATCCTAGAAATGAATTGGTGATATGTATGCTAGTTATTCATTATTAAATAGAGAATATACTATTGGATTATGGTTATACACATTTTATTATATCATTAATGCTTGGTAAAACTAATCAAACGACACCACAAAGCATAGAAGATAATATGTTGGTGAAAATTGTTAATGGTGAAATTATTAAATCCCAAGTATATACATCATCCCATATCATTATTTGTTGTATGAACATACGAAAAAAACATTTCATACTCCCTTTGGTGGAATTCTATACAATTATGATTATTGATTGGATTTCCTAATATAGAGCCATCATAAATATTTTTATGAAGGAAATCACTATTCGTATTGAGAATTGAATCCTATTTTTTTACAAGTTCAAGGGGGAGGATGAATCTTCTTCAACACCATAATCTAAAGCATGGATATTATTTACTAATGATAATGTTTATCTTGATCAAATTATTGAGTCTATGGAAATAACCATCCTCAAATAATTTCATTTTGAAGGGAATAATCTGATGTATTTCCCAAGGAATTCCCTTGTCTTCTACTTAGCCGAGAGGTGGAATATTCAATTCATATTATACCTATAATGATTCTAATATCTTCAAATCCATATTATATGGATACAATGTAATTTGAGAAGCAAATGAATCAAATACATGAAAATCTAGATAAACGGTTTATACAAACAATTGCATTACCAAGGGGTGCACCAGTACCCTTTATCAAGAAGAAGGATGTGTCAATGTGCCTTTGCATAGATTATCATGAGTTCATTAAGTTCACAGTAAATAAAAAATATCCAATTCCAAAGAATTATGACTTTCTCGATCAGCTATATTAATCTGAATACTTCTCTAAAATGGTTATTCGTTCAGGATATTATCAATTAACAGTGGAGAAGGAAATTATAACTAATATTTCTTCTTCTACAAATTACTATAACTATTAGTTCCTAGTGATACCATTAGGACTCGCTAATTCTCTAGAAATATTCAAAATCATGATGAATAGAGTCATTATGGAGTACCTCAACATATTTTTTGTTGTCTTCATAGATGATATTCTTATATTTTCCATAACCATGTATTATCCTGAGGAATATCTGAACACTGTGCTAAATACCTTACAAAAGGAGAAGCTTTAAGAAATGTACAACTAGTGTGTGTTCTGGTAGAAGGAAGTATTATTCTCGGGAAATATTATCAACATAAATGGGTTATATTTGGATCCTTGAAAGTAAAAATCGATTGAAGGATAGTTGATTCTATCATCCATGATAGATATTTGTAGTTTCATTGGATTATCTAGATATTATCGCTGATTTTTGAGGAATTCCTCATGATTGTCAAACCCTCTTACCATGACAACTAAGAAGTGAGGGAATTTTTATGGGAATAATGAATGTGATGAACTCTCCATGAAGTTGAAAAAGTGTCTTATCACTTTTTATATGATCACAATACCCACAAGTGGAGATTTGTTTTTAATATTTAATGTTTCCTTGAAAAATGGATTAAGTTGTGTATTAAATAAGAATGAAAATGACATTGCCTATGCTTCAAAGAAGTTGAAAATTCATGATCAAATATATCCCATGCATGATCTGGTGATTGAATCTTTGATATTTGAATTTAAAATATGGTCACATTATCTATATGGGAATAAGTGTGTTATATATATATATATATATCACAAGAGAACCAAATAAATATTCACATATAAATAGCTTAACATGCTCAAGTGAATATGGTTACAACTCATCAAGGATTAAAAATTCTCAATCCAATAACATCCTTGTAATGAAAATAAGGGGGAGTATGCTATATGAAGAAATGAAAAATCAATATTGTCATTGGTGAGAATTTAGAAGGATTTGGTATTTAATAATATGAATATTGTGGACATGAGAATCATAAATAAATGAAAACCATTAATAATTTCACCAATGTATAATAAAACCCTATTATGAAAATGTTAAATGATGATAAGAAATATGATATGGTAATTCATAAGAAATTGGAAACTCTTAGAATACGGAAACCGCATAGTTCAATGCTAATGAAGAATGGAATGTGAGATTTTGGTAATAAATATGTGTTCAATCAAATATTGAGTTTAAGAATTAACTAATGGATTACACACACATTTCGAATTTATCCATTCACCTAGGAAACAAAAATATGTATTATGATCTCTGAGAGCACTATTTTTGGGAAAATATGAATTAGTAGACCACTGAATATAAATCATAAATCATGGTATGTGAGAAAGTAAAATATTAAAGGAATAATTATACAGAGATGATGCAACCATTACCTATACAAACCTATAAATATGAAATCATCACCATGGAATTTGTTGAAGGACATTCGAATACATCAATTGGAAACAATGCTATCTAGGATTTTGTGTTTCTTATTAAAAATTATACACACATAATTTCAATTAAAGATGATTTATAACAGGATCAACTACCATGAATATACAAAAAGTATGTGTCGATAATTCATGGAGTAACACTATCTATGCTATCTAATTATGATCAAAAGATCACCTCCATGTTCGGGAAAATGATACATAAAGATCTAAAGATTGATTTCAACATTAGTATGGTCTATCATCCTCAAAATTGAGGGAAAATCTAACTGAACTATTCAGCGACTAGAAGACATGTTGTGAGCAGGTTTTCTGGACGTCAATGGACTGTGGGACCAATATCTTCATTCGGTTGAGATCTCTTACAACCACAATTTCCTCTCTGGCATCAAAATGGATCTCTACGAATCCCAGTACTGGAAGAGGTAAAAAACACCTGCATGTTGCGATGATGAAGGGGAATTAAATCTATGACTTCTTGAAATGGTTGGTGAAATGGAGGATAATTTTTAGACAATTAAATAACACATCATTGATTCTTAGAGGCAAAGAAATAACTATTCAGACAATCTTTAATGAGACCAAGAGTTCAATGTTGGAGGCATAGTATTACTCTTCATATTTTGATGGAAATAAGGAGATGAATTTACGATGAAAGAAAAATCATAGTCCAAGATAGATTTTTCCCTTTGAGATATTTGATGGCATCGTAGTGATTGTCTATCAATAAGAAATTCCACTGATCCTATCTTAGTTACATGATGTATTCCAATTATATATATTGATAATGTACATACTATAACCCTCAGATATTCTCAATCCATAAGTTGTCTTATTTGATAATGATCCTGACTTTGAATAGTAAATTGTAACGATCTTAGATCATAGTGAAAAAATTATAAGAAATAAGATGATGCATCTAATTAAAGTGTTTCGAAAAAACCAAATATCTAAATAAGATATGTGGGAACAAAATTAAGTGTTAAAGTAATATTACCCTCATATGTTTTATTATTGTAAAAGAAAATTTTTAGGGTAAAATTTTTAAAGGGTGGAGGATTGTAAAAACCTAAAATATTATCAATAAAAAACCCCTTTTAAAGCAATTATGTTTCTTATTATATAATATGGCTATTGGAAACAAATTCAGTTCATTTTTTTGATTATATCCATTTGGTTTTTAATGACCACTATCTATCATTATCATTGATTAGATATCCATTTTATATTGTTCACATTATTAGTATAAATATAGAGTTTTATAAAATCCATTTTACCTAGAAAAAGGAAGTGATGGACTCAAGTAGTAGGTTGGTACCATATGAAGCCCATTTTTTAGAGAATAAAAGGTAAAGTGAATTTCTAGTTTTTTCTCATGACCAAGCACAAGATGAGAAACAACAACATTGGGATGAGAGAAACTGTTTAAAAAATAAGTTCAATCTCATTGAGATCATAGGAAAACAATATTCACAAAACTACCCCATGATATTTGAACCACAACACACCATACTGTTAGGGAATATGTTGGTGCATTAATGGGATATGTAACAACACCATAACAATTTGAATATGATTATTATTTTTTATCAAATAATAATTATAATTTCATCCAATTTTTTTTACATTTTATTTCGACATAACAAAGAAATATATATATATTTTTGATAATATTCTAAATCAATTAATGAATTTATGAATTCATGTATTTCTGAATGAAATAATTCTTTTAAAAAATATAATTATTTGGTTTCTTATCAAATATAAATTCTCATATAATTTTATTAAAGTCAAATGTAATTTTTTATTTGCCCAAAAAATAGTTATTCATTAAAAACCCCTAATTTTCATTAAATATTGGTTATTATTTTAAAATTGAAAGTTCAGAAATGTATAAAATTATTTAGATAATATTGATTTTATTTTTGATATAATTATTTCTAAATTATCACTGGTTATTTTTTCAAATTTTTTAGAGATAATCAAATCTTTAGTTAAATATTTAATACTATATAAATATATATGGGTATTATGAAATCATGATCTCAAAAAATTGGATGTAATAAATAATATTGGTTGGATTAGAGTGCTCAAGAGGTGGGTGAATTGAGTATCTATAAAAATTTCTATTTACAAATTGGCTATTTAAAAATTTTGCCCAATTAAAAATATAATATATATCAGTTTGAAGTGAATTTAATAGAGTACTGAATGTTTAGTAACATTCTCAAAAGATTCATTAGTTCTTAGATATACTAATATAAAATAGTAATACCACTTTTTAAAATAACCTACTAGTTAAAAATAGTTAAAAACACATTATAAACTAACTATTAAAGTTCGATTTAGTTTTACGATATATGTGATAAAAACAGATTAAATAAAAAATGTAAAAACACAGCGGATATAAAAAAGAGGTTGAATATCAATAAATTCTTAGTACTCTTCACATGGCGATCACTTTACACGAATCAGTTTTAATTAATAATCATGTTTTGATCTACACCCTGGATTGGGGATCACAATATCACACTAGGCTATCCAGGTCACACTTGACCCCAATAACACCCTGGCCCCTCTAGACCAAAGCCAATGCATTACCTATTACATTAGAAATGTTAAAAATAAAAAAAATAATGATGTAATTATTAGTTTATTAGTCATGAAGAAACTAGATACATTTATGAAACACAAATTACATTTGAAAAGGTAACAAAATACAAAATATAACAAAAAATATTAAAATGAAACAATGGGAACTCAATAAATAGTATCCTACTCATAACCTTTTGAAGGTAATAAAATTAATGGGTTGATCTCAAATTCTTAGTAAGGGTTACAAATACCAGAAAAATGAATCAATAATATGTGAATCATAAAAAATTCGATACAATCAATATGGCATGGTGAATAAATTGAAAACACATGCCATTAATAAACTAAGTATGAAACGAAATCCAAAATTTTTTTCATAGTGAAATACTCATGGATAGTAATAACTAAAAACTAAAAAATATATATTCTTATTAATTGGATATCATGTATCTAGCAGATGATACCACTATACTATCAAAATGGTTAAAGTCTGTGGGTAGAAACCCATCTGATTTTTCGAAACAAACTCTATGGGTTTGTCACCAGCTGATTTGTCTCGTGAGACCTGTCTATGCATAGAGGGGATATAGGGGGCACCAAATATCAATGTGTAACACCCCGAGCTTCCACGATACGCATCTCTTTCAATAATGCAACAGCTTGCATTGTACACAAGTTCGAGATTCTAATGCACCGCGACCAATCTAAATAGCCATTATGAATAGTAATACCCACTTTTTGAAATTATATATATTTTATATTTTAAAATGGACTTCATTTGTGGATTTGGAATATCAAAATTATCCTATGTTGAATTTTTGGTATTTTTCTGAGAACTTCCAACTTCTTATGAATAGTGAAAAATACTTAAAAACAAATTTTTTAATCAAAATAAATTATAGTGATAAATTATACTATAGAGTGGGTTTAAAGTAAAATTAGAATATATTTTTACCATTTTATCCAATGGTGGTCATTAGAATTAATTTCAATTTGAAATTGGACATAAACAATTGTCAATCTTTTGATATATATTGTTTTTTAAAAACACGCTATTTGTTGTGACAATGGGAATTAATTATATAATTAATTAATGAAACTTATATTTTTGGAATTTTGTAAAATAGACATCATTTTTGAATTTGGAATATCAATTATATCTTAGGGTGAAATTTTGGCATCGTTTTGAAAAACATCAATTTTTGATGAATAGTGAAACCACTAAGTGGTAGTTAAAAAACTGATTTTTCTTTTAAATGAAACATTACGACTTCTGTGATTTGATTTTAAAAAATTCGACATACATGGTTTTCATTAGGATGTAAAATGTGGTTCAATGGGATTAAAATAATTTTTTGATGAATAGTAACTTTTAAGTTTAATTAATCGCGATTAAAGGTAATTAATGAAATGTAAAGTAAAAATGACATTATAAAAATATGAAAATACCCTCACACTTGTCCTAACCTTATTGGATGAGTCTTGGCCGACCAAGACAATCCATGGGTCAACTTGGGGACCCCATGGAGCCATGTGGGTAAGAAAATGACAATAATAACTTTTTATTTAAGGTAAAAATAAAATTGTCACAAACATGTGTGGTTTTACTAAAACAATTATTACATAGGGTTATATAAGTTAACTGTTTTACTATATATATTAATTGAAAAGATAAAAAGATTTCCTACATCATGATATTTTTTTTATAATTTTTAGACATTAAATAAATTAAATTTTTTTATGACACAATGATGATGCAGCGATTACCTCATTAGTTAACGATTTTAATAAAATGAAAAGATAATGTAACATCTAAGGATTACAATTGTCAAAAACCTATTTTATGAACATATTTCAAACCCTTATAACCTTATCATAGAAATATATCATTTTGGGACCTTTAGAATCCAAAAATCATTTCATAATAATGTAACATTTCAATCATTCCAAGAGTGTCCCTCCTCTCCTCTTATAAAAGGCCCCCACCACGACCACATTATTCACACCTTAAAAGCCATTTGGATCGGCCAAAATCTACCCAAATACTCTCTTAAATTCACTCTATTACTATTAAAGGCCTCACTTTTGGCAGAAGTCTTCCCAAGGAAGCCTTTGGCTAAAATAAAAAAGAGTTACCCGATTTTAAGGTAATGTCTTCTCTTGTGTTCTTTTGTTTTATTTTGCTTCTCAAACCCCCTAAAATATTTTTATTACTTTATTATGTAAAAAAATAGTATCCTCAATATACTTGTATGTTTTTATGAGAATGATTTTATTTACACTTACACACAACTACGTCTAATGGTTGAAAAACATACTGTTTCTGTGGGTGAGGAATTATTGTCTCACGAAACGATGATTGTTCAATCTTCTTTTAACACCTCTAATGGTGGCAAGTATGATGAAAATATTTTTATATATGATATATATTATGTTTTTGTTTTCCTTATTATTCTGTATTTTTCATTTATGGAATACCTTTATTATTTCCATTATGGGTAAACACGATAATTTAATTTTAGGAAGTGCGGACTACCGCCCCCTCAAAGTGATTTGAATCGTTAATGCCATATGTGGGATGTATAAAGGATAGATTAAATGGTATTATAAATTATATTATACTGGAATTATAGTATAACTTTATATAATTATAATTTCATTCCATTAAATACGAAATAGAAATGAAAGTACCGTTCATGCGTATGTACGACTTACCGTCTCCATGAACGGTGGATTTCATTTCTTACCTCTAAATGTTATGTAATATTATAAATGCATGTATATAATGGATATATATGATATATATGATATCTACATCATTAATATAATTCTATATATAATTTATATTTCACCACATGAACAACTTGTAATTATAAGAAGTTTATTTTTTGACTCAAGTACCAAAGATCGACAAAATGACCGTTATTAACTTAAATAATTACATAATGTTCAAAACATGGTAATAAGTGATATAAAAGGAATAATGAACATGAAAAATGTTCTTAAGAAAATATAAATTAACTCTAGTTTATTATTTAGGAGATTAAAGAACGATCGAGTCAAGTCGGACACGAGGTAAGGGAACTTCTTAACCCAATTTCCGTTCATTGGGTTAATCTCCTACTTTCAAATTATGTCATGATATTATTATGTCCTATATTGTATTTGTACTTTATTTATGTGTAATTATATTGAATACACATAATCGATCTATTTTATTTAGAAAAATCATCTTTGTAAGGGACTTCGTCTCAATCTCCTTTCATTGAGGCATATTTTGTTTCATACACAACTTTCCTTTGTACGGTGTATAAACCCATTTTACATTTACTTTTATTAAAAATGAATCTTTTTATATGAAGAGTTTTTACTAAATGACAAAAGGAATTGTTTTTCTTATGTATGCGGCGAAAACGACTTCTCCCCCGCCGTGACCATTATTTGAGTTTCGGCTTCCTCTACAAGCCATAAATATTTTTAAAATGAAAAATAAATTCCAAGTTTTAATTTATTTTATTTTGGTATAAAAAATGGTTTTGAAAGTGTTTTTATCATATAAATGTGTTTTATTGGTATCTTGTGATTGAAATGTTGAAATGTTATGTTTCCTTTATGCATGTTTTATGTGATACGATTATGTTATGGTTTATGATATGTTTAAACCAATTCATATAAGGAATGCATTGGACTTAATAAGTGACGGGTGGAGCCCACTACAGCTCCTCGATGCATCAGTAGGTCTCATGAGACAAACTAGTGTCTTGGCATGAGGCCTTGACAAAATATTATTTGTAGTCTTGGCACGAGGCCTTGGGTAGGTGGTTATGATAGTCTGGGATTATGCATTCCATCATTACGAAAGTGGTTATTGATATTGAATGTGATTATTCGACCAGTAGAATATCCATGTGAATAAGTAAATGGCATTATCTCATTTTTATTTTTCCATATTATGTTGAAGTTCAAGTTTAAAAGGATTTTGTTTTAGTCATAAATTTCCTTAAATGTTTATATTTATTTATGAAAGCTTCTGCTATATTGTTATCCTTATTGAGCATCTGAGCTCACCCCTTTCAATGTTTTGTTTTTCCTAGGATGTGAAGAAATATTTTATGACTGACCTACAGGGATAGTATGAAGGGGATAGAAGTATGGACTATGGAGACTATGTTATTGTGATTTTTCACTTTTGATGTAATGTAACATTTATGAATGCATCTAGTGTTTCCAAGGATACTAAACTAATCAGTCTTTCGAGACTTGATTTTTTGTGATCATGCAAATGTTATGCAATAATGCACCGACTCTGGGTAACTGGGGTCGCGGAATTATAGTTGGTATCAGAGGCAGTTTAGTACTAACCTTGGAAGCTAGATTTAGATAAACTCTAATTAGAGCACATAACCCTAAGATAGACTTCAAGGATTAGTATAGAAGAACTTCCTAGAATTTTCCTGTTGTAGAGATTTTGTGAGTTTTCCGAGAAATACATCCCTGTATGGCTACGAGAAGTTAGAGGCAGATCTGGCATAGATGTACCTAGGGGTAAAACTCGAAAACACTGCTTTGAGCTAGAATCAAATGGGAACTGGTGCACGACAACGGGCCTTGCTACACTCTTGGTTACGACACTCCCGGGGGATATGCTTAGGATAATTCTCATTTTCTTTACAAACCATTATGAAGGGTTTATGAGTATATACTTCCTCAAAGAAAACATTTTTATGATTATGGATTATATCCATAAATAGTTCAATTTATGTTAAGTGTTTTTCAAGTTTGTTATTATGTGTTTTGATTCATAGAATAATCTAGTTTATGCCATTTTTTAGAAATGGCGCCTAGTGGGAGGAATGGAAACCGTATCAATTCACACACTCCATGTAGGGATTTCCCTCCAGCTTAAGATAATTATAGTGGAGCTGGTGATAAAACTGGTGCTGGTTAACTTATCACCATACTGGGACAACTCACTCAGGTTATGAATAATAACTTTACTCGTATAGAGCACCCTGATCTGCAACGTGGAGGATCAATGTTAGACCGCTTCATGAGGAAACAACCACCAAAATTTAATGGGGGTGGAAATCCATTAGTAGCTAAGAAATGGATAAAATCCTTTGAAAAAATATTCCACACCTTGGGGAGTAGCGAAAGGGAGAAGGTTGTCATGGCAGTTTACCAGATCGCTGGAGATGCCGATCAATGGTGGTCGCTGATTTAAAACACAAAAGAAGATGAAGAAGTATCTAATATGGAATGGAGGGAGTTCAAAGTGATTTTATTAGAAAAATACTTTCCTTGTGACCATCGAACAGATATGGAATGACAATTTCTGAGTTAGAGACAAAAGGAGGATGAGAATGTCGCAAAGTATGAGGCTAACTTTACAAAGTTAGAGTGGCATGATGCAGATTATATACGTAACCCAAGAAGTAAGATTGATCATTTATTTTATGGGTTAAAACCATTTCTCATTAGAGCATTAGTCTCACAAAACTTATGGTCGTATGAAGATATTGTCTCATGTGCTATCAAGACAGAAAATGAATTCTCTAAATCTTATGATAATAAAGTAAAGCAAGAGAAGAAGAGAACGGTGGAACAAGAGACATATAAAGGGCAAAAGGGAAAGAAGTATTTTACATTACACGATAATTGTGGGAAGAATCACCCCGGTACTTGCCTAAAATGAATGGGAGTTTGTTATAAATGTGGAGAAAAAGTTCACCAGGCTCGTGATTACAAGGGAAATAAAGAGGCTATCAATGTTGAATGCTACAATTGTAGGGAAATGGGGAATTATGAAAATGAATGTCATAATCTTCAGGGAAACTTACCTCAGAAAAGGCTAAGGGATAAGGGGAAATCTTATGCTGTTACTAAAGTTAAAGTGGAATAATTAATGTATTGGTGCTTTTGGACTCAAGGATTATATTCTGGTTACAAGAATAATGTGATATTTATAAGGATTGTACTGCAGTACTTGTTGTTTTCATTAAGGTTTTAATGTGATGAAGGTAGTCATATTTTCGTATGTGATAATAAGAGAAACTCTACTTTGTTTGAGGAATCTGGTGATACAATTGATTTTGGAATTTAGAGACCTTTTAGAGAAAGTCTGGACAGACGTACATTGGATAACTATAAAGGATGGAATGGATTAAGTTGAACTTTGGATAGTATTATTTAAGGTTAAAAAATTTCTGAAGATTATTTTTGGAATATTATAATACTATAGTTTTAGGAAAAGGACAACCTGTAGGTCGGGGGATAACCCGTTGCGTCAGACAAAGCTGTAGGAATCAAACCCACAACCATAGTGCGACATGCCTTTATTACCTACCACTAGTCTACATGAAGTCCCTAGTTATTAAAAAATAGTTTTCCTAATCTAAATGCTATCTGTTAATATTTTGAGCCTTGTACGATTATAATAAATATAATATTTTTGAGTTCTATTATCTTTTTGAGTGAAAGATGAGTTTGTGGTAGATATTAGTTGAAGGTTGAAACTATACTTGTCAAGAATAAATATATATATACCTATCTCTTATTCTATGAATAAATTATTTCTTAAAATTTAGTTAAGGGATTTTAAAACAAAAAATGTGTTATCCTAATACCTTATGTCTTGTTGAACTGATATTATTTTAAATCAACATAGATTGAAGGCTTTGAGGCCCTCAATTTTACACTTGTTTGTGATTGATGACCTCAATCACTCCCTACAAATATTTACGTTTTCCTCCAATTATATGTATCAAATTTCCTCCATTGTTCTCTTTATCGAGATCATAATTTGGTGGTTACTTTTTCATTTCCTTTTCCCTCTTATTAAGGCTAAATTTTATTAACCTTATTTCCGATGTGGGTTTTCCACAAAGGTATTTTCTATTTTCAACGTTTTATTTTCAAAGAAAAATTTCAAATTTCGAGGGCGCAATTTAATAGAGGAGGGGATAATGTAGCACCCCGAGCTTCCACGATACACTTCTCATTCAATAATGCAATAGCTTGCATTGTATGCAAGTTCGTGATTCTAACGCACCACGACCAATCTAAATAGCCATTATGAATAGTAATACCCAGTTTTTGAAATTATATATATTTTATATTTCAAAATGGACTTCATTTGTGGATTTGGAATATCGAAATTAGCCTATGTTGAATTTTTGGTATTTTTCCGGGAACTTCCAATTTTTTATGAATAGTGAAAAATACTTAAAAACAAAATTTTTAATAAAAATAAATTATAGTGATAAATTATACTATAGAGTGGTTTTAAAGTATAATTAGAATATATTTTTACCATTTTATCCAATGGTGGTTATTAGAAATGATTTCAATTTGAAATTGGACATAAACAATTGTGAATCTTTTGATATATATTATTTCTTAAAAACACGTTATTTGTTGTGACAGTGGGAATTAATTATATAATTAATTAATGAAACTTATATGTTTGGAATTTTTTAAAATAGACATCATTTTTTAATTCAGAATATCAATTATAGCTTAGGGTTAAATTTTGGCATTGTTATGAAAAACTTCAATTTTTGATGAATAGTGAAACCACTAAGTGGTAGTTGAAAAACTGATTTTTCGTTTAAATGAAACATTAACACTTCTGTGATTTGATTTTAAAAAATCAAAAATACATGGTTTTCATTAGGAATTAAAATGTTGTTCAATGGGATTAAAATAATTTTTTGGTGAATAGTAACTAATAAGTTTAATTAATCGCGATTAAAGGTAATTAGTGAAATTTAAGGTAAAAATGATATTATAAAAATATGAAAATACCCTTACACTTGTCCTACACTTATTGGATGAGTCTTGTCCGAACAAGACAATCCATGGGTCAACTTGGGGACCCCATGGAGCCACTTGGGTAAGAAAATGACATTAATAACTTTTTATTTAAGGTAAAAATAAAATTGTCACAAACATGTGATGTTTTACTAAACCAATTATTACATGGGGTTATATAAGTTAACATTTTGACTATAAATATTCATTGGAAATATAAAAATATTTCCTACATCATGATATTTTTTTTATAATTTTTAGACATTAAATAAATTAAATTTTTTATGACACAATGATGATGCAACGATTACCTCATTAATTAACGATTTAAATAAAATGAAACAATGATGTAAAATCTAAGGCTAACACTTGTCAAAAACCTATTTTATGAGCATATTTCTAACCCTTATCACCATAGACTTTAAATATATCATTGTGTGACCTTTAGAATCCAAAAAGAATTTCATAATAATGTAACATTTCATTCTTTCCAAGAGTGCCCCTCCTCTCCTCTTATAAAAGGCCCTCCACCACTACCACCTTATTCACACCTTCCAAGCCATTTGGCTCGCCCAACCTCTTCCAAAATACTCTCTCAACTTCCCTCTATTACTCCTAAAATCTTTACTTTGGGCAGAAGTCTTCCCAAGGAAGCCTTTGGCTCAAATAAAAAAGAGTTACCCGATTTTAAGGTAATGTCTTCTCTTGTGTTATTTTGTTTTATTTTTCTTCTCCAACCCCCTAAAATATTTTTATTACTTTATTTTGTAACAAAAACAGTATCCTCAATATAATTTCATGTTTTTATGGGAATTATTTTATTTACACTTACAAAAAACTCCGTCTAATGGTTAAAGAACATATTGTTTCTGTGGGTGACGAATTATTGCCTCACGAAACGATGATTGTTCAATATTATTTTAACACCTCTATTGGTGGAAATTATGATGAAACTATTTTTATATATGATATATATTATGTTTTTGTTTTCCTTATGATTCTGTATCTTTCATTTATGGCATACTTTTATTATTTCCATTATGGGTAAACGCGATAATTTCATTTTAGGAAGTGCGGACTACCGCCCCCTCAAAGTGATTTGAATCGTTAATGCCATACGTGGGATGTATAAAGTATAAATTAAATGGTATTATACATTATATTATACTGGAATTATAGTATAACTTTATATAATTATAATTTCATTCCATTAAATATGAAATAGAAATGAAAGTAGCGTTCATGCGTGTTACGGCTTACCGTCTCCATGAACGGTGCATTTCATTTCTTACCTCTAAATGTTATGTAATATTATAAATGCATGTATATACTGAATATATATGATATATATGATATCTACATCATGAATATAATTCTGGATATAATGGATATTTCACCACATGAACAACTTGAAATTATAAGAAGTTTATTTTTGACTCAAGTACCAAAGAACGACAAAATGACCGTTATTATCTTAAATAATTACATAATGTTCATAACATGGTAATAAGTGATATAAAAGGAATAATGAACATGAAAAAGGTTCTTAAGAAAATTTAAATTAACTCGAGTTTATTATTCAGGATATTAAAGAATGATTGAGTCAAGTCAGACACGAGGTAATGGAACATCTTAACCCAATTTCCGTTCATTGGGTTAATCTCCTACTTTCAAATTATGTCATGATATTATTATGTACTATCTTGTATTTGTAATTTATTTATGTCTAATTATACTGAATACACATAATAGATCTATTTTATTTAAAAAAATGATCTTCGTGAGGGACTTCGTCTCAATCTCCTTTCATTGAGGCATATTTTGTTTTATACACAACTTTCCTTTATACGATGTATAAACCCCTTTTACTTTTACTTTTATTCAAAAGGAATATTTTTATAAGAAGCGTTTTTACTAAACGACAAAAGGAATTTTTTTCTTATGTATGCGGTGAAAACGACTTCTCCACCACCGTGACCATTATTTGAGTTTCGGCTTACTCTACAAGCCATAACTTTTTTTAAAATGAAAAATAAATACCAAGTTTTAATTTACTTTTATTTTGGTATTGAAAATGGTTTTGAAAGTGTTTTTATCATATCAATGTGTTGTATTGGTATGTTGTTATTGAGATGTGGAAATGTTATGTTTCCTTTATTCATGTTTTATGTGATACGATTATGTTATGGTATATGATATGTTTAAACCTATTCATAAGAGAAATGGATTGGACTTAATAAGTGACGGGTGGAGCCCGCTATAGCTCATCGATGCATCGGCAGGTCTCATGAGACAAACTAGTTTCTTGGCACGAGGCCTTGACAAAATATTATTTATAGTCTTGGCATGAGGCCTTGGCTACGTGGTTATGATAGTCTGGCATTATGCATTCCATTATTATGAAAGTGGTTATTGATATTGCATGTGATTATTCGACCAGTAGAATATCCATGTGAATAAGTAAATGGAATTATATGATTTTACTTTTGCCCTATTATGTTGAAGTTTAAGTTTAAAAGGATTTTGTTTTAGTCATACATTTTCTTAAATGTTTATGTTTATTTATGAAAGATTCTTCTATATTGTTATCCTTAATAAGCATCTGAGATCACCCCTTTCAATGTTTTATTATTCCCAGGATGTGAAGACATATTTTATGACTGACCTACAGGGATAGTATGAAGGGGATTGAAGTGTGGACTATGGAGACTATGTTATTGTGATTTTACACTTTATGATGTAATGTAACATTTATGAATGTATCTAGTGTTTCCAAGGCTACTAAACTAATCGGCCTTTCGAGACTTGATCTTTTGTGATCATGCCAATGTTACGCAATAATGCACCGACTCTGGGTAACTGGGGTCAGGGCGTTACACAATGCATGTCCATATAATTATTTATACACATATTTACCCCAAGTATAATATTCTATCTGAAAATTCATATAGAGAAGAGGATACAAATTCATCAAAATTTCCATAGTTAAGACATCAATCCAAATAAACACTGTATGAAAAAGGTTATATGGATTAAGAAAATAACCATATATACGAATCCAGAATATGGATATATAATATATTTACAATTTCATATTAAAATTATCTGAAATGGGTAGTGAATACACCACATAATAATGATTAGGTGTAGAATACCAAGTATGTCTCAATGAAATGGAAGTTGGGACAAAGTCTCTTACCACGTAACAATCAATCGAGTCGAATGACCAAGAATTAATAACCACCAAATTATTCATAGAATACAATGAATATATATAGAATTATGATAATATATATCAAATGCAAGTACACAATACACCTCATGATTGAAATAAGTTGTGGTCAATGGAAATCTCATGGAATTAAATGTTAGATAAGAAAAACCCCTTACATTATGCCAAAAAGTGTTCTTAAACTAATCATAATGTCCTTAATAATAAAATTTAGACTCATTAATTAATAATTACAGAACCTCATCAAAATTTAACTTATTTTTTTATAACCTTATTAGGATCATTCATTTTTTATGGGTTCAATAGGTTCAATTTTATAATTTTGGAATCATTTTTCTCCTTGGTTTTCATAATCGGAATAATTGTATTCATGAATGGAATTTAATTTGTAATGTGGTTAAGAATCTAGATATGTTAATATATTTAATTAGTGAAATTTACAGAGATATAAATGACCTTATAATGATTTTGGTAACATACAATTATCATGTATTGTTTGATAAAAGATAATGGTAAACAGATGATTTACTTGGTGGTTTTGTGCATAATGAAAAAGTTTTGTATTATTATTTTATATTATGAGTTTGTAAGGATTAAAGAACATTTAATAAGCTTAAATACATATATTATGATATTTTTCAACCATAAAAATGGTATCATGACCATAATTGAAGATGTTAATGAAAATTGGGAACCCATCGTCCTTAAATGTGATAACTTAATACATCTTAGACGATGTTTTGATTTTTAGTATAAGAGGATGGGGAAATAGAGATGATAATGAAATATTCAATTAGAATAATAGAATTAAATTTAATTTAAGGTAATATAATTATCATATAATTTCTATTAGGGGATATGAGTAAAGAAGAAAGAAATAAAGGAACTCAAAATAAAAGAAAAAATGAGAAATACAGCACAAAAATTCGGTAGCTTAACAACGTCACATTAAATTTCATAAAATAGCCTGATGAGAGAAAGGGGGAATATATTCACTCTAACAGAATATTGGAAAAAGGGGAATATGTAATGACATATACAAAAAAAATCAATTTAAAATAAAAGTGAAAAACAAAAAATGAATGATTTAAGAAAAGATAAGGGTGGTAGATTCCCATATCTTGACGAGTTATTCACAAAAAATGATGGTTGGGATGTTGAGGGATTAAGGATAACTTGGGGGGATTCCAAGGGAGGTAAAATTAACATATATTTGATGATTGTGTATTTGGAATGAAATAAAAATAATGGATGTGTAGGTATTTATACTAAATAAAATGGAGTTTTTAATTAATTTAAAGGGACAACTGATTCGTGGTTTTTTTAAAAAACCATGGGTTTCCCACGGTATTTGCACATGGTTTTATCCACTTGAGACACCTCATGTTATATTTTACTATAAAAAAGTATACCATCCTTTTATATTAATTATTACCTCATTATGATGTCCTTAAAATATAGAAAACTCAAAACTGTATTTTTTCTATTCAAAAAATTTAAGTGTTTTACTGAAATCCCCAAAATTCACCCTAACCATTTTTTAATGAGTAGAATTAAAAAATGAACTAAATATTTTTAAAATAAATTTCTAAATATTTTAAAATTTATTTTTAAAATAAAATCATAATATATTCAAAAATAAAAATTTTAATCTATAGCTCATTTTTCAAAATCTTGAAATATTAATATAGATATCATTACCTTATAAACTTAAGATACTGAAATAATAATATGGTTTAATATTCCTAAGGTTCATATTATGATTCATATTAATATTCATGAAGGTTTTTTACTATTCATTAAAAAAACAAGTTGGTTCAATCAGACTCCAAATAACATTCTGGTCACAACAATAGATGATCATTTTTTGAAACTCAAAACACATAAGTGGAAAGTCTAAGATTAATGGATATGTTATAACATTATCCTATAATGTTTTGTTTTTAAGATTCATAGTTATTCATTTAATATAGTCTATCAAATGAATATAAGGTATTTTAGAAGCTCATACCATGAAACGTTTGGGGCGTTACATTATTCCCTCGGGAAATTTCGTCGTCAATTTTTTTTGTATAAATCACACTAAAAAGATGTAGGTGGCTCTTATTCATAACATCCTCATTTTCACACATTGCTTCCCCCATATTATGGTTCCTCAAAAGAACCATTAATAGAAAAGTCATCCAGTTTTGCAATACTTGTTCTTTGATATCAAGAATCTGGATCAGCTCTTCACAATAAGACAAATCGGGCTCAAGTTCTATTTCTTCATAGGTGAGTAAATGTACTGGGTATGGAAGGTATTTACATAACATTGACATGTCGAACACATTGAAAACATTTAAATTACTTGGAAGAATATCAAAACTATAAGAAATGACTAAAATTTGATCCAGAATTTCAAAAGGTCTAATGTACCTAGGACTTAATTGACCCATCATACTGAATCATATAATACCCTTCCGTAGATATACCTTTTAAGAAAACATGATCTTCTTCTAAAAATTTCAAATCCTTCCTTCAGTTATCTACATAGTTCTGTTTCCTACTCTAATTTTTTATATGGGTTTGGATAATCTTTACCTTTTCCGTTCTTTCCTCAACATGTTTTGGGCATATGATCATTCTTTCACCAAATCATCCAAAAACGTTGGTGTACACCATATATTTCCATATAACGCTTCATATAGTGCCATATGAATACTTTAATGGAATATATTTTCATAGGAAAATTCTACGAGAGGTCAACATTGATCCCACATTCCATGAATGTCGCATGAACAATAACTCCACATGTTTTCCAAATATTGAATAGTCAATTCTGATTGTCCATTTATTGTGGGTAGTAGGCAGTGCTCATATGAAGATCAATATCTAGGGCCTACTTAAGACTTTTCCAAAATTATGATGTAAAATGGGGATCACGATTTGAAACAATTGATAAGGGTACACCACAATGTCTTAGAACTTCATTAATATATTGTCTTATTAAACATTCATGTGGTAAATCTTCTCTAATAGCATGGAAATGTGCTAATTTGGTAAGATGATTGACAATTAACCATATAGACTTATTCTTTATTAGAGTCTTTGGTAGAACAATACAATAGACCATTGTAATACCATTTCTTTTCCATGTCGGTATAGGAAGGGGTTTCATGAATCCTCTAGTATGTTGTCTTCCAGTCTTCACCTGTTGACAAATGAAACATCTCGACACATAATCAGCAATCTCCCTCTTCATGTTGTCCAACCAGAAATGTTCCATTAGATCTCCTTGTATCTTTGTGCTAAAAAGGTTTATAGAGAAATTAGAGCTATGATCATCATCCAATAGGTCCATCTTTAGCTCATGAATAGTGAGAACACAATGCCTCTTTACAAATTTCAAAATGTCAACTTCATATATGAAGTCAATCAACTTACCATTATTTAAAGCTTTAATTTCCTTTTGGAACTCCTCATCATTATTCTAAGAAATTTTTATCCTTTTTAGAAAAGAAGGTTTATCAACCATTTGAAAAAGTAGTGATGTGTTACCTTCCATGATAATTCCCATATCCATATTTACTAGATCCAAGAACATAGGATCCATTTCAACTCTAATATTGTTTAGAGTTCCATGGTCCTTTCTACTCAATGCATATACAAAATTATTTTCCTTCCCTCGGTGTTAGTTTATTGTGAAATCATAATCATTGAGTAGATCAACCCATATAATTTTTCTCATGTTGAGATGGTTTTTTGAGAAAATATATTTCAAACTCTTATAATCCATATATATCACACATTTTTCTCCATAAAGGTAAAGTCTCTAAATATTTAGGGAATATATTACCACTGCTAACTCAATATCTCTAGTTTGGTAGTTTTTTCATCAATATTTAGCTATCTATATGCATAGCTAATCACTCTATCATTCTCCATAAAAACACAACCTAGTCCTTTCTTTGATGCATCACTATATATCACAAATGCATCATTCCCTGATGGTAGAGTCATTATTGAAGAATTCTCTAATCTTCAACCCAATTATTTACAAAATTATTCACACACTTTTATCCATATGAACATAACACATTTATTGTGATCTTGGTCATTAGGTTGGCCAAATAAGAGAAGTTCTGAAGGAAATACCAATAATAACATGCTAAACCAATAAAACTACATACCTCAGTTATGTTCGTTGGTCTATGCCATTCTTGAATAGCCTTTATCTTTGAAGGATCAACAGATATTATATCCTTAGAGACAATGTGGCTAAAGAAGGAAACTGATTGAAGTTAAAATTCATACATGCTAAACATCACATATAATTAATTTCATTTAAGAGTTTTCAGAATAATCCTCATGTGATTATCATGGTCTTTATAGATTTTAGAGTATACCAGTATATTATCAATAAAGACTACAACAAATTCATCAATATATTCCTTGAAAATACTTTTCATTAGATCCATGAAAATAAAGGGTGCATTAGTATGTCCAAAAGGCATCACTGTAAACTCATAATGCCTATACCCAGTTTAAAACGCTGTCTTTTGAATATCTTCCTTCCTCACACATAGTTGATGATATCCAGATCAATGTTCAATCTTTTAAAAATATTTTCTCCCTGAATTTGATAAAAATATCATGAATTTGTGGAAGAGGATAATTATTATTTATTGAAATAACATTGATTTCCATATAATCAATACTTATCCTCATGTATCAATCATTATTATTGACAAAGAGTATAGGGGATCCCCATGGAGAAACACTAGGTCAAATAATTTTTTTAACTCAATTCCTCTAGTTCTATATTTATATCTACTAATTATATAGTGTCCATTCTATAGAGAGTCTTTGATATTAGACTTGTACTTGGAATTAAATCTATATGGAACTCAAATTTCCACTCTAGATTATGTGTAGGTAAATCCTCTTAAAATACATCAATGTATTCATATATTCAATTTGATGATTTCTTTCCCCACCCATAGTTATTGGGTTCACTTCCTCTCCATGAATTACAATCACTAGAGGTACTGGGTGTGGATTTAGATAAAAATCATATGGAGAGGTTTTTTCTCTAGAGATAAGGGATTATATACCATTTTCAATCATTTTAACTTCCATCATATTTCAATAGATATTCGCATCATAATTTGATAGCCAACTAATACAAGGAATTATATCCAAGTAAATCATTGTTATGATGATAATGTTAGAAACTAAAGATCATTTATGTGTCATGATGAAGATTGATCAACATGACTATGTTTCAATGATACATCCACTAGGATTTTTGACTTATAACTCCTTTATTAAATAAAATTGGATATTTCTAATTTTTTTGGGAAACTAGAAATATAAAAAAGAATGCGATGATCTAGAATCAAATAATGCATTGGCTAAGTTTGTGGAAATAATTAGAGTACCTACCACCACATATTTTGGAACTTCAACCTCTATGGTTATAATTGAATAAGATTTCCCTTGTTCTCATGGTCTTTTATAAGGATAGTTTCTTTGGTTCATTGGAAAGTAATTTTTATATTGTCCCATATCACTATAATTGCAGCATTGAACACCATTGACTTGTTTATTCCACTTGCATTAATTAGATTGATGACCCTTATCTCCACACATACCGCAGACTCCCATTCATTTCAAGCATTTCTCGAGACGATTCTTTCTACAGTTCTTACATTGTGGGAATTGCTTCATTCCCATGTTCTTAATTGGAACTTCAAACTTTACTTGGTTATCAGAGTTCGGCTTCTTATCTTATTTTTCCTTGAATAAATTTGATCTAGAAAATTTCTTCTCTTTTGTGATGACACTTGATACAATTTCATTATATGATTAAGATGTTTGAGAAGCCAGTTCCCTTCAAAGAGTTGGATTAAGACCTTCAAAGAACTGGTCAATCTTGTATTCCTATTCTTGTATATAATCCATGGCATACCTAGCTAGTCTTTTGAAGGTAGCCTCATACTATACAACACTGCCTTCTTCCCATTGCTTTAAGCTAAGGAATATCCTTTTAATTTTGGTGCATTTCTCTTGAGTAAAATATTTTTCAAAAAATATTTATTTAAAAGTCATCCATTCCATATCTTCTATTTCTTCTTCCTTAGTGGTATTATGGATCAAGGACCAACATTGGTCAGTGTAACCCTTGAGACAATATACTACTATAAATACCTTTTAATTTTCATTGCATCATAATTCCATGAATATCATTTCAAGGTACTTGATCCACTACTTAGCTTCCACTGTATTAGTACTCCCACAAAATAATGGGGGCTTCTGCCACATGAAAGGATCCAACACAGGTGTAGCATAGTTATCCATAACAACCTAAGTATTTTTTAAAAATGTGGTCATGATTTTATCCTCTCCAAGATTGACTATGCTGACTTTCTCATTGGAGAAATCCCTACTTTTCCCATAAGTATTGATTCTCCTTTTTCCAATTAGCATCATCTCTAAATAATGAAATAAAATAGATTATGTTTTGAATCATAATTTATAATATCAACTAGAAAAGTATGTAGCATTAATTAAATTTTGATGCATATTTAATCTCATAATCATGGGTTCTGTGAGGAAAATTACATTAAAATCCTTCTTAATGATTTTTACAGAAAATATGAATTTTCCAAAGCATATCCCCATAGAGTGTTAATAAAAAGAGTGAAACGTGGACCATTTTCATGTTTCAGGATACCCAGGGTGAAGGTCAAAACATTTTTTAACTAGTTTTTACTCCTAGATAAATCTTCTCCAGAGCCACCTCTACTCATTTGTATCTAGACATGCATGGTTTTTCTATAATGATTCACATAGTCTCTCACTTACCAAAATTCCAGGAAGTTCTTGTTTGTATTTACTCAAATACTACCGTAGGGATTTGTTCCCTAATCTAAAATTTCAAATATAGTTTTCAATTTTTTTATTATACTTCCTTTGATACCAACTATAACACCCTGACCCCTCTAGACCAGAGTATATGCATTACTTGTTACATTATCATGGTTAAATGAAAAAAATCCAACAGGAACGATACATTTAGTAGTCTTGAAGAAACTAGATACATATATGAAACTAAAATAACATTATAAAAGGTGGAATACACTATATTAGGATATGAATCAAAATTTATAATCTCAACTAGAACTATATTTATCATAAATTAAAATTCTATGCATTGCTAATCCCATAAACATGATTTCCCTGATGAAAAATTTACAAAAAATCATTCATAATGGATTGTAAATAAAATGTGAATTATCCAAATCATATCCCCTAGGAGTTTCAATACTAAGATTGAATAAAGGCCCATTTTAGTGTACTGGGATACCGTGGGTCAAGACCAAAACTCATTATTGATGTTTTCACTCCTAGGTATATATGTGCTAGAGCCACTTCTACATATTTGTATCGAGATTGTGATGTTATTTCTAGAATGATACGCATAATCTTTCTCATACAAATATTCTAGGATGTTCTATAATAATTTTCAACAAATAATACTTTAGTGATTATTCCCTAATCTACATTTTCTAATTTATTTTTCATGTTTCCTACTAAACATCATATGATACCAAATTTAACACCCGACACCTCTAGAACATAGCCAGTGAATTAATTGTTACATTAGAATGGTTAAATGAATTAAAAGCCCAAATGAATGATCATTTAGGTATTATTGAAGAAACTAGATACATATATGCAACTCAAATTATATTGTAAAAGGTAACAAAATACTATACATATAAAAAACTATTAAAATGAAACCATGAGAACTCAATAAATAGTCTCCTCTTTATAACCTATTGAAGGTAAAAAAAATGAAAGGGGTCAGCTCAAATTATTATTAAGGATTACAAATAATTAAATAATGAATCAATAATAAGTGAATCATAAAATTTTTTACATAATCAATATTGCATGGTGTATAAATGGAAAACACATTCCATTGATAAATTAAGTATGAAAATGCATCTATAGATTTTTTCATAGTGAAAAACTCAATGATAGTAATAACTAAAAATGAATAAAGAGGTATTATTATTAATTTCACATCATATATCTATAACATGATACCACTATACCATTAAAACTATTTAAGTCTGTGGGTAGAAACCCATCTTATTTTTGGAAAGAAACTCGAAGGGTTTGTTGCCAACTGATTTGTCTCATGATACATGTCGATTAATAGAGGGGAAATAGAGGACCCCACCCATAATAGAAAGTAAATTGAACTCTTTATACATAGATTTAAAATAAGTAAAGTCTTCCTTCTCAACATCCACATAGAGTATAAGATATTGATTCATTAATATTTTCATAGTTAAGACATCATTCCAAATAAACACCATATGTAGAAAGTTATACGGATTAAGACAATAACAATAAATATGAAACCATAATGTGGATATATAATATATATATAATTTTTAATGAAAATATTTCTCAAATGTGTTGTGAATACACCACATAATAAATATTAGATTCACAATACCATATAAGTCCCAATGAAATGGAAATTGAGACAAAGTCCCTTACCACATAGAAATCAAGCTAGTCGTAGGACCAAAAAATAATAACCAATAAATGATTCATAGAATACAATGAATAAAAATAGAATAATGATAATATATACCAAATTTTAGTACAAAATACTCCACATGAATGAAATAAGTGTCCATCAATGGAAATATCACGGAATTAAAGGTGAGATAAAAAACCCCTACCTTATGCTCGAATGTGTTCTTTGACTTATTTTAATGTCATGAATAATAACATTTAGACTCATTAATTAATAGTTCCAAAAACTATTAACCACATAATTTATTTATTATAATCTTATTAGGTTCATTCATGGACATTTTTTATCGGTTCAAGAGGTTCAATTTAATTATTTTGGAATCATTTTCATCCTTCGTTTTCATGATCAAGTTAATTGAATTCATGAATGGAAGTTCATTTGTAATGTGGTTAAGAGTCCAGATTTGTTAATATATATTATTAGTGATATTTACAGAGATATAAATGACCTTATAATGATATTGGTTACAAACCATGAGGATGAATTGTTTTATAAATGATTATGGTAAATGCTTGATTTAGTTGGCAGTTTTGTGCATAATGAACTTGTTTGGTATTATTATTCTATATTGTGAGTGTGTAAGGATTAAAAAACATTTTACAAGATTAAAAACATATATTATGATCTGGTTAAAAATAAAAATAATTTAATGAACATAATTTAAGATGGTAAATAAAATTTAGAACATGTCATCCTTGAATGTGATAAATTAACACATCTCAAATTGTGTTTTCATTTTTAGTATAAGAGTTGGGGGAAAGAGAGATGATGATAAAATACTCTACTATAATAATAGAATTAAAATTTATGTAAGGTACTATAATTATAACAGAATTTGGATGAGGGGAGATGAGGATCAAAGAATAAAAGAATGGAACTCAAAATAAAAGAAAAAAAATGAAAAATCCTTTACGAATATTCGAGAGCCTAACATTGTCACTTAATATTTAATAAAAACGTTTGATGAGAGAAAGGTGGTATCTAATCAATATTATATAATATAAAAATTAAGGGAAATATTTAATGACATATCCCAACATAATCCAAATGAAAATAAAATAAAAAACCTAAAATGAAAGCTTTTAGAAAAGATAAGGTTGGTAGATTCCATTACATTGAAGAGTAAATCCCAAAACATGATGTTTGGGACATTGGGGGTTTTAGGACACCATGGGAGGATTATTAGTGTGGTAAAAATACCATATATTTGAGTATTAAGTATTTGGAATGAAATAAAAAAAAGGTATGAGTGGGTATTTATATTAATAAAGAGGGAGTTTTTAATTAAATGAAAGGGACACCTCATTAGTGGTTTTTTCCAAAACCATGGCCTTTGTCACAGTATTTGCCCATGGTATTAGCCACTTGGGACACCTCATGTCATATTTTATGGTGAAAAAATATACCAAACTATTATATTAATTATTACATCATTTTGATGTCATTAAACAACAGAAAACTCAAAACTGTATTTTTACTATTCATGAAAAATTCAAGTATTTTAGAAAAATACCAAAAATTCACCCTAACCATTTTTCGACGTATAGAATTAAAAAATGAACTCCATTTTTTCGAAAATAATTTTTTATATTTTTTTAATTTTATATTTAATTAAAATCTTAATTCATTTCAAAATAACAATGTTAAATCTATAACTCATTTTTCAACTTCTTGAAAAATTAATCAACATCTCATTACCTTATAACCTTAAGAAAAATAAAACAATAATATGGTTTAAAATTCCTAAGGTTTATATTACTATTCATATTACTCTTCAAAAGAGTAAGATTACTACTCATAAAAAAACAAGTTGGTTCTATCATACTCGAAATTACTTACTGGTCACAACCGTAGATGATCATTTTCTAAAACTCAAAACACAAAAGGTGAAAATTTATGATTAATGGAAAGGTTATAAAGATCTCCTATATAGTTTTGTTTCAGAGAGACTTAGTGATTCAAGTAATATATGCAATCTGATGAATAGAATTTATTTAAGAATAACATACCTTAAATTTTTTTGGGTGTTACAACCTCTACCACAGTTCTTCATAGGAAAACAAAAAATAGGTCACATATGACCTCTTCCACAGTTCTATGTGGGACACAAAGGACAAAGAGAGTGAGAGTTTGGAGATATCAAGTATCCTACAGTTATTCATTGGATTCTGTGTGTTTGTAACATAAATATACACACACAACTCATAAATATAGATTAAAGAACCCAACAGAGCTAAGCATGTAGAGAAAAAGAATACAAGTCTCTCTGTGTCATACAATACAGCTCTGCAATCATTTGATGTTGTGGAGTTGAATTTTGTGTCCTTTTCTGGAAGTTGACTCCAAAACAGAGTTTCGTATCCTCTATGTTCTGGATTCCATGTGTATGAAATGTTTATATTTTTATTTGAAAGTTGACTAGGATTGCTCAGCTAGTTTTGAATCACTTATTTATCACCAAATATGTTCTTCATTTTGAGTTCTTTGGTTTTTAAGTATGATTGAATATTGACGGTGTTCTTATGAACTTTTTCACTTGCCTTCAACTACCATGTATATTATTATTTTGATAGATCCATCTTTTAATTATTTTTATAATTTGAGGTCCAGTAGACACGAAGATCTCCCAATATTCAAGTACCTCATAATCTCATCTGATTATCCTACAGACGACATTAAATAATGTTAGAATCATTAATTTTTCAAAATATGACAGTTATATATAAATTTGAATTAAAAAATAAAAAAGAATATTTTATGACTATAAGTGATTCATAAGTATCATTTTGTTATTGGAATCAGTTTATAATCATTGGTCTATCAGTACTGGTGACTCACTATATCAGCGAGTCCTTCCCATCAGTGTCAATTGCTCTAGGCATCAGTGAGTCATTTGTGCTATCAGTTTTCTGAGCATCAGTGATTCATCATCAGTGAATCATTTTGAACTATCGGTGTGTCATCCATGGGTGACACATCCATTAGTAATCCCTTTGATCTAACAGTGTTTCACCTATTGGTGAGTCATCCATCAGTGATTCTCTTGAACTATCGGTGTGAACGATCATCAATGACTTGTCTATCAGTGTGACATTTTTTCAATCTATGAGTCATGTATCAATGTCTTCTTTGATCGCTGATTCCTCACTAGTGAGTTGTCCATCAGGGACTCCTTAAACCAATTGGTGTAATGTACTCTAAAAAACATACAAAGTGTTATGTCTTATAACGAAAAAGACTAGATTAAGTGAAATTCCTAATTATAAGTAAATATACTCTCGTAAATATATTGGAACATAAATATCAAAAATTTATTGACATATGGAAATTTATTATACTACGTGAAATAATTTATTCATTTATAAATATTCATTAACATGATTAACATAAGTTAACACATAATATGTGAATTATCATGATTTTTAAAATGGCATGAGCTGTGATTAATGAAACAAGTATCTCACAAAGGGTCAAAAAACCTCCCCATTTTTGATAATAAAAAATCATGGCAATAATTATTTATACAAGATTTTAAAGAATAAAAATTACATGACTCAATATATCAAAAGTGATTATGAAAGCTCAATATAGCTAAAAGGTCTTTCACTTTATTCTCCCCCTCAACTATTGCATCAGATGATACATATAAGAAGGTTCATTTTAGGATAGTTATATTAAAGTTATATCATAGAATTTTCATAATCCCCCTTAGTATGTAAAATTAGACCAGTCTGAGTGATTTGTATAAGAGCTTTGATATATATATATATATTCTATTGATTACATGTGATCTTTCTTATGCCATAATTATCACTCTTAGATTAAGAATGTATTCCATCCATAGAGTTCTCCCCTTTTTGGGATTAGGAAAAAGGTGAAAGGAATCATAAATAATAAGCAAAAAAACACTGAGAAAATTGAAATATATGGAAGGAATTTTTATATTCATTAAAGTACAAAGTGTACAATCATAAAAATAAAAGTACAAAGCCTTATAAAAAAAATTTCATCCAAGGATTGGGATTTTGAGGTGATTTTCCTTTGTCTGAAGGGTAAATTGAAGGTGTGGGAGGTTGTCTTGTAGATGTAAGAAGGTCTAATCTAAAGGAAATACCAGGTAAGGCAACACCGGTAGAAAAATTAGTCATAAGGATTTGTCTCCTATCTAATTGAGCATGACTATTAGGTTGTTCCTTGATCACTGGCCTGATCTGAGATAAGGCTTGAGAGATTTTTATCTAATTTAGAGGTAGGGAAACAGTTGTGAAGGAAGCAGCTAGAGGGACCATTATCGATTCCGGTTGAACATGTAGGTAGGGATTAAAAACATAATAAAATAATTTATTATTTCACCCCATACTACATTGCCTTTTCAAAATCCATTGTGTTCTCTATTCACTTTTCTTAATTATTTATAAACTCTTTAAACTTCCTAACTTACAACTTGAATGCCTCTGTCACTGGTGGAATCTTAAGGTTTTCAGCCAAGTACATAAAGTCGTTATTCAGATCCTTCTTGGTATAGATTTTTGAAAAATATTTGACCACCATTTCTCTGATCTCATTATGAGCATTAGATGCCTCATTTTTACACTATCCAACCATTTTATGAACATGTTCAGTGTTTCTGAAAACTTTGGCAAGGGTATCTTTATCAGATTCACATTAAATATAACTCATCTCTTCTCTCATCACTGTCCAGAGAGAATCTACATCAACAACAATAGACCTGGTACCTTTAGAATTAGAGGCACTAGTAATCATATTTCTTATATCCTCATTATAATTCATCAAATATACTATTAGAAGACATTTAACCAGGTTCTTAAGAACCTCTATAACACCACCAAGCATGGTATTGAAATAAGTTGTTAGAGATTATAATTCATTACTCAATTCTCTTCACTTATTATCTAATCATTGTATTAATTATATTAATAGTCTCAGACGTAGTTATTAGGTTAATCTGAATCTCTTGAATCACTAATCATGCAATCTTAATAGCATCAGCCTTTGATATACTCAAGAATGTAGAAGCTTCATTTCTGACTCCAATAGAATATCCTACTGACTCACATATATTAGCTTCAAATTGTTTTAGATTAACCTTAGAAACATAGACACTAGGAACTGTCTGTACAAATGGATCATCAGAATTAGGTACTATATGTGAATTTGGAATAATTGGTTCCACTTTAGCTGGTATATTAGTAGTAGGAGGTGCTAATATCTCCTCATCTGGGTCATAATCCAACCCAAATAGGATATAAACTTGATTTCTATTCCACTCACCAAAATAGGACTTGTATTTAGGCTCCACCGTGTCAATTATTACTATTTTTCCTTGAGTATCATCCTTAACTTGTGATTCATCATCTTATTCTTCCCGATATTCATCCAAAAAAACATTCCAAGGAACTATTATGAAATAAAAATCAGGTTCTTCTTGAACTACAGCCACTCCAGCCACTTGAGGCTCTCCTACAATCTAAGGCGTAGGTGCAATAAGATCCCCCACCTCTTCCTCTTTTCCTCCATCCATGATATCATTAAGTTTCTAAATGAAACCTTGAGAAGCATCATCAGGGTGGTCATTATTTCCCTCATTTCCAACATATCCATCATCATCATGACCAGCAACATCTGGTCCAACATGATTAACACTATCCTCTTTACCTTCCTCATTATGATATATATGAACAAACTCCTCATCAAAATTAAAACATTCTTGACCAACATTAAGTGATTAACTTACATTATCACTATAATCATTCACATTATCCTCCTCCTCATCATCATTATCATCATCCCCATTAGTTTTTCTTACATATAATTCAACTCCATTTACCTCGATCTCTTCCTCATCTTCATCACCCAACAATGTTACTTGAGAGGGCAATTCTAATGGCAGAATGGTAGTTCAATATGAAATGTTCTTAGAGATTTTAGAAATATCATGGTCACTTATATAATCTATAAGAGACCCCTATTTTATTTTATGCTCATGCCCTACTCCATTTTCATATGAATAAACCACATCCTCAGTAGGTTTAAGACATGGCTCATCTTATTCCCTTGGTATGGTAGGATGACCTATGGGATTTTAATCCTCATATGGTTTCCCCACATCTTCTACCCAGCATCTCTTCTATAGGTTCCAAAATATCTTCATCCTCTTGCAGATATCATTGTGATGGAAAAATCCACTAAAGGAAGTCATCACCTCATGTCCATCTTCCACAAATTCTAGCCTCTTTAACATTTCTAATTTAATCCTTAGATAGTATAAACCAGTGGCCTTCTTGGACAGTTTGATCATATCATAAATGTATAATATGAGGTACTAAAAAATTTTAATTTAACCCCATTCCTCAATAAAAAGACTAGATAAAAATCCGGATACTTCACAATAGAAAAATATCCCTTCATTTTGCAGATTTAGAGTTGAATGAACTTAAAAAGTAGTCTTGTCTCTAAATATAAATTTTTAGCTGTACCTCTCCTTAACTCCTTATTTATAGTCAATTACTTTAAAGAATGTTCGTAGGAAAAAAAATCTGAGGTTCGTAGAAGTTTTCCCGAATAGTCAGCATATATGCCCTCATGTGGCATCTCTAAAAATCATCCCACTCCTTTGAAGAATAATAAATTTCGTTTCCCTTCACCACAAACTTCATCCGAGCCTCGTATGCTCCTTCCAAAATGTAAATCCAAGTTGATATAATTTTTGTGTACCCTATTGGTATAAAACCACCTCTCATTTATTTAAAATGATCTGATTCACCCATGAGATTCCATAGCTCTCATAAAGAATGACTTTCTTTTCAACATCCACTCGACACACACTTCCTTATCAGCTGTTACCACAGGGCTTCCCAATCCTGGCTTCAAAGAACCCGCTGTACGACTTGATTCTCATTTCTGACACATAGATGATAGATATTGACTTAGTATTTTTCTTTCATGTTTTTTATCGCTACCTTTAATGGTTGTGTTTAAAGTAAGTCGAATGGTATAACATTCTAAGGGTAGAGTGAGGGTAGTGAAAAGTTGAATTGTGGATCAAATTAATTTTATGATTAAGGGATTGTACTTTGAAAACTATAAAATAGAATAATGATAAAATATAAAACAAATAAATTTGGATGTTTTACTTAAAAAAATAGACAAAAAAATTTAATAAAAAGACCCTATCGGTCACAGTTTCATACAAAAAATATTAAAAAATTGGTTTCACTGATCAATTTCATTGATTTGTTTCACTTGTCAATTTCACTGATCGGTTTCCCTGTCCAGTTTCAATTATCAATTTCACCTGATCAATTTTACTAATCAGTTACACTGATCAGTTTCATATATCAGTTTCACTTATCGGTTTCACCTGATCTATTTTACCAGATCTATTTCACCAGATCAGTTTCAACTGACTAGTGTGACAGAAAAACAGATAATTTTAAAGGGATAAGGTCAGATAGTATTTATATATTTATCTTTCCTAGTTCTAGTGTGATGAAGAACATTATCCCAGAGATTAAGGGTTTGGTGGAAATTCCAGCATGTTGATGCTCAGTCCAATTTAACTCAAGAGTTATATGTATTTTTTGATAGTGATCTCTTAAAATTTTATGTCTTACATCAAAATGTTTTGTTTTAGATTTATAAATTTGATTCCTAGAAATGTTAATAGCACTTTTATTGTCACAATTTATAGGGATATGTCTAAATTGAAATCTGTAGTCTAATAAAGCGTGTTTCATCCATAAAATTTGTACACAACAACTACCAATAGAAATGTACTCTTCTTCAGCAGATGGTAATGAAACCAAATTTTTCTTTTTACTAAACCATGAAATTAGAGTCATTGCCAAAAAATGACATGTTCTACAAGTGATATTCCTATCTAATTTACACACACCAATGTCAGCATCAAAATAACTGACCAAATAAAATTGTTTTCTTTGTAGGTAGAACAATCCATAATTAGTTGTATAATGGTGGTATATGAAAACTCTTTTAAAATAATTTAAATGATACTATTTTTGTTTTGATTGAAATATTTCACACATTCATAAACAAAAAATTATTTCTATCTTACTACAAGTTATGTAAAATAAACTCCCAATCATTCCACTATAAGAAATTTGATCAACATATTTTACATTTTAATCCAGATCCAGCTTACATGTTCAACTCTGAGATCTTTTAAACTCTTAATGAAATAAAATAAATATAATTTCAAAATATATTTAGTTTATTTATATTTATTTATAATAATACCTTCTTTGTTTGGAAATATTTTAAATCTAATAAAATATTTATGTTTACCCATTAAAATAATTTCAATCTCACTTTGCATCATTTTTAAAGAACCATATCATGAAAAAAATTTAGATGATCAAAAAATAATATCATCTACATATATTATATCTATTAAAACACCTTTAGAAATTATTTTTATAAATAATGTACCATATGCAAGTCCTTTTATAAAACCATTAGAAATAATAAACTTACTCAACCTATCAAACCAAGATCTTGGAAGTTGTTTCAAACCATATAAATCATTAGATAATTTGAAAACACTATCTGGAAAATTTGAATTTGAAAAACTGGGGGTTGTTAAACAAAAACATCCCTAATTATATAACCATTTAAGAATGAACTTTTAACATCCATTTCATAATGATTGAATTATAAGTGTCCTTCATAGTAAAGTAATAATTTAATGGATTCATTCCTATCTACTGGTGCAAAGGTATCCTCATAATCAATTCTATCTACTTGATAATTGCATTGTGTAACAAATATATCTTTGTTTCTAATTAATTTTTCAGATTCATTCACTTTATTCCAAAACACCCGTTTAGTTCCTATGTTCTTTATATCTTTTGGTCCATCAAACACCTTCCAAACAATATTTATCTCAAATTGATTATGATCTTATTGAATAGTCATCATCCAAAATATCATCATTGATTGCATTATTGATACTTTTAGGTTCATGTTTTGAAAAAATGATTTACATTCAACCCGATTTCTCAAAGAATCTCTAGTTTGTGTTCCTCTATCTATATCTCAAACTAAAACATCTAATGGATTGTTTTTGAGGGTCCTAGTTGATCTAGTAAAAGTAGGTCTTGTTATTTCAGGTTAATTACATGGTTTTGGTTTATTATGGGTAGATTCTTGAGAAATTACATAACATGCTGTTTTAATAGGTTTCTTTATAGGATGATCTGAGGGTTTATCATTATTGGCTAGATATGAAATATCCTCTTCTAGATTTCCTAGTGAGTTTTTAGTTTCTTGTGGATAGGTTTCATCAAACTTGACATGTACAGATTCTTCTACACAGGTAGATCTTTTATTAAAGACTCTATAATCATTTCATGATGTTGAATATCCAAGAAATATTCCATCGTCACTTTTTGAGGAAAGTTTATATAGTTATCTTTAGTGTTTAGCATATAAACATTACATAAAATTAATTTAAAATAATTTATCTTTGGTTTCATATTATTCCATAACTCATAATGAGGTTTCTTTAGTATGGGTCTAATTAAGACTCTATTTGTTATATAAAAAGCTATATTAACAACTTCAGTCCAAAAATAAATTGGTAGATAATATTCATTGATCATAATTTGGGAATTTCATGTAATTTTCTATTTCTCCTTTATACTACACAAGTTGTTTTAGGTGTCATAGAGTAATAGAAGTTATGCATATATTCATTTTGTGATAAAGAAGATTCAATGTATTTATTTTCTACCTCACGACCACGATCACTTCTTAAGAATTTAATTATAAGACCACTAAGAATTTATATAGTCTTAGAATACTTGGTTAAATGAGAGAAAGATTCACTTTTCTGAGTTAAGAAAATGGTCTATGTATACCTAGAAAAGTCATCTATAAGAACATAAACATTGTTCATCTCATTGATACTTGAAAATTTAGATTTCCCAAACAAGTCCATCTGAACAAACATGAGAGGTTGAGATGTTGTAACTTCTTTCTTTGGTTTGAAATGGAGTTTATTATTCATTTATTTTTGACAAGTTTTTAACACTCTGTTGTATGGAAACTCTAGTGTGTGTAGGTGTTTAACTAGGGCATTTTTGGTCAATTTATTAAGGGATTGTACATTACAATGTCCTAGTCTTCTATACTAGATCCAAGACTCCTTTTGAAAGGCACTTAGACAATAAAAATTCTGTGATGCTAATGTGTCTATGTTTACATCATATATAGTATCATTTATATGTGTAGTAAATACTAAGTTATTTTTGGATTAAATAACATGGAATTAATCATATTTAAATTTAACATTAAATCCATCATCACATTGTTGAGATATTCTAAAAAAGTGATTCATTATTCCATTAACATAAATTACTTTAGAAATTGAAATACAGTAAGGGTTACCATTCTGGCCTAAGCCAACAATTTTTCCTTTACCATTGTCACTAATGTGACATGTCCTCCATCAATAATAATGAGATTCTTGAAGCCTAAGTAATCTCCAATCATGTGTCTAGAACAACCACTGTCCCTGTACCAAAATTTTGTATAGGAAATATTTAGGCAATTTACCTAAAAAAAATTCATCCATGAAACAATTTGGGTACCCATATTAGTCTAGGTATAGAAACCTTAGTAAGAAAATATTTAGGAACCCACCAATGTGCTATGGGTTACCTATATGTATAATATAAGGTATCTGAAAAATAAACGTTTTTGGTACATAAAAAAATTATGCAGTAAAATATTTTGCAGAACTAGAAGTTGCAGTAAAATCATGATTTTTGGGCAGAGAAGTAGATTTTACAGATTTAGTCATAAAATGTGTTTTTGGAAAATATATTTGTCTAGGATGATAGCCAATTCAACAATATTAATTAAGATCTATCTTTTTTACCACGAATTTTACTATTATTGTTTTCCGAATTGGTAATATTTTATAGATATTTGTTCAATTTCTCATTAGATATTATTAATTTATTGTTTTCTTTGAGATGTTCTACATTATTTTCCTTTTAAGTAGTATGTTCAAACATAATAGTTAATGTAAGAGCATACTTATTCTTATTTATATTTCATTAGATGTATATTCCAGCCCAATACAATATTAAAATAGTTCATATTTTTCATATTCTCATACTCACATTAATTTTTATAATAATAAAAACTATTTAAAGATGAATATAAAGTATCCTCAGATGTGTTTTTCATAAAACACATATTTTCCATGTCATCATTCTCATCAAGAGACGATTCTTATTCATTGGAGCTATCCTCATAGGCACTCTAGGTGGCCTACATAGCTCTGTTATTATTATTTTCCTTGTATTCTAACATGTTTTTTTTATTTTATCATTGGATAGTCATCTTTGACATGTCCTCTCCTCTTGAATTAGCAATAGACAATATTCTTTGATTTGTCTTTTATTTTCTAGTCCCTTTTTTTGTTCCCCTTGTTATTATATCATCCATTATAAATAGGCTTCCTAAAAAATTCTTCTATTTATAGAATATATTGAATCTTCTAGATAGTTGGTCAATTTTATCATCACTATCTCAAACAGATTATTCACTATATGTGCTCTCAATAACAGTTTGAGCTTTTTCATTGTCTTTGATTTTGGAAGTGGTAGTCTTGAAGGCTATAAATTTTTTTTCCTCTTTCTCCTCATGATTCACCTTTACTTATTATTCATACTTCATTAATTTTCCAATTAATTACTTCAATGGAAGTTTATCAATGTCACATGATTCTCTTATGGATACAAATATCCCTCTCCATCTCTCTAGTAAGAATTGTATAATCCTCATGATCTATACCTTTTCTCTGACAACTCTTCCTAATGAAATCATGGGGTTCACAATTTAATTGGGCCTATGATACATATGATAAATATATTCACTAGGATTCATTCTAAAGTTATCATATTTAATAGTATAAGTATTTAATCTCATCCCTGTAACATTTGTTTTTCTCTCATGGGAAACAAACAATGTGTCCAAAATCTCAGGTGCAGTTTTACAGGAAGAAATGAGAATAAATTATTCATCTCATAGTGCACAGTATAAAGAATTAATTTCTTTATAGTTATTGTTATAGACAATCTTTTTAGCATCATCCAATGCATTTCTATGAGTTTTATGGATTTTATATTTACATTTAATAGATGTTTAGATTTCAAATCCCATGCTTTCTAAATGTATTTTCATTTTCAGAATCCACCGAGAATAATTTGTTCCATTTAAAAAATGTGTTATATAAATTGAATATCCTTCTAATTAGTTTATATAATTTTTAAAATGATTTCAATGATATAGAAATTTAGAAATAACATAAATTTTATTATCTTTAAAATACAAAAAAAATCACTATTGAAATTATTTGAAAAAGAATTGTAAACAAGAAAATTTTCTAAATCCTCTGATACGAGAAGTTTTTTAGAGTTGATTACTCAAGAGGGGGTGAATTGAGTATCAATAATTTTTTTAAAAAAAACTGGCTCATTAAGAATTTTCCATAATAAAAATATAATATAAGTCAGTTTATAGTGAAGTTATTAGTGTCCTGAATGTTCAAATACATTCTCAAAATATTGATTAGTTCTTAACTATACTAATCTAAAATATTAATACATATTTTGAAACTAACATACTGGTTCAAAAAATTTATAAACACATTCTAAACTAACTATCAATGATAATTTTTTTTGAAATATGTTATAAAAATAGAGTAAAAACAAAAAGATAAAAACACAATGGATATAAATAAGAAATTTAGTCTCAAGATGATACACAGTCCTCTCAACTTGGTGATAACCTATCACCAACAAGTTTAAATTAATAAACATGTTTTTATCCACACCATATATTGTGGTTAATAATAACACACCAAGCTTTCCAGGTCACACTTGACCTCTACCATAGTTCTTAATGAGAAAACAACAAACATGACAAACTTACCTTCTTCAACAGTTCTTTGTGGGTTACAAAGTATAAATAGAGTGAGAGTTTGAGGATATCATGTATCCACCAGTTTTTCACAGTAGTCAGTGTGTGTAAGAGATATATCCAAACCGAGATTAGAAATGTAAATAAAATAACAATAAAGCACTAAGGACATAGATAAAAGGTTTATAAGTATCTGTGTGTTATGTAGAGAAACTCTAGACTCGTTTGATGTAGTGGAGTTGAATTTTGAGTCCTTATATAAACGTTGAATCCAAAATTAAGTGTTTTAGCCTCTATGTTATAGATTCCATGGGTATGAAATGTTCAGCTTCTTATTCGAAATGTGTTAAAGACATCTCAATAGGATTTTCATCACTTCATGATCTCCCTATATGTTCATCATTTTTTGGATATTTGGTTTTTACGTATGCTCAAGAATTGTTGGTGCTTTTTTGCACTTTTTCACATTCTTTTTACTATTATGTATATTATCATCATGAATGATCCAACTTGTAATTATTTTATACTTTTAGGTCTAGAAGATAGGATGTTCTCCCCATGAGCATGTACCTCATACTATCCTCTGAATATCCTACAGACAACATTAAATAATGTCAAAATCATTATTATTTTTTAAATATGACCCTTAGATATTAATTTTAATAATGAAATTAAAAATATTCTTTTAAGACTATCAGTTAGTCATAAGTATCGGTGAGTCATTGGCATCAGTCTGTCATCATCAGTCTGCCAGCATTGGTATTTCTACATCGGTGACTCTCTATATTTTTGAGTCATTCCCATCGGTATCAGTGAATCTATGCGTTGATGAGTCATTTTTGTTACCTGTCTTGAGGGAATTAGTGAGTCATCATTGATGACTCATTTTGAACTATCAGGGTGTCATCCATTGGTGTCTTGTCCATCGGTAAGTCATTTGAATTAATGTTTCCTCGCCCATCAGTGAGACATCCATCGGTGAGTCTCTTGAGATATCATTGTGACCAATCATTGATGAATTGTCAATCAGTGTGAAGTTTGTTTTATCAGTGAGTCCTCCATCGGTGTCCTCTTTATTCTATGATTCCTCATCTGTGATTCAACCATCTGTGACTCCTTAAACCAATTGATGTCAGGGACTCTAAAAAACATAAAAAGTGTTCTGTATTATACATAACAATAGAAAATTAAGTGATATTTATAATTACATGTAAATATACACTAGTAAATATATTGAAGCATAAATATCCATATTTTATTGACTTATTTAAATGTATTATACTATGTAACATAATTTATTTATTTATAAATATTCATTAACATGACTAACATAAGTTATAACTTAATTTTTGAATTATCATGATTTGTAAAATAGCATGAGTTGGGATTATTTCAACCAATATCTCCCAAAGTGTTCAAAAAATACCATAAAAGTATAAAATAACAAATATAGGATCTATAATTAAAACAATTTGATTTTCATTTGATTTTATTTATTTTATAAATACATTATGAATTATCCAATACATTTAATATGGTTTAAGGTTTTTAATCCTCTCTTTAGGAGTATGAAACAACTAAAAATCAAAAATGGAATTATTTTATTATGTTCAACCCATAACCTTATAAAACAATGCAATCAATCCTATTTCATGGAATCCATGAAAAAACAATCAGATGGTTTGTGTTTTTGAATAATTTATTTTGTACAGTCCAAAACAAAAATAATAACAATATCCCCTTCATTACCTTTATAATCCCACCCACGATCACATTTCATTTCCCAAAATCTCATTAGATCATGTCCAACCTCTTCCCTACACTACAAATAGTCCTCCCATGATGCCCCAATCTCTTAATAATCCCCTCCCAATCATTTGGAGACACACTCTAATATAAAGGAACATAGTCTTCCACTATCATCTTTTATCAAGAACTCCATTATGCTATGTTTTTTTAAATTTCATATAATTATAATGGAAATAATATTCCATATTATATTTAATTTTATATTGATTTATAAATTTGTTATAGATTTCTTTAAATCTCTTTAAACCTCCCACGATCCATTATGTACAATCGTTACCATGCTGAAATTTTGTAAGGATTATATTATGTATTCATGTATATTCATTAACTTATGTATTCTATTTCCAAATTAATATTTTTGGGATTTTATTTTTCATATACCTATTACATCCCATTTTATATAGAAAACAATTTTATTCCTTTTTAAATATCATCAAATATTTTTTGAATTTTTATGTAATGACTTAATGCTTCATAAATTTCACCATGATTTCCCATGACAAAATAATTGTTTTGTTAATACAATACCCTATGTTATATAAAGGATATTCACTTTTTTCACATATACATGTTTATTAGGGACATTAATATATGTATTTAACATTTCCATATCTAGTAATAAATTATATTGTTGAATGCATCCATGTTCTATGATCTATGATTAACACCTAAGAAAGAGAATGAAATGATTATGATGGGTTCATCCATATTGCACTCCAATGCAGTGGGTAAAGTCCTGTATCATGACACATCATGTTGGTATAGGGGTGTACCAAATTCCATTACGGAACCCTGTACACCATGTGGTTTTGGAGGTTTATCCTTGCCCTATGTTTGTGATTCTTTCTTTATGATGTTTCCACATTTACCATGTAATAATTGTCATGTTATAACATTCAATTTTTATGTTCTTTTTATCCCCCATTGATATGTCTATTATCTAAAATATATATTTTTATCCCCATTATTCCTTTTTTATAACCTTACCAGGGTTTATAGCACACCCATTTATTCAATTTTCCCTAGGATATCTGATGATATTTTATGTTTGATGCAGTATTTAGAGCATTATAAAGATGTTTCTAGTAAACCATGTTAAGGATGTTTTTGATAATGTAATTTTATTCCATTATCAAGATGTTATGATTTGTAAATAATTCCCAAAGACACTATAATTATCAATATTTTTGGTAATATTATGTGCTTTTTATGTAATAAATCATGTGTTAATATGTAATAAATAAAAGGGCTTTTATACTCATATGTCCCTTGTACTATATTTTTTATAGATACATGAAATGATCATGAATATCATTTTTGTATATATGTTTTATTTATATTCCATGTATAGTTTATTTATCTTGTATGATATAGAATTATTATTGTGTTTATACTTTTTTATTATTATATCCTTAACTACTCAACACTCTAGCTCAAGAGGGAATATACTTCCCATAGAAACACTCTAGACCTTCACTTTCTGCCTGTGTAATATGAGGTGGGGTGCATGAGGTAATTTTTTCAACCATCCCAGGGCACCGTATAGTGGATTTTAGGGAGGGACACTACAATTTGGTCTCATATTATATTTTTTCTTTTTATTAATTTTTGTGTATTAGACAAGAGACTACCATAACACCCTGAAATTCTAAAATAAAACATTTTTTTCGATATCATGTATGAAATGAAACACCAAGTGTGTGGGGGAATATAATATCCTGAAAATTTACAATATAACTACAATTTAAAATAAATTGAATCTATTTTATTTCTCGGTATTCACGCAATGCCTTATTATAATGCATTAAATGCAACCAAGACTTTATTTGAATGCTTACATTTCATACATGACCAAGTTTTACTGAACAACGATATTTTTTCAAATATTTTATTAATATAATAGATATTTTAGGGAAATTAAGGTAGAGTCTATGAATATGATTAACTATTTTATGAAAGTATATTTTTTACACAAATAGAAGATTAATTTCATGGTTACCAATTATTTAGAAATTTAAATATAATGTAATTAAATATAAAAGAAATGTTTTTATGTTAAAAAAGGTGTCATATCATAATAAAATAAATTATTTACAAAAGGTAATGATATTAAAAAAATAAATATATATTATATTTAAAAAAATTTATATTCATAAAATAAATTCTATAGTCAGAAGATTAAAAAAAACATATATTATGCATAAAATCGTATATTTTTCTAAAGGAAAAATTATAGCCTTATAATGGAGAACATATTTTATGTTTAATTTCTAAAAAATTTATAAAATTTATTTCGAAATAAAAATAATTTTTAAATGTGTAAAACCAAAATAAGATTAGTGTGAATGTTTTTTCGAGGAAGATTCATTTTTTGATGAATAACGAAAAGAACTGAATTTTAATTCAAGACATCATTTTCATATAATTTATTTATAATGATAGATTATATTATTTATTTCAACAAAAATTTAATTAAATAAATTTTTTATCAATTAATAAAAATTATGACATTTCAATCCATTTATCCTGAAAATTTTATAATAAAACATCTAAAACTGTTGAACATTTTTACTTTAAAACCCTTCTTTGTCCTTCTGTATACCAGATTGATATTAAATTCATTTTAGACACTTCTGGGAATAGAATTTGGAAAATTTGATTCCATATTTGGAAAATTAAAAATTTTTAATTTCAATTATATTGAATTTAATTCTACACTAATAATTTTTTTGAAGGTAATTAAAATAAATTACAGTGATCAGTTGGAAAACTAGCCTAATAAGGGAGTAAACCTTAATCCTAATGACCAAAATAATCAATAATCTTTTTAAAAATACATCTTATGTTAATATTTCAACCCTATAGTCCATATTATAAATTTTGATCCATTATTTTATCCATATTAATTGGGTGAAATGTGGGTGTAATTCCATTTTTGAAAATTTACATGAATGAAACTCCTCTTACACTATAAAATTCCACTCACCCCTCCCACCTATTAACACTTATCAGACCATTTTTATCACCCATAATATAAATAAATATTTTTCAAAAATACCTACCATAATTATATATTCCTCTTAATTATAATAAATTAAACTAATAAACCCCTTTGGTGAAAAACGAAAAGAGTTTCCTTAAAAAGATGTAACATTCATCAACATGCATTTTTTACATTGTTTACTTATCCACACCCTTCATTCCACATTATATAATAATGATATAATGAAATAATTATAATAAATATGATGAGTTGATTCTATAATAATTGTTTTTCCTACACCTAAACACACTTCCATTAAATGGGTAAAAATCATAGTTTCTGTGTACGTTGAACTACAGCCTCGCAAAACGATGTCTTTCATTTTTCATTTACCACCTATCATGGTTTGGAATAATGATGGAAAACTTGTCTATATATTATATATATGATTTTTTTGTTTTATATATATTTATTCATCTGATATCAATCAGATTCATTAATTATTTCCCCTTTTTATAAGTATAAAAATATCTTTTGTGGACGTGTGGACTACCAACACTCAAAATAATGTGATTCGTTCACACTATACATGGAATTTATAAAGGATGATTTTAATAATAATATGTCACATATATTAAAAAATATGTTATTATATTTATAAAATATATATATCATTTACTTTTCATAATTTTACATATGAGAAGGAAAAGGAAGTTGCATTTATGCATATATATGACATACCGACTCAATGAACAATGCATTTCATTTCATATCTTTATATAATATATAATATTCTATATAAATATATTATAAATATATTTTATAATTATTTTTGGTTTTACTTTCATAATATTATGAAATAATGATGGATTTTTTAAGAAGAAAAACAATAAGGCAAGACATAATTGAAATATTAGGCAATTAACACTCGAAATAGTGAAAATAATGACTGATTATTAACAAAATGGTAGTGAGTTATTATAAAATTATAATATATTTTATTATAAATATTTTTATGGTTATTTAATAAGTTATTTATTTTCCTAAAACCATTATACAAGACTTTAATGGACTTTCAATTGAAGGGAAACGTAAGGTGTGGTATTTTTGACACACTTTTTACATCTTTGAGATAAATGTCATATTCATCACATACTTCTTTTTTATGGTGTTTATAATTACAATTTTGATATATTATGTCATGAATTATATAATATTGTTGATATTTGGGTTTCAATTTGAATTAAATAATCTATGAGTATTTCAATAAAAATTTTAAAAGCATTAAATAAATTCATAACCTGATTCATTTTCATTATGTTATATTACTTCCCCATGGTCATTAATATTCTAATATTAAGTGTGTAAAAAATTGTCATTATATACTATTTTATTTAGAAAAATTTATGTTGACTTACATTTTATAAAAATAATAAATTTATTTATTTATTCTAACTAAATATTTATGATCATTTTAGCTACTTATTTTTCAATCTCATTCTAATCGAGATTTTCCATTCTTGAAATTACCTGAAAGGAATTTATATGATAATTATTATATAAATCCTTTTATTTTTACCTCATATAGTCATTCATTACATTTTTAAGTGATATTACCTTTTTCCACTATTTGGGAGTCAAAATGTTTTAGAAAATGTTTACAAGAAACCCTGATGTCATTTCTTTCAGTAGTCAGAGTATTCTTTTTCATCTAAAAAATCCATTTTTAAAATTGTTTTAAATATTTTTTAACCATTCCAAAATGATTAATTTTTTTTTTCCATTTTACCTTTTTCAAAATTTTTATGGAATATTTTTTTTTTCATTTTCTTAACATGACACTTCTATAAACTTTTTACCATTGAAAAAGAATGGTCTCTTTAAATTTTATGGTAAGTACTTATTTCACAGTCCTCATTTATCTAAAGATTATGTTTCATGTTTAAAATATTAATTCTTATTTAAATTGAATTTAAAAGTAATTTTGAATGAAATTTATTTTCATAATTGTTTTAGAAATAAAAAAATATTTTCCTCAAGAACAATTCTAAAAGGGCATTTTATAGTATAATTATTCATAAAAAAACATGTTATTTTTAATAAACTAAGGATATTTTTTATTGATAACATCTATATTCATCCTCTGAATGGGTTTTGATTGATTTGTTGAAAGATAATATCGACATTTACTTCCTAGATTCATTGTTGTGATCCCTGTGAAATATTAAATTTCCTATTAACATTAAACATTGAATTTACTAGAATTATTCACATAATTTGTCATAGATATATTAATTTCCTAAATTTTATACCATTTTTACATATGGTTTTAATGTTAATGTTGATTTAATTTAATTATGAAATATTGATAATTCTATATCCATTAGTAAATATGGATATTGAATAAGGAACATTGTTTTTCAATTAAATAGATTATTCTATATGTGAGGAATACTTTGGACATGAAAGACAAGGGTTGAGGATCCTTTAATGTAAAACCAATGATGCATTATTAGTCTCATGAGATGAAATTAGTTGGAAACAAACCTATCAAGTATATTTCCATGTAGAATATTTGTGTTTCTACCCATAGAGTTTAATTGTCTTTTAAATGGTCTTGAAATTTGTATAATAATACATTTAATAAAAGGTATTGAATGTAAAGGTATCATGTGTGGGGAAAACATTATTTTTGATAATTATGAATTTCCATCATTTTCATTCAGTATTTATTATTCATGATATTTTAATTATGATCAAGTATATCGATGTATCTCATTCTCAGTTTATTTATTAAATGTCATGTGTTTTCAGTTTCATACCTTTCCATATTGATTATTTACCCAATTATTTAATTAGAATGTTTTTCTAGTTTTTTACCTTTTCATATTATTTATGAACTTCCATCTTAATTTGTTGATTTCCTGGCATGTGTCATTAGTTATTTTCCTTTACTTATTGATAATTATCAATGATTCATTACTTCTTCCATTATATGTACCCTTAATTAGTAGTTTACGTCAACATTATTTTGTATCATTTCTACTAGGAAAATTAGAAGTGTCTTAATAATTAAATAAAAGAATATATGATATTGAATAAAATTATTATCATCGAAAAAAATTATGATTTAATTTATATATTCTTTTTTTATTGGACTAATTTATATAACGAGTTTATGAGGACCACTATACCATTTATTCCATTGGTATATGATTTACTTGTACTTTATGACATTGTAATGGTAGCATGACATAGACTATGGGCTGTTGGGGCTAATTCTATATGATTAGGATTTAACAGAATTTGGTGATGCTCTAATTCCTTGGTGTAGTTAATCAACCTATAGGGGAACTAAAATTACCTGGAATAAGTTATTATGTATTTGGTTTTTGTCTGTTATGGTTGTGTTGATTTCACTATTGGGTGACACAGATGTTTTTTGATGTCATTATTTTTTATATTGTTATTAATATGGATTTGATTTTTCCTATACTAGAATGAAAATAATCCATACACTCAATCATCATACTGGGCACTTTATGATACACATTTCATGAATTATTCCATGATATATATATATAAATATTATGTCATGAATTTGTTATATTTAATTTTCTTATTTTTTCTTACTTGGTTGATATAAATTTAAATGTGATAATTAGTTTTTCATATTTGAAATAATTAGATTAATTAAAGTTATTAAATCAATATAAATTGTGTTTTCCTATATATATTAACAACAGAATATTAATAATCCCGTTATACCACATTCCATAAATGAACAAATAGTTCAACAGACTTATATAATAGCTGATTGGATTGAAAAATTCCAATTTAAAATTTTCAAGTGATAATTTCCATAAATTTTTAATTTTAGTTCATTTATTAAAATAAATACACCAGACTTGGTACATCCTTATACTAGAGGTAGAGTATAGATCACAGTTTCATGACATGCTAATTCCAACTTCTAAAGAATATGGTCCTTTAGAATATTAAGAATGGTGACACTTCTAATATTATTAAGATATCTATATATATGAAAATTATAATAAACATAAATTAATTATTGTTTCCAGATGATGTGGTTACTAGTAAATGGGATTATCATTTAAAACTATGTTGTTTTCCTATATGGCTTGTAATTTACACTACATCTAAAAGAACCTCTATTGTATTGTATTGGACCTTGACACTGACTTGAACATAGTAGTGTGATATATGATTTTCTCCTATAGTCTTTCACAATTTTACCCACCACCTAGAACTCTATTTAGGAGTAGTATGGGAGGTGTGACTTATTATTTGAAGGATTCAAATTATTCCTTCATTTTCCTTCAATTTCATGTCTTCTAATATTGATTATATTCTATGGAATGATTTTGAAAAATATATAACTTTTCAACAAAACATCCTCATTTCTTACTCTATGCTATTGGAACTGATCACGATCAAGATGTGGTGGGACCTATGACACAAGAAATACAACAAATATTTTATTGAGGCACCAACATTAGATCATCTAATTGGAACTGGTGCTTAGTTACATTATAATTTTTCCTAATTTATTAAATTCATACAGGGTGGTCCATGAACATCCCCTTAAATGGTTGATATGACATGATATTTCTAGTATAATCAACCTCCCTCCTTTTAGGTGATGAAAAATCATGGGCTTGTGAATCATGGCTAGATGCCTTGGGGTCTATATTTGAGTTTTGGATATTCCTCTATAGAGGCTGTTCAATAATTCTACCTATGTTCTTCTCAATTATGCTAAATATTGGTTGGATGTCATTACCAAGTCAAGACATATTATGGGAATGGTCTGGGATGGCATCCAAATAGCATTTTATATTACTTTTTCTTCTAGACATTGAAACCAGACCATTCATTAGAGTTTAAAAACCTACAATATGGTGTAATGCTGGTGATGGATTGTTTACCTCGTATCACCAAGCTCCATTTTTTTCTAACGACACATACTAGTGGGAAAGATGATGAATATATGACACATTTAGGATTGGATTTTATATGACATACGATCATAGGTGAATGTTTTATGGATGACTAAAAATTTATAGATTGTGAAACAAGCCCTCAACACAGAGAAGAACCTCATAGAAGGTGAAATTGTGATATTGGATGGTTCATCTTCTAGATAAAGATATTTTTTACCCAATGATAATATTATTTTTTAGGGTACACATGTGAGTAGTTACAACAAGATTACATTCAACAAAAACTATAAAGTGTTTCAACAGTATTAAAGGGCATGGCATAAAAAGCCTTAGTGTATGAGGAACATTTTTTATAGGTTAGCATGTGTCTATATGGATCATAGACAATATTTCTACCAAAAATTCTCACCCATGTCCAATGTGAATGTATGTTTGCTGACACCATTATCAATTATAGGATTATTGGCTTTTCATTAGGCTAAGAGTCAGTCTAATTTTGGCAGATCATGCTGAGGGGGAGGTCGTGGTTGGGGTAGTTTGACATATGATGTTAAATGTCAACAATGTGGACCTACATAGATCAATTATGTTATGTATCAAGGATGTTATTTGATCCATATCTATGAATTTCATACTATTTCCAAGGAACATGGCCTAATGACTTCTACTATATGAGGTATAATTTGGCTGACCCCATATTTAGTTTTTTAACTATTTGATATTAGTGCATCACACTCCCATATATCTGCTACTATTTTAGAATGTAAGGACCTAGAAATAGAGTATATGTGGGGAATCAGGACTCTCAATCCCATTAGGTATCCAATAACTCTGCATAAAAAAGTTAAAGGAGTTCACCCTTGGGATTAGTGGTTATCATTTAGTGTGGTGTTTGTTTATCATTGAGATGACTAGTTCAATGTTATTATCTGTATAAAATGACTAGTACCTTATCATGTCAATATTTATTTTTTGTTCTATAGGGTGTATTTTACATCACTTGAAGATATAATGTGCATAAAGGGTGAATGGGATAACCAAGAGTGTCAAGCTGTATTGGACCGTACTAGGTTGGGAAGGGTGATAGACTAGATGGATAATAACTTTTTGACTGATCATGGAATGTGGATTGTGTAATTCCCATATATCATGGATCGTTTCAAGGACATATCTATTAACAATTTCATAGGAATACATATTGTGTGATAGGTCGATTTCACCATCCAACTTCTGTTTGGTGCGACACTAATTCACATTCCTCCCTATAGGACAAGAACCATTGAACTTTAGGAACCGAATAATACGTCAGAAGACATATATGAAAAGGGATTCATATCACCCAATACCTCACCGAGGGGGGGGGGGGGGGTCAACAATACATTTATCTAAAAGGTGTAAGATACCCATAGGGGTTGACATAGATTATAGACGGTTGAACCTGATTATGGTAAATAATTAGTACCTATTTCCACAAAAGATGACCTCTTAAACTCATTCTAAACAGTGATTTTTTTTTTCTATGTTCGATTTGATGTCATGATACCACCATCATAGTGTTAGGGAATCGATCATAAAACCTATAGTTCATCGTAGTAGTAATGGATCGTGTGAGTATCTATTTATGTCACTTGGCCTTATGAACAAGCCATGTGTTTTCATATCCTTGAGGAATCAATATTTCCACTTGTACGTAGATTCATTTATGTGATTCATAGTGGTTGAGATAATGGTGTATTATCTCACTTTAAATGACCATTCCAACCATCTTGAGATTTTGTAGAATACATTGAAAAAAAATCAGCTCTATGACAATCTCTGAAAATGTAACTTTTAGAATGATATGGTTCACATATTTGGTAAGATCATTTTGTATGTAGGAATATCTATTGACCCAGAGATTTTGAGTGTCATAGATTCTCGAGGGCATCCCAATATTGTATTTGAAACATATATTTTTATTGTTGATAGAATATTACAAGTAATACAATCATGATTTCTCATTAATAGAAGCACCAATTAATGGATAGGCTATGAAATGTAGGAAATTAAAGTTGTTAGAATCTAATGACACATCCTTTTAGCTATGGAATGGGAGAATAACTATAGTATAAATCCAAATTCTACCACAGTTCAAATGAATCAATGTTTTTTATTGTGATCCTTTATGAATCGGGCTTGGATCAATTCATATGTAGGGTGATTGAATTTTGGCGTATGTGTTCTACCACTCGATACCTAATTAGTGGAACTACCCTATTAATGACATCGATCTAGATATTTTGGACCATTCTTTACACAATTTAAGGAATTATATATAGTGAAATAAGTTCATTGATTACACATATCAATAAATTCTCAAATACATCTCCACCAAAAATGAAATTTGTATGAGGTAGTGTTGGGGGGTATAATAACTGGATTCCATCGACTTTGATATTTCTTATAGAACCATAAATGGTTATGTAATATCTTATTACCTGATCTAGAAGACTAAGAAAAGGCCATCCAGGAAACCGTATGTGAGTGAGAGTTTATGGATTTGTTTTATCAGATTCCCCAAGATGTTTATGAATATCAGGTGAAGACTATTATGGTAGCACTATAAGTGAAGTCATTTCTTCTGGAATGGGTGAAGACGAGACATATATATGATCCTAATAGCCTCATCCTATGGTAGAGTCTATCATGTGAGAACCCACCACATGGAATAAATGTCTAAGGGAATGATACCCATATATACTGTGGGAATGTATTGGTTCTTTCTAATATATGTGAAGAGTTTATGTGGGAATATCAGGCATCTATTTTGGTATTTCATTCTCGGACTAAAATTATGTAACGTGACATATTCCATTATTTTTTTCTATGTTTTAATACCTAGATATTCAGCTTCACGAGGAGGTGTTACACCGATCATAAGTTGATGTTGGAGCACATTCATCCTATTGGACTTCTATATCCTCTATCCATTAATGAGTGTAAATGGAATGATGTATCCATGGATTTTGTGATAAGATTTCCAAGATCATGTCGAGGATATTATTCAATTTGGTTGATCATTGAATGGATGAAAAATAGGGCATACTTCATTATGATATGATAGAACTTCTAATTTTATGATATTTTTAAGATTTATATCTTGGATATTTTGGCCTCCATTGTTTTTCCTATTCCATCATATTGGAAAAACCTCCATATTAGATCATGGTTCTCAAAAAGGATATAGAATGCACATGATTCATATCTTCTCTGGATTACAATGTATCACCCTCAAGCCGAAGGGTAGATTGAGTGAACAATTTGGGTGATATATTAAATCCTCTAGGAATTCATCCTTGATTTTGTAAGTTTAGGGGAAAAACACAAACCTCTTGTCAAACCTTACAACAATAATAGTTTTCAAGTAACTGTTAATATTTTTCCTTATAAGGCCCATAATAGAAGGGAATTCAATTAAAATCTATGTTGGTTAGAGGTTGGTGAGGTTTAACTAATACGTATCATTTCATTAAATATATCTTAGAATAAGTAAATTTGATTAAAAAATGTACAGTTATAGATCAGTCCAAGAAAAATTGTTATACCAATCATCATTATTAACCTATAGAGTTTGGAGTGGGAGATAAATTCATTTGAGTAGTTCCTCCAAGATTAGAAAATAGATGGATCCGGAGATAGGGTATGTTATTTATTCGTTACGTCGGGATATTCGAGATCATGGTGAGTGTTGTTTTGGAAGTCTAGGGACTGTAGTTAACTCCAAGGAACCATGAAATTCACATTACCTTCCACATATCAAAGCGTTAGTTGTAACTTTCAAAACCATCCCATTCATTTATAATATGTATATTTAATTGGAGTTAGATTCACTCTATGAGGATAATTGAATATATATCAATTAATTTAGTAATAAGGCTCTTAGATGTGGTTTGTTTTATCTAGTGTGGGTGATATGGTAGTATAGAAATATACAATATGATACTTTGGAGTGAGAGGCTGATGAACATGTTTAGACCCCGAAACCATTCTCTAACAATGTATTATTACCCTCATAATGGAAACTCATGGTTTGGTTGTTTTATACAGGGTGGGTTTTATCATACTCCCTTTTCAGTGAGTCATGTTTTATTTTAGTTTTGGTTACACTCATAAATCACACCTAATGGTCGGTTGGTTCATTTCATGAATGGAGGTAGTAGATGGACCAGAACATAGATGAAAACCAAATATATTACATGTATTTAGATACCCAACTTGTAATAAATATGTGATGTGTATATAGATAGCCATATCCATTTCATGGCATGTGATTTATTTTCAATGGGAGTTAAATCATGATCAATACATGATGTGTAATTCATTTACATACCGTGAAAATTCCCATGCATGTTTTTTTAAATGAATAAGTGTTCATATTGATAGTTCTTATTTTTCACTAAAAAAAAGATGATTATTTTCAATGAATTCATCTGTTAAAATGATAGGGATCCCTCTTACTCCTCCTCCAAGGATCTGGTTTCCCATTGTTGATTGGGTTGGATTCATAAGAGTATTTTTTCCACTCCACTTTCTTCAATTAATCGTTTATCTTACTATATTTTTCAATATTTTGGTGGGAGCTCAAACAACCTATATATATTTTGTATCTCCAACTTCATTTTATCACATTGTAGATTCAGTAAATTTCCATCAAGGAATGAGTGGTCTCCAATAAACCTAAGGTAGGTGGTATGGTTCCTTTCCCTCAATTATAGTTTCTTTTATATCATGTGTAATTGTACCATGTGACGAACCATTATATTGACTCCTTTAAAATGTCTAATAACTTAAATTTATTGGTTCTCTATGCCTTTTATGGACCAAACTAGATGTGAATCAATTCCTTATTGCATTTCCTTAATTTGAGCCACACCAATCTGTGTTCCTTCCATTAATGTCTTGAATTCCCTTTCCATAAATTTCTAAATCACCTTCGAGGTGTGTTTAACATGCAATTAATACCTTAGTATGTGGAATGTACCATGGATAATTTTTATTCCATGAGTTAGTCCCCTACACATCATGAAAAAAAATTGAACTGCTGATTAAATGTGTTGGATCCTATTCTTAATTCCATAACTACAGTAGAAATAAATTAAATGAATTGAAAAAATTGATTAATGTGTACCAATTATAATTCCAAATTTAAATGGTATGTGTTATTTAAAGAAAACCCATAACATCATCCCTCGATGATGGAAATAAAAGGGATTCTATTTTTGGGTCCCCTGGAAGGGCTCTTCGTGATCAATAATTAGAAATTGTAAATGAGTTACATATATACTTGGGGTGATACATGGTATTCATTGGATGGGCTTACCATGAATTTTCTCGACCTCTATATGAGAGACCCTAAATCACTATGTGGTACAATATGGAATGTCTTGGTGGGTATCTTCGTATCCCATGCCAAGAGTGGTACTCAGTCCCCTATGTGATATTTCAAGGACATACTCAGAGGTTATCATCATTATAACAAGACCAATGTGATACATGGGATTCAATTTATCTATCTAACTCGATGAATTACTACATTTTCGATTATTTATTATGCCAATGGCGTGATACATGGTTTCCTTGATATGGATCTCCTTGAATTATCCCATGATGCCACTAATATAATTTCATTCTACGTCTTTCTATATAAATCCAAAAAAGATAATTCATTGAATTAATGGATGAGTCCACTAAGATAAATAAAATTCTCTGGAAAGGTCTATATCTTGATATTTATTTATAAAATTACATTATAATTAATTTAATCCTTTCATAGGTTATCATGGTTATAACAAACCTAGCATAGTTCAATTATGGTAGAAGTGGTCTCGTATCCTATGAGGAACATGTTCCAATTTATTTAATTTCTATTATATTTTTTATTATTTTGATATTGATCATTTTATATACAAAGACTATATTGATCTAGTTTCTATGCATAGTGTCCAAATAAGTATATCGTAGATCCATTTTTTAAACCTTTAGAACCATTGGATGTTTTAGGTTATAGGATTAGATAAATGGAATGTTCTTGCTATAAATGATTGATTATAAGTTCATGTATGGAGTACAAGAGAAGAATAATAGGCCTCTGTTCATAATAGAAGTAGTTATAATTTTGGAATATTTGTTATTTGGTTATATAATCTGCTATAAAAATCACCCCATTATCCCTTTTACCTTATTTTAAATTTCAACATGAAATGATCATCATCATTAATTTTATATCTATTAGTTATTCATCTTACAACTATTTTATATTAATCATTGATTATTTATCATTTTTATACAATGTATACTTGTTTGTTAAATCTTGTTTTGTTATCATTTACTATATCCTAATGTGATACACTCTAAATCCTAAGGGAATAGTCACCCCATGGAAATAGGATTATCCCACGATGCAAGTTGTCATCCTATATATTATAGGGCAGAACCATTTAGGCTATGTGGCCAACCATCTCGGGGAACCATAAAATGGATTCTAGAGTGGGATGATAAATATAAATCTCAAAACCCATAAAATGATTAACTATAAAATACAACTAATACTAACTTCATGAACAGTCAGAAATCGTACAATACGAGTACAAAATTATATTAGAATGTGATAAGGTCCAAATAAAATCCAACCAAAAACTATAAAGAAAAAGAACCAGAAATTAAGTGGGAACACATAGTTAAATTTTACCCCTAGAATAAACCCACGATTTCTAGCCAAAATATATTCTTCGTATACATTTAGTCTACCAAGAACACCATCACATTTTTGTTCATCTGTATATGATACCACCTGTATGATATGATCCCATGCATGGGTGGGTATAGAAATTCATATTAGGAAAGTCTAAAATAGCTATTCATAAAGACTCTATATTTATGGTCCTATCATCATTGGCATATTTCAATAGAGTAAATAATTAGATAATACAGATATAATCCATGTAGACACAAAATACTAAGGTAAGGTCAAACTTATACAACTAGCCTATGATTCCTTCTCAAAGATTCCATATAACAATTGTATTGAAGAAAACACTCTATGATTTACATAGAACATAAAGAGAAAATTCATTATGTTGTGCTTATTAGGTATCTCTATGAAAAGTATGCATTAAAAATTTAAGAGATAAATACACATATGGGGATCACACCTAAGGAAATGTGGTATAACAAAAATATAATCTAGATTAAGTCCCAATGTAAGTGGTGGATTCCCATGTTGTGTTGGTCTCAAAGATCATGATAACCTCAAATAGCGATGACGATGAGATATTATCTCACTATGGGCCATAAAGAGGGATGATAAGAACTCTATCTATGAAATATGCTCCTCATAGAATATCAATATCCTATACCCATGACTAAATTTCATAAGAAAACCACAATGAAAGGATCAAGGGAATATACCCGAATAAAATATGTCAATGATGAATTGATCAAGGGATTGAATCCATGGTTGAAGGAGTTCATAGAATATTCTTGATGTACAAAATTTGTCTCATCAATAGTGTGTCAGAAAATATATCTTGTTCCATTACCATGTTTGGGTCAATGTAATCCTATTCATTCCTATGTATTTTTTCATGCGACTGTCCATGTAATCATGGAGTACACATAGAGTAACCAGTTCAGGTCACATGATGCGTGAAATGTGCCAAAAAATTCTATAATATTTATCTTCTCTACTGAATTAGTATAGATTTACTAAGGGCACCACAAAACATGTATTATTTGATTACATGTCCTCTATAGTGGTAATTTGAATAACCCAAAGATCGTCATGTCATCATCTCATCTAATGTTCTTCCATGAATTTATTTATTCTTATATCACCAGTCTGGGTGGATCTAAGTGACTATTAATTTCAACCACATTTTCTCTAGAGTCAATCCATCTGAATCAAATAAGAAAGATAACATTCATGACCCTGGATAACTACACTTCAAAAACTACATAAATAACTATAATAAATTCCTAATAAATTATCATCGATAGTTTCTATCATCAACTTGAACCTAAATCTTCTTTATCACCCCATTTCACCACAAAATATCTATGAAATGATTGATTCATAAGTATTTGTTGAACCATTTTCCAAAGAGAATGGTGATGATGCACGAATAATGAAAATTGGAATAAATGCATGAAAAAACATTAGGAACGGACCTTGAAAAACATTATAATTGACCATGATTCATTGAAATTATAATGAATATCGAATATATATATTTAAGGAAAAAATTAAATCAAAATAAATAGTTTCTTATTACTTAAAACAATTTATATGGTCAATGGGATTCTATCTGGGTGGATTCCAGTGCTCTTCTCAATGTGATGAAGGAATTCCATTCCTTTAATCTACCTTCTTCCATGGTCATAATAGACACTAGAGTAATTAATAACTTTATAATAGGTGACTAAAATACCCCTAATCCATTTATTACCACATCTGTTAGTGAAAAAACATATTCATATTGGTGTGTCTTTTTTAATCACATTCAATGAAGGTAAAATAATATTATATTTTTTTAACTCTAGGAAGATTCCGGATGAGGCTCAGACAATTTTCTCTATCATGGGTAGTATTTAATCAAAATGCGTTGGGCTTATCTCAAAGGATTCCCTTGGATTAAATTATTTTAGAGTGTCCTAATTACCTTGTTTTTAGATTTTATTCTTATCTGAGAAATTTTGGACCTCGTACATTAATTTAATAAAACAAATGCTTTCAGTGTTTTTTATGAAAAAGGAACCCCTATCCCTATATAAATATAAATTTTTCGTAAAATAAACACAATATTGGAATCCATTATTTTTTAATGGATTTATATTAATAATATAAATATTTTAATAAAAAAATTATAGATAAAAATTTGTTGTGCATTTTGAGAAATCCTTGACAGATGAAACATCTACACTGTAGCCATTAGAGAGGTCCTTTGTTTTCACTGGACCACTCATTGACAATGCTCAATCTGTTGATGTACATCACAGAAAAAACTCCATGAGCACTATCCCTATACAACATTTTTATGAGGCCACCTAAGAAATCTGGTTATATCAAATATTATATATACGTTTATTATGTCACTGTTTAATTGAATAAAAATTAATAAATTTATTCATCAATTTATTAAATATATTGATGAATTTTTTTTTTAAAATAACTGATAATAACAAATATTATAGTGTGACTTAGATAAATCACACACTATGACCTCAACAGTTTCCTAAAATATTTGATATTATTCCCATTTCTTGAGTTATTCCACATTTTCATGAGAACTACCCACATGATAAAAAAACTTTATATCTTTGAAAAATAAAATTTTACCCATCAGGCCTCATAATAACTCCCATATCAATGGATATTATTGAAAATATTACTAGATATTTTTTTAAACATCACTTATTAAAACAGATATGTTATAAAATGAACCATGAACTATAGGAAAAGTATTTCACAATTATAAATAATGTATTTCCTAATGTTGTGAACCCTGTGACCTAAAAAAAAGTCCATTCCTAAAAAAATTATTATATCTATATTCAACCACACTACCCCATTGTTAACTTAACTATTTTCTGACACATTGGAAAGAGTTATTGTTCCCATACATCTCAAAATCCATGCATTTTTCTTCCACATAATAAATGATATAACCACAACAAAAAATTAACCCATTGAAAGATAAAGAGATTTCTTACATTAAAAAATAATAATATAATGAATGCATGGAAATAAAATGGGTATAATAGACTAATAAAATAGAATTCAATGACTTTTTATAAGGAACCTCGAGAAATAAAATGGGTTTCAAAAACTACCAAAAATTTAAAAATAATATCATAAAATAAATCAGGAAATACCTATGAAATTATAAAAAAATAATCAAATAAATGAAAAATGAAATTTAAAATATGAAACCTAACTCCAATAGAGATAAATCAATTTATTTTTCTGAAAATGAAACATAAATAAAATAACCTTATTAAACCATTTTGTATGTTTTGATGTAAAAGTCATGGTTTTGAGTTTCTTTTCAAAATTATAAATTTTCTAGAATAATGAAAAGAGAAACATTTTTGTAAATGGAATTTTTTTAAAATCTATTTTAATATGAATTTAAAATTGAAAATCTATTAAAATGTATTTTCATGATAAATTAATGTTCAGATAAGAAATTGTATAACTCAATTAAAATAGTTTGAGTTACGAAGTCCCTTACCTTTTCCCTTTATTTACAAGAATGTTATTTAACCTTTTTTAAGATAAAAATTAATATTATAATTAAATATTTCAAACCCTAATTCATATATATTAATACTTATTCTCTTTTTTAGTAATAATTCTATACATTTATCAAATTATTGTAATTTTATTTCAACATCAGGTATTGATAACTGTAATTGTTTATTATTATTTAAAAAATTTTATATCATTATACATAATTTTATATCATGTAATGTGTTGATATATGATTTTATATTATTTAATATATAACATATATTTATTTAAAATGATATAATTTATTTCTATAAGAGTTTTGATTATGTTAAAAAATTGATGAATTTTTATTTCGATAATTATTGTGAAAAAATGATACAATAATAACAAGTTGAAAAAAATATAATAAATAATGAAACTTTAAATAATAATAATTTGATGAATATATTATGGTAATATTATTTATCTTTTTTCCATATTCATTTATAATTTAATTTTATATTATTGTCCATAAAGGTTATTAAATTGGAAAAAACATTAACTTTCTTTAACCTGGGTTGGGACTATGGTTATGGGGTTGTTTTCTTAATAAAATGTTAACAAGAAAATAATAATTACAATATTTTTATTTTTTATAATGGTTAACACAATTTTTTGGTTCATTTAAATTTTATGAAAATATAGATGAAATACAAAAGAAATTTCATCATGGAGGTTGTAATCGACATGTTTGTATAAAATAACATTCTTATTTCTGGATACATAAGAGAGATGAAGATAGTTGTCAAATTTTTAAATTAGAATAATAACTGTAATTGATAATTTTGTTTACTTACCATTATCATGCTTAAAAAATCCATGAAGAAGGGAATTGAAAACAAATGACATCACATTATGGTGGAAGTAGTCCACAGGAGGTGCTAAAAATATTTTTCAGGTTCTCTATGTGGGTGAAAATGAATAACATAAGACTGTATAATTACTATAAAAATATTTTCTTATACTAATGATACAGAATTAATCATATTTATAGATTTATAATTTATTTTTAATAGTACTGTTAAGAATAAAAGAATAATAGGTGATCCCACTTACTTTTGAGAAATGATATTCCCATGGAAGTGTACATTAAATTGAAGATATTTTTACAATAATGAGTTACTATTAATTTATGTTTTTGGGAGACAGTTACAAATAGATTAAGTGGTTATATTTTAAAGGAATAATTATATGGGTAGTATTTATCTTTTAATTTTTTTGATGTGTCTTTTCTTAAGGAGAAATGGGGCACTTTTTGAATCATTCATCAATTAAGTATAATTACATGACACTTTTCCAAGGAAAATGTATCAATTGTTTCAAAATTATTGAGTCTGGGAGATATGTGGGTTTTCAAAGGAACAAAAATGTGTTTCTATTCTTGTTTATATAATGTTATATATTTTTTACAACTATATTTTTTATTTTACTTTTATACTTTATACCATGTATCATGATTTTAACTATGTGATTTCATGTTTTTTTTAACATAAAACAAAACATATATAAAAAATTTTGATGTGAAGGAACCCAATTTATCAATATATTTAACCAAAATAAAATCTTATTTTTTATATTATAACCTTTTATATTTAAAGAGATAATGGGTGGAAAAACTATTTTAGTGGAAACATACATTATAACAAATATTGATTCTTAATAATAATTAACAATGATTATCAATCAAATATAAGTTAATATATTACTTATGTGTTTATAAATATTGTTAAATTCATTATATAAATGAATTGATTTTATTTTTTTAAATTTAAATTCCATGATATTAATAAAACAAAAATTCCAATATATTTGTTTCCCAATTGTTGTGGTAATTAGCAATTACACTATAAAATAATAAATTTTAAAATGAATAAATAAAATTGGCCACATAAAAAAGAATATAAATTATTAAATTATATATAAGAATAAATTTATAAATTTATAAATACATAAATGTAAATTAATCTTCAAATTTGTCCATATAAGTCACGTAAGCCAATATTTTTTTAAAAAATATTATTTTTATGAAATGATATTAATTTTTATAAAAGAATTACCAATTTCACTGATTCTAATAAATTTAAAATAATTATTATTATTCAAAATTTATTTATTTATCAATAAAATAAATTAAACAACCATTTCAACTTGTTATAATTATTTAAAAAATAATGATCAGAATATATTTTTCATTAAAACACTCAAAAGGCTCAGTATAATTTCATAAAGTTAAAATGTTATTTTATAATTCATTCCCATAATTTATAATATTAATTTTTATTATAAATTTTTTTAAATTTTTTAAATATATTCATATAATAATGAAATTTAATAAATTCTATAGTATTAATAAAATTATTATTGTATATATTCACATGAAAATTAATTATTTCCGAAAAATATAATAAAATCATCAAAAGATAATTTTTCCTGAAAAATATAATAAATAAGGGAAATTTTAATAAATTTTCATTCTATTTTATACTGAATTAACAATATTATAAAGTCATAAAATATAATGGATGAAAATTTATTCTAACAAATCATTTTGTATATTATAAATATTATTTTATAATTAGTGGTAATAATAAATATATCAAACAAAAAAGTATCCATTATATAAAATATTGTTGAAGAAAAATGAATTATTTTATTATATTATTTCCAAAATTAATTTTTCAATATTTTTAGTGAATTTATTTATTTATCTAGATTTCATAATTTTTTTACTGCTATTTATAACATTTAATTATAATTCTAACTTATATAATTGTATAATTATTTATTTTTTACATTTCGAGTATTTCAATGATAATAGAATTAAGTTGAGGAAGAAAAGATCAGTTCATTATATAATTTGTTTTCCTTGAACTATATAATTTATTCTAAAATTAGATGGAATAATAAATAACAACAATTGGGTATATTTTTTTGTAAATAATTTAAAATTTGATTTCCAAAATTAAATTTCTAATAATAATTTACATGGAATACAATAATCACCCCATTAGATCATTTATTTGACAATAAAATTATCAAGGAAGTGACGTAATGATCTTATAAATTTTATTAGATATAGTAGAGTTCCTTGAATAAATTTAAAAAAAAGCACACCCAAAACACCCTATTGAAGTGAATGTATAACTAAAATATCATTACCCACTTATACAGTAGTTCTTTATTAAGTAATGAATTTTCCTACTCATTTTATATGATTCTGATGTATGTTATCAGAGATACTCTTTGAATTATGATGTTTACTTAGATAATACCCAAGTTAACCATGAAAAAAGAAACTAAATTCTAAATGGTAGTTTATGATGATCGCTATTTCCTTTTATACAATTATTAGATTTCTTAATTTTAACTATATAATTGAATAAATTATGATATTGTATATCAAAATTAAAACATGTTCTATTTTATTTAGGAAACAACATCAGAGATTCCTCTCATTGTCTTGACAATCAAAAACTTTAATATTATTTCATTCATCATTATTGTTACCTAATCACCAGTGGGAATCCTTCCTTCTCTTATTTGGTATAATTTTAAATCTAACATTTTATACAATTATATTAATTATTATTATTTCTATATTCATAATAGTATACTTGTTTATCACTCTAGCTGTTGTGCCATTGGGTTTCCCATTTTCAAAATCTCTACATTTTCCATGGAATACAGTGTTAACTCAGTTCAATTGATGTTACAAAATAGTAAAATGAGATGAATATAATCACGAGTGTTCAATATTTACATCATAATAAATTATGAAAAACACTTCTTTGAAATGTTTTAATCTTTGAATCAAACACATGACCTTTCATTTCATCCTAAATTACTACTACTTCTATCTTTTTTTTATCATATTGCGATCTGTCATATTCATTATCCTAATTTATTAACAAAATTAACCATATATGATATATTGTAAGATAATTCAACTTACCAATGAATATCTCTTTGGAGTGTATATAAAGATTTCAATATTTTTCCACTCATCGTGCTTCAGGGTGATGAATGGGAAATTTCTCAACCATCCTTTTTCAGGGTGATAGCTCATAGACTCCAAGATGTTACTGTAGCATTCACTTTCTGGTATGTAGTCATGAATGTTATTGCAGAAAAAAAATATTCATCACCTTCTCAACAAGTTTAGGATGTTATACAATGTATATAAATATACCACATAAATATCTATAGGTATTTAACTAATTTTTATAATACCAATCAACTATATATAGCTAAATTATTCTTAAAAATTAACTATAATCTTCTCTAATACAGATCGTCATTACCTACTCCTTCACACTGTGTTGTGGTTCATAAAAAATTCCATAAAAACATTAATTTATTAAAAGATTGAAGAAAATATATTCATTTTGTAAAATTATGATTATGTTAAGTATTAAATATCAAAAAAAAAACAACTCAAAATTCCAGTAATGAATTGCTTAATTACATTAAAGACCATCTATATAAGAAACATGTTTTATGATACTAGTAAAAATTTCTCCACATTCAAAACACAGACGGCAAAATATTATAAATATCCTATTTCATCCATATAAATACAATATGTGGAAATTAAAAATAAGAAATGGGTGATCTGACATACAAAATATGTAATTACATATAAACATATTACTAACGATTAGATCATAAAAATCTGATAATAAATGACTAAGGATGTAATATATCTTAAAATTAATTTGGAACAATATTTGTTTCCAAAATATCATGATAAAAGGAAATAAAATATCAAATTTAATATATATTACATTGAAAAAGTTTTATAAATCAAGGGATAGTAATCATGTTCCATAGAGCATAATCATAGGAATATTCCATGGAAATGTTACATTCCCATGAAACCTAGAATAAAAAATTAAAATGTAAAAAACATAATAATGGGTAAATAAAAAAAATGTGTACTAAAAAATTACCATGATTCGTATTTTTGAAAATAAAATTTTCGTTATTCATAATTTTTGAAATAGAAATTCTCATGATACATGTTGTGAACAAAAAATACCCACCCTTCATGTTGGTCCTGAAAAATAATAACACATCATTTTTTGATAATTATTATTCAACAAGCTTCAAGTTATAAAGAAAATATTTATCACTCACCATGATTTTATCAAAATTTCACCCATTCTTTATGTTGTGTGAAAAATGTTTTTTATTCTTTTTATTATGGCCAAATAAAATTTTTACACGTCAATTTTTTTAATATATATAATTTTCATGATTAAAAATAAAATATGATGATATATAAATCTTTATCAAATTAATATGAGTGATATATTGGACCCAAAATATCATTAATATGTATATATGTGTTCCACTTTAAAATAAATCATCATATCATAAACAACCCTTGGTTACATAATCAGTTTCTTAAAAACATAAAAACATCGTATATAATTTTATCATAGAAAACCATAAGATATGAAAATTATTTCTACAAAAAGTATTCATATCACCCTAATATGTATAGGATGATTAAAACATAATTTTATAAAATATAATCCTTGTATATTAGATAACAATGATATTGCAATAGTTTTCACAAAAAAATTATTTATTTAATAAAATATGATGTAAAAATTAATTTATAAAAAGTTTTGTAATGGGAAAGAGAAGAATTTTGAAAACATTATAATAATGAGTTCTAAAAAATATATTAATGAATATTCATAATGATTATAAATTTTTTTGTATTGAATGATAATAACACTAATTTTGAATGGATGGATACCCATTTTTTAATTATTCCAAAATTACATTTACTGAAGACACATAATCATAAAAATGGAATTACATTTTATTTTTGAAAAGGGAAAAATATAAATACGATAATCATAAAATATAATCAAAATCATATTTTCTAGAATATAAGGCACTATTAGATGGATGTAAAACCCTCAATGTGGTGAAAAACCCAATTAGAAGGGGAATTATTCTTAAAAAATTTTCATTTGAAAAAAATATAAATGATGGTGAATTTTAGGTGAGACATTATTACCTAATAATTTCATATATAAATAAAACATAGAAAAATAAAATTTAATGTAGGACTACATAAGATTTTGTTTACAAAAAGTGGAGTGAATATGACCTAAGGAAATGATTTTATTCAATAAAAACAACTTCAATATGAGGAGTATTTAAAACAATTAAAATCAAAGAGAGACAAATTTAAATTGAACATAGATAAACATTAATTTTTTTTCTATGATATAAAATTTTATATTATCATTAATATGCACCACATAAAATAAATTATAATCGTAAAAGAAAACATGTGTCAAAGAGAGGTATTGAAGATGAAAACCACATATATAGTATTATTTATTAATCAATCAAGATATAAACGCATGTATATTGAACATAAACATTTTTATAAATTATCTGATAAACATAATACATTTTTAATAATTATTTGATAACCATATATTACTATTATATTAACTTATTTTTTACTCATTATCTAGTGTATGAACTGTGGATTTTTTGTTTTGTATAGACTATTGAATATGAGATAAATTATCTTCTTGAGGACTTCAGTTCAGAATTTTTAGATAATTAAATATATAACAATAATTTTTTTAATTGTTACTTAAGTTACATTATCATTATTAGAAATATGAGATTATGATATCTGAAATTATAAATAGTGATTAAATATTTTTTCATGTCTCTAACTATCAAAAGGTTGTATATTATTAAATCTGCAATTCTAAAAAATTCATTATATAATAACTAAAAAAAATAAATATTTAATTATTAAAAAACTTTTCCATTATATGACATTAGATTATCATTTATTAAATAATAATTATAACCTTATTTTCAAAATTTTAGAAAAACTCTCAAAAAGTAATAAAATATAATGTATTTATGAGTAAGGAAGTTTCCTTCGATAATACTAATATTATTTTATAAAAATATTAAAAAATTTATAATTAACATATATTCTCATTGATTCTATTCATGGAACCATCAAATGGGTTGTGATGTATAACAATTTTTTTGTATTGGCGATAGTAGGAACATACTATTGTTTAACAATCCCATTCCTCAAAGAATGGAAAAAAAGTTGATATATGGTAAATGATGATTTTAGAATAGTATTAATTTTATAGAAAACGAATTTATTCACCAAATCCATCCTTTATACCATGCATGAGTGGTAGGTAGTAAAAACACAAAACATTTCTTCGTAGAGATGACAGTCCGCACATATATACAATTGATGTTATTTTTACTTCTTTCTGATTGGGAAAGATTGAATAATTTTTTTTTGCAATTAGTATAATTATGTTTTTTATACTAATAAATCATGTTTAATTTTATTAATATGTTGAGGTATTACTTATTAAAGAGTATTGTAAATGAAAATACTATGTTAATGTAATAAAAATGTTGGTAACTTGTATTTTTTTCATCGAAAATTACTTGGAAACGAAGGCCTTATGAAATATAACATTAACTAAAATATTATATAATTGGGAGTGAGATCTTGAATGACAAAACTAGAATATTTTCAAAATTAAATTTAATTTAGAGGTGTGCCTTGACGTATTGTAAGTGTTTCCTTTTTTTAATGTAGATATGGGTCAATTTTGATGTAACAAAAACATTTTTAATAATATAATGGTATGATTGAAAGGTTAAGGGATTCTAAATTTAATAAATGGATTGATATGTTCATGGGTTTATATTCTCCTCATATAATAATTTTTTATAAAACATCAAGTTTTTTAGTCCTTTTATTCAAAATTTTCTATTTCCCCAAAATTTAATGTACATTACTAAGAAAAATTAACTTCCATAATTCAAATTTATTAAAAAATATTAACCTAATTTGAAACTTATGAATTTTAAAATTCAAATCATTCTAAAAAATAAATGTATTATGTATTTTAAATGAAAATTTTAAAAATATCACCCATTACAGAAAAATGTTTCTATAAATAATTATATTAATAAGTTTAAATTTTTTATATAATATAGAAATATCATTTATAATATTTTGGGTAAAATGTTTATTGATTATAGATCTATAAAATGGTAAGTGGATTTTAAAAAAATAGAAAAGTGTTTTTCTCTATTAAAAGAATAAATAAAAAATACTAAAAATATTTTTTTATTAATGTAACATTTTAATTTTTATCTAAACAATTTGGACAAGCGATTTATAAGATAATGGGATATTTTAAAATGAATAATTTTATTTCTTAATTAAACATATTTTATAATGAATATGTTTTCTAATATTATGGGACTCATTTACACGAGCGTAAAATCTAAAATATTTTAATTTTTTTAAAATGTTATATTTCAAGTAAAAAACCCATTTAATAATATAATAAAAAATTCATAATAAATACATGTAAGGACCGCGACTATAGTTCCCATTGTTGGTGCCTTATTTTATTAATATGGAATATAAACATAGAAGTTATATCCCAAATGAAAAAATTGTTTAGTCCTTTTGGAAACCAAATAGAATCATATGATTTACATTACCACTTGTAAGAAAAAACAACTTTTCAACTCCATTAGAAACACCCATAAGTAGTTAAATTATTCATGAAATTCATTCATAATAATATTCATATTAGAATCCTAAAGAAACAAAAAAAATGAAATGGGTGATCTCAGATGCTCAATAAGGGTATGAAATATAAATGAGGTTATCATAAACATAAAAAATAGGTATGGTGAAAAACTAAAAACATATGCCTCTATAAATAATCATGAGCATAATATGACATGAATGATAGTATATTGCATAAAGTAATATAAATGATCATAAGAAAATGAAACTTAACCATATATATTATACTTCTCTAATTGTCACATGGATTCTATTACCATAATGAGGGAATTCATAATGACAGAGATCCAAAATATATCATCAAGGTCTCAACCATGATGTCCAAAAATACTTGGGTAAGGGCTCGGCTAAACCCCAATACTTTTTTGTCTCATAAGACATAAAAATGTATTTATGGTCTATATATGGCTCCAACAATCACTTGATATCTAAAATTATTTACTCATATGAATAGGTCTAACCATAATGAACTTGATAATATTAAATGTAAAAAAATTTCTCCAATATGTAATCATAATCACAAATAATTTTAAGTTGCATGGTGAATGGTATCATGATAACACATCTATAGTCATGCTGGTCAAAAAATATTTAATAACACATGTTATATGAAAATAATAATATATAAATATCAATAATGTAAAAAATTCATTACAGATGTTTAAAAAAATGAAATACTCTAATAAAATTATTGAGGAATTCTGGGGAGAAATACAACCTTTACTATGAAAGAAGTGTTATTTTGGGAGAATAATTTTAATTTTTGATAAATGTTTTTTAATACATGAAATGAAAAAATATATTATTTAAGGAAAAAATTAGTTATCTTATTAAAATAATGGTGATATAAAATAGATTATGGATGAATCTTTGAAATGCGATAGAAATTGAGACATTCTTTTTAATCGATCTTGCATATCAGAGAGAATTGAAAAAGGGACATTGAAAAAAAATATTTCTTATAAAAAAAGTTTAAATTATTAGGATACATGATTTTGTAATGAATAAAAATAATTTAGAATAATTATATAAAAATAATGAAGAATTAATGTGGGGTATAGAGGGAGAATTCATAGCCTAAATGAAAATGGAGGTTCGAGAAGAAAACCCTACCCTTTTGTCTGAATTTATTCTACACATTACCTTAACATCCTGAATAATGAAATTATAAAAATTAATTAATTCATTCATAACCATATATAATTTTATTAATTTATTATAATTTCATTTATTTCATTTGTATTGTTTTTGATGAGTTATAATATATAATTTTATTGCTCAGGAGCATTCATTTTTACAACGGTTACTGATCATAGAGAACTCATTTTGTTTTAAAATTAATAAATATGTAAATATGTTACATATATAACATAATAAATTTTTTAATACATATATTATAGTTTTTTAACATAAAAATTGTTACATTACTAGTCTGGAATAGTAAATTGAAGAAAAAAAATCTGTTGTCCATGGATGTTGTAAATCAACACCACAGAATCGATGTTTTTTTTAAAAAAATGGTAGAGATACAAGTGTTTCATGATACAAATTCAAATTAAAATGATATAATTACATTAGATAGATGATACTAGATATATAATTATCATTTGGACAGAAGATTTTAGAATATAATAGTAAAGGAAACAAACATGAAAAGAAATACAATGTAAAAGGAAGAGGATTTAACATCTTGAATAATCCACCTTTAGAACACCCTTAAGGGGAATTTTTGCGTTTTTTTATGAGGCAAGGGATCCTAGAAATTGGGGATAGATTTGGGGAGAATATTAGAATTATATTTGACATCTTTCAAAGGCATAGAGGTGTGAGGAGAAGTGGTGGTATTAATATTATAGGAGATAAGGGTTTTTTTGAATATTAAATTAATTTTTTTCTCAGGACTAGGAATAATTTTAGATTTATCAACAAATACATTAGCATAGTCAAGTAAAGATAGAGATTATAGGCTTACATAAGCCATAAAACACCCATGTATCAATAATTGATATTTTTTTTATTTATCATAAATTATTGTATCCTGCTATCCACAAAAAAATTCAAGTATTTTTAAAAAAATATAATAATACACCCAAACCAATTATAAATGTATAGAATTAGAAAAATAAATATATTTTATAAACATAATTTTCTACATGTAATAAATTTAATCCTTAATTAAAATCAATATTTTATAAAAAAATATAGTCTGAAATTTAAAACTGACTCTACAACCCTTTCTAAAATTAACAATGGTCTCATAAAATTATCGAAAAATCATAAGAGAAAAAAATAATTATTTATGAATAATTCTCTGAATTTTTTTAAATAATTTTTCTAATTATAATATTATGATTAAATATTTATAATATACACAAATTCCAACACATAAAAATTAATTTTTTAAATACTCATTTACAAACACTCTTTTTTAGTTATATCATAATTTCATTTAGAAGGTGTCAAAATATGATCTATAAATTCATGAATTATGTTACTAACCTATAGAATATATTACTATTTATAATGTTCATATTTTTATTGATAAGGAAAAGTTACAATTTCATCGGTATAGACTCTTTAACTTCTAAAAATACCTATTATTTCATTCATTCATCATTCATGATGAATGAATTATGTTCTCTAAGGGATTTTATAGGATATATACTATATAAAATATGAATAAAAGGGAAATTTCTTTGATAGAGTTATGGGTTGTCTCATTATCCCCTCGTACAAAAATTCCCCCTTAGAGATTTCAAGTTTGTCACCATACCAAAATATTTTGGTAGTTCTTCATCATAAGATATCCAAGCTCATGTGTTGCCTCTTTAATTTTATGATGTTTCTAAGTAACTTTACTAGTGAAGTCATCTGATTCTCCAAAAAATGTTATTTAGTGTCTTAAAACTTGATAACACCTTCAGAATAAGATAATACGGGTTCCAATTCTATTCCTCCAGAAGTAAGGACATATTTTTGGTCTAATATGTACTTTCCAAAAAATGAGAGGTGGAACACATTTTGTACCATAAAAATTATAGGAAACATTTCCAAATGAAAATCCACAAATCTAATTATCTCCATAATTTCAAAAGGACCAATGTACTTGGGGATCAGTTTTTTTCTTCCCTAATCTTATTATAACCATCCACAGATATACAGTCAAGAAAACACAATCTCGTACATTAAATTCCAAATAATTCCTTTGATTATTTGAATTTTTATTTTTCCTACAATGAGTTGGTTTGATATGGGATTGAATTGTATTTTCTTTTACATGTGATTTTTTTACAAACTCAGGGAATAAAATATTTTTTAAAAACTTCACCCAACATGATGGTGTATGATTTTTTTTCAGATACAATTCTTGGTATGACACCACTTGAATGGACACTATTGTTGTAGTAATACTCCAAAATATAAATATACTGATCCCACATACCATTAAAGTTGAGGATTATAATCTCAACATGCTATCTAATGATTGAATAGTCATTTCAGACTACCCAACAGTTTGAGGGTGGTAAGAAGTATTCAATAGAATCTCAGTATCCAATGATTTATGAATACATTTAAAAAATTCTAATCTATACTAGGGATCACAATCAGACCAAATAAAATGTGGTTCTTGATGAAGTCTTAAAACTACATTAATAAAGAGTCTTTCAAGGCGCTCTATTGGAATATCTGACATTATATCAAAAAAATGTGCATATTTGGCATGATGTTCAACAATCACCCTTATTATATCATTATTTCATCGTGTTTTTGTTAATCTAGTGACAATTTCCTTAGTGATGTCATCAAATTTATATGTTTTAATTGGTAAGGGTTGCATGACACCTTTAAGATGTTGTCTTTCAGCATTAACCTTCTGATAAACTAAAAATATTTATACATAATCAGGAATTTACCACTTCATGTTATCCCACAAAAAAATGTTCCAAAATATCTCTATACATCATGTGCTACTAGGTTGTATAGGGAAATTTGATCCATGGGAATTATCCAATAACTCCATTTTTAGCCCGTGTGTAGAGGGAACACATACCATCATCCCAAATTATAGAATTCCATCCTCACACATGATGTCAGTAAATATCTGGAAATTCACAACATTAATTTTTTTTTGAGAATTCTCATCATCACACTAAGGGCTTATAATTGTTTCAAAAAATTATAGTTGAGAAAATATTTGAAAAAATAATGATGTTTCAACTTCGTTGATAATTCCCAATCCAATTTTTATATATCCATGTACATAGTTTCCTTGTCAATCCTAATTTTGTTCATAATTAAATGATCTTTCCTCCTTAATGCATCTGATACCATATTCTCTTTCCCAATTTGGTAGTTTATTCAACAATCATAATTCTTGAGAAGTTTGGGTCATCACCTTTGTCTCATGTGGAGTTCTTTATGTGAGAATATATATTTCAAACTCTTGTGATCTATATATATATATATCACATATTTCAACATAGATATTGTATCCCCATATCTTCTATGTAAATATTACAGTTGTTAAGTCAAGTTCATGTGTTTGATAGGGTTTTCAAATAATTTTTAATATCTTTGATGTGTAGGAAATAACTCTGTCATTGTACATAAAGACACACCTGATTCTATTCTTTGATGTATCACTATAAACCATAAATCCCCCATTTTATGATGGTTGAGTTATGATTAGATAATTACCTAATATCCTCTTCAATTATTCAATACAATCTTCTCATTATTTTGTCTATACAAACCTAACCCCTTTACAGGTAAGCTTGGTTAATGGGTTTTCTAATTGGGTGATGGTCTAAATGAAAAACCAATAATAACCTGCTAAACAAATAGTACTATATTATGATCATTTTTGTATGCCATTCATGAACAATATTTTTTATTTAATGATTAACTGAGCTTCTATGCTTTGAGAAAGTATGTCCTAGAAAAGAAACTAATTGAATGTAAAATTTAATCTTGCTAAACATCCCATATAATTCATTTCATATAAGTGTATTCAGAAAAAAAACACAATTGATTTTCATGGTCTTAATATATTTTTGAGTATACAATGATATCATTAATAAATACGACAAAAAATTCAGCAAGATATTCCTTGAGAACATTTTTAATTAGATCTATGAAAACAAAGAGTGCATTAGCCCGTCCAACTAAAATTAATGTAAACTCATAATTTTCATACGTAGTTCAAAATGTTGTCTTTATAATATCTTCTTTCCTCACACGCAACTGATGATATCCAGATCAGAGGTAAATCATTAAAAAATATTTAACTCAATGAATTTGATTTAATAAATCATCATTATGAGGTAGGGGATATATGTTCTTTATTGTAATAGCATTGATTTCCCTATAGTCAGTGCACAACCTCCATGATCCATCCTTTTTCTTGACAAATAGAATATAAGATCATAGTGAAGACACACTAGGGGAAAAAAATCCGTTATCACTCAATTAATCTAGTTCATTCATCAGTTATAATAATTCTACAATGTCCATTCTATAATGAGTATTTGATAAATTCTATAAACTAGTAATTAAATCAATAAGGTACTCAATATCATGCTCTAGAGGGTTTCCTGGTAAATACTTTGGAAATAAATCAGTGTATTATTGAACAATAGGGGCATAATGAATATTAAAATTTCATTCATCCCACATTTATAGTGTTTTCTCTTACATAAAAATAATTTAACTCAGTATATATACAGGGGTGGACCTAGATAAAAATTAGATGGTGATATTTCTGCTCTGATGATACTGGATTCTACACCTTCCTTGAAAATTGTAATTTCCTTTCTCATGAAATAGATTTTCACATCATATTTTGAAGGCTAGTACATTCCAATGATTAATTAAAAGACAACCATAGGTATGATGATAAACATAGTAGATAAATAATGCTTATAATCTATAATGGGGACTTCTTGGAACATCTTGGTTCTAAGGAGAATTCCCTTAGAGGTTTTGACTTACTAGTCCCCTGTTATGAAGAATTGGAAATATCGTATTTATAGAAAAAACTAGAATGTTTTAATGGAATGTATTGATCTAGTATAAAATAAATCATTGACATTGTTTTAGAAAATTATTTTAATACCAACCTTGACAACATTATAAACTTAGAATATAATAGTTGTGATCAGATTATCTTTTCATTGCTTTGGTGGACTTTTTTGAGGAAATTTCATTATCACTTCTGAAAATCATTTTCACAGTGTCACATATCCCAAAATTTTTATCATTGATGATTGGTAGATTATTTATTTCCCTTCAATACCACTATTGGTTTGCTCTTTCCACAAATTTGTAACCGACTTATCTTCCATTTAAGTAGGCCCCAGGTTGTTTCCTTCCACAAGTATTGCAACTTGAAAATCTCCCCATTCTTATTCTTCTATATTTCCACTCTTTCCTCTCCCACCATAATATTTTATTTCATTCCTTTAATGTCATTAGGAATATAGAATTATTTTTCTTTTTTTTTTATAATAAATGAGATTATATCTTCATAGGATGAAGAATTGTGGTAGACTAGTGCCCTTTGAAGGAATGGTTTTAACCCATAAAATAATTGATCAATATTCCTCCTTAAATTATGTATATTGTTGGAGACATGTCTTATTATACTTTTAAATTCAGCTTCATACTTTTCAACAATATCTTCTTTCTTTTCCCTCAAATTCAATAAGTTCCTTTCCATTTAAACTCACTGTTAGTGAGGAAAATATTTTTCAAGGAAAATTTCATTAAAATCACTTTATTCCATATATTTAATTTATTTATCATAAATTGTGTTATGGATTAGTGACCACAATTGATATTTATCTCACTATAGATGATATACATCAATGAGAACCTTCTCCCTTTTGGTACTTCCCAATCTGAGAAATAATTTCTCTAAGGAACTTATATACCGATCATCCAGAAATGGAATCGTAGACCCATTGAATTATGGAGTTTGTTGTTGCATAAAGCATTCTAACATTTCTCTTCCATGTTGTGGATCTGGATGATCCATACGAGTAACACTATTAATCATATCAAGAGTTATGTATCCCAGTTAAATTTTATGATTCTAAAAACTAGTCACTGCTCTAGTATTGAAATCATTATCTTACATAAGAGGGAAATTCCTACATTGGATATGTACATTGAAACAGTTTCAATTCCATCCACTGGGAACCATTTCTAAATAATGGAATACACTAGAATAAGTTATTTATTTTAATGTATAACCTAAAACTAGAAAAACACATTAGATAAAATTATTTTTTATACATAGATAATCTCATAATCCTAACTTTCAATTCATGGGGGACATAATTACTTTTATATCCTTCATAATAATTTTTGATGAAAAATTTACTTATAGTTAGAATATCCCCCATGGGTGTCAAACTAAGTGTGTGGTAATTCCAATTATCTTGAACTAAGTTAAGTTGAGTCCAGACTGGGACACCTTGTTGGATTTATTACTCCTAGGTAAATCTATGTTAGAACTATGTCCACTTGTTGTATATATGGAAGGATATATTTTTAGGTAGATCCAAATAATAAATATATTTTCAAAATTGTGGGATATTTTGTGTATTCATATATTCAATGTAGATATTGTGTATATTATCACAAATAAATATAATTTAAATATAGTATCTAAGTATTGTACAAAACATCCTTTGATACCAACTGGAAGGACCCTAACCACAGTTACGCATAACCGGTGGATTATTTTATTATACTGGATATAAAGAATAAATTAGTATCCTAAAGGACCAAATAAATTAGTATTATTAGAAGACCAGATATATAAATAATAATTACATTATAAGTTTAAAGAAAAAACAACATTACACCTCTCTTGGAAGAATCCGTAAACTCTTATATTTTTACTGCAAGTCATTCATAAAAATATTCATCTTCGCATTCTAGGTTAACATAAAAACCAAAGAAATGTGTGAGATTAGATTCTATATAATGGTTAGTAATATAGTTGAAGTTATCATAAACATAAATATTATTCATGGTGAATAACTAATTTGACATTATTTAAAAAATAAACTAGGGAATAATATGGATGGAACCGAAACTGTTAAATTAATCCCTTTATATAATCATAAGATAATGAATCATAAAAATGTATATTATAATATTTTAATAATCACAAGTATTATAAATTACTATTATCATATTCATTGAATGAAGAATTTCAAACATATAAAACCTATCATCAAGGCCCTATCCAATACGTTTGAAAATACATGGGTATGGGCTCGGCCAAAACATAATTATGTTTTTCACATTATACCAACCGATGCATAGAAGGGCTATAGTGGTCCCCACACATCACATTATATGTACAATTAATTCTACATATGAATGGATCTAACAATAATAAACATGTAAATATGAAATTTAATTAACATTCCCCAATCTGTAATCATAATCACCAGTCAATCTCATTTGAATGGTGAATAGTATCAAGACAACACATTCGGATTCAAACTGGTCATAATCCATTTAATATCATATGTTAGATGAAAATAATAACATATCAATCAAAATAAATTATAAAATTAAATATATGTATTTAAATATATGATAACACTATAAAATAATAATCAATTAATTATTGAGATAAATAATCTTTTTTACTTTGAAAAAAATTATTTCTTTAGAAAAAATCAATTTTATTTTTCATAATAGTTTGTACAAAACCTGTAATGGACAAATATATTTTTCCATGAATTTTTTTAATTATTTTATAAAAATAATGGTGTCTTAAAACTGATTATGTATGGTACGTGAAAATGGTTAAGAAATCATTATGTTTCCATTAATTGGGCTTGCGTATCGAGGAGAACTCAAAAGAAATCCTTGAAAAATCATGTATTTCTTAAAAATTAAAAGATGAACTAATCATGAAACACAATTTTGGAATGTATATAATGATTCTTGAATAATTAAATAAAAATAATGAATAATAACATCGGTGTATAGTTTGAGAAATCATAACCCTGATGAAGATGGTTTTTCAAGAAGAAAACCCTTACCCAATGTTTGAATGTGTTGTTCAATTGACCTTTAATTTTAGGATAATGAATTTAAATTAATTAATTATGTAATTATGAACCTAATATAAATTTATTATATTAATTATAATTTTATTAATAGTATTTATTTCATTTTTTATGAGTTATAAGATATAATTTTTTTTCTCAGGAGCGTTCGTTTCCTTGGTTTTCACAATAAATATACTTGTATTAGGGGTTGGAAGTTCATGGGGAATGAGTATAACTCTACAGAATTGAATTTATGTGATATTAATGAAAATACATAATTTTAAATGTTTATATTTATCATTTTATTATATTTTATGACGATTAATAATTATATAATACATTTAATGATAATCACTTACATTATTACGATGGTTATTGATAATAAAAAACAAATTTTGTTTTAACATTTAATATTATTTAAATATTTTAAATCAACAACATAAGTATTGTTTTAATACAGATATTATAGTCCATTTTTACTATAAAAATGGTTATATTACCAGCCTTGAATGGTAAAATGATGTACAAAAATCAGTCACCCACGAATGTTGTAAATCAGTACCTCACTGGTGAAGATTTTGTATTCTAAATGAAAGACAGAGAGAAAAGAGATTCATGAAAGATATTCCCTTAATATGATTTCATTTCATTACATATATATGATACTAGAGATATATTAATCATTTTTAAATAGGATTTTACAATATAAGAGTAAATCAAACGAAGTTGAAAAGAAACCCAAAGGAAATGGAAGATAATATTACATCTTAAATACTATTCCTTGAGAACCTCCATAAGGGTATTGTTTTGGGAATTTTTATTAGAAAAGAGATCCTAAAAATGGGGGATATATTTAGGGTGGATTTTGGTTAGAAATTTTAGAAGGCTCAATGGATTATCAGTGAGAGGATAAGAGGTGGTGAGGGGTGGTATTTATAGTGGATGGAAGGGTCGTTTTTTGAATATTTTATTAATTTGTTTACTATTTTGGATCAAGATTATAAATATTTTCATAATTATTAACAAATATATTAATATAATGTTGAATGGTTTTAGATTATTGTCTTACATAGTCTATATATCACCTATGTCTCAATAATTTATGTATTTATCATTAATTATAAATTATCATATTTTACTATTCCCCAAAAATTCATGTTGTTTAGAAAAATCCCGAAAATTCATCTGAACCATATTTTGACAACTAGAATAAAAAATGAACTCAATTTTATTAGAATAATTTGTGAAAAATGATATATTTTTTTAATTTAAATCAATATTTATTCGAAACATATTACTTTAGATTTATAACTGAGTTTATAACCCTTTCAAAAATTCACTAAGGTATCATTAAATTATTCTAAAATAATTTGACAAAAAAATATTGGTTTTTGGAATAATTTTTAGAAAATTAATTAATTTTTAAATCAATTTATTAATTATAATATTACAACAAAATATTTATTACTTACAATAAAACAATAACATAAATAATGATTTTTATAACATTCATTTACTAATTCAATGTTATAATTATATCATAATAACATTTATTCAGTGCCTATATTTTATTTATAATTTTGTGTCTTATTTTACTATTCATTAGGCCAATTTAATACTCACAAGGGTCATACTACTATTCTTAAGACAATGTTAGTATTTTGTAGGTATAGGTTTCGTAACTTCTCGGATTATGTAATATTTCATTAATTCTTCCTTTATAGTGATTATATTATGTTCAATAAGTTATTTTATGTCACATATACTATATTAAGATAAAAAGAAGTTAAATTTAAATTATAGAGTTATTGGTTGTCACCTTACATATTAATATATGGAATTCAAAAATTAGTTTCATTTGATAACATTTAAATTTTATTATTAATAAATATAAATTTTAAATTTAAATAGATAATATGGAAAAAAAATTATTAAAAATACCATTAATCAATGTTAATTAATATGAAAAAAATTCTTGTAAAACTAATAATATTTAATTGTTTACCATATTATAATTTATTATAACATTATTAATAATTTCGTATTAATATGTTGTGGGTTTTTACCTTGGTCATAGTGTGTTATTCAAGATATCAAACATAAAATCTATTTTTAAATGTCTATTTTTTATCATAACACCACTAATTTTTTTAAACATTATAAACTTATTTTTATTCATTTTTTTATTAGATTTTCATCTTCTACATGTTTTCATTTTTAATATTTTAATTAGTTTTTACATAAGTAATTTATTTTTAATTCTTAAAAATAAATTATTTCTTACTACATAATTTGGATCTAATGACTCCAAATATGTACTATATTTTAACAAATAGAATAATTATGTATAATAAAAATTTATTTTTATAACATCTCATGGAAAACATAATTTCCCTTTTTTAGAAAGAGTGCATATTTAATAAGAAAATTAATCTGTAATAATAAATTAGTTTTTTTCCATATTCATGATATAAATTAATTTAATATAAGTAAAATAATTTTTTATATATTTCAAAAAATTAAATAAAATAATTTTTCCCAAGTAATATTTAATTATATATAAATTCCAAAAATAGTTCATTTTATATGAAAATATTACTTAACATCATATGTTTTGAAACATTGGTCTTCCAAATTTGAAATTGTATTTAAAAATTTATTTTATTAAACATTGTATACATCTTTGAACAGTAAATATATTTAATAAATTTTTAGGTTATATCTATATCATGAAATATTCGTAAACACTATGGTTTAAGAAAAACTGGTACACCTTATCATTTAATAAATAGTTAATTATTTTATAAAAAATACAAATGATCTTACTATGTTAATTTTGGAATTATAAAATATAAAATGATATTTATTTTCCATTATTCAAATTATAAAACATGGATATTTATTTTTACATTGAGAATAGAAAAATAAATTTTTGAAAAAAAATTTCTTTTTAAAATAAAAGTTTTTAATATTATTTATCATTATATATAATTAAATCGAGTCATACATTATTTGAATTTTGGTTTATAATAATTATTTTGAAATAAAAATTCTTTTGTTAGCAAGTAAATTACCATTTATTTTTGTCAAGTTAATTTCTTGCTAAAAAAATATTACAAAGTTTTAATAATTGAAAAATTATTATTAAAAATATCAAAATTATTCAGCGTGATTAAATTTCTAAAAATAACAGGAAAAACTAATGTTTACATAACCTTGAATAACTCATAACACAATATTTTAAATAATGTGTCTTTTGATCATGAAATAAACACAATTATTACATAGTAAAAACTATATGATGAATTTTTAATTTATTTTACTCTTTATATGAATAATATAATTAATTAAAATCATTATTCAACCCTAATATAATAAAATTCATTCCATGTAAATTATGAATATGTTTTTTAGAAATACATTATTTAACGTAAAATTATTTTATTAAACTTTTAGATATAAAAATTAATTTAATCAATGTATTAGTACTAAAATATTACTTATTTTCCATTTTAAATATATTTAATAATGTGGATACATCTATTTATACCCACCAAAAAAACAAATACCTAATAAGTATTATATTTATTACTTATAATTTTTTAAAAAAGTACATAACATATTATTTGAGTTTTTTATGTGTGAAATAAGTTATTAAAAATATTATAATTTTATATATAATTATATTCCAAAATAATGAGATGTAATACGTATCATTAGTTCATTTTCATGACCCACTTCTATGATTTTTATCACATGAACATCCATTTTTCTAATGGATTTAGAGTTTTATACAATACATTATCACCATTATCACTTTTCTTCATGCGCTGATTGGAATAATTATCATACTAATTGAAAATATTATGTTGGTTTGTTGGTAGTGAATTTAGTAATATTTATTTCCATTTACATAATTGGTTGAAAACTTCACACTAAATCATTATTCAGTTGCTCCATAGAATTATTTTCCATACATTAAACATTTAACAATCCCATTATAAAAATTTACCCTGTGTAACTTACCAAACATTCCGAATAATAAAATTTTAATTTTCAATCCATAATGGATTTTGTTATTTTTATCTCCATGAATATCCATCTTTATCTTCTTCTCAATAAAACCCTGAGAATAATGGGACACTCTATCATCCATTTTTACCTTGATAGAACACATTCGATTTTATTTATATGTACTGAAGTATTATATGGATTACAACATTTAGTACATATTTGGAATCAATTAATTGAATAACATTTCTTTTAGGGTTGATGATAATTCTAGAAGAAGAACCTACAAGTATACTGAAATTTATTTCATCATAACTAATTGATTCATCATCCATCTTCTTCGGCATAAAGAATTACCATTTCATTATAAATATAATATTTTCAGGAAGGTGGTTATAGAAATATAAACTATTAATCTATTCTCTTTTCATTGTGTTAATCTATTAATCTTTATCTGTATTAATAGTTGGTCTCTATCATTTATTAGCTTCACCTTTCAAATTATAATATACCATGAAATATATTTCATGATTCGTGCATATGATATTTGTAAATATATTTTCTGTTGTACCGATCCATTTATCATATATTATTGTATTTGAAGACCCACAAATGATGGATGATATTTCCTCATGAATGAATAAATTGTGTGTTGATACATTATTTTTTCATTTCTTAGGATAGTATTATTCATATCAAAAGAGAGTTTTAGGATATAAAAAAACACTAACTTTCATTCCATCTTTTATTAATTTTGTTAACTCATGTGGAATATTCTTACGTTGTCATTCACTATCATTTTTACATGATTACTATTGGTTCTAGAAAATCACTAGAACCATAATAAAACATTGTGTGAGAATAAAGGATCATTAATCATAGTGCAAAATCACATAAAAATAAAAATTATTCCAAATATATAGAAAATTATGAAACATACTAATCAACATATGACTTTTTATTTTAATCTCATCTCACTATCATTTCATCGTAGTTTATCTTATGTTGTTTCCTTATTTTCCATTTATCCTAATCTACCAAAATAACTAAACAAATCATTAATACACTTTTAGATAACCCAAGGATATCATATATAATTACAACATCATTTTAGTGGAATATGAAAAACATTTCGGAATAATAAATTCCCATGAAAAAATATATTTAATATATTTGGAGGATATATATGTAATAAAATTATTTCATGAATGATCTACAACATCCTCCACAAATTTATCCTCACACAATACCCTTCATTGACATGTCCTGTATAATACATTTCTTCAAAACCTATTGTCTATGAAACATCATACAAAGTGATATCATGAACTTATTAACATTAACCATAGGAGATATCAATAAATTATCATAATTGATCATAATATATATCTAGTGTAAATGTCCCAACCTAAGATCCACTAAACCTATTCCCTAAATAGATTATTCAAATTAAATCATGTGTTCTTTCCCATGTGAAATAGTATACCAACATGCAGTGAGGGTCTAATGGAACACATGTGGTTACTATACCATGATTAAAAAAGTAAACCAACAATACAAATCATAATAAACATTATCAAATAATAATAATCAATTACCATGCATCCAATATTAAAATTCTAAAACTAGGTGAATACTAAAATCCAATATGACAAGTATGTCTTTTAATGTGAGGATATGTGGAAAATGGAATCCAAAATAAATACACCAAATATGATACCCACAATTATTTTTGATAACATCTCTATTCCCCTAAGAAAATGGTCAATCCCAATTCAAACATCATTGATAGGACCTTTCCCATTTTCAAGATAAGCAATAGTGATGTTTTCACAGGTGTCAAATTTTTGCATAAGAAGGTTTTGAGAGAAAATTATTAAGACACCACTAATATTGTGTACAACAGTATATACTCTAATAATTTTGTATGTTTAGGTAATGATAAAAAATAAAAAATCACTAATTATGATGGTTTAATATTTAAAAGGTTGTCAACTAGTACCACGAGTTCTTGATTACAACCCAATACCAACACCCTAAACATCCATCAACCCATGCTAGAAGAATGATCCACATGTCATAGGGGTCACATAATGTCATTTAAGGACAATCAATCCAATTATCCACCCCATGGGGTATAATTTCTTGCCCAACAACCATTTATCAATGTGGACTGCCCTAACCAACATATTTTCCACGATGTGTACTTCCATGAATGACACCAATTCTATGATCTATACCGCAGTGACCAACATCATCATCATGGTTCATACTGCGATTACCAACACCAATAACCATTTCATTGGAAATTACTTTTCACATTGTAATAAGCATGGCTATTTGTATCAAATTCAAACATTAAGGTTGAACCTCACACATTTATCACACTCCCACCATATAATAAATTTAACACCATTAGCTAGATTACATTTCTAATACTCCTAAATTTTTTTAATGTTCTAAAACAATTATTCTTTTATCATAAACATTTAACAGTAGAAAATGTCCCCTTAATTCATCCCACTTTTCATTCATTACTATTTTACCCCACATTTAATTCCAAAAATATGAAAAAATCTACTTTTCTACAATTTTAACATAATAAATATATTTTTAATTGGTTAGACATATAAATCCTTCATTAAATTATTCATCCACTCAAATTCCACTCATAGGGATGTGGAAAACCCCATGGGTGGCATTAGGTCTAGTCTACACATAATCAATGGTTCCAAAGGGGTTCATAAAAGATCCAAAACAATGTTTAGATAAAAAATTTATCATTATGTAAAAGGAATCAATTTCAAAATGGAACATCACAAATTCAAAAACCACATGAACAAAACCAACCATACTTACAAAAGGAACTATCATATATTCCACATAATTTAATCTTGATGGTGAATGATTACTCATAAATGACCCTTCAATCAGGCTTGAACAACCCTCAATGATCAATATTAGTGATACATTAGATACATGGGTTTAGGTATTTGAAAGAATTAAAATCATTCAACCAATTTCAACCAAAAAATTGAATAAAGATGAATTTTATGCATGCATAAAGATTCAATATGAAACCATAAAAACATAAATGCCTATGAATTAAGGACAAATCAGCCCATAAATGTTTTTTGCTCTTAATTTGGAACCATAGCTACATGAAGCTGAATAGAATGAAAAATCAGGCAATGAAAACTTAACCTCTACGAGGAAAATTAAAAAAACATTATATATTGGTGCATTTTTTGGCCTTATGGATTTTCATACCATGTTCCAACTATGAATTTCTATATATCTAATTTGAAATTTCACCCCATAGTTTTTATGGGCGACCCATATAGTTTGAAAAACAATACACTACCCACATGGTTTTCTCTTTCCAAAATATTCTTGATTCTCAATGTAACTTAGGCCACTATGAATAGTTGTATAACCATGCACCACCCTATGTTAGGCCCCTTAGTTTTTATGCACGTATAATACTAACCATACACCAACTGTGAACCATTAAGTGAATGTAACCTTTTCTACAATTTTCATATGCCAAATATCTGGGGTTCTATTGAGACATATCCTGCACTTGTGAACCATTATATGAACCAATATAAAGGTTTGTAAAATGAAATTAAAAAAATTATACATCATTGATGTTTGTAATCCTAGAACCTCCCAACCATACAATTTCCCCTTCTTAAGAATATATCCTTGTCATTACAATGCATCTATATAAAAATGGTTGGGTGACAAGGCTACCATATTTTCCTCCCACTCTAAAGTCTCTTAATATAAATTTCTACACTACCACAACACTTGGAACAATTAAATGGTTTAAAAAAACAATATATTCCTATTATGATTCATAAAAGGTATGAGATGGTCATAAATGGAAAAATTAAACTAAAGGAAAAGATCATCAAAATCAATCACATAACAAGGGTTATGATGATATTTCTGAAGTTGTGACAAGTGAGAAACATCATACACATAACTATAAAACTATGGAAGAACTAAATGGTTTATTACTATTATGATTCTCTCCAAAATCTCTTGTCATCCAAGATATGTAGGTTATAGATTTCCCTACATTAAAATAAGGCAATGAAACAATTAAGGAGACACCTAATGAAATACAATATTAGACACTATGAACTTCAGGGGTCAATGGAAAAGACAGAAATATGAATTTTTTCGTCTATTTTTTATATCTATATGGTTTCAGTCAATATGAACACATTTTCTCATCCTTTATATGAGACTAAGTCACAATACATTCAATCCCCTTGCTTCCATTGAACACATTGTTGATTTGACTTGACAACCATATAGTTCCTCATATAGTACCATCAAAATACTCTCTTAATAAATATAATTATAGGAGAACACAATGAGCTCTATGTGTTTCACCCAAGATCCACCAAATTTCTATATTAATGCTCTCATCATGACTTTTAACACCTTGAAAGTGTGTTCTGATTGACTATCCATTTATGGGTGGAAATTGGTACTCAGAAACATGCGGGTCCCATGAAACATTTTCAATAAATTATTGAAGTGTAAAGAATAATGAGTGTCCCTATCTGAAATAATATTATTTATTTACCCATATAAACACACTATATAACAAATATAGAAGTTTCCTAGTTGATTTGTAGTGATTGGCTATATGATTGGTATGATATGTGATAATCCATTAAAAAAATTCTATAATCAACCAGATCGTGACACTTTTTTGAGGACTCATCCCTAACTCAATAAACTATACAATGTAACATCATCCCATTTCCAATATGTAATGGTTTAATGATATAAAAATACAACATGTTTCTAATTCTCATCTCACACCTACTAATAGATATTTCATCACAAAAAATGTCATGAAATTTCATTAATGATTCCTATAATCTAATATATCTAAAAAGGTCACCATAAATTATGATAAATCCAAAGTTCATTTCCCACCTCAATGTATAAAACTCACACATCAGCTCCTTCCACATATAAGTAGTAATAATAACATATTCAAAATCATGTACTATCTCATACCCGCTGATAGTAAAAGGAAAAATTGCATCCCTTCCTTATCATCTATCCATAAAATGAAGAATATATTATCCTTATATTATCTCATAATTATATGTCAAAGAGGAGAGGGATTTAATTATAATTATACAAGAGTTCTTATGACCTATATTTTCAATAAGATATAGATTGTATAATTTTTTGTTTCAATCATTTGTTTTATATTTGTAAAAATTCTATATTACCTAAGAAATGATTGAATAGAATGAGAGGTCTTTTTTAAGTGTGTACCTCCAGATTATGGAAAAATGGAGTTGACCACACTACTAGATCTCTGTTAGTTCTAAATGTGCACATCAACTATGTGTGGTACCTAATAAACAAAAGAGGCAACAAATTTTTCCTGCATCTATGTGATCTAGGATGCATGCCTATGTGGGGTGGAATATATTTATGAAATAGTATTTTCACACATTATGCACACGGTTAACCAAAGTGTTATCCTAGTTCATGAGGGGGGGGGGGGAGTCCTTATACATTAATGTAAGCACGGTTGGAACACTATTTTTCCAATCATACAATCAAACTCTGGGACCAATTTTTGAGGTTAAATTGTCATTTTCATCCCTAAAATATTTTAAATAAAAAATCCATTTTCCTCCCTTATTTATTCTCTAGTAGATAGAATTTATCCTCCCATTAATATCTCCCCTCCTCTATCATAGGTGTTTTGATAAATTATAATAATATCCTCTAATTAAATTGCGGTTAAAATCGTTGGATCCAAAATGGTGATATCGATAATCCTCCTAGTTCTAATATTTGATTACCTCCTCATCAATTGCTCTATTTTGGTTCAAGATAACATGACATATATTTTATATCATTGTAACATTATTTCATTTTCATCTATTATTCTTCGAATCAAATGATGATACCTGAAGAGTGGTCATATACGAACCTAAGGTAGCTGGTATAGAAATTTTCCTTCAAATCATATGATTTTTATAACGTCTCTACTTCACCACATGCCATAAATTTCCTCAAAATTTCTTAAAATGTGTGTATCATATTTATATAATTTTTTCATATTTAAATACTCATAAAAATTATATTGAATTGTTATAGTATTCGAATATTGTTAAATTCCACCCCATAGAGTTTTCTAAATTTAATTTCACATAAGTATATAAATATTTAATTAACCAAGAACCTTTTATGTGTTGGTTTACATGGAATTTGAATATTCAATGCTTTATTAGTCAAAATCATTGACTAATTTAATCTAAACTGGGTTCCATGACCATGAAATATGTTATATTAATAAATGTGAATTATAAAAATTGTGATGCCATGGTTAAATTTGTATAATTTATTATTCATGATTATATGTAATTGATCGTGTTATTTATTATTATTATTAACTATTTATTGGCTATTGAAAAAATGGTTAGGGGACTTGTTTAGTGTGATGCTTCATGCTCACTTATATTGGGTTATTGGAGTGATATCCCATACCATTAACCTCTTATCTGGATGATGGGAATGTCGTTCTATGATCCTTTGATTCGGGTGATGTGCATGATTAATTATCCCACAATCTGAGGTGATGGAAAATGTCTCTCTCATTCATATGATATTTAGGGCTTATAAATTTTTTGGAGACTATGTCTTGTTTGAGGAGTTATAGATGAATTCTTTATTCCTTGGGTCTAGATAGCACCTATTATGCACATATATTCCTTAAAATGTCATCATGTATCTAGTAGATTTACATTTATACATATTTTTTATGATTTTATATATAAATGGATACACATGTTTACTAATCAGACATAAAATGACATACACTGAAGCACGTAGAACCAACCAGGTGTCTCATAGGAACATGAGATGGATGCTATTTATTTTCTACCATTTTTTATGACATGTTATACAAGAACACTACTATGAATTGTATATTAGTTGGATTATTCATGAAACCATTATTGGTGGCATATTGTGTTTATCTCACACCCTACATGTGATTCCTTTTATACCCAAGCAATATTCATGAATGATGGTGTGGACAAGATATATAACCCTTTCACGGATATTTTATTCATTTCACATATATAATAGTTTAAGGGATTAAAGGATTAGGAATATGCTCTTTTTAATTGTGGATAAATCTTTTTTTCTATTGTTATTTTTTATATCATTTTTTATGCATGTACCTTGTTTGGAATTTTTATATTTCATAAATATATGAATAAAATTTATATGACTCTATATATGGTTTCAAATTATTATTATTGTTTTTATGTTTATTATTCTATAGTTAATTAATTAATTTATTTCAATTGTTCCATCATTAATATTATGCTTACACTATTTTCTTTTTCTTTATTGTTACCATTTATCCAATATAATATGAGGATATATACCTTGTATTTGAGATTCAATATTCCAAAACTCTATCATCTAATTAGATACTAGAACCCGAACTGAAACAGAGTAGTTGGTACTTTATAGTTTCTAATTTATAATCATGTCCTTTTATGTTTTTTAACAACCACTTAGACCTGAGTTTTAGAGTATGAAGAGAGGCATGACATTAGATATATTTGATGTATATGTTCCATTCCTCTTTTCAATATACAATATTTTGATATAAAAATTAATTTTCTATGGTGTGCATTTGTAATTCTAGAATAATTCCACCATGACAGCCTCATGTTATTCGCAAGGAGGGTTGTGATAACCATGACCCAGAGTTGGTGGTCCTTGATATGCCTGTGGTACATCCTATAGGGACACATAGGGAATGAAATTATATTCATGATATATTTTACAGCTCCTAGATTCAAGAGTTATTTCATTTTTTGATGAAGAATATTCAAGGATATTATTGACCTAAACAGACTATGGTAGAATGGAGTCACGATTTTTAGCCGTTGTATGCTTCCACTTTTCATGTAATGGTGGAGGTCATGATACAAAGTCATGGACTATAAAAATTCAGTCTATATTTTATCATTGTAAAGTCATCTAGTAAAAAAGTTTAATTATAACTGATTATATGCCACATGGTTCTTCCAAGAGATAATGACATCTAATTACCTAGGATGAACCACATTGAAGGTAGATCTAAATTGACATCTAAATTGACTTGCAAGATTACTTCATTCCACAGATGTTGAGAGACAAACAGTATAGATATTTCCTTAACCTATAGTATGGATCCATTTCAATCATGGTATATTATTCTCTATTTACTGAGAAACATAGATTCATGATGTCTCTAGCTAAAAATGATGTCCTTATTTCCATGAGATTCTAGGATTGGTAGGTTTACACTATCTGATAAGATGTTAATAAATTCCGATTGAACATTATTTATGAAAAATTCAACCATTCCCTCATTACAGAGAAAAATATAATGGATGTTGATGGTGGGGACCATTTCAATTGAGCACCTAGACATGCTAGTGGTTTTTCTAGATGAAGGAAGATGCGTTTGAAGATTTATCATGTGGGTTGAAGCATCCAAACAACTCATACTAATTTCATCCTTATATGTAACTAATGAAATAATAAAGGACACATAAATCCCTAGTGTTTACGAGATTGAGTGGATTGTAGAGGATAAATATGGGTGGGGCTTGTTCAATTCGTATGAAGGATTTTCTACCTGTTCCTAGTGAGAGATGGTCTACACCTACCCCATGTAAAAGAGTGGGGCTCATAGCATCTCACACTGGAGGCAGCTAAAATACCACTGGCCACTCATGTTGAGTTTGTGGTTGGGGCATAGGGATCATAATCAGGACATACAGTTCTAGAATAGTGGGATTACTTAGTGCATCCGGGTTGTGACTTAAGGCCATGGTACGTGCCAGTTAAATGTTGTACAACCTATTACTCAGGTGTAGAAAACCATACCGTCTATTTTTTTTGGTAATATTATAGAATCATCTAATTTTTTATATATATTTTTTTTACCATGCACAACACAATATATTATATCTAATGATATTCTGAAGAGTCTAGGCCTCAATTCAAATTACATCTAAAGTTTCATGAAACTCGATACCCCTTTGTCTACAAGATTAGAGATTATTTACCATTGTAATGATTGTATACTAAAATAAGATAATATTTGTTGATGTGGAATTTTATAATACTTGAAAATACATGGGTTTATGTAATTTTCTAGTTGGATGTGTCATTTCCTAATCGAGTCCATATTGATTTATATCATTAGAGGGTGTCACTTTCGTCACCAGAGGGAAGTAGAAATATCCTCAAGGGAGAATATGGTTTTCCATAAGACTCCACCATGAAATAGTAATCATGGGTTATATATAGTGAAAAAAGATTGATAATTTATTATTTTTTGATTAGCGATTATAAATTTAAGATTCATTATGTGTTAGATCATTTTAGGGACCCCTTAACTGAATAATTTTCCAGGATACCTCTAGTGAGGGTGGTATAATTCGCCATTAATCTAGTTCCAGGAGGGGTACCTATATCTATTCCTCTACATAGGACGAATCCAATTGAGCTTATATATATAAATAATTATTTGAATGAACTTGTAGCTAAAGGTTTTATGTGACCAAGAAGTTCTCCTTTTTGTTCACTATTCCATTTTCTATGAAGGTAGATGGTATATCAGGATACATGTGGATTTCTGATAGGTGAACCATATTATGATTAAGAACTGGTATACAATGCTTCAATTAGTCAAACTTTTTGATCAAATATGAGGAGTGAGGGTGTTTTTAAATATTTATTTGTGGTTAGGATATCATCATGTGCATATTAGATATTTATAAATTCCTTATAAAACATTCTGGATTGGGTATTACCTTTATGAGTAATAGGTAATTTAATTTGGTCTCTTGAATGCACTAGATATTTTCATGTCTCTGATGAATCACTTTTTCAACACATATCTAGATTCATTCATGGTACTTTTAGTGAACATATTTTCATCTATTATCAACATTGACATGACCATTCCCATTGTTTATAGATCATGTTGAGTAAACACAAAGAGGAACATTTTTACACTAAGATAATAAAATTCCAATGTTGGACCAAAAATTTACACTTCCTGGGTAATATCATATGTGAGTCAAGATTATCAGTAGACCAATAGAATGTGAGAGATATTGTTTCTTGGGATCAGTAAAATAATGTATTTGATATGATGAGTTTATTGTTGCTAATTTGGTATTACATATGCTTTATCAATGATTTCTCAAGCATAGAAATTCGTTTTAAACTATTCAATAAAATTGGTTTGAAATTATTATGATCGGGAGCCTTTGAAATATTCCTTTCAAATTTAAGGATTGTCTAACATCAGTCTTGATCATGATTTTTAAAGATCTAGGCAGGATCTACGGTGTATTATGATGAATCAGGTATAGAGATGGTATAAGTTATCATGATGGATGATTGAGTCTTATCATAATAGTCTCATCTTTTAAGGAATCAAGAGATGATTTTCCAAACACATGACCTCGAGAAACCAAAATTCATTCCTAACTTTTCTCAATAGGATATATTATTTACTTAAAGATTGTTTTTGGTGTGTAGATACCAAAAAATTATCAAGTAAATATTCACATAGCTTGACCTGAATCATAGGTATTATAGATTTGTTGAGTTTCTTCAGTCATTTGATTTTGATCATTCCTAAACGTCTGAAATGGGAAATGTTATAGAAAATGATCTTAGCTATAAGTCTCAAACACAAGAATTTCAATAAGGATTTTATGAGTTTTATATCATATCTATGTTTTCTATGATGTATGTTAAGGATCAAAAGGATCATGGTTTGACTATCCACAAGGCTTTATTAGTGACCTCTACCCTTCAAGAATGAGTGAGAATGGGGAAAATATCAGATCCGGATGGAATTTTACTAGGTGAATGTATCTCAAAGAATGATTCATATTTTATTTGTATTGTGGATGAGAATATGACCTTATGATTTCATGGAAATGTTTGTGTCCTAGAAGAAATATGAGAAGTGTTTAAGTGGGAGTATCGCAACAAAATTTGTGTTCTATATCCTAGTGTCAAGAAGATGTATGGAGACATACATCTCTAGTATTATTGGTATGGTATGAAATGAGAGATATAAACCATTATCACTCGATGTTCTACCCTTCAGAGGGAGAAGGGGGAAAATATGTAACCTAAAAGACTTTTATATCCTTTATCCAGTCCAGAGTGGTAATGGTACGATATCTCCATGTTATTTGTGACTCGTACCCCATGAAATCTCCCAGGAAATGATATATTGTGGGTATTTTTTGAGATATTGAAGAAGGAAACACAATTCATACCTAATTAGGATAAATTATCTATAGACTAGCTGAGTATGTTATATGTTAAGGATTTTATATGTCTTAATGGAGATCCATGTTCTATTATATATTCATTTGAACCTCATTTTTCCTCTTAGTTGTAGAATGTTTTGATGAAGGCCTTGGGTACTGAGGTGTTTCTGAACACAATACATCACCATATGACTAAAAAATAGATAAATAGAATGATTTTGTTGAGAGAGGAAATCATCCATGAATATTGCATTGAATTCGGGTTTCTTGGTAGAAACATATACCCATAGTTGAGTTCACGTACAATAATATATTTTAGGAACCTATCTACATGGATCCTTACAAATCCTTATATGATAATCGATGATGATCACCTCTATATTGGCTAGAGGTAGGGAATGCATCTTTTCACGGAATACACCTCATCCAATAGAATTCAAATAAGGTCCAGTAGATCAGAACGTGCATGTTGACAGCTCAGTCCCGATACCACCCTTCTTGATGTCCTCTTGTGTTTGAGTTCGGGAATCTGTTTTAATTTTATGTTTCACTGAGGTTCGACTGGATACGTATTTCGAGGCAGGGTAAACATTCACATAGATTCATTAGACACCCTTATGTTTTGGAATGAATTATACTGACATCTTACTTGAGAGAACTTTCTCATGTATTCTAGATTTTGGAATATTTTTTCCCATGTCGTAGGTTTGACAATATTATCCATAGTTCTCTCATGTTTTCTAGACTAATGAGGTAAAATTAGGTGTGGGTGATTTATCCGAGAAGTAACCAATGTGTATTGTGGATCAAAGCATAAAGACACAAGAAGAATGCCAATTCCTTTAGTACATGTGATATGGCTTCATGACAGAGTTTGGTAAGTTACCTATGAGTAGGTAGCCACTATATGAGCCCAATTTTATAAATTGTTATCAATAAATCCATCTTTACCCCATGATGTCCAACTCATGGTTTAGTTTCATTAAAGTGGGGAGGTTTTAATTGAATAAATATTCATGAAAATACAATTAATTTTTAATTATTTATTTTAACTTGGTAATGATTTCATACAATTTGTGGAAGTTTTTGGAAGAAACTGAATATTTTTCGAGCCATGAGCTCTATAATTTTGATAGAAAGAGTGGGATAAAATATTAGAACATGGTTACTACTAACTATTACAGTATTCCATGTGATGTAACTAGTGAATAAGATTGGATACATGGTTTCTCTATAATTTTCAGTTCCTTTCTCAAACCCATGTGAACTTGTTGAAATATTTGACAGTGGATTTTCCCATGGGTTGCCTATTTTTATCCAAACTGTGTTCCTAGTCCATGCAATTGGAGGGTCCTTAGAATGTGGAGGGACCACATTTGGAATAGGGTATTGACCAACTATTAGAAAAATCATGAGACCCTGTTTTAAGGTTGATTTTATATTTTCAACTCTATATGGTTTTTAACTCATATTACACCATCATTGGTCATCTCTCATTCATGAGATAGTATTCATGCTCCTGTGAAGATATATACATCCTCCATTCTATGTTTTTTGATATAACATGTGTTTGACCTATGATTCCATCACTACGAGAATCCTTGAATGTAAAACGGTGAGCCATTTAATCTACTCACATCCAATCATGGTTTTTGAATCCATCTTTTTTTTCTCTTTTAGTGGGAGATCATATGACCTATTTTTAAGAGTAGTGGACTATTCTTCTATTTTCCTGCATTCTTCTTCGAATCGTTGGAGGATACCTACAAAGTGGGTGTCTACAAACCCAAGGTAGAATGTTTAGAAAATTTTCCCTCAAATAATATATGGTTTTTATATCTTCATCATTGTTTCACACACTTGAAATTTCAAAGAATTGCATTAATTTTTTCAAAAATATTTAATTAATTGATTCATATTTACTTACTCCTTTAGATTGTATTAATTTTTTATAGTATTTGGTATTTATTGAATTAAACCCCTTTAGGTTATTTAAATTTGAATTTTCTATATTGTATATAAATATTTATTTGACTGAACACTATCGATGTGTTTAAATTATCTTGGAATTATAATCATTCAAACTTTATTAATCAAACTAATTGGTTAATATAGTTATAATTGGGTGGTAAATTCATTCCATATGTTATATTTGTACATTTAAATTGTAAAAAATATTTACCCTTGGTGAAAATGTGTTAATTGATTATTCATACCTTGAAATAATGCCTCTTGTTCATTATTACTACTACTATTTTTATTATTAATTTTATTCAGTGATTAGTGTTCATATAAAAATATTGAAGGGATTTTTTCAGGATACCAATTCTTACACCCATATTTTTGGTAATGGTAATGATTCCTCACAACGTTTTACTATTATTTTAATGATAGGAATGACAATCCACATTCCTTTTCATGGGGTGTTTTTCATAGAGAATCTCCCCACCCTATTGAGTGACATATAAAATTTCCTGGATTCATAAGATATTTATGTAATGTATGCATAATTGAACTGATATCTTGTTAGACTAGTAATAAACATGTGAGTTACACCTCAGGTCCATCTAAAACCTACTATCAACATATAGTTCTACATATGTCCTACTGAATCTTGTGCTTACAAATGTATATATATTATTAGTTATTAATTATATATATATATACGGATTCAACTGGTTATTGATAAAAATACATCAACCTCTATCAATGTAAGTAGATCTAGACTGGTGTCCCATTGGAAACTGATTGTTTGGGTATTTATTTTCTAGTATTGTTTATTTAATTTCATAACTACACATTACTATGTTAGGTACTATAGATAGATTATTCTAAAATCCTTTTTTGGGTAAATATGTTTGTATCAGATCGTAGATTTTCCACCATTAGTACCCAAGTAGACTTCATGACTTTAGGTATTGAAAAGGGCTAGCTCCGTGTATCAGATACTTGATTTGATCAACTTATAGATTAATGAATTGGATACAAGGGCTAGGAATATGATAGATGCATCAGGGTTGATATCATTTGGACTCTTTTTATTATTTATATCATGATTTATAAATGTGCCCCATTTTTCTCATTTCTATATATCAGAATTTCGTGAAATCATTTTTTTATAAGACATATCATATCTCTTTTAATTTTTAATAATGTTTTTATGTTTATTATTCTTATAGAGTATATTATCAAATTTATTTATACTACACCATCTATTATATAATACTTTTACAATTTTATATTTTTTTTTATCATTTTGACACTTTGATATAAGTGAATAGTCTCAAACCTATACCACCGTAGACCCCAAAAGCTAGTCAGTTGCCTCTGGAATATTTGGAGAAATTACTGAGGGAATGTGACCAACCCTCTTGGGGAACCATTTTAGGGGATATTAGGTAGTAATAATACAATATTTTTCTATTCATTCTCCACATAGAGCTGACATTTTATCTCAATAAATAAGGACATCATCTTCTATGTCAAAGTTGAATCCCGAGATTCCAGAATATGTGTATTTTAACTCAATGAAAAAAAATATTCCCCATTGATGTCATGTAAGATAAATATAAATAATAATATTGTGTGTACTCAACCAATATCCAAAAATAATGATTTAATTAATGATTGTAAAATATTTATTTGGGATAATGATGGTAATTATAGACATTAAACCTCCCACCTATAATATAATTTCGCCATCAAATTAATGAATACACCTCTACATCCAACTCATTATTGTTCATAAGGTAACTTACATCACGTTTTATCAACTATAGTGATCTATATGCCACAACTCAGTATCATATGATCAACAGTTACCCATATTAAATCCTTGATGAATAATATAACAGAGTGTACCCTATACTTGTTTTAGTTAATTTTAGAATTAGTGCAGTTCTAAAATGCCTATTCTGTTTTTGGTCATTATTATTACATTATCTAGATCATTAAAATTTTAAACCCTTTAATTTCACTATGGAAATAGTCACTTTAAAATAAAAAAAATCCTTTTAAAAAAATTATTAATAACCCCCATACCAAAAAAAACTCATATATCAATAATAATAGTGGTCTACTACCACAAAACCACTACTTGAACCTTGTCTTATTCCAATAACACCACCTTACTCTAGGATTATGAGGCCAAAAATATTTCAAAATATTGTCTGCAAATAAAATTTAGATAATTTTGAATATATAAGAAAATATATTAGTGTAATAACGATGATGATATTATGTTTATAATGATCTTCAAGAGTATAATATTACACTTCTACATCATCTATAAAAACAACCAAAAAATTTATAAGTACATTTGGGATATTCTGTTAATTAAATGAATAAACATTACTATAGAGTTGTTTATCCCAAATAGAACAACAATGGCCTAATACAAACCATACAAGGAATTGATAACCATTTTTATAAATTTGGAATATCTCACCCTCAGATGATGAAATCATGATAATAAAATAATTTTGGAGAACTCACTAGCACCCTTCTGCTGGTCAAAAATATTATTGATACATTTATGTGGAAATCAGTTATTCATCATCATATGGTTTAATATTTAGTAATAAAAAAATAATCATAAGGTTTTATATTCCATCTTTAAATTTTTTTGGACATCCCCATGGTGACATTCCTAGATGGATGAATCCCCAATATTCTAAATTCACTATATAATTTTTAATAACTTGATGCTCTTTTGGATGAATTCTCTACAACAAAATGGAAACTAGCTCAACTCCATGAAAAAAATAAATTTGTAAAATCAAACTATATCTCATGTGGGAATACTAGAAATTTATATATAAAAGAATCCTAAATAGATCTACTATAAGAAGGAAAAAATCAAACTATACTACCCCATAATATTGCAAACGAATTTCCATCTGATCAATGAGATCAAAAACCTTTTGAATAATTGGACTTGACTGGGAATCATGGATATTATGTTATCCATGATGGAAATATGTATCACATTTTTGAGATATAAATCCCTCCATTATATGATGTTAGTATGTAACAAAAATTTACATTCATAGTATTTGGTTATACCATGAATCTCATGATCATGAAAATTCCTAAGTAAACAGAACCTACCAAACTCATGTATAAACTCTTTATAATGTTGAATACCCTCCAACAACACAACTAACAACATGTTAATCGAAAATAATCGAAAGATATAATCCACCACTCTTTCTGATTCTTTTATTGGGGATCTTCATTACATCGACATAATTCATGTGAACACTAGATTATGTATCCACACATTACCACCTCTGAATAGTGGGTCACTTTAATCAGATTCATTGGAGATGTATTATCCTTGACCAAAACGTGATATTGGTATGTGATTTCCTCCTTCCATGGATTCCAACATAGATATCGTTTCATAGTCTAGGTTTCCCTCACAGATTGACGGTGCATTCATGGAACTCATTCCCAGTTATATATCATTATGGACAATAGTTTATTATGATGATCATATAGGTAAAGGAAGAATCCATCAACAAGGATAGTTGTCACAGTTGATATTGATGGGAATGGATAGAAATTGGGTGCATTGGTCAGCTATAAATATTCATCTTTGGAGTGAATCCTATAAGAAGCATCCATGTTATAGAACAAATGGTATCCAATGTTGATCACCATGTAATTTATTCTAGGGATGTAAGTCATCCATGAATATTTTAAAGGAAGCATCCCATGTTTTCCAAGGGGTACATGTTTGGGTCTGATCACAAGTTCTACATCCATTGGGGATTAATCTTATGCATGTTTGTGATAGAACGAGGCATGAGTTTTACATATTCTGGATACCAAAATCAGGTAAATGTATTTTTGGTACATGATGGATGGATATGAACTCCCCATGGATGTGTACATGGGAGGCCTATATCATGGATAGATCATGTCACACTTGGGTAGATTACTGATGGATTATAACACCCTATAGATGAGGATCCAGAGTTATAGCCCATGATTCCCCTTGACGTGGCTCCGTGATGAATGGATCAGAACATTCCATAAGGTAGATCCAGGATGTTTTTATGATAGAAGAAAGTTGTTACATGTGAAAATTTACCATGTTTAGGATTCCCCATGATGTGGAACCATATTTGTGGATAAAAACAACCCATAAAAATATATTCAAGAGGTTGATCAGAACACTACTAGTGGTAGATTGGGGTGGTGTGTTCTTAGGAGGGAAGATTCCAAGCCTAAATGTTTACCAATGGATCCAAACCCATTTTTTTGTGCATCCAAAATTGTAGACTGAGATACCACTTGAGGAAAATATAGGATGGATGGATCATAATTCTCCATGATGAAAATATAGGTGGTGATGGATTAGATTTACAATTAAGGAAGATCTGAAAGGTAATTACTAATGAGGGAAGATGTCACACCTGAATTTTACCATTGGAGCAGAATTACCATTTATGAGGATCGGGGAGAAGCCTTCTTATTAGGGAATATGGAACACCTAAATGTTTGCTATTTTTGTGATTGAACCCTAGGGAGGAATCCTATGAAACATATTTAGAAGACGTAGTTCAAAACCCATGTAGTTTGATGTATTGTTTTATGGTCATGTGGAAGGACCAATCCATGTAGTTTAATATCTCGTATTAAGAATGATCATGTTATATAATGATAATTGCTGATGGATTCCTTGGGGATTATGTGTGGAAGTTACCTTTCTCAAGAGGATTGGTCATTGTTGGAATGATGTGCGTCTTACACATGGAGCTTCTCTAAACTACTATCAAAAGGGTGACATCCCACTAAAGGGGAAGAGTTTCATCCCATGATGATCATATATGTAGAATCCTATATTTGGTACATAGGGTATGGATATATTTTTTCCATATGTGAGGATGAAATATTTTGGAACATTAATATCCTATGATTATGGCATGAAGTTAGGAAGTTTTACATAATGAAACATTTATGTGGGGGATACTCACCCATTGTCCCTTGGGCTTCAATAACCCATTATCATGAAACATTGGGGGTAATGGGGTTGGAGCTTCCATGGAGTAGTGGTGAACCATTATTTCCACCTTTAAGTCTCCATGTTTAGATGAAAAATGGATAAGAGTTCCCTTTCTCAAATGACGTAAGTAAAGAAAAAATAATACTAGAGGCATAGGGGACTTCATGTTGGGTACCAAAAAAATTGTTATGATCATGTTTGGTGTGTTTTATGAAAATGTTTCCAGGAAAGTGTTCTCCACCACAAGGTTTTTCCAAAGAGTTTTTAAATGAAGGTTAAAAAATATATTTTATTTTCATCTAGATTTGGGTTATGTGTAGGTAGATTCCCTTGTACGTACCTAAACTACGTTAAGAGGAGTTCTATTATTGTTACTCAACTATGAGACAAGTTAGGATTATTACTGTAGGAGTTTTTTCACAGATAATTCTGTACCATGGGTTTTCCTTGTTTGTAGTTTTCATGGAAGAGGAGAACTTTCACGCAAGAAAATGGCATCTCATCTTTTGGGGATCCTCTACTATTGAGAGTGTGAGATATTATTTATAGTTGATATCATTAGTGGTCGGTGATCATGTTCATAAGAATGGAAATGGTTTTTTTCATGACATCATAACATAATTTTAGAGCTTAATCATGCAACATGACTGGCACGAAATCAACATTGCTACAAAAAGGGGACCATTGTGCATAACGATCATCCTTTTCACACTAACATCCATTCTTACACCTATTATTATTTGAAATACAATAGGTATTGTTTGAAAGAAAGAAAAAAAATAATTCCTGAGGAATGTAATGCCTTTTTTGGAGAATATAATTTTTATGAACAACATTACAAAATTTTAGAAACTATGATTATCGACCATGAAATGGTTATTTTGGATGGGTTTTATGCTCGGTCAACATAATATTGTTGTTCGAAAAATTAGAAAAATTTAACAGACAAATATCCACCCTTAGAATATGATTTTATAAGGACCATAAGTTCATGTTTTGAGGATATCTCTGAAGATAGTGGTTCATTTCCATAGGTGCGGGCAAATTTTTCAGTAGTTCATGAGAGAGTGTTGTATGGGATTAAAAAATAATAGAATGTGCCTATTAATAAGTGGAGGAGCCATATTTATGTTAAGATTAAATCTTTGTAAAATATATTTTTCCTATTATACACATATGTTTTCCTTTTTCATGAAAACCATGATATATTTCCATTTCATGCATGCACCTATACTTTAGTGCACAATTTCCGTGCCCAATGAATTGTTTTGAAAAAATCAGAAAAAAATGTGCACAAAATATATTTTTTACTGAGATATGTTTCTCTTGTATGTAGCTTCCATGAATAATCCAAAATAATTTAAAATAACCCATCCAAAAAAATGAGATTATGTAGAAGTCGTTGTAGTTGAGAAATGAGTAGAAATGGTGTGAAACCCTTAGTTCCAGCAACCAATGATGGTCATTTTAGAAACGCAAATTCTCACGACAATGATGATCAAGGCATCAAGTATCTAATGATTGGAAAAGGACCTTTATATTGTAGAATCATGTGATGATAGACGAGGTTAACATTCAAGTATTGAAGGCCAACATGTTTTGATAATTGTTCATGCATCAAGAAACACCCTGCCACTTGAACATTACCCATCCTGGTCATTCTTCTATGGATCATGGGGCCATATTAATATACATGTGGAATGGGTAGACATGGATAGTCATGGGGGATGAACTAGTGGTTGATGAATTCTAGGCATACTAAAGAATCATATTTCAGAGAGGAAAGTAGGATGATATAAAGGGCTGGCAGAATGAATGAGATCTATTGTTGGGATGAACATTTTCCATTGATTGTTCATGGATTACTCGACATAGTATAACTTCTTGGATTGTGGTGCTACGAAATGAAATATTAGTACGTACAAGGTAGTGTGGATGACACAATTCCATATGTACCATCAATAATATAAGGTTCATGATCTCGTATGTTAATGGTCCCAAGATACCAACACCATCAAACTCCACTACAGGGTGGTGAAAATTAGTTTGTGGAATGTTCACTTTATTTATTTAATCCCACTGTATGGGTTCCTATAATATGATTTCCTTCCATCACATAACACATAATATGATGGGTAATAGAATCCTCCCTCATAGAAATACCTTCTAGATGAAATTAATCAAAAAGGTGGGTCGTGCTCCCATATTTTATGGGGAAATCACATTCACTATTTAATTTGATATGTTTCCGTTGAAGAATATGGTCATTAGGAATCCAAGGAATGGATATAAGTTCTTTATATCCATGAAGATAATGATACCTTGATAATATTGGTTCATCCTATAAGAGCGGCAATATGAGTAGTGGGGAAATAGTATAACGATAGGTTGGGAGCTAGTTGACCGAAACACCATTTTTATCACCACATTCCTTATAGGCTGGAAACATCTAGTCTGGGACACTGAGATGGTAATTTTTTAGGTCACTCTAATGATGGTTGAAGTCATAGATGTTGAAAATAGTGTGAACCTGGGCATACCTGGGATGACCTGACTCTACGGCATGTTGAGCAATGTGGTGAGGGTTGGTATGATGAGGGGGATATATGGCTATTTTTGGTTCATTATTTCCCCAATCACGGCGTTGTATCTATATATATTTTAGGGTGGAGAGATGGGGGACATGATCAATGGCCACATGTACTATTAATTGTATACACCAACATAGTTCACCAAGAATCTTTTGTTTCTTGAGAATCATAAGAATATAGTCAACACATGGGTCTTTTAGGAAAATCATCCTTGTATCCATCATTATAAATTGTGGATATTTTTTTTGGGCTTAGGGGACATCATTACACTACCAAAGACCATTGGTAATACTTTCCTGTTAATGAATAATCAATGAAACATGGTGGTAGTGAAATAGTTTGTGATCCTCCATCAATAAATATGAGTCATCAATAAAGAGATCAACAAACTAAAGTAGAGGGGTGGTTAGTGAGATATTATTCTTGGAGTAATCAAGAAAGTGGGGGAAAATGAATATGGAGCTATAGTGGGGATGGAAGTAGGTGCGAATTTATCACTACAACTTTATGGAGAGGGTTTCCACATGAAATAATGGGAGAAAGAGGAGTTCACCCATGCTGAGATGTTTAGATTCATGGAGGATTCTAAGAAGAATCTAAAGCACTCATTACATCAATTTGTCAATGATATCTTTCCCTATCTCTATATAATTTTAAGAATGATGAAAACATCTATGTAGACACAATAATATTGGTGAAACATGATCTAATATAGATTCAAGGTTCTATAGGGTGGGGATACCCAGATCATGTCTAATGTGATATTTCAAGAGAGGATGATGTTCATAAAAACATGAGTTTATTCATTTTCCAATAGGGGTAATATGATCCTACTTGGATCCTATTGCGTGTGATGTTTAGTGGTAATAAATTTTCCTAGGAGACATCACATGATGAGCATTCAACTAAGGGGAAAATTGAATATGATTATGCACATGTCTCAGGTGATGAATAATCTTAGAGATGATCATCCAATCAAGGGAGACCCTTTGGGTGCATAGAAATTGTGTCCTTCGATGAATACATGGACTTAATTCTTAAGGGAATTATATTAACATATTGGACTTCTTCAATACCTCCCTTTTATATGTTGAGGATAAATAACTAAAGGATTTTTTGTATAAGAGATACATGAAAATGGGAATGGGATTTTCTAGAGGGGGATAAGGAGCACAATTTCATGTCAAATTTCTTGTTTTAGGGCATTTCCATGAGGCTAAAACACTCGGTGGTCTGGTGGTGGAATCTATAGTGATGACTATGGATCCTCAGGTTCTCCCTATCATTTATGGATAACATCACCTTTTAATTCTAATGAAATCATCAATTCATGGTTAAGAAGTGTTCTATGGGAGCATATCATCGAAATATCCCGTCCCCATAGTACACAATGATCTCAATTTTCTTTAACCTTATCAAATATTTCACTGCATTTTTCTCCAATTTTTTTTGTTTTGTCCTCATTTAGGTCATCATTCTATCTTTCTCATCCAATATTTTTAGGTCATGTGCCATATATTGAGGTACCATCAATATTTGATTGGTCTTCTGTAGTGGATCTTATTTCTGAGAAATGGGGACAAAATCTTCATATACTCTACCTATCTATGTTAATTACTGAAACATGTGATGAACTATAATATTTTTAATAAAATATATTGAAATTATATTATTTCATAAAGTATTAAATCATATGTATTCTTAAATAGTTGATATGGATAGTGAATCAGAGGCCACCACCTTGCTGGTTTTAGAAATCCTGGAAGACACATTTAGTTAATATGATGAAATATTATCATAAATAAAATATCCTAATGTGGTCATGAGTGACTCCATGGTTGTGGTGAAGAATTAGGATGGTGGAGATGTTTTTTTCAAGGAAGCATCTGTTGAGGACAACTAACCTTTTTATTTGGATCCACGGATGTATAAGAGGATCCATGAAAAGGACCCTATTGTTGTCATCCTTCATAATTTTTGCAAATAATATATGACTTCAATAAATGATCTTGACATATCTAGATCTGATGATGCTGAGGAGAACTATATATTCTAGTGAAAGGGATATAGGATCAAAAAAATGATTCCTCACACTATCTCTAGAACTGCACCTAGTGAGTTGGGTGGGGTCCCTCCACCACCGATTATGAAATATGGGCACTAGAGTGGTGGACGCTAGCCGTATCCATACACTAGTCTATTACATCCTTTCTAATATGGTGAATAATGAATGAAAACACATTGTGAATTCCAAGAATATATGGAGTCATCACAAAAAAATATAAGATCTATGTGGTAAACCCAGAAATCCACCACTTTGAGGTGAAAATGAATTATTTTGTTTCATTCTATAGTGATCAATCATACGTTATTAGGAAACTGAGTTATCTTCTTGAGAATGATTAGAATGAAATATAGAATGTCATATATCATATATATGGGAACCTACCGAAACATGATTGAGTGTAGGTCTGATATTATGATCTTTATCCAGGGGATGAGGATGAGGAAGCACAACTTAGGAGGGGAAGAAGGCCCTCAATTCCACATGTCAGAGGCATGCATAGATAAATGACTAAATTGATAGGGAAGATCTATAGGGATGTTTTTAGACATAATAGAGCCTCAAATTTTTATATTAACCTCTCCAATTTTTTTCATATTTCTTTTTTAAACATTCATTCATGCATGGATATATTTATTCTCTGTATTATTATAATTTGATAGTATTTCTATGAAAACCAACAACCAATCCCTAACCACACATGAGAAATGCTCAATGTGATAAAAAGGTATTATTAGGTTATGTTTAATAAATATGATAGGGTTTGAAAATAATTAAACACTTAGTGGTACACTTTTATTTATAGAACACCGAGTGAATTCACATCATGTTATGTTATGACTGGAGAAAGGGACTCATTGGACAACCGACATAATTCTCCAACATCCACTAATGAAAAAATATGATAACTCTAAATTCATAGAATTATACCAAAACAATGTGTAATGGAATTTCAAAATCATGATGCCCAAAATTTGTGACATAAGGGGAATGGATTAACGACATATTGTAATTGATGACCATGTTCGAAACACATAATCCATATTGATTATGTGGGAATTAGTATAAAAAATGAGGGTCATCCACTGACCACATTTGAATCATCCATCCTACCTCCTAATTTAATCCAAATTCCATTTGAAATCTAATCAAAGATAAATGGTGAGAAATTTTGTGTAGGAATCTTGCTGTTAGAGGGGTCCCTTTAGATGTAGATGATTACGAAGATACAAATAAGGGGGATACAAAGCATGAAAATGAAGTAAAGTAATGTCACATAGACACCAAAACGCTGAGAACTATGACACTTTCACTTAGAGAACATTGTTTTGGGTGTATCAGTCTAAAAAAATTCAAAGCACTCTTCAAGGGTATTATCATCTCAGATCTTGGGTGATGGTAAAATTAATGATGTTTAAGATAACCAAAACTGAAGAAAAGGGATTCTCAGTCAGGGGCCTAAGACACATTTCACTTCTTCATCTGGTAATAAAAAATATGAACACATAGTTTCATGTCTTATAGTAAATATTATGTACATTATTTTTAATTTCATACTATGAGGATGGTTCATTGCATAGTTTAAGGTCATGTGATCAGGATGCATCTCATTTTTCAATATTGTGTGATCAGGACATGTTTTGTGTGGGGAATATGTGTTGATATACCCAAAGACTTTTTATTAAGTCGGGACACTATGTAATCCAATTACATAACACATGGTATGTATATACATTAATTTCATCTGAATTGATGTGTAAATTCTAGTTAATGGGAATCCTAGGTAGACCAATCATAAAGGATGCCCAAGAATCACTTTGTATATACACAGATTAAGGTCAGGATGATTGGATGAGGACTTTTAGTTTTAGGTTATAATGATTACACATATTATTAATTATTTATTTTCATAATGACTATAACAAAAGGGAAAATGTATTAATGGGATTTACATGACATTGAAGGATGGTTATCCTATTTGAATTGAGGGGCCTAAGAGGCCATCCGATGCCTCCTAAAACACCATTTAGACCAATCACAGACAATTTAAAGTCATTATGTTTGTATATGAGAACATATATTAGTTTAAGGTCATATATTGGGGCTATGGGTGGTGTGTATTGATGAAATGTGATCAACATTGAAGCAATGTTAACCTGTGAGAATGGAGTGGCCTGGGAGGCCACCAGATGCTACCAAAAACATCTCTAAGATGATTCATACACATTTTATGGTCATGGGGTTTTCACCATGAGGTGAATTAATGTAGTTGGAATAGATTAATATTTTATTAACCCAATATGGGTGGTTTTCTGAGATTTCATGAGTGTTATGTGAATCATAAGGGGAAGATTATAGACAATTTATGGTTTTACTACTAGGACCATTGATTTTAGTTCAAGACCATAATTTTCAGTCTTCGAAATTGGATATAAAAAATACCATTTCATTAATTGATGGATGTTATAGACCCAATAAATAATAATTTTTATGACACTATATATCCCATCAGAATGGCCATCAAGCCACCCATTGTTAAGAAACATCACATGGTAGAAGACTGATGTCAATAGGGGCTACCCTCTTGAAGAAGGGTATTGAATATTATTATACTTGTATATGCGGCATCCATAGTTTTTATAAGGTAATTATCATAAAATAATTTTATATTTTGAGGTCTTTTCTTCATCTCATATTTTTTTAGATATGGCATCATAGTTTGATATAGTGTAAAATCCACTCTTATTCAAAGGCATCCTAGACTTGTCAATGGAAAGACTGCAGTATAACCTCATGCATTGAGGATGTTGGATTAATTTCACTATATGATATTCATCATTTAATTCGTCATTTTAGGGTATGATTCATTATGAATCCACTTATGGGTTTAGGTAATTAACTGAGTATTATAACTTGGAGGAGGCCTATGAGATATTTTGGTTCGATTGCACAACAAATTCTAGATGGTTCTGCATTGTAATTCCAACTAGGCCTAGATATGGGAAGTATGCATGTCACTATGAATCACATATGGATGGGAATCAACCCACACATAGATATCTAGGTTGATTCATATAGATTAAGGTCATATGGTCTAGACCGTGGGATGTAGTTGGGGTTTAAGGATGTTTATGTAGTGAATGAGTAAGAACCTGAATGGAATGACCTTAGGTTTCCCCGCAATAACATAAGAAATCATGAAGTTAGTTACACGTAGTTTATGTTTTTTTGATCTAGAACATGGAAAATAGTTTAGATTCATGTTTCTTGGCCTATGAGAATCCATTTTAATTCATTATGATTTGAATATAAAGTTGTTTATTCTAAGATAACTTCTATGACATGAAATAGGTAAGAAAAAACATGAATGATCCATGATGTCCCATTTTACATACAAGAATAAAGAATCAAAAAATAGTTCATGTTCATATTGATTTTCTAAAAATATAAATCTTTTAAATTTTATAATGAATGGACCATGGGATAGAAGTGTTGAGAAATTGGTGGAAGCTCCTAGTGGTGAAAGATCATGGAATTTCAACATATTCAATAAGGGTGAGAATCATGACACACATAGTTCTGAGACATAGTTCATCAGAAGACCCACTATAGTACGAGAGATTACCAATTGTAACGGAGTTTGAGGAATACCTTGGTTATCGTGGGGTATCCCATGTTATGGGGATATGGTACATGTTATCCATTATTTAGAGGCATCATATTTTAAGATGATTTAACAAAAATATCTAGTTCAAAATTCAAGAGGCATAATGGTTTATGACTGAGTAAGACCATAGTTTAACATCATTAATTGAGGATATAATGATTTTTAGTTTAAATATGTAAAACTCAAACCACAGAGGATGTAAATATTTTAAGTTCATAATTTTTGGACCTATTTTGGGTAGTTTAATGCCCTATTTCTTAGAATAGATGATATTAGTTTAAGGAAATAGTTATTGGACCATGGATATGGGGATTATCAAATAGATATATATTGCACATCAAAGTGAAAAATTATATGAGAATGAGGACCATGGAGGACCACACAACACTACATATTCATGATCAGTATCAGACATAGTCTACATTTACAGATCCAGGACAATGAGGTGACCATTAATTAAATGATATAATTACTAGTCAATGGGATGACACATAAAAAGGGTTATGATTAGTGAAGCACAAACAACCCATCCAGAATTAGGACACAGGAGGCCCAACTCAACAAAAAAATTCCTTAGAGAACTCATATAGAGTTTAATGTCATGATGCTTGGACATGGACTCCTAGTTTAAGGTTATAGTGTTCTGACTATCTGATAACATTATATGAAGTGCTATATGAGAAAATTGGCATTCATGGGTGGTGTTATGTTCTCTCTGTCCATGGTAATCAAATATTTTGGTATGTTGGAATAGACCATATGAATACTATATGTTCCTTCCTAATTGAGATAAATTTTTTGCTGATTCAATCCAAGTATTATTGTTGTTAGGAGAGAAAAAACCATGGAATGCTAGGGAAATGTGATGTGGTCAACCTTCAAGTTTAATAACCCCACTATTATATTCTAGTGACTCTCATGATTGAATAATGATTAAATCCCATTATATTGGATGAACTCCATCATATCTTTATAGTCTTCATCAAATTTTCTAAACTCTTCTTGTTATAGGTAGCTTTTTAGAGTGATGTAAACTGTTGGTTATTGTGAATGAATACCTCTGGTCTATAAACCATGGAATTTGGATTTACCTGGAAGGAATTTATAGTTGTATTCTGATAATACTAGATGGAATTGGGGATCTTTTCCAAGAAATATTTATTATCCTATCCCATGATCTTCTAATGAATGATATAGAGGGTCTTATTGAATTACATGATCTATCCATTCACCTTGGTATGTTAGTAGGATGAATAGTTGTATAATATGTTGTACAAGGTGTATAAAAGTTTTAGTTATAAAGCTTAGAAGTTAGTATTGTGTTCAGGGAGAAAGTGGGGAGGTAATCTAAAACAAATGATGATGTGGGATGTCATGAATTTGATCATGGATAGGGCCTTAAATTTACTGAGGGGAATCACTTCAACCCACTGGGAGAATAAATATATCTTGGACAGAATAAACCTGAATTAGTGAGCTATATAAAAATAATATGTCCCCATGGAAATGGGTCCCCATAATAAAAAGGGACAAAAATACATGGTAGTGTATAGGAGCTCTACCTGATTATGAAAAAACATGGCATGGAACTGATAAAGGTGATACCTATATGAATACAAGATTTCATCATGGGAAATGGTTGGCTAGAAGTATCCCATCTATCAAATCTGGTAGGATAGATTCTATAATACATGATAAATCACATAGGCCCAAAAAATAACATCCTTAAAAACCTTTTAAACTCATCTTATATGATGCAATGTTGGAAAATTCAATCAATATTTTGTCATTAGAGAGTTTATTCAGTGTTAGGTACACTTTGAATTGTAATTTTCACTTCATACTGACAAATTCAATCACACTCAGCTCAATCTAGAGGGAGAATACTTCTCTATGGATACAAAAAAGATAAATCATACAAATGAGTGTTTCTTCCATTGTGGATGAACCTGAGAAACCTGACATAGAATCACTAGCAGCCATGAAATTTACTTGTTGCCTATAATATTCATTTGAAATAAAAAGAGTGATGATCATCTGATGCGCAACATGAATGAACATTCCATCCTGGTCATGCTCTATAAGATATGTGTAGATATAGTGAAGGTAATTAGATCTATGATTCTATGCCTGATATACATGAGTCCATTATTTTTAAGTAGAGAAAGGGGGAATCAGTTGATGAGTGGATTCCAGAAGGTGTACAAGATTTGGATTGATGATAATGTTTTTAGAATTAATATATATTTGGACTAGATAATAGTATAACTTTAAAAGAAAGAAAAAGGGATCAATATTAAGGGACATCACCACTATAGTGATTTGAGAATGATACTCTACATCATTGTTGGTGAAACATTCTGATATTAGTAATGAGTACATCAGGAAAACCTTTTTTGGAGTGATGATGTGTATCTCAATTGCTACTATGTTGATTATTGGATTGTTGATACTGATACCCATATTTCTATAGGTTTAATCATCAAACTGAATACTCCAATAGATTTTATCCAAACCTAATGAAAGGAAATCCTCATTTGGGAAATCAAAAACAAGTGTAATTCGAATAGGGATTATATGAGTGGTGAAAAATTCTTCAAATGCATGGATGTTGATATATTTATATAGAAAGAAGCCAATGTAGAACTGCAGAATGAACACTGTGAAGCATGGAAACCATCATATCAACATGGGAAGATTCTAGATATACTTCATCAGGTCTACATAAGTTCCCTACTATATCATGTGATGTTGCAGATAATGTCACAACTTCTACAATGATAAACCATATCGAGCCATCTTTTATAAATAAGGGAGTATTTGGTCTCTGTACCAATAAAATTGTGGCTGAGATAATATAAATTGTTATCTCTACCACCAATATCCTTTGGGTAAGAAGGGAAATAGTGTATCATTATAGTGTGGTCATGTGGTGGACTTGAGGCTTCCCTGATATAGGATACATTTGAACCAAATGAAATAGAAGATACTTATTGATTTCTTCAATGGAGGTATGACACTCCACATCCAACTAGTAGATGGTTCCTTTCTTCATGATCCTCAAAAAGACATACACCTACCTTTCAAATTTGTGATGAATCAGTGTATATATGATATATTTCCCTAGAGGCCTCAAAACTCCATAATGGTTCTTTGATGTGGAATTCGGATATTTGTCTTGACATTATCTAAGTGCACATCGATACATCTATATCTAACTATGAATCCAAGAAAGATACTATAAGTATCCAAGAATGCATACACTAAAGGGTATCACCTGAAAATTCAACTAGAAATGGAAGATAAACACTTTCTCACAGTCTATGATATGATCCTAACTTAGATGGAATTTTACCACCAACTCATAAACATATAATTACACCAACATAATCAGAATTAGTATCAAGATGTGGTGCATATACAATAGATAAGTTGATGAGGTATTCATTCAGGCTAGTTGTCATCACCAAAAATTATAGGGAACCCTGATGGAGGAAGAATCCTTATCTTTATAGGCCTCATGGATCTAGTTATTACAAGACTATCGATCCATAAATGAGAGGGCTTATATCTTGGTTGTGTCATTGATCAGGAGATCCATTACGGGAATATGTAAATCATCTATCAGAAAATGGAGGTTGAGATCCATGGATATAATTTATAATATGATCATCCAATTATTAATTCTGACTTGGATGATGTTAGCCATCAACCAGGGGTACATGACTTCCCTGGTGAAGTTGGATTTGATAAGAATTCCTTCCTCAGCCTCGACTACAGAACAATTGGAGGAGGCAATCTTACTAGTGGTCTTTTAGAACCTTGGATGACTATGTGAGAGAGAATGATGGTTGAAGAAGACCCGAGGGTCTATTCATATAATTTCATTATAACTCTAGAAATATATACAATTTTTTTACCTCGAGAAGTCCAAATACTCTTAATTATCCTCTAGAATCATTGTTAAACTGATCAATGTTGGACTTATATATTCCATAGTAACAATGTTCACCAGAATCAGCACATTTATGGTGGTGAAGGAACCTTCCTCAAATGAAGGAGGGGCTTCATCAAAATACTATTTATCATCTAAGGGAGAAAAATATGAATGAGGAGGATCATCCAAGATTGAAGAATCATTGGGGGAACGTATTCCTACATGGGTGGATATGGAATTCTTATTGAGGTGTTTCTACTATGATAAAATTATTGTGACAAAAGTAATCAATCGAATTCCATCTAGCTGTTGACTATGAACTCATAGTCAATGGTTTGTGTTAATGAACTGGTGGCGAGTTAGCTCCCATCAATTCATAAATTCTATGCAGAACATATTGGAATTCTATGAAATATTCAACATAGGGAAAACCTCTCAGTACATCATAGTGCCATGGGATTCTCATATTCCCCATGAATGTCCACTCTAATAGAATGATGTAATCATCAGACATTACAACATTTTAGATATTTCATTACCCTTATTATTTGAAACAAAAACCATATTCCCAATTCTAGCATCATGGTATCCAACTAATGAATTAGTGGAATGAAATTATTTTCCATGTCTACCTAAAGAATGGATATAATGGTAGTGAACTCATCCTTGTTGGTTTAAACTTTTTTTCCCTCTCTCTTGTAACATCCTACATCCATATAGTAGTTTCACTTGTGATGAAGGGAGACACAACACATTGGAGAATAAATACATGACTGTAGAGGGTGTACTTGAGGAACTAATGATATAAAGATTGTACCACCTTGATAAAATAAATCCCATATCTACCCTGTAGTTCTTTGTATGTGGTATCCATTTAGACTAAAATGAAATCAACACATTATACCAATCTTTATAATTTGGTATCCAACCAAATCCTACCACTTATATTATTCTCACTCATATAATAACCATGAATTATCATATATGATGGAGACATATATTCTTTGTTCAGCCGAAACTTGTTGAGATTCCTGGAAAGGATGAGGTGAATCCCAAAACATGCGATGAAAAGAAAATGGTTGATATTAATGTCATTTAATATTCCTATAAAATACAGTTTGGGGATATTCACATACTCGAGGGAACCCCAATATTTTCCTTATAATGATACATTGACTTTTCATTCCTATTTCTTAGCCCCCCTCCCCATATTATACCACAATAAATACAAATTGTTCTTCAAACTGAGTGTGTATTTTCAATGCCTCTACAATGGATTCACACATTTAGTTCAACATGATGAAGGAATCAAGGATTGATATCCTTGAGGGTTTTTATGTGAGGGGATTTCAAACATCATATTGCAGTTCCATATGAATGCCTTTTACTATATGAGGACTCTCTTTGGAAGTGGAAACAAATTTTGTTGGCAGAACCACTAGGTTCCACCTCATATATGCAATATCCTACTGCTCATTATATGACATAATCTAAACCACTCATGAATTAAAATTGGTTCACCAAGACATATCTCTGACTATACATGGCCTATCATGGTGTATTCATGGATAATCATCTATGTACGTTTACATAGCCAACTATGATGGAATATCTAGTGGAGCGGTCTTGTCCGAATTTGCATAATGAGTTAGGTGTAGAAACTACATCATTTTTTCAGTAGAATTCATGGATCAATTTGAGAAATGGGTTGAGAATTTTAGCAGTTTTAATGTCCAAAATATTTTCTTTAATGGCGTTGGCTAACAAAAAAAGATGTGTTTTTATGATATTATTTACTCTTAGACGTTTTGAAGAAGTTTACCAACCCAATGGATTTCTTATAGGCATACTCTTGCTAAACATTGAAGGTTCTTCTAGTACTATATGGACAATTCGGGGATGTTTTCAACATATTTCAAATGAAATCACTAAGGGTGGGAGAAGGATTTTGTGTAGGTGGATGACATTGATCTCCCTTTCACTATTAGATTTAGATCTTCTATAATTTTTAAGGATTTAATTGATATAATAATAAAATTTATAGTGAAGGAATAATGATGTCTATAGGATTTTCTAGCCACCCTATGTGTGAAATGATGATGAAATTTTTGAGAGCCCATAGTATATGAGACATACATTAGACCTACTTCTGGTTTCCACAGTTGGAAGCCAACTTCCGTTAACATTAATCATCAATATATATGTTGGACTCATTATAGATAAATGTTACTATATCGGTAAATCACCCAAAATTAACAAATAATTATCCATTTGGTAATAGGCCCAATCATTGAAAAAATATAATTCAGTGATGGTATGTACAAGGATCTTATGGTAAGAGAATTCGTCTAGGAATTCCATGTTTTTGGATTCCTGGTGCCTTCTAAACACTAAAAGACTCATAATTAACTTCTATATGGAATATAGAAAATATTATATATCTTTTTAATCCTTTAAGTAATAGTTCTACTTCCTTCTTTCCGAGTAGGGATCCCTAGGTTCATATCCTTGATGATGTAATGGAGACACATTTTATCATCTTGAAGACTGGTCATTCAAAGGTGGTTCCTCGAGGTTATGTGCTAGGTGCAGCCATTCTGGTGGGGATAATACACCTGGAGAGGATCTTCATAAATAAAGGATGAAAAATATATAATCTTGGTATACTCTACCAGTATGGTAGAAGTAGTGTCTTTTTTTCTAGGCGTTCTCATGTTGGAGGGAGGATTTAACATGTGCGATTTATTAGCCATCTCTATGGAATCCTACAGATGATGGGTTTTATTAGAAGACTCCCAGAACCCAATTATGATATTTTGGGTGATGAGGGTAGCTAATATCTCAGAATTGATAATCCACAATGCACATAGTCTATATCTAATCTTTGGTCATTGACATATCGTGAGAATACGTTAGGCCTTTCCACATGGAGAAAAAAACACTCTACTCTCCTTTGAAGAAATTTATTTCACATGAAGTGGATTGAAATAATTTTCCGTTGAATGGTGGTGCTAAACTTGTAAATGAACTATATAGGAAGGTTTTCCAAACCAAAAATGGATCATATAGGTATATAGTTCTACCAAACAAACAGATGTCCTTCCATTTTCAAAATGGATCACTGGATCATTTCTTCCCCTATCTTCTATGGGGTCCTAGCATAGGATCATGTCCTGAGATGAAGTGGGACATGTGTAGAAATGGAACACCTATCATATTGAATGAGGGGCGTTATTTTTCCAAAACCATGAGTGTTCTCTCATGTCATCCACCCATGTAAGGTATGAAATTCTGTCAGGTGCGATAACCAACTATCATGTATCAAGGGAATCAAGGTAAGTCGTAAGAGAGGCTATAAAATAATTTGGGTGAGGGTTTCTGTCTTCAAGAGGATTCATGAACACTAATGTTTTGATATGGTCAACAACTTTGTTTGTAGGACCACTTTCTTGTGTAGTTTATTAACCTAGATCCCAGGGATAATAATTACATAGATTGTTCAGGTTTGATGACTGATACCTCTATTCATTCAATATAATCCATCACATAGTTTGTAAGGATGCACGATGTTACCGAGATGTAATGGGGGGAATCAAGGCAAGGAGGTATTTCTACCCTTTTAGAGGACAAATGGGATTTTTTTGGGATTATCTATAAACTATTTAATGATCAACAATGATCTCATCAATGACCCTTTTTTATCTTCAACATGATAGATAAAGAAAGCTACTTTGGGGTCTACCTATTTTTTCTATGAAACCCAGGATGGATAAAATGGGCCAAAATAAACCTTACCCATATTGATTTTTAAACATTTAGGAAATGATTAATCATTAGAGGTATCTTGGAGTCCAAGCACATTCCTTTACTGGATGTAGAGGATACTTGTATGAAAGTATTTATGGTTTTATGATAACCCTTATAGAGGATTTCCCCATCATATTATATGTTTGAATCCCTATATATTTTATTATATAGTAGGATAGAGATGGAATTTATTTCCATAATGGTACGCATAGAGTAATACAAATAATCGACGGAAAGTTAAGCTATCACAAGATATAATTGAATGGGAGAGAATCATATTGTACCAATCCCTTGATCTTCACATGAAGAGACTCCACATCCATAATGCAATAAATAACTACATGGTTTCTTGATGAATCTCTGTTGGAGGTTGTAATGGTACCCAGATGAAGCTACGTGATAATTCTCTAGGATATTGACTAACTCAACCCATCATCTCTTTTAATCTATGTCCTAAAAGATCTTTATACATACTGTGTAGGAAAACATAAAATCCTAGAGGTTGTGAAATGTCACCCAACTGATCTTGTAGAATAACAAGGCTTTGATTAGTAAGGGTCTTTGAGATGAAGAAGTTAGAGATTTCCAGAGGCTAGATTAGGATATAAAATTGAAATATATCTAAAACATCCCACATTACCACTTTCTCTGAGGTAGGTCTCACTAATTGGTCACCCAAAATTCCAATCATAGTTTTCTAAGAGATAGATGGTGGCACAAGTATGTATCATTGTTGTATTAGGAAGGCCAATAAAGGAGTATCTCCAGGAGTCGATTGTTTTTTGAATGTATGAAACTTCCTTGGAGGCCACACCAAGCATATCATAATATCCTTATAGAACTGGGTGTTCACAACTTTCTCATTCACGATGATGGTGATGCTCATCTGTGTCTCAGTGTGGTGATCATCATTTGGAAGTGTTTTCCCTAGCTATGATAGATCTCTAACCTCTTAGGTAGAGTAAGTGAGTATGAAAATTTGAAGTGATATGGATGGTTGAACCATGATTCCATATAAGAGAACCAAACCATCATTGATATATGTGTACCAATAGAGGGATATAGTGATTATATAGATCTCAACAACTTAGATGGTGATTCTCACCATTCATGAAACAATCATTAAATCATATTAGCATGGCGTAGATTCCATTAAAAATTATTCTTTCTTATAGGAATATTATATTTCCAAAAAGAAAATAATGACCTAGAATATGAAGGTATTTCACCTTCGGTTGTGGGTGTTTTCCCTTGTTCCCCATAACAGTTTGTTAATAAAGGTTACCTGTTTGGTATGGATAGAAACTCCACCCTTGTGGGTAGGAACACAATGTAAATGTCTATATTGGTTGTTATTGGAGTGGGAAGGGCATTTTTTATGGAAGGTAATAGAATGGGTAGGACCTCAATGGAGACTATTGAAATAACTAGGAGAACCTCCGCTCTAGGTATCAATTATGTTTGAAGGATCAATGATCTTATCCTCATTATTATCGGTCATCCAATAATAATTTTTGGTGGTTACTATGATTAAAATGTTAGAAAAATCATTCCAATTAGGTGCATTGTGTTTCATTCCAAATCAGAAAAGATGGATCATAGTTCACATATCATAGGTATCTAGAAGGATGTGACAGTGGTGGAAGGGAACACTAGCTCCATATAAGATGAATACCACTATCCAAAATTATCTAGAACCTACACCTAAAAGTTTCATTGGGTGTTTCATATTTGGGACTATGGAGAAGTGGTAATGTCAATATATTCTTTGGATGAGGGTCCATTAATTATTTCAGTTAATGTGGGATGGTGAGAGCCATCCATGGTAGCTCTAATGATGTAATTCTGGTAGGGGTGGCCTGAGGATCCCTGAAATCCTTAGAGAAGGGTAGAGACACATAATATTAAAATAGCTAGATTCTCCTAAAGTATCTTTATTTTAGAATAGAACGTGGTTTCTCCTATTTCATCCCTTGGGTGTAACAGTGTTGGTTTAGAGGTAATTCCTTTAGCTCCTCACTTGCTATATCACATATGGGAATGACACCATCCATCTCATACTGACTTATGTTCCTGTCGATAACCTTCATATAGGTGATATAAAAATTGAAATGGGGAAATGTAATCATGTATCTAGAGTTTTAGCCAATTTCATGGGGGATTTCTAGTTGTATGGGAGAACCACACCCATATTCTCTTGTCCCGGTGCCTATGAGTGTGGTTTTGTTGATTCTATGATATGTGTTTCTCGAAAGGCATGTGAATTAAGTTTTCATTATAGGTACAAGGATTGTGATATAAATATCCCTAATATTGTCCAATATTCCAAATATGTATAGGGATTCCTAATAATAATGTCACAACCCGGGGATTCCTAATTGCCAACTGCCTCAATTCTATGGTGAGTTCCATGAAGAATCCAATTTTTTTTGGGGATACCTAGAACTATAGGATTTAATTCTATTACATTCTAATCCTTTGATTCCATAGACTACAATAACCCCCATGTTGAAGATATGTGTTTCATGTCAGTTTCAGAATTTCCATTTCCCATGTTTTCCCTAGGGACTACGTGTGTGTTGATGGGATGAATGTGCATGTTGTATTATATAGTCCTCCATTACCAATTACCAAGGGTTTAAGACATTTATCAAATTCATCTTCAATGTCTCATCAATGATTGAAATTAGTTAATGGGTTTTTCATCTCTCTTTCCATGGATTCTTCCATGGAGAAACATGCCTAGTCCGGGTCGTCTTTATTGATTTATGTCGTGCTCATGGTATTAATTCCTAAAGCAATCAATTAATGAGAAAAACTTCAATAAAATACATCTATCTAGTAGGGAATAAACCTTTTGTTAGATGATTAGTCACATTTGGAATCATTTGGAATGTATATATGTTGGATGTATTTGTCACCTATGAATCTTTCTATTCAGATAGAGTTTCATATGATATTTTTTAGATGTGGAACCTAGGGTATCCCCGGTCGATCATGATGTAATTGACTACGAGAAAATAAGTCTTATAGGTATTTTAGCTTATCCATCTCATGTTTTACATCGGATCTGGGTTTGAGTCATATCATAAGTTTAAAATATTTTAGATATGGATTAGAATGTTTGGTTGAGATGGATCGTGGAATGTGCTAAATGCCTTGTAGAGAATTCCATGTGTTTACTGGCTTTTGGGGAATGGATGGATGAATCAAAACCACCCTTGTAGTTGGATCCATTAAGTGTGTATCTTGGGGGATGATTCCACACATGTTCAGTTTACATAAGTATTAGTGAACCCTGTAAAGGCAGATAAATAGATACAGAGATGGAAACTCCATGAGGAAGATCAGGGACTAATGGATCCAACTATCACCTAAGGATTATCTATTAGGCGTGTCCGTAGGTGGGAAAATTTTACATAATAATTTTTACCAATTTTGGGATTCTTATGAGGAGGACCGAGTGTTTATAGATCATAAATAACCATGTAGGCAGATCTTAGGGGATGATCTGAACACCCTGTGAGACTGATCAGGGAGATGTGTGACTAGAATAGAAAATTTAACACATGAAATCTTTCAAATGGATCATAATTACCCATTATGAAGGCATGAGGTTTTAGACTAGTATTTCCTATGAGGATGATATTATATGGATGGATCATAACAACCCTTTAGGAAGGTCATAGAGGTGATGTATCCGAACACCCCATGAGGTGGATCTAGGAGGTGCATCCCTTAGAGGGAAGATTTCATACATGAATAATTTCAAAGGAATTATAAAATCCCATGAATAATATCTCAGATGTTTTTACTTTTTAGGGATTGTTTCATAGAAGAAAGATTTGTATTTTTAGGATTTATCGTTTGGGAGGTGTCCTATATACCCTATTTAGAAGTTAGAGATGAAAACCCACATAGTTCAATCTAAATTTTTATGGTTATTGGATAGTACTGATCTGTGTAGTTAAACATCATGGGTAAAGTATTATCATTTCATATATAAAGAATTTATGTGGGATGGTTTGGGGATTAACCATGGAATTTTTCCTTTTCAAGAGGGTTGATCTTGGATGGAATGGTTCATAGATAACACATTTATCTTCCCCAGTATGCCAGCATAATGGTGAAATCCATTATAAGGGAAGGAGTGGAATCCAATGATGATATTAAATGGGTAATCCTTTGTTTATAATATAAATTAAGGCTATTGATTTATATCATGTTTTGAGTACGTTTGGATATAGTTTAACAACCAACGAATCGATCACGATGCTGTGTAGTTTTACATCATACATCCCAAATTTGTGGGAGTCTAAATCCATTCCCATTTGGTTTATGTGATCACTACTCATGGTCCATTAGGAGGGGCATGTATTTCGCACTACCATGGAGGACTGGAAAATCATGAGTTCCACGTTAAGGTTCCCACGTTCAAAAACAGGATGGGTTTAATTACGTAGGCTAAGAATTAGTATGTAAGGAAACATATACACTAGGGAAATATAGGAAATCATGTAGAAGAATAAGATATTTTTTCATGTATGTTTGTACTATTGTGTGAATGTGTTCCCATACTAGGGTTCTCTAGAAAATGAAATGTCCCTAGAGTGTCCAAGGGATGATACTTGGAGGATTTGAGTTGTTCCAATATCATGGTTTCCAGTAGGTATCTACTATTATGTTCACACAAGATACTACAACAGGAGTTTCATATGGTTACTGATCAATGGTAAAAGTCATGTTTGGTCATAAAAGACATCTTTTGTATGAAATTACATCGATTTTGTGGTCCATGTTGTGTGTTGTTGAAGAAGGTGAGTACTTGTGCACATGGGGGGAAATGTTTCTTTTTCCCAAGAGATTCCTATAAAGAGGGGGTGATATATTATATATATATATGATATAATCAATGGTGAGCATGAAATTTTTTTAGTGTGGATGGGGAATTGGGTGAACATTCTTCTTTTTCTGTTGGAGATCAGCCACACAAAATGGGTATCATGACATTTCCTTTGGCATAAAAAAGGAACTCTTATGCATAGAGTTTATTTATTATGCACATCACTTCATTTTAATGATTTTTACACTTGAAAATATTTTAATCATTGGTAAAATCCAAGAAGAAAATTATTTCCTTTGTAGCGGAAAGAAATTGTGTACAAAATATGGTTCTTACATGCAAGAGTAGAAATCTATGTTCACCATACACAACAACTATAAAATGGACCTTTGAGGTGGGGTTTATGCTTGGTACTTCCAAATTTTTCCATTCGAGTATTCAACTAAAATTTCTGAAGTGAAAACTACAATAAAATAACTAATCACATACACGATATATGTCCATGAGCAAGAGTTGCCCATATCGAATAAATTGGCAGATAGTGTAGAAGATATAAGAATCATAGCTCAAATAGTTTATTGTAAGACCTTGATTCCATCCAATGTAAGATGAATAATGTACATTTGTTATATTCCACTATTATAGGATCCAATATCATTCTCATATGTTACACTACTCTGATATTAAATAAATTGTTTTTAGGATGTTTTAGTTCTTCCTGCCCTATTTGTATGGCTAGTGGAACTTCAACTGCCAGACTAACATTGTTAGAAAACCCCCTTCTTGTACTATGAATCGGGATATGTCCTCTATAAATACCTATATTCGGAGGGTTACAATAGAACCTCTATATATTCCAAACCCTTCCTCATGACAAGAACTCAAATGGTTGTCAATGACACTGATCGCTCACGTGACTCGGTCTACCAAACTAAGAAACAATGAACAACTATCCTCTGTGTGGATAATCATCTCATATAAGAATTATATCTTCCACATCCATGGGGAAAGTTATCATAACATCCATTGTTTATATTAGAAGTTGTACAACCAGATAAACCAACTAATCCAACTTATCCACCACTAGAAGCATATTAATATCACAATTATAAAGTATACCTTGATTAACAACCTAATTGAAAATATTAAAATGGAATATATTTTCTATAATATTTATCTCACACTTGATCCCATCATTGAAATGTCCCTCCATAGCTATGTCATTCCCCTACAAACACTTGGACCAAGTGCTTCACGTATATGATTCAACCATCATAATCCATAACCATCACATTTACCTGGTTTAATCACATAAACTCAATATCCCTCCCATATCTCAAGGTCTCTAGAAATAAATTTTGAATGAACATCCATTGGAATTACTTTGAGTGTTTGGACCTGAAGATATGACCAATGTATCACATGGACTGATAACACACATTTTACTAATGTGATGCTATTTAATTGAGGGTGCCTATATGATCTAGTATTTTATGAATAAAATCTTTCCAAAACTCTATATCCTATGGTCCACCATATTAATAAAACATTGGAGGGGTTTGTAGCTAAAATACTTTCATCAGATGAAACATACTCATCACTATTTACCTAGGGCCACTCACTATTAACTAAAATAAGGGAGAAAAATTCTCACAGAACATCTATTCCCCATAATAATGGGAACTAATGGGGGTTATTTTCCTACTATTGGTGGTCCATTTTTTTTTGCAATTTGGTCATGTATCCCAAACCGTAAACAATGTCATAGTGGAATCCCTCTATAATTTCGAACACATGTTTTAGGGAATGTAACTATTAATTTCATAGGGAAAACATAGAGGGCTACACCATTAAATGAAATTCTATTCCAAATTAACAATACTAATGAATAAAAAAAATGAATAGAACCACACCTAACCATTCACATCCATTCCATGGATAACATCGGGTGAACCATAGTTCAAAATTATAAACATTCCATCTTACACCATGTTAATGTATTGAAACATTATAAATGGTTGAAACATCCAATTTGGCACCATTTTAACCATTTAAATTTATAAATTTAATTTTTATGTTAATTAATTATCCTTATTAGATACCATATAATTTTAATCCCCAAATAAAGTGAAAATCAATTTATTTATATTAACTTGCATGCACATTCAAGTGTTCCTAACATGAAACGTTTCATATAAAACCTTATGTTCATTTAATTGTGAATTTAATTAAAATTTCATCTCATTTATACCCATCAGTAAACTTATAGAGAACAATAACACCAAAAAAAAATTTAATCACCCAATGAGGAATAACATCCAATCATAATAATTGAATATCGTGAATAACAAACCCACCATGGGATCTTGAGGTTTTCCCCTTCAAATGGGTTATATGATCCCATGAATAAGCTCATTGTAAAGTCCAAAAATATCCTAAACACCAATATACATTTACAAAATAGTAATGTAGTAAAAAAATTCTCTATCACCACATTGTATCATCTAGACTCAATTTCTATTAAACATGTGTGTTGATCCATTTCACCACATGTCCACAAGATCACCTCCCTATACTAAGGATTCTTATAACTTGGAATTATGACATAAAATAAAAATTTTGGGGACTTTATTTTCATTACATAACTATACAAATAATGAAAATCATAAAAACATTTAATTTTAATAATAACACTTAACCCTGAAACAAGTATCAAACTCCAAAAACTTGGTGAATAAAAAGATCTAAAATGTTATGAATAACATTTCATGGCAGTCTAAGTGACATATAATAAAATTAGATACTTCAATGATGATACCCATAGGTGGTTCAGATAACACATCATTTAACTTATATCATGCTCCATCCCATTACAAACATATATCATTTGACCTTTTCTGTTATCATGACCAATAATAATGAAGTCTTATTGAGTAACAACAATGGTAAAAATAGGGTGTGATTACATCTTAGTAGGCCACCACCAATGGTTTATATAATAATATGAAGTATAATAAAAGTGAATGTAGATGTATATATTAAATGTAAAAAATAATTAAACTATAGATGAATAATATTTAAATGGCTATCAATTATCCCCCTTTGTTATCAGTTCTATAATAGTCCCAACACCCAAATCCTTATTCATCCCAATACATCAGTCTAAAAAATATATTTTTGGGATAAAATTTTTTCACACAAGGATCATTAGATCATGAATCCCAACCAAACTATTCAAAACCAAGACCAACACCAATATCTTGATTTGGACCTCGATTATCAAAACCATTACCATGGTATATACCATCATGACCAACACACATTCGTCAAAGTGGACCTCTATGACCAAGATCAACACTATTGAATGGAACTCTATGGAAAAAAGATATAATAATTTCATTAATAAATGTTTTTCATTTTTTAACAACTATTTACCATCTAATAAAATTGAAATATCATTGGTGAACCAAAAACATGTATCACAACTCCTATGGTCTAAAAAATTTGACACCTTTTTTAATGTTTCATGACTAAACAAAAAGACATTTATTTAATACAATAAAAAATATATAAATTTTTAATAAACATGTATTAACGAAACCATTTCCATTGAATCATTCCTTTTTATTTATATACTATTTCCCCAAAAATTTCCTTCCTAAACTTAGTCTAAAACCATTAATTATAAAAATATAAAATCCAAACATTTACAATTGGTTAAATATAAAAAACCCTTCGTTGTTTCATTAAAAACCTAAAATTCTATGTTTGTGTATCACACCCCTTGGTTGGCCTTATGTTTTGTTTACACATCATCAAAGAATACATTTAGGCCCATGAAAGGTCCTAAATATATTTTAGACACCCAATGTATCATTTATTATCAATTAATCAATTTCAAAACCTAATGACACTAATTCAAAAACCACATACACCTGAATAAATTTCAAGACAAAGAGATATAACTTTTAGACCACCTAGTTTAGGCATGTGGAAAAATGATATCATAAAAATTGTCCTTTATTCTAGATCATATAACCCTTAATGACCAATCTAATAATTCATTGGAAAAAATGATTTCAGGCTTCCTATGAAGGAAAATATTTAAATTTTATCTTCTATAAAATAGAAGAAATAAGACAGTTATACATAACCCGATATTTGTCTCCGAACTAATAATAATTAAAATATCTAATAATAAATGGATAATAACCATGGGAGTGTTTGATAGATCTTGGTTTAGACCCCAATCTTTTAGAAGTATAATAAAAATAAAATTATAGTAAATTTCCTTTTTGGGGATATGAAAAATAGAAAAATCCTCATTTTTAAAGAGGCACACAGGTTTGATGCAAAAATTTCTAAACCATTTTTTAAATATGTAATTCCATATATAAAAGTGGAAATTGTTCCCTAGGGATATGGAATAAAAATCTTCATACCAAATCAATGATAATAGATATGGAATAAAAATATTTCCAACTGATAAGGGGAAATGATGTTGTCTTTAAAAAAAAATTCCATCCTCATATTATATACCAAATCAGTGATAATGAACGGAGAATACAATTATCCTTTAAATAACTATAAAAGGATAAAAATGATGGGTTTCAAGGGAGATATTTATTTTATTATTTTAATAATAAAAATTTAATCATGAATAATCATGATTGAAAATGATATTTCCAAATACACTCTCACATAATTTCAGAAGATAATTCACAATTAATGTTAGGATAATTTTGAAAAATATATTTATATATAAATATATAAAATAACTATATTAATACTTACCTTACAATAATTAATTCTATTGTATTTTTATTTAAAATTTATTAACATATTTTAATTTAAATCAACATTTTTATATTAACAATTCTACACCCTCTATATATTTTAGTTTGATGGTTCTAGTACACACAATTTAGTCATGGATTAATCATCAAAAAATATTTAATCATTTCATATGTATTATAATTATTTATTATATACTCTTTTATAATTACCCTTTTATCTATGTGATGAAAAATGAACTAACTCACTTTTTGGAGACAATAGTCTGTATGTACACATGAGTGATGATATCATTTTTTTTAAAATGGATGAATATAGGGTAAATAATAAAACATATTACATGATTAATTTTAATATAATAATTTTCATAAATATGAATTAAATGTCTCATTACTACAATCAATATTTTTAATAAATGAAAAAATCAACTCACACCGTAGAGGTAAGTTTCCACAACACCACATGAGTGACGTTATCATTTTACAATTGATTATATAGTAAGAAGGTTGATAATATTTTATCTTTACAAAATCATAATTATTATTTAAAAAATATTTATATCCTTTAATTTGATCTTTAAAAACTTCCATGACAGAAGGTGATGAAAAATAAAATACAATCATTCATATTTGTGGTCGTATGTATGTTTATATAATCAATGTGTTTATTTCACATTAGATAAAAAGTTCGTGGAAAATGTAACTACCAATAACACATAATCATTTTATAATAATAATGATACATATTTAAACTTATTATGATATTTACAACATATTTCGAGTAGGATAAGAAATAAAGAAATGATATTTAGTGTTTGATAATTTATAGAGAACCATACAATTGTTAGAAATAATTACTTCTTTCCATTATTAATCCGACAAAAATACCATCCCATTAATATATTTAACCCTTTTCTGTTAAAATACCCATCCTTTAACCTCTTTAAACTCTTTTATTTTAGTAATAATGTTTTTATTGTGTCCAATCATTATAAAAATACACCTTAAAAACATGAAATTAAAATAAATTACCACTATGATATAAAAAATAAAATTTTATCGAATTCCTCAAAATCTATAAATTATTAATAATATTTCAAAATAAAATAAATCTTCAAAAATCTCCTATATAAATTCCCTCACATTAATATCAATATCACTCAAATCCAAAACCTTATATTTATTACCCTATTAAATGATTTTTTTCAATGAAGTTACATTCATAGTGGTCCAACACTACAAAACAATTTTCCATAGCATTGAAATCATGTTAATTATATTATTCAATTAGTTAACCCCCATTAAAAATCCATGGAAGGCATATAAAATTATAAAATAATTCAAACATTAACCTAAATAGTTACAATTGTTTCATTAAATAAATATTTTTATTAATTTGACACAACTCAAAAATAAATTCGTCAACGTTTAATAATATCATTTAATCAGACATCTATGACAATATTTTCTATATTAAAAATATTTTGACACATTGATTAATTTTTTATTAATAAAATACTATGAATTAATACCATCCCATAAATAATTACCAAATATATTATAATAAAATTATACATCTATTATAAAGATGTGGGATTATATTGATAAATTATTAAAAATACATCTCAAGTTTCATAAAATAATATAAAAGTTACTAATACTACATTCAAAATAAGAACTATTATGCTACCCTCCCAATGAAGTTTTCAAAAAAAAATTAAGAATATTTCATTCTTAAAAATTTAGAACCTTATATATATTCTATAAAAATATACAATTACCTTTATCCATATGGTAAAAAATTAAAAATGACCTATATAAATATTTTTATGGTGATTCCATATCTAGTATATCATTTAGTCAACATAATTTTGAAACCAATAGGTGTTTTACCTTGGGAATGTTGTGGTTTTCTTATTTAAATTTTATATTATTGATTTCTAGGATAATTTTTAGTATAAACCAAATCAATAATGTAATTTTTTACTCCACTCTATTTTATGAAAATATATCTAATAGTGTTATTACAAAAACTATTAATTTTTTATTGTTTTTATAACCATGCTAATTTTCCGAATAACTATATCATGGATATGGAAGATAGATCAAAAACCATGAAATAGTTTTCCTAAAATGTATTATGATTTTGGAAAATATTAATTTCAAATTTCATTATAAAAACACAATGTCAATCCAAATGTTATGGTAGAGTATTTTATTCCACATAAGGATTATAGAGAAGAAAATGAATAAGAAAATGTATCCAAAACTAATAAAAAAAATAATATTTTCTTCATGATCAATAAATTAATTCAATCAAATATTATAAATGAAGAATTTAAATTATTTAATATTCATGTGATCTACCAAATCATTTTTGACAAAAAACTACATTTATATGCCTCATTACGATATGTATAACTCATCTATTAGTAATCTATTATCCATATTAATCTATAAATTATTGGGAATAATCATCACAATCAGAAAATTTCTATGAATCAAAGTCAGAGAGATGGTGACAGAGAGAGTTTGTGTGTGTGTGAATTTTTGTGCTTTGTTTTTAAGTTTCTATGTTACATGAATTTTATATTTGAATACCACAATATCCACTAGGATATACCCTCAATTTATTACTTTACACGGAGACTCTTATGAAATCAAACATTTCTAAATTGTTCAGACAATAAAGAAGTGTCCCATACTCATTAATAATTATATAAATCTATTAAAACTACTATCCAATCATCATATTGACAGTTTAATGTTTATAAAATCAATAAAATAGTTTAAATTACTATAAATTTCATCATATTAATTTCTAAACCAAACATTGAAGAATAGTAGGGAAAAAATTTAAATTTTTTCTATCATATATCTCAAGAAAAAACATGCACCAAAGCACTATATAATTGCCTCAAATATTCATGGTTTATATTTGTATTATCCTTTTCATTGTTTATTCATCCACACAAATAGTTATATAATGTTTAATTTTCTATATTTTAATTATGTAAATGAATTAATCAAAAAATAAATAAATTTTATTTCTCTATAGAAGAAATAGTGTAATACCCCATGTAGTAATCAAGAAATATAATCATACATTGAACAAAAGATGAAAAAAGAGGCATATCATTGAAAAAGTTAAAAAATACTAGATAAATGATTATTTTTAGTTAAAACTCATAGAAGGGGACAAATGGAGAAATTTGAAACATAAAAAAGGTTTATTATGTTACTAAAAAATTAAAATTTAATTAAAAATGAGATTAAAATATGAAAATTCAACAATAACATGAATTTCATGTTATATTAATGTAAAAATGATTTAAATATTTGAAACTAAAATGATATCGATGATGATGATACATTTTAAAGATAATTATGATTTGGACAAGGATTAGGAAATAAAATTTTAATCATAAATGGATTTTTAATGTAACTAAAAAATTATAGAAATTAATTATATAAAAAATGATGTTTGTGGTGAAATGTCACAAATCAAAACAACATAGCTAATACAAAAATACGAGTGAGTGATCATACTAGAAGTTCTATTACTATTTATAAGGAATTTTGAAAAATAAGAAAGTTATTATTATGAATGATAGTATAAATATTCTTGTAATAAAGTGCCATGGATTTTTAGATGTTACTATATAAAACAAATTGATGCAATTAAATATGGTTTGACATAAAAATAATATATTCACATCCACAAACATTTTACATAAAATAATATAAAATAAAATACGTCGAAACATAATAGCTACTATTTTCATATCTAGAGAATAACTAATAGGTATAGTATTTTTATCCTCTATATTGTTCTTGTAAACTAAAAAAGTATCTACCCTTGAATCAACATTTAAGTTATAATAAATTTTAATATTTCAATAAATGGTATACAATGTTACAAATAGTTATTTCTTATTGAATTTATTCCATATACAAAAAACTTATTTTTCATCCCTTAAACCTCTGAGGTTTGATGAGTGTGTTGAACCAACGTAGTATGAGAATATGTCAAGTGGTTGTAGATTTGACCACTACATATGCAACCAATTTCCATTCAAGGATACATGATAGTTGAAGTACATTATCATCATGTAGTTTAATTTCCAACAATAGTAGGGAAACATGGGTTGAAGAATCATCGAAAATATTTGAATTAATATAATGAAAATACTTCAAAAGACCAAATTTATTTTCATTAAAAAATATCTCTCATAATAAATTCTCCCACCCCATGATGGAGGTAGAATATCTTTAAATATGTAACATGTCTCTAATGAAAGATAATACCAAACTAGAAGGAATTATTATATAATCACCACAAAATTAAGGTCACCATTAGGGGAATTATTATATTCTATATTATATTTTAATCTTATTATTAGAAATATTAGAGTTTATTATTAATTAAAAAAATCATTATATAGGAAATATTTTCATTGTATTATTTAATGATATACTAACATAATCTATGAATAATAATGAGGTGAAATATATATCATTTTTTTTAAAATATTCTACAACTACAATTATTAATAGTTGAGGATAAAAATATTTTTAAAGAAAAACACCTATTGATATTATATTGAATTGAAATATTTATTTCAAATAAAATTTCATACAATATTAAATTATATAGTTTAAAATAGTATTATAAAATAATTGAATAAATCTAAAATTTAACAATATAATTCAAACAGGGAAAAAAAAAATTGGATACCCAAAACCAACATAAATTACACTAAAATATTCATATACAATATGAATTTTCTATAAATGAAGAGAAAGTATAAATTTTATAGGATTACCATTTAAAAGAAATTTATTATACCCATATGTAACACCCATATATTTTTCAATTAATTTTTTCAAAATAAATTAATCTTTTTGGAATTTTTAATTTCAAGAAACACTAAAAAACAGAATAATTTATATTTAAGGAATATATATGTCTTACATTATATAAAAAACAATTAAATCATGCACTATAGTGAACATGTAATATAAACATTCCATCCAAAAAACATTGAGTATAGCTTGTGTTACATAGAAAAATGACTTTCTTCAAGGGCTTGTGTAACAAGAAGGACTGATTATTACCAATAATAGTATATCATTAAAATGTTATTATTCAAATTAATAAGATATAATCTCATGGGTAAATTAGTAGTTATGAATATTATTATCACACCCATGTCCTCCATGTAAAGTAATTTTTTCTCTTATATTCTTGTCCTAACATTACACTATATGTTTTCCCTATCCCCCATTGCTTTTAAATGATTTGGACACATTTTGAGTGGACAGAAGGGGGAACACTGTTTGGGAGCACAATTTTCTAAACCATGCTATCAAATCGTGTATCCTTGTGCAGCAAAATAATTTTTCTTAAATTCAATTTTTCCTCTTTGTATTTACCCAAAATCCCCACCTCTCTTCCCCCATTTGATCATAAAATCCAAGAAAGACTCCGAAGAACCTAAATCCTCTATTAGAACTACATTTAAAAGTGGAATTTAGTGGGGAAACTTTAAACCACCTCATGTAAGTGAGTTTAGTCTTTAGTTATTTCCTTTTTCATGGGGTTTATTACCTTATTAATGATGTTAATAATGTCTAGAAATTGGAGTTCTGTACATAGGGATTGATATTGGGGTTTTGGGTCTATTATTTTTGTTGAGTCTTGATCTAAGTCCCTTGTGGTGCGGCGGTGGTGCAGTTGTTTTTTTTGCACTATGATTGAAGTTTTTTAAAACTTTTGGTAGTTTATTCCAGGGGTAATAAATTCTAGATGAGTTATCCTTTCATAATTTCTATTTTTATCACACATCTACATCATTTTCCTTACTACGAAATCTGGTTTTGATGGCATTTGTTAGGTAAATGATTTTTAGGTTCCAATTTTGTGTTAAATTGGGTGTTTTACATGTCTATTTTATGTTATGCCAATTTGGGTTGTCTTCCAACTAATGTAAGGGATTTATTGAAATTTTTTGTGTTCTAAAAATTATATTTTGTTTAATATGGTTATGCACATGGTGTTCAAGGAAGGGGTTTTAAAGGATTTTGTGAGCAAAAACATTTTTATATTTTGTGATGTTATTTTATTAAAATCCTAAAGGTTTTATTAAGTAGTGTTTGTGGTAAAAAGAATGTTTAACTAATGTTTTGTGTTTTTTATGACCAAAACTAATGTTTTTATGTGCTAATGTATTTTGGTATCATGTGAAAATTATTTGAGCACAAAGGGTGAAGCCCGGGTATCTATGAGTGCGGATATGTACTAGTACGCTAGTGATCCAGAGCGATTTTATCCATGTTTCACTACGAAAAATGGATAAAGACAATGATAACAAAACTATATTGATTTTTTGGGGTCCACTAGGTTATGTGTATGTCCCATAATAGTGGATCATACACGAAAATGGATTTTTCTATGGTTACTTTACATTGTGGTATGAGGTACATAGGGATAAAGACAAACTTGTGTATAGGGGTGTTTCCGAGATTGGTTCTCATTGACTGTTTTGTATTTATATTTTCTATAAGGGGTTTTTTCAGGAAAATACAGTAGCTTACATATTTTACTTAAATTAAATAACCCATGGAAAATTCTCTTCGAAAACTATTTACATTTAAATGTTTCAATATTTAGCAATTATTTATACCACTTCTTGTTTGTCAAAAAATGGAATTATTTTTATAATTTATTGTTTACTTTATAAAATATCTTGGTGGAATCATATTGGTATTAGGATCACACCCTACTTACACCCCTTGGGTGTAAGTTGACTTTATTATTTTTTAAACAGGTAAATGCAAGGCCTTGGTTGGTGGCGGTTCGAGTTTTTATTTCCCATCCATGGTGCAGTTTTGTGAAGATAGCTTGTTGGAAATGAGCCGTTGTAATTTGGAGTTTTGGGGATTCTTTGATACTAATTTTAGGTTTATTTGGACATCTTTTCACATGTTTGAACCTATGTATTTAGGTCTGGATTTTTTTATGTCTTGTTTGGCTTGAATTTTTATATTTGTTTTATCGATTGGTTTTGATGTTTAATGTTTTCATACTTGGTTAAATCATTTACAAACCAAAATATATGATACTCGGGAACTTGTTCTAGCCTCTGGGGATTGGGAACACCCATTGGTCCTTGTCACATGCTGGGTTTGTTGCTGGTTTTGATGGTGACCAGATTTGGTTCTGACAAAATTGTATCAGAGGTGTTTTATGTTTTGGGTTATATTATTATTTTGGGATGAGTCGGGATAGACTGGAACTAGGAATATCAGGACTCATAGTTCTCATCTTGAGTAGGGTGATTGTCCAGAACCTCTCTTGGTAAACCAAGATTCACCATGGGACATTGGAATTGTTTGTTTGACATCAGTTCTAGTTGAGACGTGTGGGATGAAAACTACACATGGACATCTAGAGGGGGAGGGGTAGTTTATTATTTTATCATTGTAATGTGTTTGGATTATTTATATTTGATGTGATTGTTGAAATTTTCAAATTTTTAGTAATAATTTTTTCTCTTGTGACTGTTGCTTTTTTGTAGAAACCTTCTGCCCTAGAAATCTCGCATGCACTCAAAGGAAGAATCCATAGAGACTTCACCGTCATCGCTTGATCAGAGGCTAGTAAAGGATATATTTTGGGAAGTTCATGATCTATGACATGGACCAGATCCTATCACAACTCATATTAGAGAAGAATATATTGTTCCTAGGAAGGACAAGGTCCATGAGTTTCTGAAAAAAAGACTTCTACTTTCTAAGGTGGAAAAGAACCCAAAGAAGCAGAGAAACATATCTAAAAGTTTGATCACATGTTCGAGTTCCTAGACACACCCGAGGAGGTCATGGTGAAGTGTGACTCTTTTTTCTTGGAGGTTCCCAGCCACATGTGGTGGGAATTGGTACTTCAAACTGGGAAGAATGATAAGATGAATTGGGGATATTTCAATGAAATCTTTAATGAAGAGTACTACCATGAAGTCTTGGAATATTTTATATTCCGAGAGTTCATGGATCTTGTTGAGGGGGATCTTTCTATGATGGAGTATTCCAAAATTTTTTCTGATATAGTTCAGTATTATCCTGAAATCATATCTAGTGAGTAAGTGAAGGCCCATAGGTTTGAGAAAGGATTACGACCAGATATATACTCACATGTTTTATTGTTTATGCAGAGGACCTATGATGAGGTGGTTGACCGGGTGTGTATGGTGGAGATTGACTGAAAAAGGAGGGATGATTTCTCTGGGATAGTACGAAATGTTGGTAGTGACATCTCTTCAGAGAAGAAAAGAAGCGAGAGGTGAAGGGGAAGAAGGATGGTGGTAGTTCATTCCACTTTTCCCGGAAGTTTTAATCTGTGGATTCTAATGCGAGATATGTTGTGTGCCACCAGTGTGGGAGGTCGGGGAAAATTTGACCAAAATTCCCATTTACTCGGAATCCATTTTATCAATGTAGAGGTATGGGTCACATGTAGAACTTTTTCCAGGTGACAAGTGCACTTTAGAGTGTGGTATGATCAATGGATTCAAGAAGAGTGACAGCTCTATCAAAGCTGTTGAGGATGGGGGATCTTGATTTGGTTGCTATGGTGGTAAGGATGGGCCATCTTTTAGGCAGATCCATTTTAGGGAACAACCACATACTAGCAGTCATCCTCAAGAAGAAACTAGACATCCCCATGTGGGGGATCTGGAACAAGTAGGATCAGAGGTGGGACCATCGATAGTTCGAGGTATCAATTTTGTTTTAACTTATATAGATGTTTCTCTTATTGATACTGGTGAAACTATATCATTCATTTATTCACATTTTGTGGACACACTGAATTTTCCAACCAACTTGTTGCCTTTTGCGATGGAGTTGGTGATGCCACTAGGAAAGAAGAATGAGTAGGGTATCAGGTGACTGTCGTGTATGCATTCTGTTTCAGGGGTTGAGATGGAGTGGGACCTATTTTCTTACATAGGGATCTGTTTGATATAATACATGGAATTCATTGGCTAGTACACTTCTAGGTTCATGTTGATTGCTATAAGAGGCGGGTCAGTTTCATCGCACTTGATGAGAGTCATCATGTTTTTTATGGGGAATGGGATCCTTGGTCGAGTCATGGGAGACCTCCACTCTCGGATATGTGAGTTATTTTTTTTCATTTATCATCTCCCATGATAGAGGATGACATTCATTCTTCTGATGGTGGACTAACTCATGTAGTTGATGAGTTTCCAGAGGTATGTCTAGATGATTTTTTATGTTTTCCCCAGGGCTGGATGTAGAGTAGTCGATTTATCTTGTACCAGTAAAACAAAAATTAACTCATCCCTCATATCACATGGCCCCCAATGAGTTAATGGAATTAAATATACATCTTTATGACTTAGAATACAAAAGATTAATTTTCCCAAGCATCTCTCCTTAGGCCTATCATAATTTTTTCATGAAAAAGGTTGATAGATCCCTCCACTTGTGCATTGACTACTAGAAACTAAAAAAGGTAATAATAAAAAACAAATATTTTTTACCTGAATAGATGGCATGTTCAATCAGTTTAAATAGGTAATGTGGTTTTCTAAAATAGAATTTTTTTCGGGATATCATCAAATGATGGTTAAAAATGTAGATATTTGAAAGACATCCTTCCAAATAAGGTATGTCCACTTCGAGTAATTGATCATGCCCTTTGGATTGACCAATTCTCCAGTGGTTTTTATGGAACTCATGAACATGGTGGTCCATTAGTATCTCAATGATTTTTTCAGGGTATTGTTGGATTAAATCGTAGTTTATTTGGAAACCAAGGAGAATCATGAGCATCACATGTGAATCATTCTTGGCACTTTGTGAGAGCATCGCATTTATGCAAAGTTTTTCAAGTGAACATTCTAGATCCGGGAGGTAAATTTTTTGGGGACTGTGATCTTAGAGATTGGGGCTTAGGTGGACCTAAAGAATAATAGTTTGGTTATTTCATTATAGTAGTCTGAGATCATGTTCGAGATCAGAAGTTTCCTCAGTCTGGAAGGTTAGTATAGGTTGTTTGTTCAAGATTTTACTTGGCTTACATCACAAATGACTGCGCTCACCTAGAAAGACATGAATGTTTAATAGGGCCAAGAATGTCATGAATACTCTAAGGAGATGAAGAGGCAGTTGACTACTGCCCCTGCTATGATTTTTATAAAGGTTGGAAAATGGTATGTGGTGTATGGTGTCGCTTCAGGTATAAGTATTGTATGTGTTCTTATCCAAAATGATCATGTGGTTGCGTATGATTCGTTCCAACTTCGACCACATGAAAAGAATTACCCGAAACATGACTTGGAGTTAGAAGATGTGATTCATGCATTGATGAAATGGCGCCACTATATATTTGGAGAGAATTTTTTGGTTAACTATGATAAAAAAGGTTGGCGAATATCTTCTCGTAGAAGGACCTCAACCCGAGGCAGCATCGTTGGATTGAGTAATTGCAGGGTATTTAATTTGACATTTTCTATACCTTAGAAAAAGGTAACATGGTGGCTTAATCCATATGAAAATGATTCCCACTGTAGGATTTGAGGAAGTCCAGTGATGAGTGGACTCTGATGGCACTCTCTTCTCAAATGCATGTGGAGAATAAGAAGAAAAATTGTGGTGCGTTCTTGGAGAGATTTTAGTTGACTCCTTCTCTGGTGGATCAAATTCATATAGAACCACCTATTAAAGATAATTATCAGCCGTCAATGTAGTTTCTTCATGGTGGGGATATGTCTTCGGATTGGTCATCATCTCCTGAGGGCATCATGTACTTCATGGTCCATTCAGTAGTGTCATTATCTTTGCGGAAGGTGGTGATGCAGGAGAGCCATTAGTATTTGTGGAATGTCCATCAGGGCTAGACCAAGATTTATTATGATTTCCATTAGTAGTTCTGGTGTCTTCATATGATACATGACACTCTGAACTTCATGCCAAGATGCTACATATTCCAGCAGTTAAAAGAGGAGCATCAAAGGCCCTATGGTTTTCTCCATCCATTACCCGCTCCTACCTGGAAGTGGGATGATGTTTCCATGGACTTCATTGTCGTATTAACTCATACAACTAGGGGTAAGAATTCCATTTGGGTGGTGATTAATCATCTATCCAAACCAACCCACTTCATTCCGATCAAAGATGCAACTATGGGGGATGATTTGGCCCGTTTGTATCTTCAAGAGGTGGTAAGGCTCCATGGTGTTCCAAATTATGTTTTCTTAGATATAGATACCCATTTTACTTCACAGTTTTGGTAAGGACTTCATAAGGACTTGGGGTATCATATTAATATGAGTAAAACATACCATTACCAAACGGAAGGTCAAACAGAGCGGGCTAACCAAATTTTGGAGGACATGCTCCGTGTATGTGTTTTGGACATTGGAGGTTTCTTGGATACCCATTTTGGATTGGTTAAGTTTAATTATAATTAAATATACCAATCCTCAACTCTAATGGCTCATTTCGAGGTTCTCTATGGTAATACTAGTTGTCTCCCCCTTGTTGGTATGAGGTAGGTGAGACCTCCCCGCTCGGGCTGAGTCTAGTGAATGAGACGTCTGAGAAGGTCAAGATGATTAGAAAGTGCTTATTGATATCCACGGGTTAAAAAAATCATATTCATACCAGATGTGTCAAGACCCAATTTTTTTTGTGGGTGACCGGGTCTTCTTGAATGTGGCCCCGCGTCTGGGCCATTGTCTATTGGGAAAGAAAAGTAACATTGCGCCATAGTATGTTGGACCTTTTGAGATCACTGACCATATTAGCAAGGTAATATACATGTTGGCATTGTATTATCAGTGGAAATAAATCCATGATGTCTTCTATGTATCCATGTTGAAGAAATACAACCCAGATCCATCCCATGTTCTGCATTGGGAGTTGATGGATATAGAGCCTGATTTATCGGTTTTAGAGTGACTGGTTTGAATAGTGGTATTCCAAGAAAAGGTTCTTTAGGGAAAGTGTATTCCACTAGTCTGTGTTTTTTAGAATAATGGTAATGGTACACATGAGACACGGTTTCTATATTCATGGTTTGAGTAATAGTACCTATTCCAGTTTTCTAAAACAGCTTCAGGTCGACTTTCTGGGATGAAACAGCTTCATGGTGTGGAGAATTACCACACACATGTCCTTCATTTAAGGTTCTGTTTTCTATTATATTCTCTTCCTAACATTCCCCACTATTTTTCACTTAGTCCTCCATTATTTTGAAGGAATTTTCACACTTATTGGGTGGAAAAAATGGGGGGCACGGTTTACTAAACTGTGCAGCTTTGTCTAGCTCATAAAGTTTATAGTTAAATATAACTTCCACCTCCAAGGATGTTTGAAAACTCAGCCATTTATTCCCCCATTAAACCCTAGAATCAATGGAAGCCTCCCAATCACCTCAAACCATCCTTGGAACTTTATTTTTTAGGGGGGTTTTGTGGAGGAACTACCATCATCCTCAAGAAAGTGAGTTTCCCCTTTAGTTTGTTCCTTATGAATGGGGTTTATTCCCTTATTCTAAATGTCCCAAATGTCCTAAATGTAGGGTTTCAAACCTAGGGTTGTATTTTTGGGTTTCATGGCCTATAATTTTGGTTTTAGGCTTGATCTATCTCCCTTGTGGTGTAAAAGTGTTGTAGTTGAATTTTCGCACAATGATTCATGTGTTTTGACACTTGTGGTAGGTGATTCCCTGGGTAATAAATGCTATATGAGTTATATATGCCTATATTATATTTCTATCTCACTTATAATTCATTATCATTGCTAAAAATAAGGTTTTAGTGATTTTAGTTAGGAAAATTATTTTTAGGAAGCAATTTTGTGTTAAATTTGGTGTTTTACATGTCTTTTTAATGTTATCCCAATTGGGGTTGTTTTATAACACAATTAATGGGTTTATAGAAATGTTTTAGGTTCCAAAAATTATGTTTTTTTGATTACGGGTATGCACATGGTGTTGAATGTGGGTTTTTAATGGATTTTGTGAACAAAACATTATTAAATTACGTGGAGTAATTTTATTGAAATCCTAATGGTTTTATTGAGTGGTGTATGTGGTGCAAGGCATCCGTAGCTACAATTTTGAGTATTTTATGACCATAACTGATGATTTTATGTGATAATGGATTTTATAAACATGTGAAAATGGTTTTATCACAATGGGGGAAACCTGGGTCTCTAGAAGGGATGATATATACTAGTACACTAGTGATCCAGGGTGATTTTATCCTGGTTTCAATGAGAAAAATGGATAATGATAACACTAAAAAAACTATTTTTATGATTATTTGGGACCAATATGTTATGGTTATGTTCTGTAATAGTGTCTCATACTTGGGATATGATTTTTCTATGGTTACATTACACCGAGGTACGAGGTACAATGGGCCCGAGACTATGTAGTGCCTAGGAATTTGGAATCATGTAATTGGAATTTGGAAAAATGGATTTCATATTTGAAATTATAATAATTTATAATTTCAATCATGGTAAATTTAATTTTTGACCAAAATTATTAGGGATTGTAATAAAAAATATTTTTATCGATGAAGGTAACATTACACTGAACTAAGGGATAAAGTGTTAATTTAAGACAAAACAATCCCTATAAACATTCCCTAGATCCATTGGATATCCATATTTGGACATTATTATCCATGTTATAAAATTATTTCCATTATTGGATACACATGAATCATGGAAAACATGGGTGGAATTCTTTATTAAAATATTTATAAGAGTACCACTTCTCCTCCACTATAAAAAGTCCTAATATCTTCCCACCTCATCACACCTCTACAGCGCATTGAATTTTTTGAACACTTCTCAAATAAGATCCCGCCATACATAACATAATCCTAGATGCCTTCCCTTGGATATAAATAAACTCTTTGGAGCCTTTTGGCTCAAATAACAAAAATAGTTACCCGATTAAGAGGCAATGACTTCTGTAAATGTCATTTCATTTATTTAATTTTTCCCACCCCTCCACTATCTATATTCAATGATGGTATAAATAAAAAATGTATCCTAAAAATAAAATTATGTTGTTATTATTTGTATTATACATATAATTACACACACTAGTATCTAATGGGTAACAAACATTCTATTTAGGTGTACATCGAACTACTGCCTCACCGAACGAGGATTATAAAATTTTCAACCACCACATATCATGGTTGACATTATGATGTTTAACCAGTTCACATACATAATATATTATATTTATTAAGTTTATATTCTTATTTTTTCCATTTATAACAAATTTCTTTTTTACATCCCATTGGATGTAAACCTGATAATTTCTTTTAAAGACACGTGGACTACAACTCCCTCAAAGTGATGTGATTCATTCACACACTACATGGAATGTATTAGGGATAGGTTAAGTGAAATTAGATTATATATATAATAATTATTATAATTTAATAATATTTTATACATATATACCAGTATTTTATTTTCTTTGTTTCATTCAATACAACAACAATAATTGAAACAACATTTATACGTACATACAGATTACCATTTCCATGAATGGTGTATTCTATTTTATACTCTTATATTATATAGATTATTATAAAACACATATACTAAATATAAATGATATTTATATAATTTTTAAACTCTATAATCATTAAATAATTATATGTACCATCAATATAAAAAATTAAGACACATGCGAAGAACTAAGGGAATCTTACCCTAAGAAAGACCTTAACCCATGATTGTTTACAAGAGGGTAATATAAGTTCATAATCAAAAAATATATTCTGTTAGATATAATAATAAGGTTATGTAAAATATTTATAAATAATTAATATTTATTATACTGGTGGTTTTAATAAGTACTACAAGAGTAAAGACACATGGTAAGGAGATTTCATTCTATTTTTTATTTCTATGAGATGCATGCTTTATTTATCACCCATTACTTTTGTTTGGTGTGTGTAATAACTGTGGATGTAATTTATTATTATTATAGTTCAATTTATAGTTATTTACAAACCAATTCTATGCAAATTATTTCATTGGATTTATATTTAAAAAGTTACCTAATTGGTAAAATAGTTTGGTCTCAATTAGGTTTCATTGAGACTCAAGTTTTGTTATACACAAAAAATAGCGTTGAGGTGTAAATACGCTTATTTTTCATTATATATATCATGAATATACATATTTTAATGACATTATAAAGTTTATTTTATTTTATTTTCTTACACAGAAATTGTGATATGATGTTACCATGTTATATGAATTTATAGAAACAATATCATCACATTTGAAGGTTGTTTATGTATATGATTCCTTTGATAAAATATTACAACCCATATCTCAAGATAATTCATAAATTTTCTTATACTATGGTTATTAATGATAATGTAATGTATTGGTAAATTTTTTATTTATTTTGTTAATAATATAGTAAATAAAGTATTTTTATGAAAGCCTGTCTTTACACTCACATTAGTGAAAAAACTATGTTCCTTGAAAACCATGTTTTCTAAAAATGGTTTCCAATAATGTTATAACATAATACTATAATAATTAAAATAATTTTATAAACATTTTTATTTTTACCAATCTCTTAAAAGTAACCATCTTTATTCTTTCTAAATAGTTCATTTTTAAACATTTCTACCTTGAAAAATGAATATTCTTTTAACCACGTACGACATGTACTGATTTCCCCTTTTCATTTCTTTCAAGATATTTTTTCATTTCTAAACATATATTTTTTATAAAATGTTTTTCAATGTAATTTTTATCGATTTTTTTTTCAAAAAAAAATTCAGTCTTATTTTATATTTATTCAAGAAATATTTTTTCCTAATGTCTTCAGGTTTCTCTTATAAGTTTTCAAGTGAAATCATATTCAAATTGTTTTCAATAATTATTTATATGATTTTAAAATATTTTCAATTAAATAGATTTCAAAACACACTCAAGATTTGTTTATATGTTTTCAGGTCTAATGGTCTTCAAAATATTTTTTGGATTTATTTATATGTTTTCAAAGATTTATTAATGGAATTTTTTTAAGATGTTTTGAATATTATTTTATATGATTTTCAAGAATTAGGTTTTCAAAAACAATTTTAGGTATTCATTATATGTGTTTAATGTATTTTATATGAATTGTTTCTGAAATGGTTTTATTTATTAGAAATCCTTTTTTAAAGAGGAATAATTATTTTCCTTATAATGAATTATTTATCGATGTATAAAATTTATTTCCCATATTAGATGAAATCTATTGATGTCACTTATGACCTTATAAGAATTTTTCTAATGTTTCCATTCATATTATCTATATGACTTGGTTATGATTACTGTCACTGTATTTATGAAACAGATTTCTCTTTCATGGGTAACAAGTTTATGAAATCTGTAACTTCTTCATGGGTTATTCCTTTGTTGAAATGATTATGAAACCTGTATATTTTTTCATAATATATATTATGTTTTAATGTTTATGAAACCAATTTTCTTGTTCGATTATGATATGATTGTTTGTAATTTTTTGGCACCTGTATGTAGGAATTCAGTATGTGATTGGAGGGACCTATATCTCCCGATAATTTAATGGGTAATTATTTATATATAAAGAGATAGATATTGATGGAATTAATAACAAACATAGTTTAGTATTTTAGGGATAAAATGAAAAATAAACTATGTTCATTCGTATAGAGATAAAATTAGGCAAAAAACTCAGTTCCGTAATAAAGGCATAGACCAAGGAGTGAAATCAGTTCAGTAATACAAGGTTGGAATAAGGAGTTCACATGGTTTAGTAATACAGGGCTGGAATAGGGTGTGAACCCATTTTATTAATGAAAATTTCCCACTAAGATGGAATTGATAGAAATTCCTTGACTATTATGGAAGTCATTTTAAAAAATTATGATTCTTCCACAAATCCATGTTTTATTCCATTGTTTTTTATTTTAGGGATTTTGTTCTTTATTTCCGTATGATTCTTGTGTTATTAACTACTATGTTTTATTCCATGATTCTGGTATATGATCCTTGATATGAATGATATTATATTCTAATTTCATTTTTATAGTCTCATACCCTTATGCTAAATAATTTATCTTACAAAAATCCCTTATTTACCCTTACTGAGCATTTAATCTCACCCTATTCTTATGTTTCCATTCTATAGGTTATAATGAAAAGTTTAAGGTAGAAGTACTAAAGGTGGAAATATTTATGGGATAATCTATATATATTTCACTATAATAGATGAATTTCTTTCCACTTTTCCAAATACACAAAACTATTACCTTTTTCTAAAATGTATTTATTAATCTGTGGAATATTATTTTAAATGATCTAATATTAATGTATATTAATCTAGGGTCATTATAGTTGGAATAAAAGGAAATTTTTAGTCATTATTTGGAAAAAAATATCAAAAAAATTACTAACATCCCTTTTAATATTTCTATAGATATGTCAAGGGATTTATCTGAGGATATATATAAGGATAAGTCAACGTGTAAGAATATTTAATTGAATTTTGTTAAAGGATATAGTGATTAGTGCCCTAAAAATAAATACTTTTCTAGATAATACAACTGGATGAATCTCTATCACATATGTACCTTCTGGTAAACACACTGACAAAATGTTCAGGGACGGACTCAGGGTAATCTTATACATGATAATGGGCCTTGCTGCAAACCTAGTTTGAAAATCCTAGGGGATACACATGAGAAATTAACAAACTCTTCATGAACCATTATGTACTATATGAATAAAACATGAAAATTAATAAACTAGGATAAATGTATGGTGTCATCTATTAAAATTTAGGTTTACTTATTTAAACATTATATATGTATTATTTTCATGATTTTGGGGATTTATTATATTATATGTGTTTCTCATCTAATGCTTTTTGTGTTTTGTCAATGGATAGAACTATAAGGAACATGGTTAACATTTAGTTTTTGAGATTTTGAATGTGTGGGAATTATGAAAAAATATTTCCCATGTTGAAATATCATAAAGATAATCTGGAAGCTGGAATGAGTATTGGTTATACTTATGAAGATAAAGAGACCAAGAAACACTAGTAAGAATTTGGTGATGTTTTTCTATTATTGTCTGAATTGATCATAAAAATCGTGATTATATTGAGGATGAGGAACTATATGAAATGGTTCATATTTCATATTCTAGGAAACTATTATTAATGGATTAGTTGTTGAATCCAAAATAGTTTTTTAATAATATAATAGGAATAATGATTTATTTATTTCTTTTATATTTAAATTATTATTTTATATGAATCATTAAATGAATATGTATTTTCAGTATATGTTTTAATTAAGTATTTAAAATAACCTATTGAATGGTGATAAAGACATATAAAATTTATTTCATGAAAAGATGATATTTTGATTAATAGATGGTAACCCTTAATTAATTCCATATTTTAAGATGATGATATTGGGACAAAGATATATTAGATATAAATTAGTAAATTGGACGGTATATATTACTATAGAATTGATTATTAATAATATGGTTAATGTCATCAAGGATGAAGTTTTCGAATTCGTGTATTTATGGAATATATCCAGTAATCATTGGAATAGGGAAGCTTGCATGGTTTACAAAAAGAATTAGTGTAACTAAGGTTATTACCATGTTTCAAGGGAATATAGGATGAGTTTATTCACATTTTCGGAATATGAAAACAAATTGGTACATTGTGATATATGGGGGATCAATTATAATGTTATTATATGAATTTATTTATAAAGCATTGACTTTCATCATTTGTATGGAGTATGAGGTTAAAAAATTATAGAATGATTAAGTTAAAATTTGGGTTTTGTTTTTGGGAATAATGAATTATATTACCATAGGAGGAATTATGAATATAAGAAAACCATTTATAAAAATGTGGTTTCGATGATAGTTTATAACTAATGGGATGACATATCATGTATCTCATGATCTTTTAATTCTTTTAGAATTAAAAATTTACCTTAATTTTTAGAGAAAGTGATTATATGGGTGATGTAACAGTTGAGGGTGATGTTGTCCTAAAATATTTCAAGTATATCATTTCATGAAATTTATTAAACTTTATGAAAAATGATCTAGAAATCAAATACTTTTTCTAGTATCTCTATTTCCGCTGAATCAAGTGGTCCCTTAGATCACGATAGATTTATGATTTAATGATTGTTAACATTCTCATTACCTTTTTTCTCTATCAGTATCCATCAAAACATAATATTCATATTTTTCATACATGTCCATATTTTAACATCCCAGTTATGTTACCCTATGTTGAAACCTAGTTATATGTTACATTGTATTACTATTATGGTTTCACCATTCACATTTGAAGGGATATTTTAGTATTAATTTTTTACGATGTAGGATTCTATGAATGAAACATTCAAGTAATAAAAATTTGATAACCTAGTTGAAATTTGAGGGGGAAATTCATTACAAGGAGGTTAGAATGTAACACCATGAGATTATATTATTTTTTTTTTCAAATTAATGTAATCTTTTTGATATGTTTCATTTCAAAAAACACTGAAAATAGTTTATTTTAAATTAGAGATAATTTATGTCTTACAATATGTGAAACACCATTCAAATAATTAACTTCTTGCAAAATAAATTTTTTATTACTCCACATGTAACACTAAGGTAATATTGGGCTTTCCCGCAACATTTACTTCCCTCCATGGCTTCCATAAAATGCAGGATCAATTTTTACCAAAAAATAATATATCATTAAAATGTTATTATTTAAAATAATAATATATAACCAAGATATTAAATTAGAATTTATGCATAATTTTAACAAATATATAGAAATATTTGGTTTTAAAAAATATAATATGAAATAATAGGTTAATAATTAATAATAAATGAATATGAAAACCGGTTAAGTATAATGGAAAATATTATTATTTCTACAGTTACAATGATGATGTTACCTAATAAATTTAGTTAATATAAATTAGAGAGCAATATTAATGTAATATAAATGTTATAAATAAAATAAAATATATTTGTTATTATTAAAATAGATTATACCTTCATACGATAAGAAAAAGACAAAATTTATACATAAACACCTACATATTTTTATAAAGGTCATTTTAAAACATTTCAATCGAGAACCCATTTTAATTATAAATTTTAGAAATTTTATATATTTATTATTTTATAATAATGTTCATATTTTGAATAAATATAGAAAAATTATATTAGAATAATTTTTTGGAATTTTTTAATAAGGTTTCATTTGTCAATTCATAGTTAAAAATACTGGATTTAAATTCAAAGCTTCTTCTTGAATTAATTTATTATAACATTTAGTAATATTTTAAATTGTATTAAAACTTTTATAAGATAATAAATTTTATATATTAATCCAATTTAGGTCATTGGATCTATTTTACCTTTGAAATTGGATATTAAAACATACTAGTCTTGTCATCATTTTTACATTATAAACTAACATTGTCATCCCTTCAGAATGATTATTTCTAAAATCATTTCTACCATTTCTGTAATTTTAATTTTGAAAAATGAATTACATGATTTGAATCAGAATTATTTATAATTTAAAATATTAGGAAATTAAATTTTTCCAATATAATTTGTTAGTTAAATTTAAAAAATTTATATTTGCTAAGGTTAAACTAAACTTCACTAAAGACTATATAATAAATTTATGACAAAAATGACATATAAAATTTCACAATATTAATTTTAAGGAACTATTTCTAATCTATGACCTATTTTATTTACTTTTTCCAATTAATTGATCCGCTTTTAACATGAAAAACAAGGATTTAATTCAATCTTAAAATATTTACAAGTGTGCCACTCCTCATCCACTATAAAAATGCATCCCTTCCTCCCACTTCCTCACATATCTAAAGCCCCTTAAATCATACAAAATATTAAAAACTATTCTCTCAATCATCCCTCTGTTCCTCCTAGAATCCCTCCATGAATAAAAATAAAACAAGGAATTATTTTGGAAAAAATGAAAAGGAGTTACCTGATTAAGAGGTATCATCTTCTCTCATAATCCTTTTTTTATTTTCTTTCCCCACCACTACAAATCCATTAATCCATTGTCATATAAAAAAATTAATCGATAGTATATATATATATATATATATTTTAATTCTAGGTATTAGCTCTAAAATTACACACACCTCCACCGAACAGGTAATGAATATACAATTTACATGTACAACAAACTACCGCCTCACTAAATGATAATTGTTCATTTTCCCTCTACAGCTACTCATGGTGAGAATTATAATGGAAGGAATATTTATATATGAAACATATTAATTTTTATGTTTTTAAATGTTTTTATTCGTATTACATTTCATATATTTCTTATAATCCATTTGGTTTAATACGATAATTTCATTTGAGGAAGTGTGGAATACTGCCCCCTCAAAGTGATATGATTCATTAACACTCAAATTGGAATGTATGAAATAAGGGTATAGTGAAATATTATGATATATAAAATATTATAATTATTTAATAAATTTATTATATATATATATATTAATTTCATTCTTTCATTCAATATAACAATAATATCTGATACTACATTCATGAATAAGTACGACTTCCTGTCTCCCTAAATGATGTTTTCCATTTCATAATTATATAATCTATAAATTATTATAATACACATATAGTGAATATAAACCATATTTATGTCATTTATTACATTATGGTTTCATAATATAAGTATAAAGTCCAGTGATATATCAAATTAAGATACATGCGGTAAACAAAGTGAATATTACCTAAAGTAAAACATAAACATATGATTGTTAAAACGAGTGAAATATAATGTAATAATAAAAACATATATGGTATAAAATATAATTATATGGTTTTATAAATGATTTTTAAAAATAATATATTTATTATACATGTGGTTTAAATGTGAATTATGAGAGTCAAGACACAAGGTAAGGGCATTTCATCTCACATTTCATTTCTGTGAGGTACACAAATTATTTACAACACATTACATTTTATGGTGTGTATATAGTGCATGAATGTAATAAATGATTGTTATAGTTAAATTTATGTTTATTTACATATCCATTATATGAACACTATTTCTTGGGGGTTTTGTCTCAAAAGCTAAAAATTAAGTAAAATAGTTTTATCTCATTTTTCCTTATTTGAGACTCAAGTTCTGTTATGTACCAAAATTCGTTTTGAGGTAAATATACATCCATTTTACATGATATATAATGAATATAAATCTCTTTATGATTATATAATCTTCATTTAATTTCCAATTACTACATTGAGAGTATGATCCAATGTTACCATGTGATAAGTGTTTGTTGAAACAATCTATTCAATTTTCAAGACTGTTTATGTTTATGTTTCCATTGATGAAATATTATAACCCATCTCTCAAGAAATGATTTTTTTTATCATATGGTTATTAAAGATATATTATTGTGTTGGTAATATTTTTATACTCTTTGTTACATAATAGAATTACATTACTATATTTATGAATCCCTGACTTTACCCCTATTTGGTCAAAAATATTTGTTTCTTTAAAACCATGTTTTCTAAAATCAGTTTCTAAGAATATTACAAAATTACCCAATAATATTTAAAATAAATTTGTTCTATTTTTATCTTATACCAATCACTTCAAATGAATATTTTTTTCGTTCAAAATAATTCATATTTATAACCTTTTACCCTGAAAAAGGAATTTTCTTTTTTCAATATATGACATGTATGGATTTAAATGCCAACATTTCATCGAATCTTCTATTACATTTTAAGAGAAATTTTTTGAGGAAAATGTTTTTAAAAGTAAACTTGAATGGAAAATGTTTTCAAAATGTTCTAAAAAATATATCATATTTCTTCAATAAAATTAGTTTTCAAAATGTTTTCATGATTATATTATGTGTTATGAAAAATAATTGTTTTCAAATTGTTTTCAAACCTTATTTATAAGTTTTAAATTATTTTCAATGATATGTTTTTAAAAAAAAATCATGTTTCTTTCATATGTTTTCAATTAAAATGTTTTTCAAAACATTTTCAAACATCCTTTATAATTAGTGAAATATTTCTCAAAGAAAAAATGTTTTTAAAATGTTTTAATCTTATTTTATAATTGTTCAGATAAAAATCATTTAAAAATGATTAAAATACTTATTTATATGTTTTCAAGGTAATTTATAAAAATTTATCATATTTTTTATGTGTTTAAAATTATTTTTTAAAGAATAATGGATATTTTGGTCATAAAAAGTTTTTCAAATATATTTTAAAATTAGTTTCTCTATAAGATGAAATCTATTGATTTTAATCATTCCCTTATAATAAATAATATAATGGTTCAATTTATATTTTTTATATGAATGAGTTTTCCTTAATTTCGTTATCTTTATCAACCCTGTTTCTCATTAATGGGTAATATGTTTATGAAATGTATTTCCCTTTAATGGGTTATGATTTTAATTAAATAAATATAAAACCTATATCTGTTTACATAGGTTATGATTGGTTTACATATTTATGGTACCCATTTCATTACATGGGTTATGATATGGTTTTTATGACATTATTGTACTTGTATGTATGATTTCATTATGAGATGGGTGGGACATATACCCCCTTTGATTAATAGGGTAATGATTTACATCTTATGAGACATATATGGATGAAATGTGAAATAAACTCAGTTTAGAATTGTAGGGATATAATAAGAAATGAACTCAGTTCAGTTTTATAGGGATGGAATGAAGAGTGAACATAGTTCAGTAATATAGGGATAGAATATGGAGTGAAATTAGTTTAGTAATGTATGGCTTGATTGAGTATTGAATTCAATCTAGAAAAAGAGGGCTGAAATTATGAGTGAACTTGGTTAAGTAATATAGAGTTGGAACGGGGTGTTAACCTGGTTTTGTAAAGTACATTGTCCACTAAGATCATCTCGCCAGAAATGGATTGACAAATATTTAAATCATTATATATTCGTATATGTATTGCAAAATTCCATGTTTTATTCCTGTGTAATAATTTCATGGATTATGATTTTTATTTACTTATGATTCATGTCTTATGAACTACCATAATTTATAAAATGATTCATATACATGATCCTTGATATTAAGGGTATTATATTTTATTTTCATGATTATGTTCTCTTACCCGTATGTTTCTTATTATTATTATACACCTACCTCATTTACCCTTAGTGAGAATTTGATATCACCATATTCTTATGATTCATTTCCCCCATTTATGAAGAACAGTTTGAAGTATAGTTTCTAAAGGTGAATATCTTTATGGGAGATTTTTAAGATCTTTCACCAGGATATAATATTTTCTTCGAGGTTTCCAAAGACAATAAAATATTATAGTACTCATGATTTTATTTTTTTAATGTTCTAAATATTATTCTAAATTGATGTAATATCCATATATCATTATCCTGATTCATTATACAATAGAAAGAATATATTCATAGATAATGGGTGAATATGGGTATGAAATACTATAATAGTTTATATTTGTGATTTCATTTTGGGATTATACAAAATAGAAATCAATAAATTATTTTAGAAATATAAATAAACAACATGAGAGTAAAAATAAATATTAATTTAGATCACATAATGTGGGATAAATATTGGAAAAATAAAATTACTGATGTGCTACTCTACATAAATCCACACTAAGAACTCTATTTGATTATATAATTTTATTGAAGAATCACTATCCATATATGTTTACAACATTCAAAATGAGTAGTAATACATTTATCTATTCATTAAAATGTAGAAAAATATATAATATGTTAAGGCCATTATCTTTCCTAAATAATGAAAATGATATTTCCTCATGAAAATATAAAAATAATTTCTATTTTCAACTACATAAACTTCTCCATAAATTTTCTAAAATTATGTAAATATTGAATACTATATAATTTTCATCAAAGATATCATCCCTTATATTAGATTTATTATTTATATAATCACTCTATATTAAATAAAAAATAAGTGGGGTTTTCTAATAATTAGAGAGGATCATTATGTTTCCACTAATAATATTATAAATATTTATAGAGTATTTTGGGAAAATTTAACCTTCCATATTTTTAAAATATAAATCAAAACAATATAATAGAAAAAATAGGGAATCTAATATATTTTCGTATTTAATTAAATTTTTACTAAAAATTTATCTATAACCACATGTCCATCCCTTCACTTAGGTATAAATATGTTAAACATATCACACAAACCATTCACATAGTGAATTCGTCTTCATCAGCCTACCATAATAAATGTCTATCATGAATTTTCAATATTTCCATCAACAAATACTATTCCATAACTATATGTTCATAATTAAATCTTCATAAACATGGTAATACACGTGCTAAAACACCATGAACTCCACTCATATCTTTGTTTTTTATCATTCCATGTGGAAAATAATATATATTTTTTGTTTTTTATATATAAAAATAAGTATTTAAAAATTAAATCTTTAACCGTGATAGATTAACTGAAATTCACCATGAGAACTCTCATAATATTAACAAAATGTCCAGTTTGACACCCATTTAATAATCTAGAAAGTCATGGTGGTTTTTCTCAGAGCACATGATAATGAAACATGAGATCCTCTATGGAAAAAATCACAAGATATCCCTTATTCTAAAATATTCATGAAAACCATGAGTATTCCATGTGTACTCTATCTATTTTATAATATAATGGTCACCTAATTACCCTTAAAATCATAATGAGATATACAAGGTCTAAATTTTGACCATAATATATCTTTATTCAGATCAACATCAATGTGTTTAATACTCCAAATAATAATTATTTATTAATGTTAAGTGTTTTTAGAAGAAATAAATGTATTCTTATCATAAAACTAAACACAAAATGAAGTCAGGTTTTTTTCATTAAATCACTCTTATGGAATTATTGTTAACACACATACACATTACACATATGAAAAAGGAATTTTCTAGCTACAAAATGTACATATATGATAGTTTATCCAACGATTAACTCATTATTAACTATAAAGACACATTGTTCATGCAAAAAGTTAGGCATAAGGGATATATGAGATATTTATCAATTAAAAAAGATCTATTATCCTCATTATTTTTAACACCACCATGTGAATTCTACTCTAAATAAAGCATAATTTAAATAACAATAGTTTAAAACCATTGACATATCATCTTAATTTCATAATAAATTCATCATTATAAAAAACACCAAATGGTTTTTAATTATCAAACTATCCTCTATCCCTTATAGAAAATATTTTCCTTTATCAATATTTATAGATATATTTACCTTTTTAAAATTCAATAAATACTCTCAATCAACCTTCATTAGGCCCATATTCCCTTGAAATGAATCCCATATAGGGAAGTTGTATCCAATATATCTCATCATTTAAAAAAACAAAATAGTAAATATTTAGAAGCATTATAGATCTAATATTAAAACATTATATAAAAAAATATGATATATCAAAGTATATGATGAACCAAAATATTAATATATCAAATTAAAAATTGAATATCCAAATATATTCACTATAGGGTAGTAGGGCCTTTTTTCTTATACATTCATGTGAATATTATTAATTCAACATTATGATATAACTCAATATTCCCAATAAAATTCATAGAATGTTAAATTTTCATGATATATATAATTATTTAGTAGACATACATTGTTCTCAAAATACACTTTTTAAAATTATACATTACACAGTGATACTTGATATTGATATGATTATTCCTTAAATTATTTATAGAATTTTTTATTATTAATGAAACTCAAGTTATAACAATTTATTTAATTTTTTTAATTCACTTACAAAATAAAATTATTATTTTAGTTCTCATAATTTGTTTTAATTTCATGACATTCCAGTATATATTCTTATTTTAAAGTACCTGATGAGATACAATTTTTTTTCCTATTGAATATTGATATGATCAAATTTCAAAGATAAAAGTAACCAAGTGATATTATTTTTATATAATAAGTAGAATCAACCAATTCCATATAAAAATTTCAAAGAAAATCTAGTAGGGGTGTTTCTCTATATAAAAAAATGAAAATAACTATTCTCTTAATATACCGAATTAATATTTTCACTCATAACATGTGTATTTTATAGGGTAGCATTGATAGATATCATAATGATATTTTTAAAAATATGGATCTTGTATTTTTTAATATAAATTTTTTATATTAATGATTTTTCTTTACTTAATAAAATCATCATCAATTACATTATCATATCTTAAAAAAATAATCCATATAGAAACTAAGATGGTCACTTCATTATAATTATTTATTCCTTATATTTTTATCATCTCCTTAAAATATTTTCATTTAGTTGTAAAAGTGTTGTTATATTAATGTATCACCTAAAAAGCATTGAAAATTTAGAATTAAATAAATAATTAAATTTTAAAAATGGTTCATTTAAATTTAGTAAACTATTTTTATTATGGTTCAATAGATTTTCTCCATATATTTTAGTCCACCTAAAAAAACAATTATATGATAGTTTTATTTCTTGACATTGATATTATGATCAAATCATTAATGTATATAACCATGTCCTCTTAAATATTTATTATGCCTAGAATACCATGAACTTAGTGATTTATTCCTCACATATAGTTCCATTTTCAATTTACACACTTCATTCTAATACTTCTGAATATGAATTCCAATTACATTTTTTGGTTAAACTATTATTTATGGAATATATTATAATAATAATTTTTATCATCTATGTGGAAAAACCTAAATCTTATTTTGTGGAGATAAAGTTATAATCTATTAAATCATCGATAACCTACTCAAAAAATAACACACCTTATCTATATCAATATATTTAATTTTGGATTATAAATTACATATTCGATATGATTAATTTTTAATCAGTTTACATTATTAACTAATATTTTTATAATATACCCATTGTGATTCAATAATATTATTTTCCACTATGCCTGAAAAAATTACCCATGACTGCTAAATTTCATCCAGATTATGATTTTCATATATATCCTTGATCAAAATCATATCCTTTGTAACCTCATCAAAACTTTTGGGATCTACTTGTTATAATATTTATGTTTAGATATATTATTCTTGTCACAATTATTGACAAATGTGGATCATCATAAATAATTTTATAACTGATTTAATCATAGATTCACAGAAATTTATAGTATTTAAGTAATTGTTTAATCCTTCTCAATGTCACCAAGTTCATTTGAATCAATACAATCCCATTTTCATCCCCATCAGTTACCCAACACAATTAATCCTTCTTCAGTAATTTTCATATTCATTTGATGAATATTATAGTTATTCTCCTTTATATATATATTTCCATTAAATAGTTTTTATTAAAAGATTTCTTATTTTTTTTTGTTATAATATAAGAGTACCTAAGAAAAATTCTTTGATATATTTCTATTATTGAAAATGATTGATTCTCATCCCCATTGATATTAAATAATACACATTTAGTTATTTGAATGTAATTTAGTTATATCTTATTCTCATCCTATATATCAGATGGAATATTTTCATCATCCAGTCATGTTATGTTTATATCAGTGATATAGAGAAAAGTAAATACCATTTCTCTTTAAAACTACTATATTAGATAATAATTTTAAGAATCATTAAATCGATGTTATTGAATATATTGTTCTTCTATAAACTACAAGATATTGTTAAGGAGTAATAAATATTTAATCACTATGTATTATCCAATATTTTTAAATATAATATTCAACTTAAGAAACATTGAAATTATTCCAATTACTGATAAATAATTGAAATATTTTATATAAATGAATATTCTAAACCAATATCATGTAAAATTTTATACAATTAATGACCTATTATTTTTGAGTTATCACTAACAATAAATTAATCATACTATTGGTATTCATGATTACTACCTAGTAATTATTCACAGTAGTAATTGATTTTGTTATTTTTACTCAGAAACTTGAACAATCTATAATTTCAATCATCTTGTTGACATAATATCTATTTTACATATAAAAATTTTAATGTATTGTTATTCATTGACCAATTTTTCATATATGGGTATGATAATGTTAATGAATAGGGATATAACTATATACATTTTGTTTCAGAAAACCATTAATTTATTTTATCTTAAATGATAAAATTATTTATATGCTAACCTAATTTCATTTTCCATTGATTGTAATAAAAAGTCTTATTATACACTATTGTGGAAGATATCACATTATACGGAATTCCCCTTCATCTAAAATACATTATAATTTACCAAGATTATATATGTCTTCATTGTTAGGTTTAGTACATTTCATGGGTCACAAAATTTTCTAACTCATATTAGACTATAGAAAAGGTATTCAAGGATCTATAATCTTGATTTATTTGTTCATATGATAATTATTTACTATAATATTTATTGGAAATATAATATAATATTTCTAAAATATATATTAATTTGGATGATTTCAAATTAGTATATGTTATGAAATCCTACTCATAATTTTTATATATATTCGGTAATATAAATTTATATAAATTTGTTTTTTATTTCATTATTCCTTCATTCAAATATAATGTGTATACCTTATCATCCAAATGTAGGGGATTTTTTCTTTAAAATGAATTATTACTCCTCAATAAACTATCATATATGACCATGAGACTCCCATGATGCATTATTTTACCTCCATGAAGGGAAATATATTTCTTTGTGTTTATATAATTCAAGAACAAAATAGTAAACCTAAAAATAATCCAAATGTATTTATTTTATCTAATTTATCTATATTTATCATAATCAGTGTAGTAAAAAATTATTATATTATAAAAAAATCAATTTTATGAAATCAATAAATATCATTAAAAAATGATTTATCATTCATTTATGTATATCTGCATTTTTTATTTTATTATATGGTAGGTTTATACCAAATTAATATTCTTCCATGGAGTAGTTACTTATGGGTTTTTGTCAAAAATATTTGAAATATTTTTATTATTACGTCCCACAATTTATTTGTATTTTTCATAAATAATCTCTTAATAGATAACTCTCTATATAGTGTTTTCATTATTTTTTCTTCTCAATTACTTTCTCCCACGCCCACATAACTAATACTATCAATTTTCTCTAGAGGGTCATAAATATTTCTTAATCCTTCAGAATTTTTTTATTATATTGATATCCAATTCAACATCATTATCCATTTTGGACATTTTATTTTGTGTATTATTTAATTCATCATGGATCAAGGTATACTCTTCCACAATTGGCATGATTTAATGTATTCTTCAATGAATTATAAATTTTAATTTTTATGAATCTAATCGCAACATAAAATCAAAGTTCACCTCTTCTAGTAAATTTACATATGGGTTTTAATATTGTTCCACCATAATAAAATTGAAAAACTATATTATCCATAAATATAATTTTCCATTGTCATCCTCTAACTACTCCTTTTGGTCAAAATTTCCATCACCCTCATCACCACCACCATCCTTTTTAACATCAACATGTGGTTTTTTTATAATAACTATAATAAATTTATTATTGTGTTATTCTAAAACCTAAACCTCCTCCAATTAAATTTTTAATGAGTTTTTATCTTTTGATTAAAGAACCATTTTTTAATCAATAAAATTTTCTCAGGTGATAAAATGTAATTCACCCTTTAAAAAGTTTTAAATAATGGAAAATCATCTTAATTATCATCTTAGAACATCTTGTGATACATATCTATAACATACCCAACAATTTAACATTAATAAAATCTGATTTCAGGCAATTATTTTAACATTCATATTCTACTTTTAAATTGTGATGATAGGAATTCAACAATATCAATATGAACCATATTTTCACATCATCATACACCATAATCTATTTTATAAACAAAAATTTAACTCCATGATAATTTTATTGTTTGATGGTTCATTATAAAAAACCTCAGTTTATACAGAAATCATTTTTTTAGGTATTTAAAATGATAATTATATTTGATCCAGTAATTCAATATGTAATTACTTGATACTAAATGGATATTTTAACATTATAATGATATGAATAATAATTTTAATATGAATAAGATTTTCTCTTAATCCTAAAATTTCCTCTATGATCACATTTATAAAAAAATTAATTGAGCTTCTCGTAACTCTGTGTCTTTTAAAGAGATTTTAGGTAACCAATCTCGTAAAATATTATGGATTATCAAGAAATCAATGTTTTATAGATTTTATTTGATTAATCTCTCCCTTAACACATTAATTTTTCTATTATTCAATTACTGTGATCATCATTTGATATAGATACAACAACGATATTAAATGTAATTATATATATATTATATATAAAAATATTTACATGTGAATCCTAAATGATTTTTCTTAACATTTATCTACAAATAATAGTTTTTATGAACAAATATATGGATTCAATTGAGATTAAATATTAATATAATAAGTTCAAAAGATGAAACTCACATTCCAATTGACCCATTCACTATGTTATCACTTTTTGGAATAATATAACTATGCTAACCTCATAAATATTGTGAGTTAGGGGATAAAAAATTGAAAACACTCCTTCACATTGATCTTCTCATACAATATGCAAAAACACTCATTTATCCCACACATTTAGTGAAAATAGAAATACTAAGAGGGATACATGATTGTTTTTCTTATTTAACTTTTATAAGGATATATGTGGGGAGTATAGACTTGGTGATGTTCTGGTTTACCAATAAAAACTATAATAAAAATAAATTTTCAAAAAATTTCATTGAAGACTCACTATTTATATAGTTCTATAACTATAACAATGATTGAAAATAAAATGTAATCTAAACTCATAATAACTCACTATTCCTCTTAGTCCCCTCATTGATCATCCATACTCTAATATTAAGTGATTTACAAAATAAATTATTAATAATCTTTATTTTCTTCAATAAGATGATCTCCATGAATTTTTTATGTATTTATAACACTATGGTAAGATTTCATTTTTATGAAATATATCTACCCTTTTCTATTATTCCACATAAAAAAATCTTATTGTACCACACATAAGAATTTTTTTCTAACATATATAGGGAAAAAAGAATTTGAACATAATAGAATATTTGGGTATATTTGAAAATTATATGAGAATTCATCCATTTAAATCATTCATAAAAATGTAATAAATAGTCCTTTTTATCAAAAATGTTTCTAATATAATACATTAAATTCATATTTAATGTTTTTTTACATATTTAACCAACATGGAATGTCATTCCATTCACAAAATCATGTATATGTCAAACTAAAAACATGGGAATTCGACAACAGAACATCATATATGTTAAAATTATGCGATATACAATAATTTTCAATTTTAATTCCTCTAATATTAAACAAAAATGATATGTTTTTTATTGAGATTTCCATAATCAACCATCAATTAATAGTATTAATAAAATAACTAAAATTATTAATATTTATCAATTATTTATTTTATCCCGATAACTATAATTGTTATTTTGGGTTTCCCCATAGTTGATAGGGATTCCACAGAAATCATACTAATAAGAAAGAATACTAAAATCACATGATCAATGAGAACACTATGCCTTTATCAGAACATAATCAACAATAAAATCCTTTCAAAATATTCCTTTTCATTTGGATTAGTTTTTAGAACACTAGATAACTCTATAAGATCTATGCCATGTGATTTTCCCCAAAAGAACCTAATTTTTACAATCTTCATGTAACTTTTGAGTAATCCAACAGTACTATAAGATTTTTTACATGACCTCATTACCACCATGATTAATTAAACACTACAACAATATATATCCATGTTATTCACTGAAAATATAATACACACTCATTCTATGAATCATGAAATCATCCAACACTCAAAATAATGAATATATGTTAAAATTATGAAATTGTTAGAGTGTTTCATACTGTCTTTATTGAATAGAAATAAAAATATTATTTTATGAATTTATCTAATAGAAAAAATATTTATTATTTAAAAAACACTTCTGAGTATACTAGTTAAAATTCAAATATTCCCAAATAAATTTAATTGATTGAAAATGTTTCTAGTAGATGTAATCAAATTGATCAATAATTTGATAAATTTCAATCTATACCCATTTAACAAGTAAAGAACATATGTATTTCAAAATTATTAAATTAATTATATGTTAAATGTTTATTCAAGAAATAGGTCAATTGAGTGTTTCTTTGAAATATATGACATGGATTTTTGATACTGTTTATTCCGTATACATGACAACTGATAAAAACTAAATAATTAATTTAGATATTCCTCTTAGTGTTTTGTTAATGTTTGGAAATAAAATAGTAATGAAAATTAATGTTCTAGGTACAAAAAATATTTAATCATATAAACAATAGTAATAATATTTATTATTTTACTATATAATAAATTGAAATTTATTTATATAAATTCAGTTTTTGAACCGTAGAAATAAGAATATATTTAATTTTATCGTATAATAAAAATAATGATGAATAATTTTATTAATAGTATATAGATGACTATTATAATAAAAATTCAATTTGTTAAGACATAAGACAAATTTTATTTGAACACAAATGGTGCTAATAATAACTACAATATAATAATTTTTTCTTTAGAAAAATTATTCTTTAAACGGTCACTAAAGATGATGTTTATTGACCCCTTCCTGTGATTAATTAGTAAATATTTATTTTATATAGAATATGGTAAAAAAGAAATATAGATCAAGAAACTATAAATAAATTGAATATGTAATCATTTGATTCATTATAAGTAATGTGATTAGAAATGCGACATTAAGTGAGTGAATAATCCATAAATAATTATTTTTATTAGACACATTAATTAATAGATTTATCTTTATGACTAAAATGATATTCATATATCATAATATTTACATCCACTAATATTTTGTTATTTATATATGATATATTGAAAATGAAATGCATGTTTATCCCAAAATAAATAAATGATAATGAAAAATAATTTTAATTTTACCATTAATATATATATATATATTATATTAAATTTAAATATATTTTCTCTATAATTAAATTATGAACGGTGAAGTGACAGATAGAATTGGAAATATTGATTAAAAGATAACAATAATGTTTCTTAGTAAAAATATTTAATATAATGTTGTTGAGAATACATTAAAACTATTTTTTATAATTAAAAAGGAAATATTTTAGAAATCATTATTAAAAAATATCAATTAGATGATGCAGAAACAAACATTAATTAAGATGTTTTATTGAATTCATTATCAACTATTTAATAAATTTCATATCTTAAAACATGTTAAATAGTATGGAATGTTTAAATTAAGGTGTAAAATAAAAATATTAATATACTGGATTAGAAAAAATATGTTACAGTAAGAGACTGTAAGAAAGGTTTGATTAATATGATTTAAATATTATTAAAAAACATCACATCATTAACTTTTTAATTTCTGAAATTATTAAAAAAATGAAAATATATATATCTAGATAGAAAAATAAATGCTGATAATGGTTTTCAAAAAAATATTATAGGTTATATATTTTTATTATATAGTATAAAAATCATTATTTTAGATTGAAAGTGAAAATGTATTTATGATCAATTTTATACAAAAAATTAATGAAAAAATTCAAATAATGACCTACATAATCCACTATTAGTTATGAGGATATTGATATTTCTTAACATTATATTTTCAATAGATTTTTCCAGAGGATTTTGGTGGTGTTCATAAAAGAATAATGAGATATTAAAATGTATATTTTTAAATATTATATTTATAATATTGTAGTTCTATAATCAAGTATATTTTGTGTAATTGAAAAAAAGAATATTGAATTTTTTTACTAACATGAGAATAATACATAAGAAATAAAATATTTGTTTCTTGATCTATAACGATTCATAATAAAATATTAGTTAATATGGATGTTTGGTTGAAACTGTTTTTCAATGATAAAATTTATTAAAATGGGATTATTTTATAATATTTAATTTTTGGATGTTTTAGTGAAAATCATTGAATAATTAGTTTTAAAGAGTACAAGATTTATTTTTTCATAAAACATTATGGTATTGAAAAAATTAATATGGGGTTTTATTTTAAAAAATCAATTAAGATTAAATTTGTTGAATGTTGAAAATGAGTTATGTGGTAAAAATAAAAACATTTGGTTTATAATTTCTGGCCAAATTATGTGATATGAAGCTGCACCAATATAGGATTAGTAAATATCATTTTCTATGTATAATAATCTTCAAAAATACCTAGAGATGATTAATTTTATGATTTAAAAAAATATACTATAATCTTTTTGCTATATAGGTGACCAAATAATTTACAATCAATTATTTTTTTTATAAATTACATATTTTATGGGGTATAGAAATTTTATTCAAATATCATTTTAATTATTATATAAATAAATAAATTTTAAATCCATATTTGGATATATTTATATAGTGATATTTTGGATTTTATATATGTAAATTATATAACTATATATTAAATTAAGAGGATAAATATTTCACTTAATTGTTTTTTTTTGAATTTTAAATTGAATAGATGATTCAAAACTCATTATCATTAGTGTAAATATTATAGACAATAATTCCATCCCATGAATGAACTAAATGTATAATGTCATACTCATTGGAAATTGGTTGAATCCTACATCATCAAGGGATTATATTTGATATATAGTGATATTAAGTTGAATAAAAAAATTCTAATAAAAAAGAGTCAAAAATAAAAGTTAAAAATGAATTGTAATATATAAAACAGATAATATTAGTTGTTAGAGAATTTATGAAATAATGGAAAAAATATATTTTTTAATATAAAAATATTTAGAAGGAAATTTAATTTAATGGAATCCCAAATCAGGTGAAATAAACAATTTGGAATAATGTACACAAATTTTCAATATAAAAAAATTGGTTATTCATATCACAAAAAATTAGTCTGTGGATTATTAAAATACAATGCATAAATTTTGGTAATTATATAAAACCATTTATATTATAATTTTATTATGAGTTTAATATAATGAATTAAATATCACAATCAATTTAAAATTAACCCTTTAAAAAATTTAAATCAAAAATATAGATAAAAATAATTTTATGTTTAATATTAATTTATCATAGATATTGTTAAAATGAAATATTTATTTGTTATTTTTTTATCTAATGTACAAAATAATTCATATCTTTTAAAGGGAGTCATAATAATGGTTTCACTATTTTACGATTAATATTATTGGTCTTCCCTCCATAATAAAAAGAATTATAAATATTTTAATTACCCAATACATATCAAATTCAACTAATTTCTTTCTCAAAGTGTATAATGTAATAAATAAATAATTTCATAATCGACCCTATATCATGAAATTTATGTTAAATATAAATGTTGAATTTTTTAAAGTAATGAGAGTATAAGAAAGATGACATAAAATATTTGTTTTAGATTGATGAAAATTCTTAATAAAATATCAGCAACTCTTATTGTGTGGTAAATATTTCTCATTGAAAGAATCTCAAAGAATTATTTTAGTTTATAATTTTGAATATTGTGATATTTATATGGACATGAGATAACAAATATAATTTTGGTATAAAATAATTTAAATTTCTAAAAACAGTTATGTTATTTACAAAAAAGGGTGTATTGACTTACAGAAATAATATATTATTTATTTAGGGTTTATCAAAATGATAATATGTTAATAATTATTTTTTATATGATAATATTTTTGATGTGAATGAATTATTGTAGACTATGTTTTTCTGGATGAAATTAGATGAAAATAAGTAAAATAAAGGAGGAAGAGATAAAATATTTTGTTTAATTATTTGTGATAACATTATAAATCATTACTTTTTAAATTAAAGTACCAAGTGGTACTACGATACATTATTATGACAGATGATTCGTTTTTTTAACGAATAAGGAAATATGAATTTAATATGAATTGAATATGTTGTTAACATGAGTATTTGATTGTTATAATAGATGAATATTTAGGAATTTTTATTTCGAACAATATAAATATCATATATATTTTTAATTAATTTGGAAATCTAGTAAATGTATAATATGGAGCAAATTTTTTTGAAGAAGGTAACAAGAGAATCTATTGTAAATTAGAACTTTCAATAATATTATACATATCATTAATATTCTAATTTTAAAATTCAAATAACAACTATTATTTTATCAGCCTTCGGTAATTTGAAAAATTAATGTGAACATGACCAGATAATGAAGTGTAATAGAATAAATCTATAAAAAAATTGTCTAATATCTAGAGTAAATTTTTATTCTAGAATAGTTATAATGTATTTCATCCTAATTAATCTAATTAGATATTTTATTAAATTCAATTTAATGTTTCAAAAATTTGAACTAAAAATATATATTATTAGCATGAAAATCTATATTGATTGAATTTATTATTCTATATGTTTTATAAGATAATACACTCTATTATTAAAGAGTGATGATATGCTAAACCCATCTTCAGAATTGTAAATTTATTTTAAAATTTACATGGTCCTAAAAATATTTATATGATAGTAAACAAATAATTAGTTTATAGTAAAATGATAATATCCAACAATTATATGGTTTAAATACATATAATTATAAAATTCATGTACATAACAAAAAACCATTCCTAGAAAATTTTGAGATAATGTGTTTTGATTGAAATATAAAAAATAGAAAGAAAACATTCCATTAAATTATTTATTAATTCCTTATTCAATTTAATAGTGATAAGGTGATAAATATTTATATAAGAGAATTATTTATGTTGTGAATAATTTAATATTATAAAACAATTTTTCAAGTAAGAATTTTATGAACAAATATATTTTGTACAAGATGAATATGTTTCTTATAAATGTATAATTAATTTTTATTTAAGACCTCAATAATGATAAATTATTAGGATGCAAAATTAAATACAATGAATAAAAATATTTAATGGAAAAAATACATATTGATACATCCCAAAAATAAAATAATGTGGTTTTGGAAATAGAAAATAGGCCGTTTAAAAATATTGAAAATCAATAGGGACAACCAGAGAATAAATATATAACCTAAATTCAACATTTTATAGAAGAGGTAATCCATAAAATAAAATGTTATGAAATATTAATATATAATATTCAGGGAAAACGAAACATCCATATAAACTAAAATAATAAAACTAGGGTTTCACTAATTCAGACCATAGAAAGAGAGAGAGATACCTCAAAACTTATAAAATATTTCAAATCCAAGGGTATTATATATGACACATTAAAGATTCATCTATTTAATTTAGTTGAATACATGAAAATTTTGTACATATTTCTTTTTTTTCAATGGATAATAACATCAAATATGTTATTTTTGTATTATATATTATTATTTGATTCAATTTCATATAGAGTTTACCCAATAAAACATGGATACGATAACCTAATCTTTGGGTGAATTTATTTAATCTTTTACAACTAATATGTTTCAATTTTAAAATTTAATATTATAATTGGGTATATTTTTTTAATATAAATTTTTATCTTACTTATAATTTTGGTTGGGTGAATAAAATTTTATATTTGTTAATCATTAATATAACACCATTATTATCTCACAATTAACAATTAAGGGGAAGTTCGAATATATTAAGAAAAGTTATATTTTATCAAATAATTGTAATTTTTAATATTATAAAATATTTATAATTATGTGTAACATAAATAATATTATTTTATACTGGAATAACATCATAAAAGAACCACAAAATAAATATAATGGATTTTATAATATTTTCTTTTGATTATTAGGTCATTATATTTCAGATGACCACAAATATATTATTATTGTTCATTCATAATATTTTATATGTTCGTATTGATATATAACTGTTATAAAAGTATCCCTAAATATTCATAAAAATTTTCTTCTAAATGTGAAATTAGTTTAAATATAATTTTTCTTATTTTTATATGGGAAAAACATCCCATCAGGATTCTGTCCTGGTTTGATTTTTTTTCAATTTATATTAGAATTTTTTTTGTTCATATTTTAAGATTCTTTTTTAGTCAATAATTTTACTTTCCTCTAAGTAATTGGTTAAAAATTTATTATTTGAAGATATTTAATTTTTTGGACGTGTATTTAGGCATCTCAATCCATGATTGACTCATCCATTTGATTTGTATGCTCAATCAACAATTATACATTGGATTAATTATATGTTTCATGTATAATTATTTTCATTAACTGGTTATATTTCATGTGAAGGAAATTTTCCGAGAAAAATCAATTGAAAACGTTTTATATATGTGTTGAATTTTATCAAGTGGAAATAACATTAATTTAAAATTAACTGTTTCTATATAATATAAAAAGAATATAAAAAAGTAAAGTAATATATAATTGTATTAATTTAAGTAATAAATAAAGAAAAAACCTTTACTAGTGTCTATAATCTAATCAAACCATTATTAATTAGAATATTAATAATATTTTTGTTATTTATGAGATTAAATTTGTCCCATTTATTTTATTAGATTAATATATGATTACTAATTAAAGATAATTATTTTGACTAATAATTATAATTATAATAATATAATAGAAAACAATTATCTATAAAACCAACACAAATAATATAATGGTGACTGTAGACGCCGGAAAAGTCCTTTGTTCCCAAACAAAGCTCCGGATGCGGAAAGCGAGGTCAGATTTGGAGTCAGAGGCACGTTTCGGAGGGCCCGGAGGCCTTGCGCGGAATTTTGGAGACCCGCGCGCAAAGTTGCAGTGCCGCGCGCAAACCTCCCGGGATGCGCGCAATGCGCTGGGCCGGAGCGCAATTTTGCGCGCCCGTGGCCCGCGCGACTCCCTTGCACGCCAGGCCCGATTCCGCGCCCGCGAAGGAAATTCCGCGCCCGCGAACCGGATTCTGCGCCTGGGGTTGCCTATAAATATAAGGCGACCCCCGACGTTTTAAAGGTTGCCGGAATTCGAAGAGTCGCTCGTTCGCGCAATCCAACCCCCTCCGCGCGCAATGTCGATCTTCAGGTAACCTCCTTTCTTTCGCGCAATAAAGCCTCGGGGTTCGCCTTCGCGCGCAATCCCTTTGGCTCATTTCCTTTGAAACAATTCTTCACCCAAAGGCCTTCGCGCGCAAAAGAAGCCTCTTGCGCGCAATTGCCCCCGGGTGCGCGCAATCAAGCCCGATTGCGCGCACCCCCCCTACTAAGAGGCCATTCGTTAAAGAATGAGCCGTTGCCCTCACGCGCTATCCGAAGCCCGGTGCGCGCAATCTCCATCTTCCGCGCGCAAAGCGCTGGCCCAATTGCGCGCCAGCCTGCCCATTTGCACGCCGACCCGCGGTATTGCGCGCCAAGCTTCTCTTTTGCGCGCAATCCGCCAGGGTCGCCCCCTTTGACCCCCTGAGGGTACCCGCCTGCGTGGCGCCCGATGATCCTCATCCCGGGTGCCCGCACCGTCCGTTGTCTTCCCGTGCGGCCCTCCAGGTTCGCGCGAAGTGACACGGACCCATTGGCGGTACTACTTCTTCCGTGCGACAAGACGTTAAACTGCCAAGCATCATCATCCGCGTGACAAGACGTTAAACTGCCAAGCATCTTCGTCCAATCTACAAGACGTTAAACTGTACAACATTCGTCCCGCATGACGTTAAACTGCACTTTCGTCCCGCATGACGCTAAACTGCACCACGTCCGCGCTGCAAGACGTTAAACTGCCAAGCATCTTCGTCCTCAACACATGACGTTAAAATATACTTCGTCCGGCAAGACATTAAACCGTCCGCATCGTCCTCAACACACGACGTTAAACTGTACTTCGTCTGGCAAGACGTTAAACCGTCTGCATCGCCCGATCCCGTGCCTCGCACGCAGGGTCCCCCTCCCGGTTTGGATGTGGCCCCCACCCTCTCGTCTCTGCAGGGATGTCGGGATTGGAGTGGCCTTCGCCCACGGGGGTAGAGTATTACAGCCAGAACGAACTAAGTGGACTTTGATCCCTGTCTCCTAAACAGGGTACGTAGGAAGCCTCTCCAAGGTTCAAGCCCACCACCTGGTCGTCCCGGTCGTATTCACGTCGGTTCGTCCATCAGTGGACCCCTCCCGGGTTCACACTTGCGTCGATTCACCTATGAATCCGCCCTTGTGGGAGACTGCACGTGTGTATCTCCATTGTGCTTCCCCACTGCCGAAACCAGTGGAGGGCGTGACAGGGATCGAGGTCTCTTCCCTTCGGCCCAAGTCCCTCTCCAACTAAGTTTTGCCGCATCCGGGCTGCCTCAGTGCGTAAGTCCTGACAAAACGAACTACGTGTACTTTGATCCCTGTCTCCTAAACAGGGTACGTAGGAAGCCTCCCTGAGGTTCAAGCCCACCACCTGGTCGTTCCGGTCGTATTCACGTCGGTTCGTCCATCAGTGGACCCCTCCCGGGTTCACATTCGCGTCGACTCACCTATGAATCCGCCTCTGTGGGAGACAACACGTGTGTATCTCCATTGTGATTCCCCACTACCTTTTTCTTTTTCTTCTTTCAGCGTCCAGCATGACGTGAAACTGTGATCCACCCGGCCGTTCCATCCCCCTCTGTGCGTGGTGGTTCGGTTCAATCCTCCGCCCGGTAGCCTCGACCTCTTCGTGAGTCGGCTTGCCGACGTCCAGCATGACGTTAAACTGTATGTCCGAACTACGCTGACTTTGATCCGCGCTAACGCGCGGTACGTAGGAAGCCCCTACGGGGTCCAATCTGTTCACTCCATCATCTATCCTGATCCTTACCCGGGCCGCCACATCCTGGTGGGGTCATGCCACTTCATTCCACTCCACTTCACTCGGGAAGCCGCCCATGTGCTGGCCCCAGCATCGGAGGTTCCCCGCAAAGGGTTCTGTCATCTGATCCACTTCTCGTGTTGATCAGTCCGATGCCGTCCCCGCTGGATGTTAAACTCACGGCATACCCCGTGCTAAACATGGGAAGATGAGGAAAACCTCAGGTAACACAGTTCCCCACACCCAGCGCGGGATGCCTCAGGCCATCACGCCTTCGAGAAGCCCTATTAGGGACGGAAGGCAGACATGCAGGGCCGCAGTTTTAAGACACGCCCCCAGCACCCAGAGCTACCCGGTCTCCTCACCGCAGGTTGCTGCCCCGACCAGACTCCTTGGAGCGTCCAGGAGGAAGCAACGTAATTAACCGGTGTCCATGGAGACATGGCGCCGGGAACGAGATTCACGAGGACGTCTTAAATCTATGAGGGAGACCCGGATTAGGCAACGAGTTCCGAGGAGACGTCCACGGAAGGAGGAGCCGACATCCCATCATCCTGGTTTAGATCAAGGAGCAGACGCCACTGAATAAGGGACGGATGCCGCCCGCCTTTGGAAAGCAGGACTGCGGGGCCACAAGCCGCGCGCCCATCCCTTCGGGTCGATGGGCGCACGCGCGAACGCGTCCTGGCGGAACAGCGTCGGAACAGAAACCCGACGCACATCCGCACCAAAACAGAAAAATGGTGAACCCGACGTGAATCTCTTCTCCTCAATACGAAGACCGATTTCTTTCAGAGGTGTTGGAGTACCAGCATGTTGCCCGGCCAAGCATTCAGCACCGGGGCACGGCACCCGCCAGGGGCTGGGGAAGGGAAATCGGGCCCTCCGTCTCACGACGTCGATGGCCTGGGTTCCCCCCACGGAAGGCGTTGTGGCACTAATGTTTGGTTGTCAATTCCTTTTCCTGTCAGTGTTAATGGGTTTTTCTCCCTGCTTTCAGGAATCAAGTCTCCCAATCCAGTGCCCGATCGCCACCCGCCCACTGGCGCAGGGGTAGGGGAAACATTGACGCGACTCCTCCGCGCGGTCCCGCCCGTTCCACAGCCGTCCCAGCAGCCGCAACTACGGGGCAACCACGCCCTCTCTCCCCCTCGGAGGTCATCCAGAGAAGGGTGATTAACAACTTGGTGCGGAGATATGAGGAAGAGGGAGTCATCCCCACCAGGGACATGGCTCGCCTAGACCTCGAGGAAGCTGCACCTCGCCACCAACGCCGCCCCCGAGGGCCGCGCAGGGAGGCACCGCTGCCTACCTTGACGTCCAACCGCTTCGGGAGTTTATCCCCGGAGCTCTCTGACAACTCCTTCCCCTATGCGGATGAGGTGGAAGATGTCCGGGACCACCCTATCCGAGATTCGATCCAGGGATCCGCGATAAGGGCTCTTGTCAGGCCACGGAGACACCGCCGCCAGGCTTCTCGAGTCGAAGAACGGGCTCTCCACCTGCCCGCGCCGCTCATCCCGACTCGTTTGTCCAGACGCCATCGTCGGGCACGAGCGGAAGAGAATGCCCACCTTGGGGCCCTAGAAACAGCGGCCGCGTTGGCTCAAGCCACTGCTGGCTCCAGTCACCAGGCCCCTGTGCATCCTGAGCAGGGGCACTTCTATGCCCGACCTGGATCGAGGCCCCGACCGCCCCAAAGGCAGGTTGGGTTGACTCTCCCGGTTGCTGGTATAGGCAATAGCCACCGCGGAACACCTCGCGGTAGCACTATTCACCAACAGGGTCTACTCCGTGTGGCCGATGCAAGAGGCACGGGTCACCCCACCTTTTGATCCCGGCCCGGAGGCCTGCCCGAAATCATCTCTCCCCGCGTCCCCTTTGATATCTGTCCCGGTGCTCCTCGCACCTTGGTTTCCAGTCCTCTTGGCCCCAGCACCGGTGTGGCCGGAGGACGCCAGGACATGGATCAGCCATGCCCCGAAGAACCACCCAGGGTCCGGAAGGCGAGGCATCGACGTCGAGGGAAGAATGTTACGGAATTCCGGACAGAGATCCGACCAGTTCGTTTCTCTGATACAGAGGCGGAGTATTACTCAGCGACGGAGCCCTCCCCCCGATCCTGCCAGTCAGGGGCAGGGGTAGGAATGCGGCATGTCAGCCTCGTACTTCCCGAGAGCGAGATCGATACGATCCCCGCTTCTCTCCGAAGGTATATCCGGAGTAGTGAGGGCCTGGTAGACCCCCAAGGATCAAGCTTGTGGTTGGTACCGGCCCCTCTGGAAGCGCCTTCTGCCTCGATCGGAGAAGCCGGAGACTCTTTCTGGGGACCGACGGTCGAACCACGATCTAGTGCACCCTCGGCGAGCACCGACGCTACGGCAGGATGTTCGCTCGCCGGCCCGTCCTATCGTGATGTGGTAGCTGGGGCACCTCCACCCTTAGAGGGCGGCCCGGGACATGGAGGCCAATCGGCCTGCTCGCCGTATTCACCGCCGGCCAGCCCGTCGGCCCGGCGGCCCACCTCGGCACCACTGCCGGTTCCCCATCCAGTCCCAGTCTTTGAAGAGGACCATGGAGACCTGGGTCCCGAGTTTGAGTTGTGGAGCTTCTGGACCGTCCTTGCAGAGGGCCACTTCCCTGAGAAGTTTTGGCCAGTCGCAGGACCGGACTTTGATGCACCCGAATCACTCACCCCGGATGAGTTCGAATGCTTCCGCCGAACTCTCCGGGAGACTCACTCCCGTCTTCACCGCCTACAAATGCCATATCACAGGAGTCAAGAGCACCTGGAGGATATTGGTGAGCAGTGCCGTCAAATTGACCTGGCCACGCTCCCCGCGGTTCGGCACCCCGGGTCATTTGGGCACCACGAGGCCCTCCAACAACGATGCGTTGAGTGTTTTCAAGCACTCCGCAAGGTTATCGAGGAAGCCACTCCCCACGTATGTATCCGTGGATGGGGGCAGTACGCTTCCCTACGCTTTAGTGCGATTCGCCGATAGCCCGATTCGCTGGGTGGCCCTGAGGATACATCCCCAGGGACGGAAACGGTCAATATGGCTGACCTGTCGGGAGAGGGGAACGACTTGGAACTTCTCGACGGGGGCTCTCCCCCCGAAGACAAGCCATCGTTGGATCCATCGGTGAGAGTTACTCGTCACCAGAGGAACCTCCTGGGTCTCCCCACACCCACTGAAGCACTGACGTTGAGCCGGAACGTCAGCAAAGGTAAAGAGCACGGCGGGGCTATAAAGCCCGCCGACCCATCTGCCTCCATGCAGAGGGCAGAGGAGGATCCCGAAAAGGCCACACTATGTCAACAGCTCGCCGAGCAGAAGAAGCTAGTTGATCAGCTCCTCACCGAGCGCGCTGCAGAGCGACGGCCTGACTACGGTGATCCTAGGCCAGGACAGCAGGGACAAGAACAACCACCCCTCGATGAGGCTCTCCCGGGCAACTGTGATTAGGCCGTGTTTGCCGACAGGGGATAGGCCATTGCCTATGGCAAGAGGGCGCGGTATGTTTCACCGCACCCTCCCGAGTGGCGTGACTACCTGAGGGACCCCGCTCGGATTCCTCCCGCTGCCCCAAGAGCCGCTCCGCCCGCCATCCCACGAGCTGCCGAGTTCGACGACCTGGTCGACGACCCGATTGAAGGGCCATGCAATGCGCTCGTGGTTAGAGATCCTCGCCAGGACTGGAACCCATGTCCGGACGATCCGATGGCGGCACTCATCGCCCGCTTGGAAGCCTTGGAGACTCGACAAGTGGCAATCCCACCGGACGGCAAGCCATACCCAGCATGGGTGGATGACATGCTGGCACCTCCGGGATTCGGGAACCCCACTTTCGCCCCCTTCAACGGGATTGGAGATCCTCCACAACATTTGGCCCATTTCAACTTGAGGTTCGGGCCTATGTTGGGAACTCCGGCGCAGCAGGAGGCCGCTAAGCTTCACTGCTTTGTCCAGACACTGGAAGGGCCAACATTTGTCTGGTACAGCCAGCTCCCCGTCAGGTCGATAACTAGCTGGGAGGACCTTCGTAGACAGTTCCTCTACTAGTTCAGTTCCACGACCCGAAAGATGAGTATCGAAGACCTCTTCAAGTGCAAGAAGAGGCCTGATGAGCGAGTCACGGATTTCGTCGCCCGATGGAAGGGTCTCACGTATTCCCTTGACATGCCATTGACTCAAGAGTAGTTGCTAACAATGTGCGTCAGGAACTTCAAGACCGAGCTGGTCCCTTCCTTGATCACTCAGAATTACCCCGGAGGGTTCAGGGACTTCTCAGACAAAGCTCAACGTCTCGAGGAAGCCCTACAACAGGCCAGTCAGGCACATCCGCTGCCTCCTATGATCCCTGCAAGGAGATTCAGCAGGGCTGAGCCCGCTGCTGTTGCCCAGATAGAGGCCCCCAGGCAGTTGGAGTTGCTGCCGGTGAGGCCAGCTCCACAGCCTCACAGGAATCCGCCTCCACGGGCTCAGTTCCCGGCCCAGCAGCGGCAGCCCCAGAACCGACCGACCCCTCTGCGTAATGTACTGCCACAACCCAGGAGAGATAATCAGGGTCCACCTCCTCGGCAGGCCCCTCCAGCCCCTCGTCAAGACCATGCTCCCAGGGGCCCGCGATACCTGACTTACTCATTTCACGAGGATCAGGTCCCCGGTTATTTCCGGAGCGCCCTGGAGCAGAGGATTGTGCGACTGCCTGAGTGTTGGAGGCCAGAGGAGGCACATCTCACGGATAACCCCCGCTACTGCCCTTACCATCGGGCCCTGGGGCACACCATCCAGTGGTGCTACGTGTTTAAGGACTGGCTCCAAGACCAGATTAACAACAATGTAATCCGGTTGGGCCTAGCTCCAGCACAAGTGGCGGGCGTGTTCGTGGGATCAGATGACGATAGCGGCAATGAGGACGAATGGCAGCTGGTCTCCGACCGTGGATCCCAGATGTATAATAACTGGATGGCCCGCAAGATGATCATTCGCGCCCATGGAATAATCCGTGCGCGCTTGAATCAGCCTGAGCCCCCAGAATCTGCGGATGCTGCTTCGGCATCGTCGTCCCAGCCTGCCTCTTCCGAGAAGAGAAAACAGCGGCGGCGCAAGAAGGAAGAGCGTGCCCCGCCAGTTCCGCCGCTATCCCGCACTCTCGGCGATTTCATGCCCCCGGAGATGGGGATCCCTCCTCGGATCCGCCCAGTGGTGGATGATTCGTCCGATGACAGTGCTGGGTACTCTTCGGTTAATACCGTCGAGCTGGTAAATCCCTTTTCGGTTCCCGACGTTGAAGAACACCAGGTGGACCTCCCCAGTGTCCCCGGTCATCGCCACCGTCGGAGGAATTGCAACAACAGGAGTCGCCGAGGCACAGCAGTTGGTACCTCCAGCCAGGCCGTGCATGCCACTGAGACTAGGCAGCAGGCTCAAAACTGAGCTCAGCGTGCGCAGCCCCCCCATACGGGGATGACGGATTCGCCTCCGCCACTGTTTGTGGTGTGGGACCAGGCAGAACCTCCTCAGTCGCGTCGCGATCAGCTCCGCCCTGCCACGAGTCCATCCCGGCCTCCTGACCCCAGTACGGTGACTACTTCCCGGGCTTCAACCAATGAACAGCGAGATGCGCCAAGCACCAGTCGGCCGCCGGTCCAACCAGCAAGGCCCGTCATGCCTCCAACCGCAGAGCAACCTCCTGCAACCAGGGGCTCGCGCTTGGCCAAAAAGTATGATGTCCTGAAGCACTTGGACGACATCCCAGCGAGGCTCTCCATCCTTGAGGCTCTGCGCATGTCATCTGAGATGCGCGATGCGCTCGCTGAAGCCCTGAAGAGCCCCCTCCAGTTTGAGACGGAGGTTGCGGCTGCAGAGGCCTTTCACGCCGAAACGATTGAGGACGCCGAATGTCAGGCAGTTATCTCGTTCTCTGGTAAGGATGAAGACCCTCCTATACAGGGGCACATTCGTCCGCTGTATGTCACTGGCCAGTTCAATGGCCTTGAAGTCCGGCACTGTCTTGTCGACACGGGGTCCGGGATTAACCTGATTCCAACTCGGACGCTCCGGAGATTGGGGTTGTCTGAGGATGACTTGATTCCCTCCGACCTCAGGATCCAGGGGTATGACCGCACCGAGCAAACTCCGGTCGACAAGATACGTTTGAAGACCCAGTTCGGTGACCTGGTTGCCAACACCGAATTCATGGTAGTCTCTCAAGACACTGCGTACAACGCATTGATGGGCAGGCCATGGCTCCACCTTCATGCGGCGGTTCCCTCGTCATATCACCAATGCCTTAAATACTCCCTTAATGGTCGAGTAGGCGTGCTTCAGGGAGATGCCTCCCCTTTTGCCTCATGTGAAGCCCGCTATCTAGACGTGGACTATTACAAGAGCAAGGATAAGCAGATCCTGGCAGGTGAGGTTGATCCTGTCGCTGTTGAAAGTGATCCCTGGGCAAGCTTGGATGACGCTTACGTCCTCCCGATTCAACGGTTGGACGTAGCCATGGTCTTGACGGCCTGTGAGTCTCCTGATGAGATGACTGCGACCGCCCATGCCAGCACCAGTGGCCTAGCTGGATCTGGTATCCCCAATGCAGTTTCCAACGCAGTCTCTCCCGTGGACGATCCCTCCCCGAGTGGAGAGGACGTTGAAGATGCACCCCCAGCCTTTGAGGAGGGCGTCTCCGCCACAGTCGATGAGTTAGTACAGGTGAAACTTGGAACCGAAGCAGATCCAAGACCCACATTGGTCAGTGCCACCATGCCCTCTGAGGAGCGGCAGCAGTACGTGGACTTCCTCAGGCAGCACCGTGATGTGTTCGCTTGGGGCTATGACGAGATGTCGGGGCTAGATCCTCGGGTAGCCGTCCACCGCCTTGGTCTCCCGGCGAACCATCGCGGGTTCAAGCAGCCTCCCAGGAAGATGCACCCATTCCACGGTGCCATGGTTGAGGCCGAAGTTGACAAGCTTATCAAAGCCAACTTCGTGAGGGAAGTTCAGTACCCCAAATGGCTGGCCAACATTGTGCCGGTCAGGAAGAAGAACGGGCAGATCAGAGTCTGTATCGACTTCCGCGATCTCAACTGCCACTGTCCGAAGGATGATTTTCCCCTTCCGATGACAGAGCTGTTGATTAACGCCACTGCAGGGTTCCAAGCCCTCTCCTTCATGGATGGATACTCCGGATACAACCAAATCCGGATGGCCCCTGAGGATGAGGAGTTCACTGCCTTCAGGGCCCCCCAAGGTATCTTTTGTTACCAGGTCATGCCCTTCGGCCTGAAGAATGCAGGTGCCACCTATCAACGGGCGATGCACCGCATATTCAAGCCAATCCTCGGCACACTGGTGGAATTCTACATCGACGACTTGGTGGTCAAATCGCGCCAGCGTCAGGACCATCTCAAAGATCTTGAGAAAGTGTTCGGCTTCCTCCGGTCTCGCTGCCTGAAGATGAACCCGTTGAAGTGTGCCTTCGGGGTCACCTCCGGAAAGTTCCTTGGATTCGTGGTAAGATACCGGGGTATTGAGATCGACCCAGAGAAGATCAGGGCGATTAGCCAGATGGCTCCCCCAGGTAACATCCGGGAACTGCAAGGGTTCCAAGGCCACTTAGCCTATATACGCCGATTCATCGTGAATCTGGCCGGCAAGTGTAAGCCCTTTTCTCGGCTCATGAGGAAAGGTGCCACCTATGTATGGGATAAAGAGTGTCAGACCGCTTTCGAGGAAATCAAGCAGTACTTGCTTCAACCTCCGGTTCTGATGTCGCCTGTATCCGGGAAGCCGCTGGTCCTCTATGTGACTGCCCTGGAACGGTCCCTTGGTTCCCTTCTCGCCCAGAAGAACAACTAGGGAACGGAGAATAGCCTCTATTACCTCAGTCGCATGCTCCTCGATGCGGAAGTTAGGTATTCCCCCATCGAGAAGAGCTGCCTGGTGCTCGTATTTTCCGTACAGAAATTACGGCACTACTTGCAGCACCATGAGGTACAGTTGGTTTCTCGGGTAGACCCGTTGAAGTATATCCTGAGCCGGCCTATGTTGACTGGCCGTCTAGCGCGGTGGGCTGTGATTCTCCAGCAGTTCGACATCAGGTATGTGTCTCAGAAGGCTATCAAAGGGCAAGCATTGGCAGACTTTCTGGCTGCTCACCCGACCTCCGCGGATCAGCCGCTGGATCTAGGCTTTCCTGATGAGGCCATTCTCTTGGTCGATCGAGCCGATCCATGCTGGCAGATGCACCTTGACGGTGCCTCCCGGAGCCCCACCGGTAGAAGACTCGATAATCCTAAGCTCAACAAAGTGGGTTTGGGTATCGTCTTCATTACCCCGGAGCAAGCCGTGCTGCCATACTCTTTCCTGTTGTTAGAGGGCTGTACCAACAATGAGGCGGAATACCATACCCTCATCACCGGCCTCGAGTTAGCTCTCGAGATCGACGTGCCCCATCTATGTGTGAAAGGGGACTCCGAGATGGTCGTTAAGCAGATCAATGGCGACTATGTTGTCAGGAAGCCGGAACTTGTGCCATTGCTGGAGTGCACCCTCTTCCTGATGGCCCAGTTTCCTTCTCGGCCAGAAATTGTCCATATTCCCCGGTCGCAGAACGGTCGAGCAGATGCTTTGGCCAGCCTTGCTGCGTCACTCGTGGAGCCTGAACAGGACAACCTGATCATCCGCGTGACGCACCGCAGGCTCATCGCTCCCGTTATCCCGGAGGGAGATCGCGGCCCGTCGGTAAGTAATCTCACAACGGTTTCCCCTGTGCCCGGAGCCCCGAGTACCCCAGATATGGAAGTCGAATCAGCCCCTGATTGGAGGGCGCCTTTGTTTGAGTACCTCCAACATGGCATTCTCCTGTCGGATCGGGCCGAGCGCGAGCGAGTTCGACGCCGCGCATCGCAGTTTGTCCTCCAGAGCAGTCCCGGCCTGGAGAAAATCCTCTATAGGAGCGGATTTGATGGTGTTATCCTCCGTTGCCTTCAAGGAGTTGAGATCCCATGAGTCATGCAGGAGGTTCATGCTGGTTCATGTGGTGCCCACCAGACTGGGCCGAAGCTGTCCCACCAGATTCGGAGGTTGGGATACTTCTGGCCCTCCATGATCTATGACTGCATCGAGTATGCCAGGAAGTGCCATGCGTGCCAGGTTCATGCGAACTTTGTGCATCGGCCGCCGGAGCCTCTCCATACCACCAGGTATTCTTGGCCCTTTGCAGTCTGGGGTCTGGACGTTGTGGGACCTTACCCGCCGGTGATGGCTCGCCAGTGCCGGTTCATTCTGACCGCCACAGACTTCTTCTCCAAATGGGCAGAGGCGATTCCGCTCAGAGAGGTCAAATCCTGTTCGATCGCTGACTTCGTGACATCCAATATCATTTATCGATTTGGAGTGCCTCACGCTATCCTCACGGATAACAGAGCCAATTTCCGAGCAGCCGAGTTGAAGAAGTTGTACGCCAAGTACAACATTCGCTCGAACCATACATCTCGCTATCATGCGCAGGAGAATGGACAGATTGAGGCGTTTAACAAAACCCTCTCTAACATTCTGCAAAAGATGGTTGGTCAGAACAAGAAGAGTTGGCCGGACAAGCTCCCCAACGCCCTCTGGGATTATTGGACGACGACTCGCAATTACACCCAGATGACCCCTTATTCCCTGGTGTATGGAGCTGAGGCCGTCCTGCCCATCGAGATCCAGTTACCGTCCTTGCGCACTGCGGTCTACGACCAGCAAGCGCCGGACAGAGCTGCTGAAGCCCGTCTAGTCGAGTTGGAAGCACTGGATGAGAATAGGCTTCGCGCTTTGCACAACTTGGAGAGGCATCAAAGCAGAATGGCTCGAGCTTTCAATAAGAAGGTTCGCCTCCGCTCCTTCCTGCAGGGTGACCTAGTACTGGCCCTAAGAGCGCCAATGATCCCCGGCAAGAAGCCACCCAAGTTGGAGCCCAAGTGGGAGGGACCTTTTGTTGTCCACAAGGTCTATCCCAATGGTGCGTACTCCCTAGAAACTATGGATGGTGAGCGTGTCACTCCTCCCACCAACGCTAGGTTCCTCAAGCAGTACTTTGCCTGAGTGCACTTCGTCCGCGCTGCAAGACGTTAAACTGCCATGTGTTTCGTCCAACATGACGTTAAACTGTACCACGTCCAAGCTGCACGACATTAAACTGCCTAGCATATCGTCCAAGCTACAAGACGTTAAACTGTTCAGCATTCGTCCAACATGACGTTAAACTGTACCACGTCCGCGCTGCAAGACGTTAAACTGCCAAGCCTCATCGTCCTGCATGACGTTAAACTGCCCCTCAAGAACTATGTGCGGCTTGATTCCCATCCTTATGGGATACGTAGGACCGCCTGAACATTCAGGTTTCAGGCCCAGCCCCATCCTTCGGGAATTTACATCCCATATCGGGCCCTTGGCCCAGTTGCCTCTGGGTATGCGGCGTATGGTGTGAACGCGGGGCTATGCCCTCATGCACGTCGGTTTTCTCGCCACACTGTACTCCCCCCACGTTTGGGGATGCCTTCCGCTCCCACTTTTTCTTTTTTCGTCCTGCATGTCGTTAAACTGCACTTCAAGAACTAAGTGCGGCTTGATTCCCATCCTAATGGGATACGTAGGACCGCCTGGACATTCATGTTTCAGGCCCATCCCCATTTCTCGGGATTCTCTATCCCGCGTTGGGCCTCTGGCCCCAGTTCCCCTCCTTTTTGTGTGAGGCGTATGGCGTGAACGCGGGGCTATGCCCTCATTCACGCCGGTCTACTGGCCGCGCCGTACGCCTCCCCCGTGTGTGGGACTACCTCACACCCCTCATCGTCCTGCATGACGTTAAACTGCCTCTCAAGAACTACGTGCGGCTTGATTCCCATCCTTATGGGATACGTAGGACCGCCTGGACACTTGTGTTTCAGGTCCAGCCCCATCTCTTGGTTGATCACGGGGATCTGCCGTCTTTTGGTTTCTCTCAGGGTGAGTCCTTCGAACCTTTCCGGTGATCTGTTAACATGTTTTGGGTACTCAGGTCTATGACCCGTGGTGTCGGATTCAATCCCGACAAGTCCTGTGTTGCTTGTCGGGCCTTTCACTTCCTCTTGTTCGAGCCTTCACTCAAAGGGATCCTCGTTAGCGGTTTGGGTACGATGCCTCAGTGCTCTCCTACCGCTCCGGGTCGATTTACCGGCGGGTCCTAGGCCGCAAATCGATATGAATCCTGCGCTTGAGCGGTTGATGCTCGTTTTCTTGCCCCGTCCTAGGCTGACGCGATCGGATGTTGTGTTGCGAATATGGTCAGCGACATCCTTGATCGCCATGTCGGCTCTTTAAGGCTCTGAAAATTGGTTGCGCAGTCCTCATCACACTCCGCCTTTGTGCGTTGTAGTGGAATCTCGACACTCTCTTCATACTGACCTTCAGTACACCTTTACATGTTAGGCAGGCCAACCAGGGTAATGGTGTCTTTCGAGGCTCCCACGATCTGAGCACCAAGGATATATGCTGATGTCCTCCCTAAGGGCCATGTGTAGCTGGACCCTCGTCCCCATAAGGAGGAAGGATTCGCCCGAACAATCGCGTTCTGGGCCCAGTATAGCTGGAGGCTAGCATCTCTGCCCCTCGGGTGATGGGCATACACATGCCCCTATCCCAGGATCCTTCTCCTGGAATCGTGCGTGACCGCAGGGTTGGGTATGCTCCCACCTCCGCTAGGTCCGCCATATCGCAATAAGCGGATTCCTCCATGGTCCGAACCACACGACATTAAACTGTGTTGTCTGGTCCTACCACACGACCGTAAACTGTGATCGTCTTGGCCGCCCGACGAGAAACAGCACTGCATCGTGATGTTCTCCTCAGAGGACACTCACGTTGGGCGCTGGTTAATAACCACACCATTTATCAATGACTTTCATGGCTTGATTATTGTGGCGACGCTAGGGATTTCTTAATCACAGGATTGTCGCTGCACAAAGAAAAACCACCCACCTTTAAGGACAAACAAGAAATATCAAATACCGCTTCTTCTGTGTGCGAGGGTCAGACCCGCACCCTTCCCCGCGCTGGTGCCCGATTGTGTTGCGCCACGCTTCCATAACTACGTGTGGCTTGATTCCCATCCTTATGGGATACGTAGGAACGCCCGGATGTTTGAAACTTCGGGTCCAGCCCCCCACCTCTTAGAGATTCCCCCTTCTCTTGGGAATCCGCCGCCTTCGGGTCACCCTCAAGGCGTGTCCCTCGACCCCTTGCAGTGGTCCACCGGTGTCAAGAGTACTCTGGTTTATTGCCCGGAGGGTCAGGTTCAGCTTGGTCAGGTTCCTTCCACTTTTCAGGATTCGTGTTCCCTTTCATTCGGACCCATCGCCTACGCCCTGGGTGGAGCCCCCGTGAGCGGTCTGGACACAATGCCTCAGTGCTCTCCCACCGACTCGGGCTGGTGCCCCCAAGGGCCTCGGGCAGCAAATCGATATGAATCTTGCGCTTGAGCGGTTGATGCTCGTTTGCTGCCTCATTCCATCAACGGTCAGTGCGATATTGATGCTGCTTTTCCGCCACGGTCGGCAGTACTCTCATATTGTTACGCCGGTGCCCCCAGTCCTTGATTGAATGGCCGCATGATTCACATTACATTTTCCACCTCCCATTCTGGCCAGGTGAAACCTCGACACCCTTGACACTATCCCTCAGTGCATCTTTGCATATCCAGGGGATAGGACCACGATGTGGCGTACTTTGATGTTCTTATGGTCCGATCTCTAAGACCTTAAACTAAGATCTACCCCTATGGTCCAAGCTCTACGACCTTAAACTAAGATCTCCCCAAACGGGGTTCTACGTCCCGCATGACGTTAAAACTGCACTTTCAGAACTACGTGTGGCTTGATCTCCAGCCCGATGGAGTACGTAGGAACGCCCGGGCATCTCGGCTCGGGTCCAGCCTCAGGGATCGCTGAGTCCCGCCCCTCCTCATCGCCGACCGTCTGGCCTGGCTTCTGGTAGAGTGGTGAAGTTGTGACATTCTCCCCGATTCAGCTTGGGATGCCCCATTGCAATGATGGGAAGCGACAGTTTCCTCGCCAAAGAGGTTCTGTCTGAGAATTGGGGTGATTCACGGCCAGATTAGTACATCCGCCTAATACGCTTTCCCCACGGTGGCGCAATTTTGGGAGCGTTAGATTCTGTCTGAACAAATCGTCACTTCGCCCCACGCTTCACATGCCCTGTTGATCTGGATTTCCACCGTTGTGTCTGAAGGAACCCCCAAAGCGGCATTGATGATGACATGTGATACGCCTCCTGCAATATGAATGATGACCTTCGGTCCGTCTATTGCAGTAGTATGGTCGATTGATCCATTCTCCGCTTGCCGTCTTGGGCATTTCCTGGAAGGCCGACCGTCGTGAATTTCTGAATTCGGGACAGGCGATTCACCCTTTGTCATTTCCCTATGTTCGGATAAAATCTTAACGCCCCTAGCGTTGTCCCGCTCGTGTGTCGGAACAAGTTGGGGGGATGATACATTGATTAGGTCTGAGGTCTCCTTTCCTAGGAATGATCTCCCTCTTTTCTTTAGAAATCCAGGCCCAATTACGGATGCCTGAAGCATGGTTAACGCTCCCGCGAGACAATGAATTGTGGTTGAGCATGTTAAGCCAAAAGATGCAGATAAATATATTGGTTCATACAAATGGATCTAAATATTGAGTAGCGGAAGAAAATGTTCTGGGAGTGGCAAAGACAAAGCCCCTAGGGATTAGCGTGCTGAATAAGTCTTTCTAACGCCGCTACCCTTTGGCTGGAGGCCTCCAGAGCTGCTTCTCGCTCTCGGCGTGCCCTCTCCTCGTCGGCGGTCGCAGCACGCAGTTCGTCGATCCTGGCCTATGCACGCTCCCGCTCGACTTGAAGTGTGACCATCTGTTGGCCCGCCTCCGTCAGCTGTACCTGGGCGTCAACCAGCTGGGCCGTTAGTTGCTCAATAAGCTCAGTGCACGTTGCGACGAAGGCCTCCTTCTCTTCCGCCTGCCCTTCGAGGCGCCGGACATCCTGCTTCGCCACGAGGAGCGCCCGCGTGTTCTCCGACATGTCCCGACATTGTGCAACGTCGGCACGCCGACGGCTCTCACGCATCTTTTCGGCCATGAAATCACGGACCGTCAGATGGAGGCATTGAGCATCAGCTCCCCCGGCACACAGGAAGCGCAGCCAGGTTTGAAGTGATCCCACGCGCCCCAGCCACTCCGATGGGTCTCGCTTGAGGAAGCGCTGGATGCACTTACACCCCCTGCGGCGCGTTATCCGGCTCTCCTCGACCGCCTCCGCGTCCGAGTCGTCCATCTCCTCAGGGTCGGCAGGACGATAGGCAGGGATGGCAGCCAGCAGGTCTGCTGCAGGGTCCTCCCCTGGGATGTCCTCACGGGGGATAGGTTCCCCAACATCTGGGCGACCTTCTTCTCCCGCCCCAGCGGCGTTGACACCCTCGTCAGCCCCCGACCTCTCTCCGATGGCAGCACCGCCGGCGTCCGCTGCCCCCTGATCAGCAGTTGGTGGGGCCGGCTCAGTGTGAGAAGTCTGTTCCAGAGCAGGCGGCATGTCTGCCACTGGTCCACTCGTAGATGGCCTGGGTTCGGCAGCCCGACGATCCTCCAGTATTGAGATCACTGCTCGGGGCATGCCGTGGTTAGTCACGGAGCGTCAACGGAAAGCACCAACAGTAAAGTAAGGAGACTTACGGGAATCCAAAGCGTCATCTTCTGCTGTCCCGGCCGCCGCAGGAGAAATTGCAGCAGGGGAACCTTCAGCGCTTGTCAATTCAATGATGGGCGTCTGGCCCCCGCCTTGTCCTGCTGGCGCCTCTCCTACTCCCACTGAGGATGCCTGACCAACATCCGTGCACTCCTGAGGAAGGTGAAGAAATGGGTTAGAAGCTGCATAAGAGAATGGATGAAGCAGGTTGAGTAGGGATAGAAGCGGACCTCGAGGAGCTCAGTGATATCAATGTTGCCAGAGCCGGCCACCTCGCCGCTCTCCCGTGGACTCCCCTGATGGGACCTTCCCTCGGAGCCTTCATCCTCCCCCGTCTCCTCCTCTTCCTCGGAGTCGTCGTTACTGTCACCTTCCTCCGGCGGCATCTGTTCTGGAGTAGGCTCTAGACCGAGCATTACCTTCACCAGAAGGGACGGCTCCGCACGCTGACCACGTTGGCGCGCGTACTCGTCCATGGCCGTCAGATATGAATACCGCCGGTGGAAGTTCACCCTGTCGGCGACCTGAAGGAGCCCGGCCTCTGGCAGATGGATTCCTTCGCTGGTTATCTTCTGCCAGATGATTTCGGTCCCCAGCGACTGCCGCAGGGTCATCCAGGCCGACCACAGTGCTGGGAAGACTGCATCGTGGGAGGGTTCGAGCAGACGCCTTACCTGCTTCCCGGGCCGCTCTTCGACCACCGCACGTGCCCCCTCTCTGGGCGCCGAGGTCGTAGCGGCAGCCTGCGATGTGCCCGCCGCCGAAGTCCCTGCTCGCGCCGGCTCCACTACTTGGCGCGCCTCCGTTCTCCCCCGCGTAACGGCGCCTCACCTCCTTCATTGACGCCCGGTCTCCGCACGGGTGACCTCGAGCCGCCGAACTGGTTTCCGTAGAAGCCCCTCGGGGTACGCGATGGCCCAGTGTTCAGCGTACTCGGTTGCCAAGCCTGCGTCGACCCCGGTAGGAGGGAGAGTGATGACCTCTCCAGAGCCGAAAGCGGAGAACATTAGCCACATCTGGCGAAGGACGCCAGGGTTCGTCTCCTCCCGGATAGTAGTGAATACCCTCTTCGGCATCCGTTGAAGGCACCCGAACTGCCTGGCGAACCGGGTTGGCACGTAGGGCTCGTAGATCACCTTCCCGTCGATCCGAGCCACGAGCACCCCGCCCCACATGTTCCAGAAGTATTCGTGCTGCTCCAGCGGACCCTGCCCATTGTCGATCATCTGGCCGACAGGAGTGGGGAACGAGCTGAAGTTGAAATTGGCGTGATTGCCAATCCGAATCCTCACGCCCTCCTCATTTAGGGTCATCGGAGCGACCCCCGCGATGTTCAGCAGGGAGGGTCCCAGGCCGTTGCCCGGAGGAATGATGGCGTTTGGAAACGTATACCCACTGAGGTGAGCAGCCACCCAGCCGTGGAAGAATTGAAAGGGCCCACAGATCCTTCGTGGCGACCCCCATCGCGAGATGCGTCCCAGGATGGCGTACAGCTTAGCCAGCACTGGGACACCGAGGTTGTATCTTTTGTTGGCGGCCATGGCGCCCGCCATCGCCAGTGTCGCCGGGCGAACGACCATTCTCGCGTCCCGCACTGGCAGGAGCCACCCACTCAGAAAGGCGGCCAGGAACGCCGCGTACTGGACATTAGGGTCCCGGGCCTCGATGACGCGGTACCCCCATGAGCGGTAGTCGCCCGTCTCCAGGACTCGCCAGTACGACCCGTTCCGGCTCCTCTGAGCCGCGGTCGGGCACCGCTTCCCCCTGCCTGGCATCTTGACCGCTGGGTCATGCTCCAAGAACTGGTCGAACCACTCCTTGTAGGCTATGTCCTTGTGGAAGTCCTTGATCCCGAGCCGCTGCGTAGCCAGGTCAAGTAGATGCCATGTCAGAATGGGAGTCCGAGACCTGTCTTCCCAGATGTTCTTCGGGGGCAGGAACTCATCGTATTGGTAACCCTCCAGCGGGATACCTCCGATACAGTGGATGTCCCAGAGACCGATGCTAACCTCCCCATGGTGAAGATGGAAGGTGTTGGTATCCGGGGACCAGCGGGTGAACAACTCCGGCCCGAGCTCGGACTGCTGGTAGAAGTGGAACTGCGATGTCCACACCGCCTCAAACAAGCCGATGTACCGCAGCTCCTCCGCGAAGTGATCGCAAGTGTGGCATACCCAGAACGCCCAGGACCACTCACTGGTGAAATTGCCCCCAGACCGCAAGTCCCAGTCCTTCAGCCAGCCCTTGGTGTCGTCGGTGACACTCTGGCGATATGTGCTCAAGTAGAGGGCTGGAGAGTTCTCTGCAGTAGTCTCACTTCCAACGATGGTTCGCGTCCTCGGGTTCAGGACATAGACATCTAAGTGCCTGGTCTCCCTGGCAGGATGCCCATTGTTGGTGATGTTATAGCGGGGAAGCTCATCCTCCCGAGTCACCCAGGTCCGTGGCGCATCAACCTCGAACCCTGGCACCAGAACCTCATCTAGAATGCCAAAGTTCCAGAGCGGCAGGTTGTCCGAAAGCGGATATGTCTTCTGGGCCTGCGTCAGCAAGTCGAACAACGATTGATTGTTGGAAACAATCTTCTTGGCTCTGTAGACCTCCTCGTTCGCCGCCATCTCAGCTCTGCGAATGGCGGCATCCCCCTCATTCCTTTGATTCGCGGCCATCTCAGAAGCTCCGGGAGTCGTGTGGGTTAAGGGATGAGGCGTGCGGAATCGGAAGAGGATGGTAGAGAAGTTTGAGAGTTGGCGTTCAATCCGAGTGGACGGCGCGCAATTGGGAAGTCTGTCGCGTAAAACCCCGGGTGTTCACGCAAAAACAGGCCGAAATCCGCAAGGGTTTGCATGACGAACGGGTGAATCCCGCGTCGGAAATGGCAATTTCGCGCACGAGAGCTTGAAAGCTTGTCGTGCGGAAGGCCGGTGTACGGTACGGGGGACCCATGGCCCCTATTTATAGGCGAGGCCGGGTGTCCGCGCTGCGCGGAAAGCGCTTTGCGCGACCGCGACAGTGAATTTCGCGCCCGACACCCTTTTTGCGCGCCACAGTCCCGTGCCACCCAGGACTTCGGCATTCCGGCGTCTCCCTCGGAACCCGATCGTTGCGACCTCTCGCCGATCATATTCCGAGGGGGGGCTTTTGTAGACGCCAGAAAAGTCCTTTGTTCCCAAACAAAGCTCCGGATGCGGAAAGCGAGGTCAGATTTGGAGTCAGAGGCACGTTTCGGAGGGCCCGGAGGCCTTGCGCGGAATTTTGGAGACCTGCGCGCAAAGTTTCAGTTCCCCGTGCAAACCTCCCGGGATGCGCGCAATGCGCTGGGCCGGCGCGCAATTTTGCGCGCCCGTGGCCCGCGCGACTCCCTTGCGCGCCAGGCCCGATTCCGTGCCCGTGAAGGAAATTCCGCGCCCGCGAACCGGATTCCGCGCCTAGGGTTGCCTATAAATATAAGGCGACCCCCGACGTTTTAAAGGTTGCCGAAATTCGAAGAGTCAGTCGTTCGCGCAATCCAACCCCCTCCGCGCGCAATGTCGATCTTCAGGTAACCTCCTTTCTTTCGCGCAATAAAGCCCCGGGGTTCGCCTTCGCACGCAATCCCTTTGGCTACTTTCCTTTGAAACAATTCTTCACCCAAAGGCCTTCGCGCACAAAAGAAGCCTCTTGAGCGCAATTTCCCCCGGGTGCGCGCAATCCAGCCCGATTGCGTGCACCCCCCTACTAAGAGGCCATTCGTTAAAGAATGAGCCGTTGCCCTCGCGCGCTATCCGAAGCCCGGTGCTCGCAATCTCCATCTTCCACGCGCAAAGCGCTGACCCAATTGTGCGCCAACCTGCCCATTTGTGCGCCGACCCGCGGTATTGCGCGCCAAGCTTCTCTTTTGCGCGCAATCCGCCAGGGTCGCCCCCTTTGACCCCCTGAGGGTACCCTCCTGCGTGGCGCCCGATGATCCTCATCCCGGGTGCCCGCACCGTGCGTTGTCTTCCCGTGCGGCCCTCCGGGTTCGCGCGAAGTGACACAGACCCATTGGCGGTACTACTTCGTCCGTACGACAAGACGTTAAACTGCCAAGCATCATCGTCCGCGTGACAAGACGTTAAACTGCCAAACATCTTCATCCAAGCTAAAAGTCTTTAAACTGTCAAGCATTCATCCCTCATGACGTTAAACTGCACTTTCGTCCCGCATGATGCTAAACTGCACCACGTCCGCGCTGCAAGACGTTAAACTGCCAAGCATCTTCGTCCTCAACACACGACGTTAAACTGTACTTCGTCCGGCAAGACGTTAAACCGTCCGCTTCATCCTCAACACACGACGTTAAACTGTACTTCATCCGGCAAGACGTTAAACCGTCCGCTTCGTCCTCAACACACGGCGTTAAACTGTACTTCGTCCGGCAAGACGTTAAACCGTCCGCATCGCCCGATCTCGTGCCTCGCACACAGGGTCCCCCTCCCGGTTTGGATGTGGCCCCCACCCGCTCGTCTCTGCAGGGATGTCGGGATTGGAGTGGCCTTCGCCCACGGGGGTAGAGTATTACAGCCAGAACGAACTACGTGGACTTTGATCCCTGTCTCCTAAACAGGGTACGTAGGAAGCCTCTCCAAGGTTCAAGCCCACCACCTGGTCGTCCCGGTCGTATTCACGTCGGTTCGTCCATCAGTGGACCCCTCCCTGGGTTCACACTTGCGTCGATTCACCTATGAATCCTCCCTTGTGGGAGACTGCACGTGTGTATCTCCATTGTGCTTCCCCACTACTGAAACCAGTGGAGGGCGTGACAGGGATCGAGGTCTCTTACCTTCAGCCCAAGTCCCTCTCCAACTGAGTTTTGCCGCATCCAGGCTGCCTCAGTGCGTAAGTCCTGACAGAACGAACTACGTGTACTTTGATCCCTGTCTCCTAAACAGGGTACGTAGGAAGCCTCCCTGAGGTTCAAGCCCACAACCTGGTCGTTCCGGTCGTATTCACGTCGGTTCGTCCATCAGTGGACCCCTCCTGGGTTCACATTCGCGTCGACTCACCTATGAATCCGCCTCTATGGGAGACAGCACGTGTGTATCTCCATTGTGCTTCCCCACTGCCTTTTTATTTTTCTCCTTTCAGCATCCAGCATGACGTGAAACAGTGATCCACCAGGCCGTTCCATCCCCCTCTGTGCGAAGTGGTTCGGTTCAATCCTCCGCCCGGTAGCCTCGACCACTTCGTGAGTCGGCTTGCCGACGTCCAGCATGACGTTAAACTGTATGTCCAAACTACGCTGACATTGATCCGCGCTAACGCGCGGTATGTAGGAAGCCCCTACGGGGTCCAAGCTCTTCACTCCATCATCCATCCCGATCCTTACCCAGGCCGCCACATCCCGGTGGGGTCATGCCACTTCATTCCACTCCACTTCACTCGGGAAGCCGCCCATGTGCTGGCCCCAGCATCGGAGGTTCCCCGCAAAGGGTTCTGTCATCTGATCCACTTCTCGTGTTGATCAGTCCGATGCCGTCCCCGCTGGACGTTAAACTCGCGGCATACCCCGTGCTAAACATGGGAAGCTGATGAAAACCTCAGGTAACACAGTTCCCCGCACCCAGTGCGGGATGCCTCAAGCCATCACGCCTTCGAGAAGCCCTATTAGGGACAGAAGGCAGACATGCAGGGCCGCAGTGTTAAGACACGCCCCCAGCACCCAGAGCTACCCGGTATCCTCACCGCAGGTTGCTTCCCCGACAAGACTCCTTGGAGCGTCCGAGCGGAAGCAGCGTAATTAACCGGTGTCCATGGAGACATGGCGCCGGGAACGAGATTCACGAGCACGTCTTAAATCTATGAGGGAGACCCGGATTAGGCAACGAGTTCCGAGGAGACGTCCACGGAAGTAGGAGACGACATCCCATCATCCCGGTTTCGATCAAGGAGCAGACGCCCCTGAATAAGGGACGGATGCCGCCCGCCTTTGGAAAGCGGGACTGCGGGGCCACAAGCCGCGCGCCCATCCCTTCGGGTCGACGGGCGCACGCGCGAACGCGTTTTGGTGCAACAACGTCGGAAAAGAAACCCGACGCACATCCGCACCGAAACAGTGACCTTTAAAAAGTATTTACTAATTCTAATTACCACATTATAGTTTTTCTATATTTTTTCGGCCAATTACAGTGTTTGTACATAAATATTCGTGAGGAAACTTATTTTCAAAATGGAGGTTTACTAACTATTTTTTTTAAAAAAACCCTATAATTATTTATGTTAATTTTAAATATTATTGCAACTATGTTATTGATTGAGGCCGACTATATTAATGTGATTATATATGACTAAAATGATCTTTGAATAAAAATTCAATTCCATTTTTTTATTTTTTAGATTAAATTGTCAAAATGGATCTATATCTATTTATAATGGATACATTTAGTTAAGTAATTCATTGTGGTATGGGGTTTTATGTTCTCTATATCTTTAAATATAGGTCAAAAAACTTCATGTTTCTATAAATTACCCAAATTCAAACAAATATGAATTGTTTTACAACAATCTATGAAAATAATCATGTTTTATTTAACCCATATGGATCTATAATGGAATTATATTCGTTTTCTGAATGAATTATTTTTATAAGGACCAAAAATAACTCACAACATTTATCCTATTCTGTCATTATATTTTATAGATTTTATAAATAAAAAAATCAAGAAACATCATTATAGCACACCATAATGTCTCAGTATAATGTAAAATGTCATTATTGGTCAATTTTCTCATTAAATATTTCTTTTAAAATTTATATAATATATTTATTTTATATATTAACATCATAATAGAATTAATAAAATTAATTTAAATAAATAAATAAATAAATATATATATATATATTCAAAACACATATAACTCTTTTTTTCTATATCAAATATAAAAATAATATATCCTTTTTAATTTTAAATAATTATAAAGAAACAATTTTGAATATATTTTTTATAAATATTATTCACTATATTATATATATATCATCCTATTAATTTATAAAAATAAATGCTACTGATATAATATAATATCGAGTTCGTTTACTAGAAATGTATACTTTTACTTCCAAATAAACATTACATCAACTTCATTCCTCATAATTTCATATTCTCTAACAAAAAACCAAAATAATGGTTCATAATTATAGAAAAAAAATCCTTATGATCAAATCAACAAAAACATGTTTTTTTTGAATTTATCAATCATTCATATTATTGTAATTACAATCTACAAATTATGGTAATCGAATAAGACAACACTAAATATTTCTCAGTGTGATAATATGGAATCAATTGGATGTATAGAACATATTTTAAGGTAAAATTAAACTCAATAATATGATTCAATATATCAAATTTATTTTAATACATAATGGTAAATATTTTCAATCCAATTTTACTTAATATAATATTAATATATTTTTTTCTTCATTAGTCTTATGTTTGTATGGTTCATAAATGAATTTATAATACACAGAAACTTGAATTCATTTAATCTAAGAGTGGAGAAAAATACATATGTTAAATGGTTTTCAATAGGCCTATAATTTTCTTATTACATTGAAAATAAAATGTCTTAGGGTCAACAATAATGGCCCAAAAATAAATGTCTAACTTATTTTTTCATAACGAAAGTTAAGAGGACTTATATTATATGGTTTTTTAAATTTTAAAACAATTAGAAGATTAAAAATAGGTATCAAAATTATATTTTTAATAACTGGCCAAGTGGTTGATGACTTAACGTCCATTAATAGACTAATAAGAAAATTTTATATTCACCAAGATAATAACTCTGGGTCTTTCTTAATATTGATATTTTTAGAATGAAATATTTTTTAGTTTATGTTGTAGTTATTTTTATAAACTTTTTATCTTCATTGAAAATTATCAAATCTAGTATTATTCTAATATATTTTATAAAAAAAATTTCAAGTTCCTTCTCATGATATTCATATTATACATTAAGATTCTCATGAATAAATTTTATGGATTTGTAACCACACATTATTCTATTATCATTAGAATTACCGAGATAAAATCCATACATTTTTTACGAGGATAACTAGATACCAATATATTGACATCATTAATATATATAAAATTGGTTTTTATTAATCTATAATAACTTAGAATCTATACTAAAATGGGAAACAAGACATGGATTTTATACATATACATATAAACATTTCCATCGATGATGTACAAAAACACCTCCTTTCAATGATAGGTTTGTTCTTGAATATATATGTTTAAAATAATATTAAATGAATATTTCTTATATGACCATAATATATTTCAACATAAGGATCCTCTCAACTAAAACATATTTAAACATATATTGATCAATTTAAATCATACAAAAAAACACATGGTAACAAAAATGAAATATAAAAAACATGTAAAATAATAATTCGTACATAATTGGATAATGATTTTTTTTATGATTATAAAAAATTAAAAAGGAAAATTGAACACTAAAAACATAAAAATATTTTTTATAAAAATAAAATAAACATTTTATGAGGTGTTATATATGTTAAAAATTCCTAAATTAAATATTCTATAAAAAATATTCTAATAATTAAAATATTAGAATTACTAATAAAATAGTAAATGTGTATGATTAAATTGAGGTAAAAAATTTATTATTTTATAGCATTATATAATACATACATAACCCTCATAGATAATAAAATTACATGTATATTCATATAAAATATAACATTCCAATAAAATTGACAATTTATATAATTCATTGAAATTACAAATGAACCATATACTAACAAATCAGATGAAAATCATTATTTCCCATCTCAAACCAACTACATCCTACACCTAAAAATTAAATAGGAATAAAATAATCATATAATTTTAATACATTTATGTTCATTGTGTAGGGGAATTAAATACATATTATTGTGATCCATAAAATATCACATCAATAGTTATAATTAATGTGAATTAATTTCAATTTTCACAAGGATGAATAACACTAACAACCAAAAACAAAAAAAATCCTAAAATTGTTAAATGATTTTGTACTAAGAAATCAAAAAAATAAAACGTTCTTTTTTTATTTGAATAATAAAATTATGTCACATAAGGATAAATATTTCATACGAATCCAACATCTATGATTAATTTAAAATATAAATAACCGCACATAAATTTAATAATACTAGTTATTTTACGTTCATGAATTATGTTTTACTCTAATTGAACATATATAATATTAAAAACATTTGAAAAAAATATAATTCGTATTTTTATAATGAAATTTTCCTATAATATAATTTTTCATTGTATATGTGGAATTAATTAGGATAGTTTTATCATTCAGGTAACTTCTATCTTCAATCAATCTAATACCAAACTCATGTTTTACAAAATTTTAAAAAAATAGAACAACATGATAGCAAAATTTTGTGTCTTATATCTTATTAGAAAACTATAAAAAATAAATATCCAATTATAAAAATTTATTTTCTTATGATTTTATTAATGAAATATGATACATACTATATATTGGGTTGCATTGAATTACTGAAGCTAATATTAAAATAACCATTGAAATAAATAATAAAATTCATAAAATTTGGAATAAATATTTTTAATCATTCTTAATTAGATTTTGAATATGTTATCAAGTAGCATTTTAATTCAGATTGATTTTGGAGGATTTAACAAATAATAATAATAATAATTTCAAACATAATAATTAAGTGTAATATATATATCATTGTTTATATGGTAAAAAAAAGAAAATTTCTCCAATAATATTTCAATATAATATAAATAAATTTTCTTTTATTATCATAGTGGTATGTGATAAATATTTGACCTCTATAAAAACATATTATTAATTAATACAAATTCCATGATAAAATTACATAAATGAATAAATTTAAATAATTATCTTGTTTTTGGTTGTGTTATCTTGAAAACCATTTTTGTCATTATAATATTAAATACAAATTTATTTTATAGATCTTACCTTTATATTTTATATATATCTATGGTCATATGATTTACCAAAAACCCAAGTATATCAAACACATTGTTTTTTCCTTTTTATTGGTTATATTTAATATCAGGTTATTGTTTAACTTGTTTAATAAAATAACTTAACGAGGTTCTATCTGACATAAACTGATTAGTTGGATATATAACCATTTTGGAATAATCAAAGTTCTATTTTGTGTTTTCTAAGCATGATGTTTTTCATATTATTATCATTTATTAGATGTATGTAACTGATCAAATACAACAATAAAAACCCATAATAATTAAGAAAAAATAGATATCACGGTCCATAAACCATTAATATAGTTGACTGATATTTCATTGCATGGTTAAAATTTAGGAGAAATTATAATAAATTAAAAAAACAGAATCTGAATCTTACCAAATAACTGTCCAAGATCAACAGTATCCATTTAATTTATTCTCTATCAAAAATTTTAAAAACCACAATATATATTTATCTTTCATAGGGAAATATTATCATTGATCATAATACATAATTTATAATTGAATATAAAAAGTACACCATGATATAAATTTGTTATTTATACTCAAAGTATTTTTTTAATTTCATTTTCATGTACTCATTGAAAAGGACCCCACATATAACATTGATGGGGTTAAAATTATCAAAATTTTAGGATTCAATATATATTGATATGATAAACTGATGAATCTATAACAACATTTATAGGAAATGATCAATATGATCAATTAAATAATATTTTAAAGACAATATCACTCAAATTCAAGACCACTTTTAAAATTTTTCAGTCATTAAAATGTTCATTATTTCTATTTAAGTGAATCAATTTTTACACAGAATATATATTTATTTCACCAATGATTTAACTCTCAACTATTGTCATATCATAAATCAATTATGTTGATTAATTTTTTTACTAGATTCATCATTTAATGAAAAAAACTTATAATCATAAATTATCGCACAATATAAAAATATCGACACAGATACCAAGATTCTCCACATAGTAGAACATTTGTGGATATATCTCCAATATATAAAATCAATGTGGATATCATCCAATTAAATTTTTAGGGTCCTTATATTTATGAGAAAACAAAATCACCTCCAAGGATCTCATGATAAATGAAATTAAATTTTAATTTAAGTGATATGAAAATTATTAAGGAATGAAATCATAAGCCATGGGTGTTACATAATATTTGGTTTTTCCCACTTAAGCAATCCCACAATATTGAATTTGTACCCCTAAAATCCATCACCAACTAGCCAATTAAAAAAATAACCCTCAACTGATTATTAAATATTGACAACAACAATATATATTCCATGAAAAGTTTTACCAATTAATGTATTTTATAATTTAAAATTAACTCAAATATTTTATCATAAATTTAATTATTTTATAAAATGAAAATAAACATATATCTATCAAATATAGGACTTGATATATATTAATGGTTACTTAAAAACCCTAATGAATAAATCATTTTATAAAACCAACTACAAACCTTTTCATATTTAAAAAAGATATCCATAATATTTAGTTGTTTTTGTATCATTTTCATACATCCAACATGTTTCCCGATCATATATGTCAAATAATTAAAACATGTAATATTAATTTATTATAAGGTATTTACTATTAAAATCCTAAAAACATATCCAATGATATTACGAATAGAAAATTTCCAAAAAAAATCTACAAAAATAAATTTCTCACCCTTTTAGGATTTATTTCCAAAATAGGCAAAACATGTGCCTCGTAAGGATTTATTGTTAGTATAAATGTAATTTAATTATATAAAATAAATGATCACTCTGAATTCCATATTTGTAACTCTGTTTACACAATATATCTAATACAATAATTTAATTGATCATTATGTAAGAATCTTACACTCACACTCAAAACTAAATTTTTACCACCATATACCACCCATTATTAAATCTTATAACCAAAAAATATCTTCTTAGGGAAACTATTATTTGGGAATAATTTTTATAAATAATTATCCATTTCAATACATGTGGTCATTAAATTTATAAATCATTAAAATTTTTAATTCATAAAATATAAGATTATTTTTACCCTTTTAACATTTTATATTGATTATACTAAATAAAAAATGACGATATTTACAAATATAGGGATCTTTAGAATAACTATTAAAATATTTTAAATCATTTTTAGTAAAATAATTAAAAAGAATAAAATAGAAACATTTAATATTGAAACACATCACGTAATTTAAATATATTCATCTTGTATGTTAGAATATGAGTAAAAGTGTGTGATTTGAGTATATTGAAAATAAAAATTACAATATAGAAGAAAAATATATAGGTAAAATACATGTTAAACAACATATTATATATGAATATTGTGTAAGGGTAAAATATAAAATAGTTCTAATACCATTTCTATTATATACAGGTCATATATCATAAGAAAACCAATTTAATACCTATAAATGTAGATGGTTAGTGATATATTTGAATTTTTTTTGATAAATTACATCATTGACTAATTAATTAATTTATTATTTTTTAACACTATGTGATATCTAATTCCATAAAAGTAGACTCATAGGAATTTGGAAATGAGGTATGAGAGGATCTCTATAAATTTGTAAAAAATTATAGGTGATCTGTTACACTTTTATTTCCACAACATATTATATTTCAATAATTTTTAACATAATTTACTGACATAATTTTTATCCCATGTCACCTAAATTTATTATTCTTCCCTATTTATAACAGTCTCTAAAAGATTATTTTTGGGATTTAATTTACAAGTGTTCGGGTTATTTCTATAACTAAGATTTATATATATTTTACGATATCATTATTATCATTATTTGAGTGTTTAATTACTATCCTTTATTTTGACTTATTGAATTTTTTTATAATAAATAATTCAATAAAATTACAAAAATAGGTTCATATAATTTAAAATACATTTGTATTTCTTTAAAATTTTATCTACATAATATTTTTTTAATAGAATGTACTATTTATGGAGAAATAATCATTTACAAGGGATTTTTTAGTAATGGAATAAAATAAATAATCCATGATAATGGATTAAATTATTTATGAAAGTAGTCAATAATAATTATCTTATACAATTAATTTAGTAATTTAAAATTTTTAAATAGTCTCAAATGTTTATAATATCCACATACATTTTTTACCAAGATATTTTTAAATTATAATCCAAATAAACATAGTATAATTACATTATTTCAATCCCAAAGGAATTGTTTTAATTAGTTATTTTGAAATATAACATATGTTGGTCAACATGTATATCTTTCTATCCTATTTTACTAACAATATAATAAAAAGTTATTTTCATTAACTAATATAAATTTCAAAATATGGTGTGTGATTCTAAAAAATTATTTCATCAAAATTATATAATAATTTTTTCCAATATTATAAGATAACTAAATTATCTAAATTTTAGTTAGATATGTATATTAAATCTTGTAATTATGGTAAATATTTAATTTTCTAAACTATTTTTTATATCATTATCTAAATTTTATAATCAATTATATAATTAATTAAGAAAAGACATTATATATATTGAATATATATCAAAATTAATTATTGAATCAATATAGAGGGTCATAATATTTCAATAGAATTAAAAATTAAACCTAGTAAACCCATAGGGATGTGAAAAAAACTAAAATTTAATAAGTATATTGAATATGTTAACATAGTGGAAAGAAAATGCAACAAAAAGAATTCCATAATGTAATTTTTTCTGTAGGATAAAAATTTCAAGTTTTGTATGACCATAAATTTCATGAATTGATTGTAAAAATCATTTATTACATACTCAATTAAATAATTACGAAATAAATAGAATTATAATTGATACTTATATGAAATTATGAGGAATTTATAATGAGTAATCCTAATGACAATCATATAATTTTTTAAAAAATGTATAATTCACTTTTAATTTGTGTCCTCTTTTGAGACATTTTTAGATTGCTAACATTTATATTTTTCATAATATACAACAAAAATAAATTGGAATTCATAACATAAATAGATATTTTTTTCACAAGTAAGAATTCCTGAAAAAATAATTATCAAACACTTCAGTTTTCAAAAAATAATTATCCTCAAAAATAGTATAATAAAATAATATCTATATGATATGATAATTTCTATAAGAATAATAATAATTATTTAGTGAGGTATTTTAATGTTAACCGAATAATGGATTAGAATTTTCTTACAAGTCAATGTGACTAATTAATTTTTTTTAAAATCAAGTAAAATTAAATATGAGATCTACAATTTATATAGGTCAATTGTTGAATACAATTGCAAAAGTAACATGTGATAATGAATGAAATGGATTGAAATAATCTGTAATGGAAATAGTAGTGAGTAGAAAATAAACACTATATTCATTAGGTATATTATTAAAGTAATAATTTATCATAGTTGGATTTGGTGGGAATGGTCTAACTATGAATAACAAATTTAATAAAAAGATCCAAAAAACTATAAAATATTTTCTTATGAAAATTTTAGAGTTCAACATTGTGTGATGGATTTTCGATGTGGAATACTTGAGAGATTTTCTGATAAAGTTAAATTTATCAACATGAAAAAATTTATATTACTGACATTTTCCAAGTGAAAGGTGTGGTTTAAATTATAAATTATTTAAGAAGAAATAAGTAATTATTCCAAAACATTCCTAATAAATATTTTATTTCTTTTAGAAAAAGGTAGCGCTAAATACAATTCTTAAATTAATAAAGAAAATAAAAATGAAATTAATTCTATATAATAGAAAAATATAAATTAAAATATTCACAATAATGTCTTATATATAAATTATAATAAATAAAAATAATTGATTATATATTGGATTGAATGAATGAAAAACGTGTGGATGCATCATTATGAGATACAAAGAAACACATGGAAAATATTTCTATTATATTATCGAAAATAAAAAAAATAGACATTCAATGAAACATTCCAAAACAACACCAAGAGGTGGATAATGAAATGATTAAATAAAAATTCCCCTCAAATAAAAATTAAATATATAATTTAGAAATATTAATAAAAAATTTAAATTAAATTCATCAATTAAATAACTATCTAATTTGAAACCATATATAAAAACAAGTTTTTCACATCATGTATTAAATAATGAAATCCCATTAATAAATTTAACACATTACATTTCATCCTCAGATAACATCATTATAGAATTATATTTACTATATTTATTAAGTAAATTAAAATATATGAATGCTTTTTTAATAATGTTATCTATAATAAAATAAAAATCAATGAAATGTGTATAGTGTAATTTTTTTAATAATTATTAATAATTATGAATTGAAAGATAATTACGAACTTGTGAAGTTATTTTTATATTAATATTCATTATTATAATGGTTTATTCGTACTTATATAGTATTTATATGATTTATGATAATATTATTATCCCCTGTTGAATTAGGTCTTCAATAAGATAGTAATAAATGATGTTTTTGTTTTATTGATTGAATTTATTTTCACGACCCTCCTTCTTGATGTTGAGGGAAGGGACAATAAAGTGCCACACCCTTACTTCCTCATGATGAAGGAGAGATAATTAACCATAGAGCCCCACCTTCAATAGGCCCCAAAGTGGAATCTAGCACCAAGGGTATATAATTTCACACAATTTTGAAGGAATTAACCATTTTATATAATAAGTTTAGGAGATAAGATGACAAATCCCATGAAACTCCATATACTAAAAGTAATAGTAAATAAAAACTCCATTCCCACATGAATGTTAAAAGGTAATGTTGATAATAGGTAAAAAAACTATAGAGTAATGTACCAAAAGAAAAGAGACTAATAAGAAATTGAAACTAATCCTAGTTCCTAATCTAGTAAAGTCAAGAACGATCCTTAATGTCCTCCTATAATACTAGAAACAGTTTTATGTACGCAGGGTCCACATAGGAGATTACTCAGTAGGGAATATATTGTTACTCATTCACTAGTGTGTGAACAACCTAATTTCCCTGCGAGAATACAATATAACCTCAAATGACATATGAAGGAATACTAACCAGCATAGCCTCACCAAGGCACACATACCAAATAATGCAAGTCAAGACTATATAAGAATATTAACATTTTGGTACTCCACACATCTTTCCCATTGGTTAACTCATCATCCCTAATAGCTAACAACTTGATGCTATGAATCTTCCCATATTTAGTACCACTAGAACAACCTACCCGCACACACCTGGGACTTAAACCAGAAACAATCCCACTCGCATACATCTAGGCCACAACAACCACACCTCTCACCCGAAGAAACCTAGTCTTCATCTCAAAGACACTTGGGAAAACAATCTTCTCCCATTGGAAACATGGCCTATAATCCATAACAAACCTACCAAAAGGATCTCAAACTATGGAAAACCTCCTGCCATTACATCCTAACTGGATTTGATCAATCGATAAGAACATGGAAGATTGTGTGAGGTATAATGTCAGTAACTAGAAATCCAACCTCTCACTAGGATGTTAGGATAGAAACCCTCCATGATTAAATGGGGGTGTTCGGTACATGGTGTTAAATAAGGGGTGGGTGGGTATAGAAATCACAAGGAACTAAAATTTATACATATAGTTAATCAAAGACTCAGCCTAACCTAAGTGTTTAAAACAACCTAACAACTGATCTCACCCACATTACTTTTGTTGAAACCCCTATATGCGCAACAACACAACACCCACTGCACAGAATAAACCCAACCCCTTTGGATTTAACCACATTCCATTTATTTAATGGATGGGATTCACCATAATTTATTCCAAAACTATCCGGAAACTACCAAACATAAGAATACCAAAAAAAACTAGATTTTCATTCCCACTACACACCCTCATTCAACAACTACCAACTATCATTCTTAAAAGTTTGATCACACTATCTATCTCTCAGATCCCTGTCCTGTAACAATACTACCTAAATAATTTCTAGATTAAGTACCACTATATAAAATGTTCTAACCACACCATAGTCCTACTACCTAACGTTGGTTCATTTCCAAATTACAAACAATGGTAGTCCCACTGCATACAAGTACAACCATTCCACAATCAATCAATCTCTCAACCTGAGACTCTAACACACAACATGTACCTTCCCACAAACCAATAAATCAAAACTACCATTGGACCACAACCCTACTACCCAAATGATACACACCCTTCTCACAGAACCAACTCATCCATTTGCCATTGTACTAATAATCACGCTCCCAATAGTAGTACCTCATAACTCACATAAGGGCACAAAACCCAACAGAACACAATACACAACCACAACAATTAAACATGAAATATTCAGATTTAAAAAAAAATTCTTCATGTCTATTTGAAAAATATGGGTTATCACCCAAGTGTTTTCATCCTGGGGAATCGATGTAAATTAACCAAGTGTATGTGATTTAAGAATATTTCATGTTTCAAACATGTTAAAGTATCTCATCAAAATAGAATATCAACAGTTTGCAAAAAAATACCCCCAACAACTAGTATTTTCAAAATTTATACAACCAATATAATACATAAAATAAATAAAGATAAAAAATAAAATAGAAAATCAATATCAACCCATCTTTAATTTACTGCAAGTTGTTATAAAATTTCATGTTATATATTTATCATTAAATTCCATGTATTATATTTATTACTTTTTAAAAGAAAAGTATTCAACTGTTCTTCATAGGGAATGAATAGTACAACCACCGAGCAAGAAGTAAAAATAAATAGTGGTAGATGAAATACCAACATTAATGATCAAAGGATCAATTTTCCTCCTTGCGCCCAAAATAGGGGATCACAGAAGTGATAAGAAACTGCAAGAAAACTGATCAGGGGGGATCAAGCATAAGATCATGACTCTTCTAGAAAATAATCCTCTCGAAGATCTAATAGGGAGGAAAAAACAAAAATAGTAAAGGAAGATCCTGACTTTGAAGAGCCATATCCTGTATTAAAAAATTAATAGTTTCCAAAAGTCATTAATGTGGGATAGTTGTCATGATCACGCTGTTTCAGTATCTAAAATACCCTAATATGTTAGGATATTAATGATATATTTAATATCCTAGGAAAATCCCTTAAAAATACCCAATAAAGCCTTGAAACCATGTTTACATTATATGAGTCTGAACAACCACCTCGTAAGATACATCTCAGGGACACACCACCCTAAGTTATTCGAAACATGAGAGAAAACCTAGAATACCAATATCACCTACATGAAATCTATATCCTGAACAATTCTAGAAAAACTAAGGCCCCAATTCATATAAAATTCAATCAATCACAACTGTGAAACTATCCATACACATGGATTTGGGAGCTCTTTTCTCCATGTCAAGATACTATCGACTTTGGGCATTACTGACTCGTTGCATGGGTTTAATAACATCCAGATTAATTCATCTTGATAAGAGATCCGGTCCTCCCCACCCCATAGTCAAAAAATATCACACATATATAGATAATAGGGAAACAACTTATATTATATAAAATTAGGTCAAACATTACATCATAAGAAAGGCACAAAGGAAAACACAAGTGAAAAAATTAAAACATCTTTGGGTACCAGGAACGCATATGTGCCTCCCACTTCCATGTACTATCCTAATATAAAACATTATTCTAGATCACATGAACCCAAGGAATTATCTTTTTATAAAGCACCATCTTCTCATGATCCTAAATTCTTACTGGCCTTTCTATGAAAGTCTTGTTGTCCCCAATATCAACCCTCCCCATTCAATGACGTGCGAGTCATCATGTAGATATGGAAAGAGATGAGAGACATGGTTGACATTTTGTATCCTCTCTAAATGTGGTGGAAATTATAGATGATATGCCACCTCTCCAAGTCATCCCAACACCTAGAATGTTCTAATTATTCTGGTAGAAATCTTTCTTCCGCCACCAAACATCTTCTACTCAAACCGAGGAAAATCTTCAAGAAAACATGGTCTCCAATATCTAACTCCAAGGGCCTACTTCTATGATGAACATATGACTTTTTTCAGTCCTGATCCACCTTGAATCAGTCTGGTAAAATTTGATCCTTCTCCATTATTCTATGCACTACCTCTGGGCCAAGAACACCATCCTCCCTAACCTCTTTCTAGCATAAAAGTGATATAAACAGTCTTATGTATAAGGATTAAAATAGTTTTATTACAATGGTTGAGTGATATATATTATTGTAATAAATCTATCCAATTGGTAGGTGTCATATACATGATCCTCCAAAGTCCAAGACACATGCCCGCAACATCTCCTCCAATGTCCAGATGGTCCTCTCTGTCTTCCCATCCGTTTGAAGTTAGAAAGCACTAGTGATAAAGATTAAGTTGGTGCCAAAATCATATAGTAATCCACTCCATAATTTCAATGTAAAACATGAGTCGTAGTATGAGACAATGGATTTTGGAACTCCATGTGGCCATACCACCTTATCTACATACATATGTGATAATGCATCAACTGTGCTCGACATGTTGATTTCCAAGAAGTGGGCCGACTTCATCAACTAGTCCACCACTACCTAAATATCATTAAATCCTCCCTGAGTCCAGGGTAATCATATGATGAAATACATTGAAAATTCATCCTAATTTCACTTAGGAATGACTAAGGGTTGAAAAAATCTTCAAAGAACAAGGTGCAAATATTTCACTTGCTAACATAATTAGAACTTTTCTTTAATCTCCATTACTATCTGCTTCACCTTGAGCAACCTAAATTATTCTCTCAAGCCTTGGTACATATTGGGAACTCTTGTATCTTCCAAAAAGGGAGAGATATAGAAATCATATATAATTCCTTCGTGTATTTCTACGAAGGAAACCATCTTCCCACATAACATCATACAATGGAGACTTTCCTATAACCACCCCTCTGAAGAATTACCCTGGACAGTGTGATCATGCATAACTTCAGTCACTATGTCTCCACACTCAGAATCCTCTACATGACACATTATGAAAGACTATACTATCTTCTGAAAAAGAAATACTCTATTGTTATCCACTATTGCATACATATTTAAGGTGTCCAACTCCTCCATTTCCTTGCAAGAATGTCGTGATTCACGAACGACCTCATTTTAAATAATAATCCTTTTAAACATAAACATCAACAATATATGGAAAGTATAAATCAAATAATTGAATTTATATATTCGGAATGGTATTCTACTAGTCAAATAATAACATGCGATATCAATATCCAATTTCATAATAAGGGAATTCATAATGATAGAATTCATAACAATATATTCAAGGCCTTATGCCAATACGACAAATAAGATTTTGTCAAGGCCTTGTGCCAAGACACTAGTTTGTCTCATGAGACCTTTCGATGCATCGAGGACCTATAGTAGGCTCCACCCATCACTTACTAAGTCCAATGCAATCCTCATTGGAAAAGTATTAAACCTAACATAAACATTTGTATTAAAACTATTATAAGAAATGTTAAAACTTTAACCATAAACCATGAATGGTATAAAAATAACACATCCACAGTCTAATATATCAAAAAACCATCAATATAGTATGGATGATTTTTATCATAATAAATCAACTTCAAACAGGTTTAAAATCCATCAAAGGATGTTGAGAAGGATGAAATGAAAACTATTTTATATAAACACCTCTTTCTATTTTAAAATTATTTAAAAGTAAAATAGTTATAAAAGAAAACATTTATTTTTGAAAATTTTATTATAATCCTGTATGTGAAGCTTTGACGATGTTATAATGGTGGAAAATAGCCACACCTACCATATAAGTTAATAAAAAGACATTCTTACCCTAATTTTTTTTAAAAAAGGTCATAAATTACTTTGTTTGGAAAACGACAGAAATATTCATTTCAAAACATACATGGTCAAATAAAGGTTTAAATGAATTTAACCTGTAGTCTAGTAAATAGTAATTTTTTTTGAATTTAATTTTTAAGAAAACACGGATGTAGATTATAATGAGGTCCCAGTAGATACATACGTATTAATAACATCAGATAATTAAAGAGATTATTGAATTAACCCTTACCTAGTACTTTTCCTTGGTCAAAGGTAAGGTAACCCCAAGAATAATAGTTAAATCATTGTTATTAAATTATAAATGAACTATATACATAAATATGATATCATATATGACCCTCTAATATTTCTTTGTAAATAATATTTTAGTAGTATCATCATTTTGGGTGTCAACTGATTCGTTTTCTTTTATATTCATGGTTTCATAAGCCATGTTTGTTATAGAAATGATGTATTTAATTCATATCAATAATGATATTAAGTTCTTAAAAATTATTTTTCATCATAAAATGAAAATTATTCTTGAAAGATTACGATGGGGAATGAATCTCATAGCGTTCGTGGAGACGGTAATCCATACGTACCCACTATCGACAATATCATTATATTTTTGGTGAAATCGTATGTAATTCGATGGTATATCATATATAAAAAATCATTGAAATGTTATATTTATTATTTACCTCAATTATAATCACTATTATATCCATCCAAATAATGAAGTGTTCGAATAAAAAACTACACCACGATGTGGAGACGGTAAGCCATACATACACACGTATGGTGACTTTCTCATTCATAGGATGGATAGAATAACGAATATTGGTGTACCATATTTATAATAATATCAAAGTATATAAGAGATACTGGATGTAAAATTTTGGTAAGGATAAAACAATGAAAGAATAAGTGGAAGAAGAAAAGATATTAAAAGAGGGTGGTGAAATTATTACCTCTTCTTTGGGTGTTACCATTTTAGTTGATCAGAAGGGCTCCATAGGATGGATTTATGACCAAATTAAGTACTCTAGGTTGAGGTGTGGGAAGTTGAGAAGATATTTGAGAAGGTTATTGCTGATCCAAATGGATTTTAAGGTGTGATTTGAGAGAAGGGGAAGTGCCCTTTTATAAGAGGGGTGAGGGGTTCCTTAGGAAAAGCTTGAAATGTAATTTTATAATAATATTATTTTCAATTTATCGGACCCAAAATAATTTATTTTGATGAAAAGGTGGTTATGGGTTGAAAAACTATCATCCAATAGTTTTTACATAGGTTTAGGTCACTATATTAACCTTTTCATTTAGATTTAACTCTTAGTTAAATAGTTTGACATTTACCATGTCTCTTTGTATTTTTATATTATATGGTTAATAAATATACTATAATAAGACAAGAGAACCCCAAGGGGTTCATTATTAATATTTTTAACCTCATATAATAATTTGACCAATCCTTATATTTTTAGGAATATTATATCAATTAATAATATAGTATTTTTTTTAAAAACTAAATTATGTCAATTTTGACAATATTTAGTATTTGATTTTTTAGAAATCCTAAAAAACATTATCACTTCTAATGAAATTTATTTAACCATACCTAACTTGTCATATTGAACTATAAAATTAGTGGAATTCATAAAGAGTCTCATTTTATATTCATTTGGATATTTATAATATCAATTATTTTAATATTTCATTAATATCGTAATTACTACAACTTCATTGTGTCATATATAAATTAAATTATTTAATAATTTAAAAAAATAAATAAAATACCATTATGTAGGAAAGGTTTTTATATTTATAATGAATATTTTTAGACTAATTTATATTGTGTGTATCCCAATATTAAAAATGGGTTAGTTATTAAACATTGAATTTAACGCTTTTAACATTTCGTTAAATAAAAAATTAATAAATGTTCAAATTTAATCTACGTGGACCAAAGGGGGTCATATTTTCATCTTTAGGTTGCTTTTAATAGAATTAAACTTATCCAATAGAATTAGGACATGTGTTAGGGTAATTATAATATCATTTTTACCCTTAAATAACCAATTTACTTTTAACCGTGGTAAATAAAAGTCAAAAGTTACAATTCACCAAAAATTATTTTTATCTTATTAAATCAAATTTTACTTACTGATGTGAACATTTCCTCTAATATTTTTTAAATTCAACTCACAGAAGCCACAAAATTATGTTTTATTCAAATTTTCTAAGGCACCTAGAAGGTGCGTAAACCTAGGTAAAATGTTCAATAAATTTTTATATTTATAAACTTATTATAAAATGACTCCAATGAATTACATTAAACATATATAGGTATTATGTATCTATTTTTACCAAAAATAAATTAATATAAAATAACTAATTATTTAAATGAAAATTTGGTTTTAAAAAATAAAGTCATGTAATTCACTATTTATCATGAATTGAATGTTTTCAAAAAAATCTAAAAAATTCACCTTAAGCTAATTTTGATATTCCAAATCCAAAAATGAAGTCCATCATGAAAATTAAAATTTATAAAATTTCAATAAGTGGGTATTACTATTCAAAACAGATAGTTTCATTTGTCATTGTGTGTTAAAACTCCATGTTGCGTACAACACAATCTACTAAATTATTCAAAGGGAAACACACCTTGGATGCTTGGGCTGTTACATTCTACCCCCCTTAAAATAATTTTGTTCTAAAAATTCCTAGAATATTACTGCATAAAATATTCTGGTGGTTCTTCATCATATGTTCCTTGGGTTCCCATGTTACCTATTCCATCTTATGGTTTCTCCATAGAACATTCACCAGAGGAGTCGTTCCGTTTCTAAACACTTGTTCTCTGGTTTCATGAATTCTGATAGGCACTTCACAATAAGGCAGATCAGGTTCCAGTTATATTTCATCATAGGTGAGTACCTGTGTTAGTTCACACATGTATTTTCTCAACAGTGATATGCGGAAAACATCATGAACATTGGAAAGACTTGGAGGAATTTTCAAATGATAATATAAAACTCCAATTCATTCTAGAATTTCAAAAGTTCCGATGTACCTAGGACTCATTTTACTTTTCTTATCGAAATGTATAACACCCTACCATGGAGATACATTCAAGAAAAAATGGTCTCCTACTTGAAATTCCAAATCCTTCCTTCGGTTATCGACATATCTCTTTTTCTTATATTGTGCTGCTTTGATGTGGGTTTGGATAATCGTCAAATTTTCCATTGTTTCCTTAACAAGTTTTGGGTCTATGAGTTTTCTTTTACCAACATCATCCTAACAAGTTGGTGTAAAACAAGTATTTAAATATAACGCTTAATATGGTTCCATATGAATACTTTAATGGAAGCTATCTTTATATGAAAATTATACCAGTTGTAAATATTGATCCTACGTACCTTGAATGTCAAGTGAGCAAGATATAAACATGTCTTATAAGGTTTGAATAGTCTGTTCTGATTGTCCATCATTTGAGGGTGGAAGGCAGTGGTTAAATGAAGTTCAGTACCCCATGCCATCTAAAGACTTTTCTAGGATCTTGATGTAAAATGGGGATAAATATCAGAAACAATCGATAGGGGTACATCATTACGTCTTACAACTTCATTAATATATAGAAATTTCAGACGTTCAAGTTGTAAATCTTCTCATATAGAAAAAAATGGGTAGACTTGGTAAGATGATAAACAATGACCCATATTTCATCATTCCTTCTAGGAGTCTTTGGTAGCCCCATGACAATGTCAACTATAATATCATCCCATTTCAACTCAGGTATAGGAAGTGGAGGCATGTATCCTCTAGGACGCTGTCTTCTATATTTCAATTTTTGAAAAACCATACATCTTGACACATAATCAACAATATCTCTCTTCATGTTGTCCCACAAAAAATGTTCCATCAAATCTCAATACATCTTAGTTCTACCAGGTGCCATAGGGAAATTGTAACTATGAACATCATCCATCAATTCCCTTTTTGGATAAAGTGTGTCAAGAACACAAACTCTCTTCCAAAATTTCAAAATTCCATCTTTATACATGAATTCACTCAATCTCCCGTCATTCTCAGTTATAATATTATTTTAAAACTCCACATCATCATTATGAGAACTCATTATCCTTTCTAGTAAATATGGTTTGGAAACCATTATAAAAAGTATGGACGATTCACCTTCCATGGTTATTCCCATATCAATGATTACTAGATCCATGAAAATAGGATCACTTTGAACTCCCATATTGTTCAAAACTCCATGATCCATTCTGATCAAAGCATCTTCCACCTTATTTTCCTTCTTGGGGTGGTAGTGTATAGTGAAATCATAATCCTTGAGTAGTTAATTCCATCATCCATGCCTCATGTTTAGTTCTTTTTGAGAGAAAATATAATTCAAACTCTCGTGATCAGTATAAATCTCACATTTTTCACTATAGATATAGTGTCTCCATATTTTCAGACCAAATATTAGAGCTGGTAAATCAAGATCAGGAGTAGGATAGTTTCATTCATGAATTTTTAGTTGTCGTTATGCATAGTCAATAACTCTATCATTCTGCATAAGGACACAACCGTATCATTTCATTGAAGCATGACAATAAATAAAAAACCCGTAGTTCCCTGATGGTAGAGTCACGATAGGAGTATTAGATAATATTCTCTTCAATTCTTCAAAACTGTTTTCAAAATCTTTTTTCCTAAAAAATTTAACCCCTTTACCTATGATATTGGTTAATGGGTTATCCAACTGGGAAAAAATTCTAGACGAAATGTTGATAATAACCTGCTAAAACAATTAAACTGCGTACCTCAATTATACTCGTCGATGATGGCCATTCATGGTTTTCCTTGGTCTTTGAAAGATCAACATATATTCCATCATTACAGAAAATATGGACATGAAAATAAATCTCTTGAATCCAAAATTCACACTTTCTAAAATTCCCATATAATTCATTTCTTATCAAGGTTTTCAAAATAGTGCGCATTTTATTGTCATGATCATCATATATTTTCGAGTATAACAAGATATCATCAATAAATACCACTAAAGAGTCATCAATATATTCCTTTAAAAATCTATTAATTAGATCCAGGAAGATAAAGTGTGAATGTTTCAATCAAAAATACATTACTATAAACTCGTAATGCTTGTACTTGGTTAAAACTGTTGTCTTCAGAATGTGTTCCTTCTCCATGCACAACTGATGGTATCCAAATCGAAGTTCAATATTTAAAAAATATTGAGCTCAATTGTGTTGATCAAATAAATCATCAATTAATGGTAGGGGATACTTGTTCTTTATTTTTGTAACATTGATCTCCCTGTAGTCAAAGCAAAACCTCATAAATCCATCACTCTTCATAAAAAAAGGACATGGGCTCCCCATTGAAAAACACTAGGCTGAATGAATCCCTTATTAATCAATTACTCTAGTTGTTTCTTTAGTTCCTATAATTCCAAAATGGATATTCTATAAGGATTCTTCGATATGGGCCTTGAACTAGGAATTAAGTCAATGTAAAACTCAATTTCTCATTCTAGAGGATGTCAAAGTAAATATTACTGAAACACATCAACATATTCTTGCTCAATATGTACGTCTTATTTTAGAACATTCTTTTCCTCACCCATAGTTATTTAAATCTCTTATTCTCCAATAATTGAATTTAGTAGAGCTACTAGGGGCGGATCTAGATAAGAATCCAGTGGTGACGTTTCTACTCTAAATATAAGGTACTCTTTATCATCATCGAAAATTGTAACCTCTTTCTTCTTACAATAAATTTTCACCTCATGTTCTGATAGCCAAATATACAGTAAATTATATGAAATTTGATCATGGGTACGATGATGTATTAGAAAATTAAGAACATTTACATTCCCTAATGGTAACTGATTCATAAATTTTTTTGCGATGATACTTCCCTTAGGAGTTTTGACTGACAACTCCCTTGTTAAGTCAAATTGAAAATATCAAATATTCTTAGAAAACTAGAAAGATATGAAACAATTCGATGATACAGAATCAAATGAAGCATTGGATAAACATGAGGAAACCATTAAATTACCTTCCACCATGTCTCTCGAAGCTTCAACCTCAGCAGTAGTGATCACATAATCTTGGTCTTTCTCCCTTGTCCCTTTATATGGTATGTTTCTTTGGTGCTTAGGAAATTAGTATGCATAATTACCCTTTTCTATAGAATTGTAGCATTCAACATTGACAGGCTATTTTTCCCCTTACAATCACGAGTTTAGTGAACTTTTTGACCACACATGTAACAGAGTCTGATTCCCTTCAACCGAGTACATGGGTGTTTCTTCCCACATTTTCCGTAGTATGGATATTCAAATTTTCCCTTTTTCCCCTTATTTCCATTTCTAGATAGTTCAACAGATCTCTTCTTCTATTTATTTTCTTTGATGTCTTATTACCTATATAATTACATTTCTGTGTTGAAAGCGCATGAGACATCATATTTGTACAATGAGAAGAATTGTGAGACTAATGCTCAATGGATTGTTGGTTTTAACCCATCAAATAATTTATCAATATTACTCCTTGGTTTATGTAAATAATTTACTAGATGCCTTGCTAACCTTGTAATGTTAGCCTCATACTTGTGACATTATCATCCTCTTATTGCCTTAGACATATAAATTTTCTTTCCATATGCACTTGATGGTCACAAGGAATGTATTTCTCTACGAAAACCTCTTTAAACTCCCTGCACTCCATGTTCTATATTTCTCCATATTCCTTTGTGTTTTTCATTAATGACGACCATTGATCTGCACCTCCTGTGAGGTGTTAAATTTCCATGAAAACTTTTTCACTCTCACTACTCATCAAAGAATGAAATTTTTCCTTAAGGAACTTATCCATTGGTCAGATACTAATGGATTTGTACTCGAACTGAATGTTGGTTATTGTATCCTCATGAAGTGGACTAACATTGATCCTCCATGTTGTGGATATGGGTGATCCATATGGGTAAGGATAATATTCATAACATGAGTGAGTTGTCCCAATATGGTGATAAGCTGATCAGCACCAGTTGTGTCACTAGATCCAATATAATTATCCTCAGTAAAAGGGAAATACCTACATGGATTACGTGTGTTGATAAGGTTTCCATTCCTTCCACTATGCCCCATTTCTATACAAAGACATACAATATATTAGTTTATGAACCAAAATACATAATTCCAAACTTGTAAACACTTAACATAAACTGAACATTTTATGGATATAATCCATAATCATAAAAATGTTTTCATTGAGGAGGTATATACTCATAAATCCTTCATAATGGATTGTAATGAAAATGTGAATTTCTTATGCATATCCTCTGGGAGAGTCATAACCAAGGGTGCAGAAAGGCCCATTTCTGTGTACCAGGATACCCTGGGTAAAGCCTGAAACTACTTGTCAGACTTTTCACTCCTAGGTACATCTGTGCTAGAGCTACCTCTTCCTAATTGTATCCAGACCGGGATACATTTCCTGGAAAACACATAAAATCTCTACATTACAAAAATTCTCAGAAGATCTTGAATAATCATACTCAAAGTTTATCCTAGGGTAATGTTCTCTAATTAAAGTTTATCTAAATATAATATCCAAGTATTATACTAAACGTTTTCTAATAAAAACTATAATGAGCTGACCCAGTTACCCAGATTCAGTGAATTATTAATAAAATTGGCATTGTCACAAGGGATCAATTCCTAAATGACCGATCAGTTTAGTAGCCTTGGAAGTACTAGATACATTCATAAGTTTTACATTACATTATAAAATTAAAAATAACAACATCATTGTCTCCATTGACCACATTCATATCCCTTAGATTGTCCATGCAGGTCAGTCATAATATACTTCTTCACATCCTAGGAAAAATAAAACATATAAAGGGGTGAGATGGGATGCTCAATAAGCATAACAATATAGAATAAAATTTCAAAAATAAGCAAAAATATTTATGGAAATGTATAAGAAAAAAAATATTCAATTTTAACTTAAAAATCAACAATATATGGAAAATATAAGTCAAATAATTACATTTACTTATTCACATGGATATTCTACTAGTCAAATAATCACAAGAAATATCAATAGATAATTTCATAATGATGGATTTCATGATTCCAGAACTCATAACCACATAGTCAAGGCCTTGTGCAAAGACTACAATTAATATTTTGTTAAGGACCTGTGCCAGGACACTAGTTTGTGTAATGAGACTTACCGATGCATCAATGAGCTATAACAGGATCCACCGATCACATACTATGTCCAATGCATTCCGCATATGAAAAGGTTTAAACCTAACATAAACATTCATATTAAAACTAAAATACTAAATGGTAATACATTTACCATAAACCATGAATGGTATAGAAATAACACATCCATAGTGATGAATATCAATAAACCTTGAATATAATATGTAATATTTTTATCATAATAAATCATGTTCAAACAAGTTTAGAATCCATCAATGGATGTTGACATAGATTAAATGAAAACTATTTTAAATAAATATGTGTTTCTATTTGGAAATCATTTAAAAGTCACATAGTTATAAAAGAAAACATTTATTTTTAAAATATTTTTATTATCTTGTATGGAATGATTTGAAGATGTTATAATGGTGAAAAATAGCTGCACCCGCCATATAAGTTAATAAAATACATTCTTACCTTAATTTTGTTGAAAAGTCTAAAAAATACCTTGTTTGGAAAATGACAAAAATTTTCCTTTCAAAACATATATGTTTAAATAAGGGTATTAATTACTTTGACCCATAGTTTAGTAAATATTTCAAATGTTTTTAATTACATTTTTAAGAAAACACGGATGTGTATGATAATGAGAGCCCAGTAGATACTTACATATTAACAACCTCGGATAAGTAAAGAGACTATAAAATTAACACTTAACTTGTTATTTTCCATGGTCGAGGGTACGTTAACCTCATATATAATAGATAAATAAATTTTATTAAATTATAAAATAACTATATACAAAAGTTTTATTTCATATATGATCCTAAAATATTGCTTTGTTAATAATATTTTAATAGTATCATCGTTTTAGGTGTTAACTGATTCATTTTATTTTATATGTGTGGTCACTTAAGCTATGTTTATTATGGATATGATGAATTTGATTCATATACAGAATTATATTAAGTTCAAAAACATTAATATTAATCATAAAATAAAAATTATTCTTGAATGATTACGATGGGGAGTGAATCTCATCGCCTTCATGGATACAGTAATCCGTACATACACATGAGTGAAAATATCATTATATTGATTGTGAAATCATATGAAATTGGATGGTATATCATATATAAAGAATATTTGAAAAGATATATTTATTATTTACATAAATTATACTAATTATTATACCCATCCAAATAATGAAGTGTTTGAATACCAAACTACACCACGACGTGGAGACGGTAAGCCGTATGTACACACATATGGTGAATTTTTCATTCATAGGATGGATAGAATAACAAATATGGTTGAAAAATATTTATAATAACACCACTATTTGAAGGAGTTAATAGATTTATTTTTTTGGTATGGAAACAACAATGAAAGATTAAGTGGAAGAAGAAAAGAACATGAAAGAGGGTGGTGAAATTATCACCTCTTCTTTGGGTGTTTCCTTTTGAGTTTATCAAAATATCTCAATATGATGGCTTTCTGATAAAAGTAATGAATCTAGGTTGATTTTATTGATGTTGTGAGGATATTTTGGTAGGGTTTGGCTTAGCTAAATGGATTTGGAGGTGTGATTTTGAGAGAAGGGGATGTGCCCTTTTATAAGAGGGGTGAGGGGAACCTTACGAAAAACTTGAATTATTATTTTATAATAAAATCATTTTCCAGTTCAAATGGCTCCAAAATGATTTATTTCTAGTATAAGGAGGGTATGGATCAAAAAACTCTCAACTAATAGGTTTTAGATATGTTTCGGTAACCTAATTAGCCTTATCTTTTAGATTTTACTCTTAGATAAATAATTTGATATTTACCACATCTCTTTGAATTTTTATATTACATTGTTAATAAACATACAATAACAAGCCATGTGAACCCCAAGTGGTTAATAATTAATATATATAACTTTATCTAAGTCTTTTGGACAATCCTAATATTTTTAGTAATTTTATATCAATTAATAATATAGTATTTGTTTCAAAATCTCAATCATGCCAATTTTGACACTATTTAGTATATGATTTTTTTGAGAGACATAAACATATTATCCCTTAAAATAAAAATTTTATAATATACCCAAAAATTTCATATTAGTATAAATCATCAGAAGTATAAATTTATTTTTATATGGATATTTATAATATAAATAATTTTAATATTTCATTATTAAGGTAATTACTGCATCATCATTATGTCATAAATAAATTAAATAATGTAATGTCAAAAAATTAAAAATAAAATACCATTATGTAGGAAATATTTTAGTTCTCATATTAAATATTTATAGTCGAATTTATATTGTGTGTAACCCTATATTTAAAATTGTTTAGTTATTAAACTTTGAATTTAACACTTTTTAATTTTCATTAAAAAAATAGTAAATGTCTTAATCTAATCTATGTAGACCCAAGTGGGTCATATTTTATTCCTAAGTTTGTTTTTGGTCTAATTAAACTTATCCAATAGAAATAGGGCATTTTTTTGGGTAATTATAATTTCATTGTTACCCTTAATTATCCTATTTACTTTTAACTATGGTAAATAAAAGTGAAAAGAAACTATTCACAAAAAATTATTATCATCTAATTTAACCAATTTCTACCTAATGATGTCAATCGCGTCTCTATTATTTTTTAAATTCAACTTATATAAGTGGTAAATTTATGTTTTATTCAAATTTTCAAATGCTCCAAGAAGGTGGGTAAAAGACGGTAAAAATTTCAATAAAATTATATATATATAAAGTTATTATAAAATGACTTTAATGAATTACATTGAACATATATAATTAATATGTATCTATTTTGACCAAATTTAAATAATAATTAAACAAGTAATTATTTATATAAAATGTCGGTTTTAAAGAATAACACAATGTTTTTCACTATTCACCAAAAATTGAATGTTTTGAGAAAAATACCAAAATTCACCCTAAGCTAATTTTGATAATTTGAATCAAAAAATGATGTCCATTTTGAAAATTTAAATTTATAAAATTTAAAAAAGTGTGTATTACTTTATATAATGACTAGTTTCATTGGTCATGGTGTGTTAATACTCCAAGTCACGTACAACACAAGATGCTGCCTTATTCAAAAGGAAAAGTACCATGGTAGTTTGGGGTGTTACAAATATGAGAAAAATACATACCATAACACATATAAAATCAAAAAATAAATTGGAATAATACTATATAGATGTTTAATTAATCACATGACATGATATCAAAAAATGTAAGAATAAAAGGTAAGTACCATCACTATAAAAATTTATCAACATCCACTACAAAACGCTATGACTCCAAGATCATATATTTATTGAATATTAAAAAGTGAAATCCTTAAATTACCTTAATACCATATAATGTTATATAGATATATTATATAGGAAGACATGTAAGGTTTGTTTGAATTATAAAAAATTATAGTTCACCATTCAGGTGAACCATTTTTATTATAATATATAATATATTTTTATTTTTATCATATATCCATGTGTTTTTAATGTTTAAGAGGAAAATTTCACAATAGAAATAATGATTCAATGATTTTATTATAAAATACCTTCATAATGGGTTTACAATTTCATTTCCCATTTGTTGGGTAGATTTTGGGGGTTTATGTATGGCTTCAAAATCACTCACTCACACTTCTAAATTTTAATCTATTTAAAACTTCTAGTGTCTACCACTTCCATAAAAAGGTAGATACCTACATTCCATATCCATGTGGTCATTTTGGGTTCCAAATATAATTTTAAATAGAAACTCACATTGTTTAATATGATGGGATTTTAGGGTCATCAAACACTTCTAGAGGGAATAAGTTACTATTATGGAGCTTTATTATAAATTTAATATATGTTATTGAATCTATTTATAATTACAATATTGATATGGTTACCCTAAAAATGACTAGCTATTTAATAATTATATGAGTAAATGTGGGGTCTATTAATGATCTCTTTTGTATTTATTTTAGGATCATAAAATATTTCTTATTACTTTTTAAAAATGGGTTTAAAAATATATTTTGAATCCATATAAATAGGTGAACTATATGTTGATATCATATAGGAATACAATCAATATTTGGAGGATCAGATTGAACCATTTTAAAGTGTAAAATATACTGTTTTTAGAATAGAATTCATGAATAGTAATTTCTATCAAACCATGTAGTTTATCAAAATTTGGAAAGGATGTATATGGTGAAAATTGGGAACTATGTTTCAATATTGATCTTTAAAAAGGAATCATACATATCTAGTTTATGTATGTAATCTTAATAATTTTATTACGACATTCCATCAACCCAATGATTGATGTTGACACATATTTAATACCGATAAGGTATATATCCATTTGAAATAAAAATATGGTAGTCCCTTTAAGAAACACCTCTATGTGGATTCCATTGTATGGGTAAATCATAATGTGTCTCTAAATAGGGCTAAGAAACTAAAATTATATAATTGGGAAAAATTTATGATGTGGGTTATATGGTCATTATAAATTCCAAAGACCATGTGAGCCATTCTCGTTTGAGAAATAATGTACATAAAGTGATTAGACTCAATGCATAAGGGTACATGTCTAATTCAAAATGAATACCCTAATTGAATTTCTTATATAGAGTATGTTCCTTTGGAATTCACCAAATGTATCATATGTATATAAGGAATCATATTCCATTTACTAAATTCATCTTCTCAAACCACTAAAGGGTTATGAATATTGATAGATCCATTGGATAGTTTGTGTACCATGTGTAAGAGGGTTGAGACAAGAAGATACATACACTAAGGTGGAAACCCATTAGAGCTTGGACATTAAGAATGCGTCACACGTATCTAGTTTGGATAGGTATTGATGTTATCATTGTTCTTTTCAGAGTGTGTCTAAATATTTCTAATTTACATGGATATCATGTCCAATGGTTTATTTATTGACATGTCTTGAGTGATTTACTATATATCCGTAATTTTATTTCTAATAAGACTGACATGTATTGTGGTTCACCTCATGGATGAGATTGACATGTTGAACGTCTATGGATGATATAGATGGAATAACAATAAAAAATTATCTTGAATCATTTGACATGACTAAGGGACTTTATAAAAATAACACCAACATGTCAAAGGGTTTCATGTGATCAAGGATGGCATGTTGGAAGGCTATTATGTGGCACTGTTGGAATATTTTTATGACATCAAAAGATAGAGAATACACATCTAGATGGGTTTTCAAAGCAAGGGATACATATTTTACAGGCATCACAATAATTGGATGACATGTTGAGATAACATTGATGGAACTTGTTGGCATACCCTGAAGACTTTAGTATACATGGATGGCATTCAATGGGGATATATTGAGAATTTTCTTAAATTTTCTGTTTTCTTAAAATTATTTGTATAGTTCCCTCTAAGTTCATGATGCCTATGAATGAATATTATAGTATCCATAATTTCTTATGTAATCTAATTTTTTCTTAATTTATTTCATATGTGCATCAATGTTCATTAATAATTATCCTATTTTAGTTTTTATATAACAAGTTGAACATGCATAAGCTCCCTATAATAATATAGTTGTTATGTAAGAAGTTATTCACATTATCTCTGGGGCGATCCTTGGAAGTAGAAACTCCTATCACATGATCCATTATGTCATTTCCTAGAGATAACATGGTGGAACACTTGTTATTGTGTGAAATTGTGCTATCATAATTCCAATGTTATACACTCTTTAGTGTGTATCCATATTTTTAGATGGTGTCCATAGTTGTGCCTCTTTTGTGTGAAGGTGGATGAATTTATAGGCCTCACTGCCCAGGATATATGGATTCTAGTATAGTTCGTAACTAAAGGATATTTTCTATAGCTGATTTAGTGAGAATCACATGTTGTTCTTCACATGATCTTGTTGTGGTTCATCAAATGTGTGGAATGTTAATCATCAACAATGAGAACACACCATCATATCATTATTTATCATGGTCATATTTACACATAAAATGACATTTCATGACCGAGAGGCCACATTTGATATTGATCACAAGATCAAAACATCTATTAAAAGACTTTCATGTGATCAAATAAGACTTCTCTAGGGTCCTTTCTGGGATTAAGATGGCTTTACCAAGACCTCTTTCAAGATCATCATGGATTTTAAAGGGTAATCAATGAGATTATGATGACTTTGAAAAATACCTTTACATGATTTAGAAAACATGTCTTTTGAAATTCAAATTAGTAATGGTAATAACATGAGGAGAATGACCCCATTCTAAAGAAAATTAATGTATATTATCTTCCAGAAAGGATTTTAAATTCTTCAATATTTTATTCTTTATTTCAAAAAAGAACACCCTTTTCCCATTGTATTTACATTGGTTAAATGTATTATTCATGAATTTCCATGAATAAATATATCTTCGTGTTTTTCACATGAAAAATGAAAAATGACAATCCTTATAGTGCAATGTATGAATTTAAATGAAAAACAATTGTCTTATATATAAATCCTATGGGTCATTATAAGATTGAAAGGGAATGTTTTAGATACATCAGGTGATGAAGGTGACTTGAAAATATACACTCATGTGTTTGGGTCGACATGTCTCTAGAGGGGCTTTATAGGGTTCTTCTGATTGAATGAAAACATCACATAAAAATCAATATATTATCCATCATATGTAGATTGATACACATTTTTTGATTAATTTATAAGGGTATATGGGTTATTTATAGACATATATCAATTAAAAATTCACATGATCTATATAACTCATATAGAAACATACACATGATCATCAAATCATCTCAAGACGCAATCACAAGAAAAAAATTGATTGTCAGAAGTGAAATAAATGATCAGATGTAATAACCTAATGGTATTCAAATGACCATCCACAGGTATTGGAAAGTTCATGATTCACAATTTTTCCTTTTTAGAGACATTCAATCATAGTCCTCCTATGAATTATATGAATGAGGAGATCTTTCCATTTTTTATTCAGGTATCTATGAATTTCGTACCTTTTATATGAAAATAATACTAATACATCAGGCATTTAATCAATTTTAGAATTGAATGTTCTCAATTTGAACAGATCAATATACCCCCTTATGAGAAAGGTCTACAGTGACATGGACTCAGTTATGAGGAAGGAAAATTCATGCCAAATTTATTGGAGATTTTGATGATCAACATCTTTGGTATTCTATTTGGCCTTTATTATTATGTGGGGGAGTCACATAAATTGAAGAGAAATGGGGTAATTTCATTTTAATAGTGTCTTAAAACTCAATAGCCCTTTTTATTTATCCCATCACATCACTTCTTGGTAGTACATGGCTGGAAAAAAACTTTTTTTTTCAATACATATCCACAATAAATGTTTGCAGGACTACTTTAAAGGATTTTTTTTTTGAGATCTGACCATAGATATTCTATGTCCCAGTACTAGATCATATTATCCATTAATCAAATCTAGGTAATTTTAGTGAAACAATACCCTTTTCTCTGGAAGTATGGTTTTCTTATAGGCTTCACATGATCTGCTGGAATGTTCTTGTGTTTGCTTGATCATAATGTGGTTTGTGTGACAATATTAGGGACACAAAAATGTGTGTATTTAACTAGATCATGTGGTTTTGAGAAACTCATATGGTCATGTGATTATCAATTCCATTATCTGGTAATAAAATATCAAATAATTTTACAGTTCATGTGATTGGAATAATGTTTTACAAGTCAATAATTTCATTTATCAGGTTTCCTCATTCATAATACATGTTTTATTTTTATATAAAAATTATGTTTATTTATCAATCATCGTCAAGCACAGCTAGCTGGAGGTCCATGAGTGTTTAGAATCAAAATAATGATAATCATTATACTATCTTCACATATAATGAGGCATTTATGGGAATTAATTTTCCAAAATATCAGATCTATTCCTTGTCACACTATATTCATTTGTATGGATTTCTTTTGTTGGATGATGCCCCAATATTTCACCAAATTACAATCTCCCATCATATTGTATTCTATAATACCATTATTTTATTCAAATGACAATATATATTAATTTTATTCTATATTTTTTACCACACTAGTTATTATCTCATGTGATGGAGAGATATCCTTTGAGTATATATGGTTATAAGATTTCCCATCGAACATGTTCTTAGTGAAATTATATCATACTCACCTATCATTTAATAATATAATATATTATTGAATCTTACAATGGGGAATGAGACCTTGTAAATTTTTTAATGATGAATAGTCGGGACATTTTTATTTAGGTAGAGAATATCAAAATTCTATGATCAGCAACATGGTATTCATCTTTATGAGAGAACAGAAATTAACTAGTATTTCGTATATCGAGAGTTTAACCTTCTTAATGATATTATTATATATTGTTTTGATGATAGTAACAAAATCAAAATGTGTCATGGTTAATTAGTGATATTCCATCGTTACATTTTCCTGTTTGGAGGGATATATCCTCTTGGGGAGCTATAATATGATCATTGACCATCCGCAGATGTTTTCCTTGAACCCACACAATCTCCGATCATGGGAAGGGAGATGTGTATTTACATGAAGGATATTTCAAGGAAATATTTGATGTAATTTTAACTCATTTAATTTATGTGATGGAATAAGATTTTTATCTACCATAGCGAGTCTCATCTAATTGTTATGTTCCATCACTGGTACCCTTCCATACATGTTTTTGAATGTATTGGTTGTTTTTAGAAAATCATTGAGGAGAGAAATTATTGCACATGGGAATACTTTATGACAATGGATATATTTACATGCCTATAGATGGAATGGGTTTTAGGGATGTGTTTGAACCGATGTACATTCCAAATTAGGGATACATATTTGGGAATCCAATTTGAAAGAGTTGTGATTACAACTTGATTTGAAGATGGGGTTCCACATAACCTATATTTTACTAATATTTATCTACATTATCAGCACCATGGTTATATTCATCTAGATAACATCTGTTATCAGATCATTTTCCCTTATAGTACTTATTTGGATGGATAAGAGATCAATTACTAGGTTACAAATATAATATCACTATGTGAATACTTAATTCTTATTTCAATTCCATTTTATTGAATGCTTCTATGGCAGGGATGATGCCACTTGGTCAGGATTATGTTGTAGACATGTTGAGAATGAAAAAAAATTTCAATATCATGACATATAAAAAAATGATCCAGACAATTTTTGATGAAGGCAAATTCTCTCTCTATGGGAGTTCATATAAAATCACACTTAAAGATGTTACACCGATATATATGGGATAATTATTCGCGATTAGTATACCACTTATCTGTTATCCTACCAATTAGTTGGTATTCAAAAATATTATCCCTATCCTTTAGTTTTCATGTGAAGAGAACAATATATTGTTATTATCCACAAATTTTGGATTATTTTCGAATGTGAATACAAAAATCATTATATTATTCTTCTTCCTTTTTATTCAACCATCATCCTCTATTATGATTGTGCAAAGGATTGGGTGGAAGATTACATATGTTGTGTTTTTAATTTACTAGTCTATAAGTTGGAAAAACCATAATCTCTTGGGAAACCCTTAAATATAGTATTTTTTAAATAGACCTTATACATGGGTGAGCCTCCATGAAAGTGTTCTCATAAGTGTGACGATCTTTTAATTAGCAGGTTTTAATTATTTTGAAAATTTTGTTTATTCAATAACTGTAATGGATGGTGATTCATTTGACTGAAAATCCAAAAAAACGTATTCTACATATTTTTTGATGAATCATCAAAGAATTATACATTATAATGCTCCCATACTTGAGGATATAGAGAACAAGATATCTTTATGGACTATATTGAAGCAATTCCATGTTCGGATAATTGAGACACCCATGCCAAAGTTATGTGTATATATAGAGGATCATATCCATAGCATGCATGACTTGGGGGTTGGTGGCATTAATTTCATATCATTGTATGATATATGGTAACATGTTTTCCTAAAACAAAAATAATGGATATTAATGAGGCATAAATTATTTGTTTTGATAATGGGACATCCATGGTTTATTTAAAAAGGGATTCCTCAGATGTGCTGGGATAAAGAAATAAGATAATCTTTTAGCTTCCCGCCTAGGTGGATGACTTGGAAACACATATATATAATCAGGAGGATCATATATATTTAAAAATGTAAGATCTATTAGTTATATCATCTATTTTACAGATTACTAATAAAGTAGTTGATGTTATGAAATTATTCATTGAAACCCTTCATCCCTAGTAATCAATTGAAGAAGCGGAACTGACAAAACATCATCCCTAAATTAACATTTCTAAATTTTCTATGGATGATAGGATAATTTAGTTGATAATATATTATAGTATTATAATTATTTTTTTATTGAGTTCATCAAGTGGATATATAAATTTAAGATGAATCTATTTCATACACCATATTAATAAGTAAATCTGCTGATATTTATGTGTATTTATATTTCTTTTGATCATTCAAGACTTGCATGAAATTTTACTAAATATATATTTCATGGGAAATCATTAATACCTATCCTTTTTATAATACCATGTAACCCCAAATAGTTTTACATAAATTATTATTTCAAAATAGTTCTTCCTTCAAAAAAATTCATGAATTCTCAACGAATTGAGATTTGTCTCTGATGTACTGAATAGATTTTTTAGAGATTGAAATTTTTTTGAAGGATATTTGGGTTATGATAAATGTTTTGGAGGGGGAGGTATCAAATATTTTCCCCATCTAGAAGGATTATTGATGATAGTATAATTTTTTCAAGGAACAAATAATTATCACTCAAATCATATTGGACCATTTTTATATTACTCTAACTTCTTCCTAAACACAATATGTCAAATCATACTAGTCATGGACTTTAATATTTATTAGGACAACCATTTTTGTGTTTTAGACTTAATATTTTTTGTTTCTTCTCAACATTATATGTTCTCAATTTTATCTGGACCATACAAACTTCTTGTACAACAAGTAGAGAATACACATATTCCCATTTCTCCCTTTTCATGTTTCCATCCTGGAGAGAATATTTTTATATTTAAATTGGTTATTTAATGGTATTAAAAATTAATTCATTGATGTTCTGTAGTGTATGGGATTTTTAATGAGATATTATAATGATATATTATTTGGTCTTCTAGCTCAGCCCTACAGCTAATATAGTTCAGGTATTCTAGCTCAGACTATCAATGGTTGTAGTGAATGACAGATATTCATTAATGGTTCAAGGACATAGAACACCAAATATTAATTGTTCATGAATGTTCCTATCACCTATCATTCAAAGTTTATATTCTGAATAATTAATGCACATAAAGGGTTCTAGAAGCCTGTATTCATGTATAAAACAAATAGGATGAATGTCTATGATGGGTTGCAGAACCTTGCATCCTGACTAATATTCAGTTGAATGTATGGTGAAATATATGGGATGATGAGTCCACTTTGATGTTTGGAATATGTGTTTTTGGATTTATGTTAAATAGAGTTTGAACCAAATAACATGGAATAGTGTAGACATATAAAAGATGACCCAAAAATCCATATGTATTGAGTTCCACCATCGTACCCACTGTGATCATGATGATCAGAGTTCATTACTTGTATGTAGAAGACTACTAGTATTAGTAGGTCAAAATCCCATATGAATGAGGCCATATGGCTTACATGCATGGTTTAGTATTAGTGTCCCCCACTCTTCCAACAACCATGAATTTTTTTTAAAGATTTAAATTTTTATCTAATGGGGTTGGGTTTGGAAAAAGAGTCATTGAAAAATGGTTTTAGCACCCTTAAGATGATTTTAATTTTTTGAGGATTGGGACCTACAAAGTGGAGTTTCAATTCATGTGGGGTGGGTTATAAAAAGTTCTATAAATATACTTTTTCATTCCTTTTTTAGTAAGATAAAATTTTATTAGGACATAACATCATTGTTGTGGAATCCAATAGAATAGTCTAGTCACAAATATTTTATATCATGATATAGGAATATCAGAGTTAATTGGGGGTCGGAATAGGTAACAATAATAGTGGGATCATAAATAGATCTAGCATGTCAAAACTGTTATATTTATAGAGGGACTTCATGGGTCTGAAGGGTTAGATAGTTTCGAGAAATCCCACTTACATGTTTTCTATAATGAATGTCTAGTTGTAAGAAATCCAATACTCCATGGGTTTCCAAGAGAATGATATATATTTAATGAACTAGTAGTGGTAGATCAGACATAAAAGGCATTTATGTGGTTTACAATAAGTGATATATTCAAGAATGGGTAGAGAACTCTAAGTTGTGTCAATGCATTATAAATGTTTTATCAATACAATGAGATGTAACAACTCATAACTTTAACTTTTTTCTAGACCAGGGGATCCAATGAGAATGTTATTTATTTTAATGGGGCCACAAATTGGGAACTATGTGATTTATTTCTCATTCATTTAGGCTCTATCATTTTCCAAAACTCCACGAATGGTGATTTTAGTGAGAAGAGACATGAATATTTTTCAAGACTCTATTTGGGTGTTTTAAAAATAGAAAATTTTGTTTCTATTTGTCTATATGTTTTGGATAGTTTTATTTATACCATAAGTGGTTAAATTTTACAATGTGCATGTAGATTATGAACGTTATGCATGTGGACATGGTTTAAGAGGGTTGTTGCTAAACAACCTAATTATGATTCTTTGGGTTAAGAGTACTCTTCCATACTATTAATATGGAAAATAAAATTATTTAAATCTTGGATCATGGTTCTCAGGTCATCATTACTGATATGGGAAAATTAAACCCAAAATGGACCTAAATACCCTAATGTGTTATCTTATTACACAAAAACCTTAATATCACATAGATTAGAAATATAAAATTATATGGAATATATGTTTATGGTTGTTATTTAAATTACCTTATTCATCTATATAATTCTCAATATGATAGTTCTCTTTTAATTTCATAGGGGCTATGAATGTTTAAACCGACATTATATTCTCATGATGGGTGATAGTATTCACAATTTATTGGGTGCCAAAGGGATACATTTTTATTTTATTTTAACATCATGTGTCAATGTTTTTTTACTTTTATTTTATTGAAATGTAGGGTGGATTGTTTCCTTTTAGTTTAATATCATGTGGTTTGAATGTAGAAACCAATGTAATATTGTTCTAGATATACATGGTAATGGATCATGTGTAAGGAGAATTGAGATGTAGGGGACATTTTTTATTCTTGAACTAGATTTTTATGGGTAATCAAATTCCATATCCCATTCAAGTGTATCTTTATCACATTCACAAGACAAGAATACCTAGATCTGACCCATGTGATAGAAATTTGATTTTTTATGGCTATGAACTCTTTTAATAGTGTTATATAATAATTTTAGTGCTAGGATTCCATAGGTTTAAAATGTTTATTTTAATGAAATGATTCATTAAATGATCTTTTAATTTAAAGAGATTTATTTGTGTAGATCCAAATCATATAGAGTTGATATGATAAAGAGTGATAGGGACCCATGGTTAGGCTCGAAATATAAGATCCGTGTTTTAGTAAGTATCCTATGATATCAGGATTCAAAAACAAATATTTCTTAGATAACATACTTTATATGTTCATCCTATATGTGGAGGGGTGATTTTTTAACATTGTATATGTTTTAGATGGATCTAGGATTTGAGATCTAAGAAACAATATATATCCAATAATAATATGAATCAATCCAGATAATGTTCTTGAATAAGAATCTCTCTATGTGTGTATGACTTATACATAGAGGTGGGTGGTTATTTTTCTCAATGATGTTTACAACTAGTACTATTATTGTAGACTCAAGCATCAAAATATAAAATTTCACTTTAAGAATCACACCATTCATTTTTAATATATCTGAAAATTACCTTGTATTTATGAACTATACATAGAGGGGGAAGTAGTCTTATTGATTATTTTTCAAGACCATAGATTAGAAACCCAACCAACACTATGTTTCCAGTGATGGTAGGAATTACGTGAGACATATATCTTGAATTTCAAAACCTCTATGTAGGTCTAAACCATAGTTAGAGTTTCCATTGTTCCCTTTGATGATTATAGATGTGCCAAAAATTTGAGAACAATGTTTCACTCTATATAATTTAATGGGAAAAATCAATCCATATGTAGTTCTTGTATAAAATATCCCTATGAAATACATAATCATAAAAAACACTAGGTGAAAATTTTATGTTGCAAATGAACCCAGGATTGGTGATCTAAGAATAATTATGTATCATATGATTAATTTAATCTATACAAACTAGGTTTTTTTGGAAATGTTAAGGAAGAGAACCACTAAGGATTGTTTTCCTATTAGGCATGGTTCATTGTCTCTTGTTTTTCCATTAAACTCAGTCTTCAATGTAAATAAATCTATCTAAAAACACAATGTTACATGTATCTTGTTCTATTAAATAAATTAAAAATATATAAATGAAATATATTTTAATTTATTGTGGTGTTAAATTATCTTCCAAGAATGGGGTTTTATGTCACACATGCCATAAAATACAATTTTCTTTATTTATAATTTTAGGTTGATAAATTTTCATCATCTTCAATAACATCTTTCACCATGATTTAAACTCGATCTTGGAAATAATGTGTCTAAAATTTGGAAATTCATTTATTAAAAACACACATTGGAGAAGTATTAATGAAATACCCCCTTAATAATAGAGAAAGGAATATACATGGGTCATGTGGAATACCATATTAAAAGGTCAATAAGTAGGATAACAATGATTTAATGTGATATGTTGACATGAAATGAAAGAAACTATAATTGTAGAGAGTTACTGAGGTAATTAATCAAATGAATGTGAGTAATAAATGGATCATGAAGGGGATTAATATTAAAAACATGTATATTAATAATTATTAAGATGATAATATTAGAAAATTTATTCCAATATAATATATTATTATGTAAATAATAAATGTAATACCACATGATCATTATTAATATTAAATATTAATTGTTTTACATAGAATAATGAAATATTGACCATGTCATTGTGTGTTCTAGAGGTTCCTACTAAACAATTACCATCCATCATCATGGGAACATGTCATAAGACCTTACCAGTTGCATCAGGTTATCAGCCAGTGTATCATATTTAATTCATTCCACACCATATGAATATAATTCAATTATGATTCCTAAAAAATATAATTGGTATCCATGAAATTAAATTAATAATTAAATAAATATTTTACTAATGTTCCCAAAACACCTGTTTTTGAAAAAAATACAATAATAAAATAAAAATATTATTATAATTTCATTAATGGTCATATAAGTCCTAAAGGATATCAATATCTTTAATTATTTGTATATAATTTTTAAAAGAATTATTCCTCAAAAAAAATTTCCCTAAAATAGTTACTTCTATAAATTTGTCTTAAACTATCTATAATAATGTAGAATCCATTTAAATGAAAACTAAAAATACGATATTATGAAATGGATCTTATAATCAATCATAAAATGATAACCCAGTGATGGTATTCATAATTTATAAATTAATAAAGACATATATGCTTCTAATTTTTTTCAAATTCCATAGATAATTCATTATAATTTTATAGAAAATATAAGTAGTAAAATACATATGAAATTTAACACTTCATTTATAGAATATAAATACATTATCCATTTTCATCTAAATAATTTTCTTTCATTGGTCCATGGGTTACACATCCGAAGAGGTAATTTAATAGATTAATTCCTTGTTTATCTGTATTTAAAAAATTGACCTAAAATGGATCATTACGATGTGATTTATTTACTTCAATTGTATAATTAATTATTTCATGTAAATTCATTATGTCATTCCCTATACATCCACACATAAATAATACTTTTCATTATTTTGAAATAACATATTAAAAATATAGACACTTTAGGTTTATTCTAGGCCATTCATTGTCTTAAAATATTTAAATTCATGATATTATTTGTAAAAAAACGTGTATTATCTTTTGAATATTCTTGGGGGTTTTTAGAAATTGTCCATTGTAAGAAATATTGTTGTGGAGCCGATGATGATCATGTCATGCCATATAATACCTTTTTTAGAGTTATTACCATTATGTATCATTTTCCCTAATCTAAATTAACATTTAGTTTCAAAATAGGTATTCATTTCATTAAATAACTACATAAAATATATCATAACAAATCCTTAGGAAGATATTTGATACTTATCCAACAAGTATATCATAGTCTTCTTATACAAAATAAATGTTTTCCTAAATCTATTTCCCATTATTTCTTATAAACATACATATATGAAAATTTTAGAGACACAGAACCCAATATCATAGTTCAAGTAAATTCTTTATTGAATTTTCATAAATTACATGGATTCACAGCCTGATGGACTGAATAGAATAGAAAAAATTTTGTACTATATATAGAATTGATTCATGCATTACATTTGAAAAAAAATATTTTTTTCCAGATTTACATTATTATTGGAATCGTATCCCTTTATATCAAACATAGTAAATTTCATGGATTCTAGAGAAAATAAAAAAATAACGGTGATATCAATTTATCTGTAATGGTTAATCAAATTGGAATAAATTAGGACTAAATAAGCATATTAAAAACAAAAAAAATAAATATATGAATTAAAATTCCATATAATAAATAAACTGATAAAGAAGTGTATATGGTGATAACATCAATATAAAAATATCAGAGATTATAATAAAATTGGAATGTAAAATAACTGAAAACACATTCCATTTAATCAATAACAAGAATATCATAACTGAAGAATACATAGCAATATGGTAAGTTTAATTAAATGTAACACATGCCATTATATTTATAATGGATAAGATAATTCAACCAAGGATAATATCTGTGTGAGAATATCTTGGATAATACAAAAATAATTAAGTTTAAGGGATATTATTATTTACAGGATATCTTATCCCAATCACATGATACCACTAATTTCAAGGCCTTTTAAGTCATTGTTTAAAACATTTCATAAAATCATGTTTTAGGTAGTATTAATAAAATTTATCATGAGACCTACTGATGAATCCAATGTATATATATTAGTGGTCCACCCCATCACTATATGTCCAAAAATTCATTATATATTGAATAATTGATTGAATTATCAAGTCAATAGGCTTAACATCAAATATCCATTTTCAGTATAGGATATATATTTATTGATTTTCCCTGCTCAAACAACTAATATTTAAATTAAGACACCCTATTTTGATATGAGATATAGTTCATGAAAAAATAGTAAAAATAATAAATAATATTTATATTTTGGAGAAAATTTAATTTATAAGTATTAAGATAATGTTAATATTTTAGTGGGAGGTTAGTGAATACACAAATTAATCATGGATGTGAATTTCAATACTATCCCTAGTCAAAATAATCATAATAGAAACAAAGGATTATTGAGGATGATATCAATAATATATATATATATATATATATATTAGAGTATGAATAAAGGGGTTTTAAATTATTAATATAGATTACAAAAAATAATTTATATAAATATCCTTGAGTAAAATATATTTCTCATTATAAAAAAATATAAAAATAAATCATTTTGTATGTACATATCTTTAAAATTCACATTAAAAAACTATTAAATCTAAATATATTTTGAAAATATTTTCTTTATCAAATCCTTTGAAACATGAAAAGTATGCTTCGATGAATTTTTTTTGAATGATGGAAATTTTTTCATTCCTTACAAGTTAAAAAGAACATCTTTAGAAAATGTAAAATGCTTAGAAAATTTTCATGTTCAAACAAAAACAAAAAAATGAATATTTTATTAAAAATTAAAAAATGGAAAAAAATGTTTTATTATATCATTTCATAGATGTTGAAAATAATTTTTATTTTAAAAATAAAACATTTTTAGGGAAGAAATTAGATGTCCGACTGAATGGAAAAATAAAATCTTATTTTCATTAAAACAATTTCGCAAAAAAATTAATTTAAATGGACTAAAAATGTACCTTGACAATAAAATCTAATGAATAAATAAATTATGAGAAAATTAAATTATTGTTTAAAAAATAATAATATAATTTCCTTCAATGAAAATATATGTATCAGTAATTTCGATTAGAATGAGACTGTGAAATAAAGCACAAAGAAGAACATAACTTTAAAGTGAGAATTAATAAAATAAATTTTTATGTGTCTCAAATATAAATAGACATAAATAATTTGGAATTAATAAATTATATGATAAAAAGTCACTAAACATGAAATCTTATAACATATAAGGAAATGAAGATGCAATATAAACCAATGAATGGAAACTGTGTTTTGAAATGTTTTATCACATGAAAACATTTAATTCAAATAACCTAAGAAAAATTAAATACAATAGAAACAAAAATTGCAATAAATAATTTATTTTATTATATTACATTTTAAAATGAAATTATAGACTCCATATTAATGAATAAAGGTTTATAAAATTACAATAATCTTCAATTAAAAGACATTGAGATGAAATCCTTGAAATCATTCTTCCTTTTGTTTGAAGATTCATTTAAATATTTTTTAGTGTTTTTAAACATTGATTAATCTTTTTAAAAAAATATATTAATATTTATAATGTCATATATGGTAATTTAATAACATCTTATCTCAATTTAATTAAAAATATTTTATTATCATCATTGTTTTAGGTGTTAATTGTCTTTCTTTATCGATAATGTTTTATTATGAAGGATCTAGTAAATTATCATATTATATAGTTATATTATCTCTCGAATAACAATAATTAAAAAATTCACATATTTAATAAAAAAATATATATTAAATACCAATCCAAAACAATTTTTATAAGAAATAAATTATGTTACGATAATTGAGACTATAAGTCATACATAAATATGGGTGTCATTTTCATTTTCCAACGGTCTTGATATAAATGATGTATACATAAATTTAACAATCCATAATGACCATAAAATCTATATACAATATTAATTATTTATAATTTCATATATATATATATATATATTCTCCATGCTGTCTTGTGGTGAATATAGATTCACATATTTTTGTGATGGTGGTAGTCTACACATACATGAACGATATTATCTTATTTCATTATGTGTAATGATAAGACTAAAAATGATATATATATATATAATCTTGTTAGTATGAAAAATATATCATTAATATCCAAATTATTTACCTTATTTGATAAATTATTATTACATTTATACTTATTACATTTTATGTAATGTATTACTGAAAATTGAATCACATCGCTTCACGAGCCTGTAGTTCATCTTACACAGAAGTGACATTTTATTATCCCCCATGGAAGATAGAGTAGAAACTATATGTGGTATAATTAATCATGAAGTATTAATATGTTATAAATAAAATATATAATTTTATTTACATCATCATACTCTACCATTAATGGTGGTAATGGATGAACGAATGACATCATTTTGTGAGGAGGTTTCCCACTATGACCACAAATGATGATTTCGTAACCCATTAGATTAAAGTATATATTATTGTGGGTCATTAAAATGTTATGAAAGCATCTTAGTGTATTTAATATGTTATGTTTATTATATTATCAGATTTTAATAATAATTAATTTATGTGTATGAGGAAATTAAATAGACAATCTCATTGAATAATGTTATATATTCATTAGGTATCCTCCTTATTTTTACAAAGAAGTCTTCTTAGGTTGGATTTATGAAAAAAATAAGTGTTATAATATGATAGGTAGAGTATTATATGTTATTTTGAATGGAATTTTCTAAACCAAAATCATGTTAGTTTTTGAATAATAGAGTAGATGTGGGGTCCTTTTATAAGCAAGGTGAGTGGCACACTTGTAATTTTTTTTGAAAATATTTAATATTAACATTGTTTTTATCATTAAAAAATCATAAAAAGGTTCATTGTAAATCATGGAATTGATAATGTGTAAATGATTCCATAATATCTGTGTTTTATTTTTTTATGGGTCATTTTAACCTTAATCATATTAGTTGAACCCTGTGGAAAAATCAATTTTTACTTTAACCATAGTAATTAACTGTTGTAATTTTCAATATTAAATTTGTTCAAAATTTAATTTTACCATACTAAAATTTTAAATTTATTCTGATTCCATATATGTAATCGATTTTTGAAAATTCAATTCATATTAGGGGAAAATTTTAATTTTTAATACATCACATAGATGTGATGACAAAGAGGGATTTTAAAAAGGAAAACATTGAAACGTTTATATAATTTTTATATAATTATTTAGTATAAAAATTAATACACTATGAGTTAAAAAATAAAAAAGGTATATTTAAAATAAAAAACATTTTTTTCACTATTAATCAAAAAATGAAACATTTTATAAAAATCCAAAAAATTCACCATAAGATAAATATAATATTAAAATTTAAAATGTGAAGATTATTTTCTAAACTAAATATTATAAAATTGTTAAAAATTAATTTTTTATTATTTTTGGAAGGAGAGGCTAAACTTCCTTTAATTTGAAATAAGTAAAAAATAATAATTTATTAAAATTAGTCACTAATATTAATACCTATCATTCCCAAGGCTGGAACATAAGTATTACAAAACAATTGTATTATATTATTTTTTTGTTAAAACATGGTCTTGTATATAACCCAAGTAATAAAATAAAAAAGTTGATTTATGTATCATATGAAATCGATGAAATTAAATTTATTGTATATAAAATATACTTAATGTGTTTGGGTACTTTATTCATTTCTAAGCACAGTGTTCTGTGTCATAGACACTACCAAATACAATGTTACTCTTATATAATTTTATGTTGTTACATGTTGGGTTGAATAATGATGATCATAATGTTTGTGATATGGTATAGGGTTCTATGAGGCTCGTAGTGGAACTGGTTCACATGAAAATTCATGTTTTAGTGGTGTCTTTAAATGGGGACATGTTACATGTATATAAGTGATGGTATGCAAATTTTTTGGAGAAAACCATACAATTTAAAAAATATAAGTTTGTTATTATTATGTAAAATTATGAAAATGGACACAATTTTATAGAAAAATGATTTTTGGTTGACACTCACCCAAACTACACATTTTGAGATAATTTTTTATATTTTAGGGCTTTTTTGTTTCATCTTTTTAAAATGAATCCTAATTTACTTTTACCAAGATATTTTTTTTATAACAATAGAAAATAGTTTTGGTGATATGGATTACTATTTAACCTATTACATAATAAGATACATCTTATTTATGATTTTAAATTCATTTTATCAACAAAAATATATAAATATATTCAATGATATTTTAAAAATAAACATTTATAATCGTGTAAATATAGTTTTTAGAAAAATAAATTGTTTACGCAATAAATTTAAATATAATAAAGAATTATATTGGAAAATAGTATTTATTAAATAAATTTATTTCTTATAAATAAAATATTATGATGTGGTTTTCAATGAAATATTAAACGAAATAAACTAGGAAAATACATGATTGTTTAAAAATATTAAGATAAATTAATTATTAATGTTAAATTTTAATTAGTCATAATAATATTGGACATCGTATCTATAATATCTAAAAAATATTTTAAAATTTCCTATTTTAATCCATTTTTTAATATTTAATTGCATAAAATCACTCATACAGATCATTCTTATGTGATGATATTGTCATATAAATTACACATTTCACCAAAAGTATATTTCTCAACAATATTCCGACTATTTTATAATAATATTCTAAATTTATAAAAAGTTAATATGTAATTGAGTAATTAAAATTTAATATTAAATTTTATAATTCCAATTTTAAATATATTTAAATAATTTTTTTATAAAATTATCAAATATAATGAAATGTCATTTCTATAGGAATATTACATTTTCACACATAATCTATTATTAGTCATATTCTTTATAATCTAACAACTAAATTGGTGTAAACAAAGTATTGTAAATATTCATAATTTATCATCATTAATAATAATTTTCTAGAAATATAAATTCATATCACATAAAATATTATTTTTTACTAAAATACATTTTTAAATAGTACATAAACTTATAACTCATTTTCTAAACTAACTAAATTTTCTCCATTTTAATAAACAACCTTAATTTTATTCATTCAAATATTTCTAAAATTAGTTACTTTTAATAATTTTTATTAATTAAAATGTATAGTATTTGACTATCATATGTAAAAGTTAATATTTTATTTAAATATAATATTTTCAGGTTCGGTGATCTGTGTTGGGGTAAGCTATCAAAAACATTGACTTATTCCAAGGTAATAAATTTCTAAAATTCTAGTGTCTTACACTTTCCCCGTTGAATTATTGATTATATAATAATTATAAAATCTTTTAATTTTTAGGGATAATATCTTTATTCATATGAAAAATATATCTTGTATTGTTATAATCCAAACTATCCTGAAAATACTCTAATATAAGTTTTTAATGACTATATCTGAATAAATCATTGATCAAAAATTATTATGCTAGAGCTCAATACTTATTTCTATTAGCCGTTTTATTTTCTAATGAAATATAGATAATTAAGGTATATATTGTAATTAATTTTTACTCATTTTTAGATTTACTAAAATGCGAGTACATTCATTTAGAAGGATATCATAACCCTTTTTTGTGTATGAAATTATTTTTGTTAAAATATGTCTGTTCATGTTAAAGGAAACTCTAATAGTGGGTGTCTATTAATTAATATAATAATAAAATAAATATATTAACATTTATTAAATACATGAAAATTAAATGGCTTTATATATAGTCTTCGAAACAGATTCAACAAAAGGTAACAAGTTTTATAAAAACGATCTAAAAGGATATGGAATATATACTCACAAATGTTTTCATTCACCCAATGCCATTATATTAAATGAGGTAATAAATATAACCCAATATTATCTATATACAAGATGATCATAATAAAACATAAAACTATAGGATCCCATGATAAATTATCCTTTAATCCTCATTCATAGTTTCATTTACCATTTATATATCTTATATAAAAATTTCAGCATGTTTCTAGGGGTAAAATGTGTAATGGGAGTACATTACAATGAGTTGGAGGTCAACAATCAAACTCAATTATATAATTGGATTATTTTTTTAGAACCATAATATAGATAGTTGTAATAATAAAAAACTAAATTTTGATGTAAGGTTCAAAATTATAGTAATACAATCATTTTTGTTAAAAATATCATAATACCACATTGAAAAATAACAAAAACCCCATTGATAAATGATTGGGATCATTAATGGTGGATTATGAACATCCTATATATGGTGTAGTGTAAATATATATTTTAATATATGTATATAAAAATATATTTAATAATATTTATATATAAATCATCATATAAGATCCCCCTATCTTAAAATGTACAAATTTAGTAATTTATCAGTACAACCATATGTATATTATGTTTGCCCATATTAATCCAAAACCTCTATTATCAAATTCATAAAACATATATAATAAATATACAATAAAATCCGTGATCTTCTTATCAAAATCTAAATATAATAATTCAGTTTTTGTAATAATGTTAATGAGTATAGAAAGAAAAAACACCAAGGATTTTATATCATTAAATATGGTGAAATATATTAACAAACATTTCAACATATTATAATGTACTTATAATAAACAAAGAATCAATGAATAAAAACATATTTTTCATTGTTTGTGAAAATAAAATTTAAAATATTTTAAGATTAAACATTTTTAATGATGTTATGAACTCAACACTATTAAGATCATAACAAAATCATTATGTTAAAATGATAAAAAATGGTGGTCAAATAGCTGGTGATTTTTTTATAGCTATGAAATCAAATTATGATAATATATTATTCCTCAAAAAATATATAAATCTTTTTCCAATTTAAAATAATAATTTGTGTCACTAGATTTAAAACATGTAAAAATTATGAGTAGTAAAGCATTTAAACACCTTAATGTTAAAAAAAGGATATTATAAAATAATGGTAGAATTAACCCAGAAGATGATAAGTTTAAAACTCTATATAAAAGGATAATTAGATATTAAAATTAAAAATTAAAGTAATAATAGATAATATATGATTAAAATGTTACCCGACATTAGCATTATTGAAAAATATGTGTCAATGAAGATTGACAATGAATCTAAATGATAATAAATGATTGTTCTTCCTTATAGATAATAAAATTAAGGGATAAAAATAGAAGAGAATAATAAATATTTTTTTGGGTACGGTTTCATGAAATTGTATTGATGGTTTTTAAATTGTGGATTTTGAAAAAAAAATCACTCATATGTTAAAAAACTCGTGATATTCTATAATTATGATACAAGGTATCCATATACATTGTGGATACACAAATAGCCACTGAATTCTATACAAGACAACACCAATACCATTTGAATGTTCCTCGAGGTACCCAAAAGCATTATATATGATAACTACTATATTTGATTCTTCCAAACCCTTCCCCTTTCACATTTATCAATTTTCTCAATGTATAATCCCTAATAAGCACAATTATTTTTAATAATATATTATATAGTATTAATTAATGGAATAAATTTCATAGGATTATGAGAGTAATTAAAAAATATATAATTATTGATCATATGATATACAAATCAAACAAAATGATGATATTTATATGGATTTTCCCTCTCAACCAATAAATTTTAACATATATCCAATTTCTAAATGGAAATCATATTCAATATAAATTTATGTTTTTCACTGGTCTTTTTATACAAAATTATTCATTTAATTTCATTTAATATATTAATTTTGTGTATTTATATATTATGATACTTGAATATTAATTACATCCCTGGTACTTCAATTAGATTATGTAGATTCATACATTATTTTTTTATAAAAACCATTACAATACAATATATTTTTATATTTAATTTAGATTCATTTTTATCTATTTATATAATGTAATTTGTCTTTTTAGGTCAATATCAATTTATGAATAACAATTTAATAATACATTATATAAACTTTTAACCTCTTCATTAGAGAAATTTTTTATTAGTATCTTCAATTTTATTTTATATATAATTTCGTTTAATTATAAAAATTATTATGAAGTCTATTTTATTTTCTTAGGTTATTATTATTATGAAATAGATTAAAATATAATTTTTTTATTATTATTTTTTTAAATTAAGAAATTAATTTTGTATTATATAATATATTTTATTAAAATTACATATCCATAAAATTATTTAGATAAATAGTTTTATCTTTTGTATGGATTTTTTGAGTCATCGGTGGTTATCCATGTTCACTATGAATTGTTTATTATCATGGTTAATCATGGACTATTATTACAAAATTCAATGGTTATATATTATCCATAATTATATAAGCATCTTTAACATTACAAAAAATTGTATTATATATATATAATTTCATATATCATGTTCATAGAACAAATTAATCATAGCTATAATATGTTCATTCTATAATTCCATTATTTATGAAAATTTATGTATTTCCTTGCTATATCACTTATGTTTTCCCAATAGTATGTTGATATTTATTCCATTCATATATTTATATAGGTATTTCTGATTAATAATAAAGTTATATATCTAAAAGTTATTTATGTGTGGTGATTCTATAGATAAATTGAATAATATTTGTGTGATAGGATAAATCATGTTTCAATTATCCAACGAAATTAATCATTTCAATGTTTGTTTTTTATTTTTTCAAAAGTTTTAACATATAAATATGTAAAATATTATAAAATCCATATATGTTATGTATGGGTTGTCGTATTTGGTATCATATACGGGGATATTTTTTAAGTTTATTAAAAGGATAATACAATAATAACATATAAAATTTCCTAGGTTGATCCAAATGATTCCTAGGGTATGAAATTTTATGATTTCTTTATCTTATATATTTTATTCTTTTGTATATTCTAATGGGATTTTCCTTTATATTATGAAAATACAATTTTATTCTATTTAAATATATTGAAAAAATGGGATCTAACTGAATATTTAAGGAGATGGAAAATGTGATTATTTTCTAATGAAAAAATATAGGATCTCTTGTTGAAAATATCATATAAATTCATACATAATTATCATTGGTTTTTAATAATAACATAATCCATTTGAAAATATGATACTCAAAAATTTTGGTCAATTTTTTTAATTTGTCCTTCAAAAAACAACAATTATTGTCCACTACTATATCATAAAAATAAATATTATTTGACTAATATAACAATATTCTAGAAATTCTAATTTTATTGTACTAAACACTAAAAGACTGTAAATGTGTTTTTAGTATATTTCATTCCATGTGTGAGATGTATTAATTCTTTAAATTATTTAATATCCATAAAATTATCCAATTTTTATATTTTATATTTGATTCGTCTACTCCTTGATACTATACATCCAAAATGATGTTTCTACAAAAATATTTATTGAACATGCATCCAAATATGGTAATATTGTAAGGTTATGAATAGTACTAATATTTTGTTACTATTTTTCTAGAATAATTTAATAAAATTATATTTAATAAATATTTTATCCATATTATTCCATTATTATTTAATTATATAATACTTGTAACCAATTACATCATCCTTCATTTCTACTATAGAGTGGATCTTGTGATATTTTAATTGATATTCTTATGAATTTATATTTCTATCATCATTTTCTTTAGAGAGAAAATGTGAATATGTTTATATATATTTAAATAAATATTTCTATTAAAAACCAGTGACATTATATCTATTTAGAGTATTTAGGGTTAATTTCTAGAACACTTACAATATATCATTATGGTTGTATAAAAATCAAAAACTACATCATTATATGAAAAATTATATTTTCAAATATTTCTATATATTTTTTAAATATAAAATTATCTTTTAAAATCGCTATAATAAAATAGAAATTATATCATCTATGACTCATATTATATAGTGTTTTATTTTAACATAGACATAACTAAACCATTTTTAGTATGTATACCACAATAGTCATTTCATGTCTCTAATTATTCTATGAGAGACTCCTTTGTGAGTAATTTCTTCTCTATGTTTGTCCCTATCTGGTTTCTTCATTAAACCAATCCAATTTATTTCTGAGTTCACACATCTTAATCACCATTTTTTATTTCAAGAATCTCCAAATAATTTCCTTCTACAATGTACTTATAAATTATAAAATTTTTATCATTCTCCAGGTCTTATTTTCAATACAGCTTCAATAAATTCATTAAAGTCCTTTTTAGTTTTCATGATCATCTTGAATCCAAAAATATATAGTCATTTAAAAAACAAATAAAATATTTTTTTCCTTATTTTTTATAATGTTTCATATCACCATATGTTGTGTGTTTACTAAATCAGAAATGTGTGATGTGATTTTGATATATTTTCGATATTTATTTCATGAAATAATTTGAATCTGAATAAAAATTCAAACAAAAAGGTAACTGATTTTTGTCTTCACAAAAACTCTCACACTATACACTATACTCAAGAGGCTTTCAACATGGTGTGAGTATCATCTAATGTCATGGGTTGACTATACCTTCTATTATTTTACTAAAAATGATTTATAATTAATAATAAAATATCAACTATAATATTGCCAAAAAATATTGACATTATAGTGATAATCAAACCATACAAAAATATCACATTCCATAACTAAATATAAAAAAAAATTTATGTAGTTATAAAAATAATCTAGGATCAACATCATACCCCATCCCATCATTAAAACATATATTATCATTTCTACAGTATAATTCATATTTTTGGGACATTCCCATTCGATAATCAAGGAACATTTTGTTGTTACACTCACCAAGGTGTCGTTATAGGGTGTTAACAATACAGTCTGTAGGGAATAAAAAAACATGTCCCTAAGTAAATCCAACATCTAAAGATTATTCAAAATATGATAAACAATAAAATAACTATTAATAGAAACATCATCACATAATTTAATAATAAGGACCTTCCAATATTGATAGATATTAATTATTAAAACAGTTCTAATATGGGATATAAATTCACATGGTCTAGTAACACTAAAAGGGAAAAAATCATCCACATATAAAAAAATTAAATAAATTTTGTATCACTATATAATTACTATATATATAATCTACAGGAAAAAATAAATCAATAAATGGTGACTATTTTATCACCACCATAGGAATCATGGGTGAGTGATTTCTGACTAAATAAATATATTTAGTCGAATAATTTATCAAAATAAAAATAATCATGGGTAAAAAATTTATAACCTCAAAATAATTTTTTTTATTTTCTAAATAAATCAGTTTTTGGTTTAGTGAGAACCAACAAATCATAATACCTCTAGATGATAGGATCCAACACAGCTAAACAACAGACCAAAATTTTCAAAATCAAAAACATACGTTGCTCTAAAAAACACCAATCAGGCTCCAAAATTTAATAAAAATTCCAATCAATCAAAGTTTCACCTTGATATTGCCTTAATCCCTCCCAAATACCACCATTGTAGGCCACAAATGTTCATTCAACATTATAAATTCAAATAAAAGGAAAATCGCATCGCGTCATTATCACCCCACGGGTCGCGAGATTGCCGCTAGCCACCACCTGAAAGACCTAACACTGAGTCTTACTAATCAACAAAGAACCATCATCATCAACACTAACCATCATTAATAGTGTTGATAGCCGCAGCTAGCCAGTGTCGGTGAACTGAACACCAACTTTCACCAGAGCGGATAATCAGCACAAACAAACCCTATATCATCTGGAGCCGTGTCACTGCCATCTGTCATCATCCCCATGGTAGGCCACCATCGTCATCAACATCAACACTTCCCAAACTACCAGAGATGATAATCGAAATAACAAAAATCCAACCTGAACTGAACATCCCCGCAACCAGAACTCAATAATTCATAGACAAAATACAAAAAAACGTCACCGATGGCTCCGAGTAAGAAACACCAAGAAAGCCGTAAAATCAAGAATAACATTTAACAACTGATGATAATTCATGTATTATAAAGATAGAAAAAAATTATTAAAACAATAAATATAACATGTTTAACAATTAAAAAAGGATATCAAAGACTATTCCAATCATCTCGTGTTCGAAATTGGTCGTCTTCTATCAATATTCATACTAAACACCAAGAAAACATTTTTTTGATGATGTATGCTTCCCTTTGTCAACACATGCATCCTGGTAAAATTTACCAGGTAACAAACGATGCCCAAAGAGGGTGTGAGATAACTCTTATTAGGCCACCACCAATGATATATATAACATCTATCCCATGAAATGGAAATTTAATAGTGTGAATTCATGCATCTATAAAGTAAAGTAGTAAAATTTAACTAAATATCCATGTACCTACTTCATCACTCGGCTGGTGTTTGAACATGTCTACAATTCAATATTTAATTATTACTAATATTTTGTTGATAGGTATCGTGAGGCAGATCCAACCCCAACATCACCTCATGACAATGTAAAAATTTTTGGTTCCAAGATATAAAAAGGACACCATGATAAATGATATTAAATGGTGGATTCCCAAGGTGATAACCAAGGAAACGCAAACCTCTAGGGTTACCAAATTAGTAATAATTGTAACATAACATGGGATAAGAGTGTAATACAAGGACAAATATACATTGTATTGCATAATGATGAGCCTTACTAATTCAATGGTGATCTACCTTGGTAAAAATTGTCTAAGCTATGATTGGGAACAATTGGATTTAACCATGGCACCAACCTTTCAATGATCAATCCCATGATTGATTCCAAGGAATCTAGTAAGGATATTGTAGGGATCCAAGGGGTGTATCCCTTACATCTTGTAGTACTACATGAGGGATCCTACAAAATAATATTAGGCATCCAAGAACAGACAAGGAATGGGATCTATGTGGTTCTCAACCTAAGCCACCAGTATCATTGAATCAGAGTGGTGTTCCCAAGTTCTCATGGAATTCCATGATCTAAATCATAGGAGAGCTCGAGTCGTGGCATTCATATTTGATTGTGAATTCATGTTAGATTTCATTTTGTTCATGCATTTCCTTTAATTAGTGTGGTAAAATCATGTAAAATGAATTCTTTTTATCAAGAGATTTGGTTCAATCCATGCCTTTCATTAGTGTGATAAGGAAAAGTAACATGAAACCATTCATTTAATACTTCTAAGGAATATTATATAATTTAAGGTCAATTCCAATTCCTTCCATTAATTTTTTATAGTGTTCTATCGATGTGCAACAAATTAATCATTCACATTTAATTATCAATTTTAAGCACATACCTTAGGCGGGTCATGTGGTACACATACATGGTACTTTCTATTATTTAATTAAAATATTAATCAAACCATTTAATATTGAAAAGCTTACCCATAGAGTGTTCATTCCATGGAACACCACAAAGGTGGCCCAAACATGCCAAAACACTATCCAAAATTATGTAATAACCTTCGACATGGAAATAATGGAGTTGTGTACATAACCAGTAAAAATTGATCACATATATTAAAAGAGGATGACCATAATGTTATAATTATTTTAAACATGGAATATATATTCTATATATAGCACCCTGTGAAATCATAAAAAAGGTTGGGATGAGTTATAGAACACTGACCATAGGGTTGTACAACTCTCCTCATATATTACTGGACCTTTATTTGCCTAATATCAGCGTAGAACATAGAATAAAAGAAAAACGTACATACCATATATCTCATATGGGGGAAAATAGTAGTAGAATGGTTGAAGAGGACTCGAGTACTTACTGTTGTGTGTCCAATGTGACAAATGGATGCTTGATCAGTGATCATATGAAAGAGATCTCTTTATTATAGGGATATATCTCCAAAAAATCCCCAAAATTGAGATAGATGTAGGTTATTCCCTCTTATCCTCCGATTAAGGATGATAGAGGTGGATTAATTATATCATTAACGAAAAAATTACAATTTAACCTTAAAATTGATTGTGCTTGTTATATCCATACAATTTAAAAAAATTTCCCAAACCAAGCCTATGTACCTTGAAAAAGGTGTCTCTCACATAGTTAAGTTGGATGACCATGCACCAACCATGTGAGGCATCTCTGTAAAAAAAACACATTCTTCATGGTTTAATCTATACTGTGCACCAGTCCTATTTTTCCCAAAAATATGGTTATTGGGATCTGAACATGCCCTCAGACACACCTGATACCATTTCTAACCCCTTAAGAATCCATATAAGGTTGAGGTTAATTATTTAGACTGATATATATAGGATCCATACTTGAGTGAAAAAACAGGTTCTTAAAATATACCCACCTTATAATAACTCATCCCCATTTTCACCATCAAAAGATGGAGTAAAATTTCATGAGAAAACAACTAGTCACTTGGAAAGTAAATCGCCTTACCTATCTCACGTCTCATCTTATACTTGGCCATGCTACCATATCAAATTTATGAGAGGAATAGACCATCCTTGGAGAGACTTCAAGCTCTACTTAATGATGCATACTGAATACTCTTGAACAATATCATCAGCATCTAACACAATTTCCTTGGGATTGAATGTATGAGATGAGTTCACATGACATTGGTGAATCTACAAAACGTGATAGAAGTAATGAATGACATGGAACATCTGAGGTAGCAGCAAATTATAGGTTACCAACCTGACTCTCTCTAGAATTTGAAAACCCCTATAAAACAAGGATACCCCTTCCCATTCTTTTTTAACCATCTATACCCTAGCCTAGGCAATACCCAAATAAAAGCATGATAACTGAAATCAATCTAAAGAGGTCGTTCATGGCGATCAACATATGATTCTAGTATATATAGAGAAGTTTTCATATAATTTGTGATCATATATACTTGGTTTGATGTCTCCTAAATGAGACAAGGACCTATTAAGGCTACATGGCCTTACTCTAGCCAACACAAGGCTGAAAGGCATGGCCTACCATAAAATGACTCAAAAGTATCCATTTGAATTTTCGGCTAAAAGTGGTTGTTATATACAAACTCAAGGAGAGGGAAATGATTCTCCAAAGAACTGAAAAATTCAAAGACACAAGCTCGGAGCATATCCATAAAAATATGTATTGTCAATTATGACTTTTCATCTGTCTGAGGGTGAAATGATGTGTTTAGAAGGACCTGTGTTACCATAGTCTTCTGCAATCCCTACTAGAACCATGATAGAAAATGATAATCCCTATGTGAAAATATAGTACGCTGAACCCTATGTAGTGCTATGATGTCATGGAAATACAATCCTTGTAACAATTCTATTGAGAAATTATCTCGAATTGGAATTAAGTGGGATGATTTCATTATTCGATCAATGACTACCAAGATAGAATCACTACCCCTCAATGACCTAGGAATTCCAACTAAAAAAACATAGAAAACTCTTCCCATTTCAATTTTGGGACTAGAAGAAGCTATAAAAAGATTTTAGGACTCTAGTGTTCCACCTTCCCTATCTGATAGGTGGAACACCCAGTGATAAAGCCTCCAATCCAGCATATCATCACTAGACCCCAATATAGGAATCTTATATCCCAGTACAACTTTGATATTCAAAGATAAACATACCATTGTGATGTGTTGGACAAATTAATAAAATCTTATCTCATATCTATTGGAAACCAGATACACCCACATAGATGAATGACATCATCTTTATCTATAGGCCAATACAGAGGCTGGTTATCTCTTAATATACTATCATTGAGAACCAAGCCTATAAGATCTCAAAACTACCTACTCTTCATATAAGGACCCAGCCTTAAAACATCATATAATATTGAATTAAATGAATATTTCAAATTGAGGACCTTTTCATGCTTAGAGTTTTAGAGAATTATGACATAACTATTACATATCAAAGATTACAAGGTAGACTCCTCTACTCAGTTTCCATTTTTTTCAAAAAATATAAACTCTTGAAAAAAAGATCTATGTCTAGTTCCATGTTTTAGACATCATAATATTTCTTTTATCCCATCCTTGACCGTATTCCACTTTACGTTCTGTGAAAAACATTTCAAATACTTGGGATGAGGAAAAAAAGCTCAGTAAGGGATTTAAAAATATGTAAAGGAAACATTAGCCCATGTATATATAAGAATAAATGAAAACACACTTTAATCATAAAACATAAGCACTTTAACATGAATCATGAAATCATACGATTTATGAATAACTCATAGAAAACATAAGACGTAAAGGTAACATGGGGAATTCATTACATTCTCACATAGGGAGTAACCCTCATGGTTACATTTGGAATACCAATCACAGTATATTCCCTAAATCTCTTCAGATAAACCTTAGCATTTAACTCCTTCACGTTACCCAACGCATTGGAGAGCTATCTTGAGCTCACCCGCCCTTAGTTTATCACAGAACCACCTGATTTCATAAATATTTCCCAAGAACCATAACATAATCATAACACTTCAAACATGAATTAAAGAAAAATAAAAGTTCCACATTTCAATCAAAAGAGATCACATCATTATTTTATCACATCATTATTTTATTAAAACTCTATGAGAGAAAAATCATTTTATACTTTGAAAATATTAAAAGAAGACATTTAAAATAGATTTTAGAATCAAAGTGTCCCATACCACTTAGAAACTTTTGAAAGGGTTCTAAAACATTCATGTACATATAAATAAATCATTAAAACCATTTTTAAAACATGTACATGGATGAAAAATGTTTAAAATAATAAGTCTTTAAAACCATTTAAAATAATGTTTTAATAAAAGAGTAATTTTCCATTTTTGATCATTTAAATTATAACCCACATGAAGGTGAACCATTTTCAAAAAATTTAAATGACTTTAGTATAGACATAATATGGATATTGAAAGTCAAAGGGGTTGTATATACACATTATTAAAGGATAAAAGTTTATATCATTATGAAGTGTCTCAATGAGAAGAAATTGAGATGTAATCCCAATCAAGGATCATGCCATTAGAGGAAGGATAAAGAAATGAAATAATTATGTGTGAAAAATATAAATACACCAAATATAAGTGGATATTCAGTGTAAAACAATCATATGTAATCCACACAAATTTATAGCACAACATAATCAAGAAGTAGAGGTTTAACCAAAAGAATTGAAATTGGGTTGATAAGTTCCCCTACAGAAATTCGACAGCCTAATGGTGTCAATTTAAAATTCATAAAATGATATGATGAGAAATAATAAGGGTATATCATCACATGTAAATATCATTAAAAACAACTAGGATATATAATAACATATCCCAACATAAGAATATGTAAATTAAAAGACCTAATAAAAATAAGTCTTTTAAAAAGAGGAGGTTGAATGGTTGCCTTACCGATTTGGGTAACTTTTGAAACGTACACCCCATGAAAGAATTATTATAAAATGAATATGTAAATATCCATAAATTAAAGTATATTACACAAATAATACACTAATTGGCAGCACATACACCACACAAAAGGTAATAGTGTCAAATGTATCATGAATCTCACGGGAACAGAAAGTGAGATAAGAAGTCCCTTAAGAAATTTCGGCAGCCTAACGACGCCACATACAACTTTCAAAAATGTATTGAAGAGATCAAATAGGGTCTCTCATCATATTAACATAAAATTTACAGTAATAGGTATATAAAATAACATCCACAAACATATGAAATATGAGCATAAAATAAGTGACATAAAAGAGAGTACATAAAAAGAAAGAGAGAGGTTGGATCCCTTACCTCAAGTCCGACTAGTCTTGTTCATTTCTTTATATTCCTGAATAATAAACTAGAGTTAATTTATATTTTCTTAAGAAACTTTTTAAATTTAATTAATCTTTTTATATCACTTATTACCATGTTATAAACATTATGTAATTATTTAAGTTAATAACGATCGTTTTGTCGATCATTGGTACTTGAGTCAAAAATAAACTTCTTATAATTACAAGTTGTTCATGTGGTAAAATATCAATTAAATCCAGAATTATATTCATGATTTAGATATAATATATATCATATATATCCAGTATATAGTTTCATTAATAATATTACATAACATTTCAAGGTCAGAAATGAAATGCACCATTCATGGAGATGGTAAGCCGTACGTACGCATGAACGCTACATTCATTTCTATTTCATATTTAGTGGAATTAAAAATAAATGAGATATATATATATATATATATTATATTTAAGTATAATATATATGTTATATAGGTCACATTATTTCATTAATTTCATTATTTACACATTCCATGTATTGCATGAACGAGTCACATCACTTGAGGGCGCGGTAGTCAACACTTCCTCAACAGAAATTGTCGCATTTGCACAACATGAAAAGCATAAAGGTATGTTTTAAATGAAAAATACAGAAGAATATAGAGTAAATAAATATAATAAATATAATAAATAAATATAGTTCCATCATAATGGCCACCGTGAGAGGAGGTAGGAGAAGATAGAACAATCATCATTTCGTGAGGCAGTAATTCTCCATCCACGGAAACAATATGTTCTTTAACCATTAGACGGAGGTGTGTGTAAGTGTAGCTCAAATAATTGTCATAAAAAAAATCCTATTATATTGAAGATACTGGTGTTGTTACAAAATAAAGGAATAAAAATAGTTTAGGGGGTTGGAGAAGAAAAGTAAAACAAAAGAACATAAGAGAGGACATTACCTTTAAATCGGGTAACTCCCTTTGGTTAAAACTAAAAGGGTTTCTAGAAGAGCTTTTTACCTAAGGTAAGGATTCTATGATGAATAGAGGGATGTGGAGAGATAAAATGAGAAGAGTTTGGCCGATCCAAAATATTGAGACTTGTGGGTATGGGGGGTAGAGTTGGGGGCCATTTATAAGAGGGAGGAGGGGCACTCTTAGAACGTCTTGAAAAGTTATTTGATTATAAAATGATGTTCAGATATTAAAGGTCCCAAAATTATATATTTAAAGTATATGGTTATAAGGGTTCTAAATCCATCCAACCAATATGTTTTTGACAAGTTTAAGGCTTAAATTTTACATTATCTTCGCATTTTATTTAAATCGTTCATTAATGAGGTAATCACTACATCATCATAGTGTCATAAATAAATTTATTTATATAATGTCTAAAAATTATAAAAAAATATCATGATGTAGGAAATTATTTTATCTTTTTATTTAATATTTTTAGTAAAAAATATGACTTGTATAACCCCATGTAAAAATTGTTTTAGTAAAATAATACATGTTTGTGACACTTTTATTTTTACTTTAAATAAAATGTTATTAATGTTATTTTCTTACCCAAGTGGCTCCATGGGGTCCCCAAGATGACCCATGGATTTTCTTGGTCGTCCATGACTTATCCAATAAGTGTAGGACAAGTGTAAATGTAATTTATTATTATTATATCATTATATTTACCTTAAATTACACTAATTACCTTTAATCGTGATTAATAAAACTTAAAAGTTACTATTCACCAAAAAATTATTTTAATCCAATTGAAACACATTTTAAATATTAATTAAACCCATGTATGTTAGATTTTTGAAATTCAAATCACATAGGTGGTAAGATTTCATTTAAATGAAAAATTAGTTTTTTTAACTACAACTTAGTGGTTTCACTATTTATTAAAAATTGATGTTTTTCAGAAAAATACCAAAAATTCACCCTAAGTTATATTTGATATTCCAAATTCAAAAATTATGTCCATTTTACCAAATTAAAAACATAAAAGTTTCATTAATTATTTTTATAATTAATTCCTGCTATCAAAACCAATAACGTGTTTTTAAGAAACAATATCTATCAAAATATTGACACTTGTTTATATCCAATTTCAAAGAGAAATTAATTCCAATGACCAAAATTGGATTAAATGGTAAAAATATATTTTAACTACACTTTAAACCAAATTAAAAATATAATCTATCCATCTAAATAAAATAGATTAAAAGGAGGTTTTGAATTAAAATACAACATTTTCACTAAAAATGATCTTTATCAGAAAAACAACAATAATTTACATAAAGTAAATTTTGATGTCCAGATTATAAAGAAGGATTTTATTTTGAGAAATATTACATATAAATTTTTTAAAATTATATTTAAAAAGGGTTCACCATCGAAAGGAAGTTAATCGACCGTTTAAAGAATATTAGAAGATTTATTCTTAAAATTGGATTCATTTGCATTTTAAGCCTCTAAAATTTATTTTGATAAATGAAAAAATATTTGCCATGAATATATAATCATCTGGTAGTTTGTTTTGTTCATTCCTGCCATTACAATGGCTAGGTGTTAACTACCATTTAAAATAATATTATTATATTATTAGTGTGCAACGTAAGATTTCAAAAAAAAACTCATTTTTGCGTATTGGGTACACGATTGAACATTGCATTACCTTTAAAGTAATGTTAATATTTTGTTCATAAATATTAATAAATATGAAAATTTCATATTATTTATTTACCTAGGATGTTACATCCTTCCCCCATTTTGGGAATTGCATCCTCTCAATTTTAAAATTGGGCTCAGAAACTTCATTGAAAGGCCCACATCAGAAAAAGAGTCAGTAAAAATATCACTTTAAAATAAAGAAAGAGAAGTACAAAGGTCACCCAAGTAAAACCATAATAGGATTCCATGAAAACATGGATATGGAGGAGAAAACAAAGGGTCATGTTCTGAAGGAGAGTGATAGAAAACATGATTAGGATAAAGTTAGCCTCAAAAAAATCACAAACTTATGATGGGTTAAACAGTATGTGATTCCCCAATAGGAAAAGTCAACACACATCATTTTTGTTTTAAGTTACTTTTCAAAGTGGAACTTATTTATGAGCTTAACTAAATCATAAGGAAACACACTCACTCACCATGTAGACTTTCATGTTTTACTAGATTTCTAACACAAACTCATATTTTCTCTAAATGATTAGTATTTTAGGATTACTTGTTCATATTAAGAGCACGATAATCAACTTCTAGAGAATCACCTAACCAAAAAAATATGAACTATATATTTCCCATTTCTTTAAACCTTAACAAAAAAAAATTGATAGTAAAAGATTAGTTAATACCCATAAAGGATAATACTTTATAAAAAGAAATAATACTCTTAATCTCCAAAATTTGTCCAACAAAACCCAAAGTTCATCTAAGATTATTCAATAAATAGCTATCCATAAAATTCTTCGACGAAATCCAAACTAATAACTAAACCCAAATCTCCGAAGAATTTAATCACATAGTCTTCCAAGATAAATCTTAACCTTTATTTCAAAATAACATCAGTTACTCTTAAAGTCTCGTAATGAAAAGTAACTAACCTAATCACATATCCTCCATGATAGGCTAATCATTTCCATATATAACCCAAAACCAACTTATTCCTGATTCATAAGATCGCCTAACTAAAAAGAATTTGTCATACAAACCAGGGACTTCACGTAGTCCAGTGGTAGTCGATAAATATCGGGGGCACTTTGGTTGTGGGTTTTATTCCCACAGATTTGTCCGACGCGATGGGTTGTCACACAGTCTGCATGTTGTCCTTTTTCGAAACGATATAATTCATAAAACAATCCAAAAAAAGAGATAAAATCATCAAAAATAACCATAACATAATTTAACCTCAAGTTTATCTCATGCCTTTAATTTTCCATCATAACATATAGTAACCCATAATTACCTCAAAAGTAAGGATCATATAAACCATAATGGTTACCTTTATAATTATTACCTAAACCTCCACATCGATTTGGTTATATCGTACATGATGCATTAGAGAACTCACCAAGGTTCAATTGGTTAATCATTACTTCTTATATTTTTTTGATAAAAACCACAAGATTTATCATTGCAGCTCCCATATCATTTAGTTGTTCTTTCAGAAAACCATCACAGTTTTTTTCACATCCACTGTCACTTTGGTGCCTGCTAGATCCATCCATTTACTAAAACCAAAAAGGTCAGTGTGAATATATCATTAGAATAATCATATAATACTATTATATAATTATTCATTTTATCATAAACTCATTCACTTTATCTAAAACTATGACTCTTTCTGAAATCCTAACCATTATGGTAATGTCACTTATGCTTAAAAAATACCCTAACCTCTAAATTCATATAAACCAACCTTTGATACCAACTATAAGGACCCATCCTTAAAACATTACATAATCTTGAATTAAATGAATAATTCACATTGTGGATCTTTTCAAGTTTAGAGTTTTATAGGATTAGGACATTACTATTACATCTCAAAGATTACAAGGTAGACACATCTAATCAGTTTCCATTTTTTTAACAAAATATAAACTCTTGAACAAAAGGCTCATGTCTAGTTCCATGTTTTATATATCATGACCTTTCCTTGATCCCATCCTTGGCTGTATTCCACTTTAAGTCATGTGGAAAACATTTAAAAAACATGGGATGAGCACAAAAATCTAAGTAAGGGATATAAAAATACGGAAAGGAAACATTAGTCCACGTATACTTAAGAATCAATGAAAAAACACTTTACTCATAAAAAATAAGCACATTAACATACCTCATGAAATCATAAGATTTATAAATAAGTTATAGAAAACATAAGATGTAAAGGTAACTTGAGGCATTCATTACATTCTTACGTAGGGAGTAACCCTCACGGTTACATTTGGAATACCCATCATAGTACATTCCCTAAATATCTTCATAGAAACCTTATCATTTAACTCCTCCGCATTACCCAATGCATTGGAAAGATATCTCGGTCTCACCCACCCTTAGTTTATAACGGAACCACCAGATTTCATAAACATTTCCCAAAAACCATAACATAATCATAACACTTAAAACATGTATAAAAGAAAAATAAAATTTCTACATTTCCATCACAAGATATCACATTAGGATATTATCATAAATAAAAACATCTAATAAAATCATTAAAACACTATGAGAGAAAAACTCCTTTATACTTTGAAAATATTAAAAGAAGACATTTAAAAGAGATTTTAGAATCAATGTGTCCCATAACACTTCGAAACTTTTTAAAGGGTTTTAAAAAATTCATTTCCATATAAATAAATCCATAAAAACATTTTTAAAACATGGACATGGATGATAAATGTTTAAAATAATAAATCTTTAAAACCATTTAAAAGAATGTTTTAATAAATGAGTCCTTTTCCATTTTGAACATTTAAATTATAAGCCAAATGAAATTAGACCATTTTAAAAACATTTAAATGACTTTAGTATAGAAATAATATGGACATGGAAATTCAAAGGGGATATATATAAAATTTATAAAAGGATAAAAGTGCATATCATTATGAAATGTCTCAATGAGAAGAAATTGGGATGTAATCCCAATCAAGGATCATGCCATTAGAGCAAGGATAAAGAAATGACATAATTATGTGTGAAAAATATAAATACACCAAATATAAGTGGATATTCAGTGTAAAACAATCATATTTCATCCATACATATTTCTAGAACGTCATAATCAAGAAGTAGAGGTTTAACCCAAAGAATTAAAATTGGGTTGAGAAGTTCCCCTACAGAAATTCGACAGCCTAACGACATCACTTTAAAATTCAGAAAATGGAATGATTAGAGATAAGAAGGGTATATAATCACTTGTACATAACATTAACATCAATAAGGATATATAATAACATATCCCAACATAGGAATATGTAAATTAAAATACCTAACAAAAAGAAGTCTTTTAAAAAGAGGATGTTGAAAGGTTCCCTTACTGATTTGGGTGACTTTCGAAACGTACACCCCATGAAAGAAGGATCATACAATGAAGATGAAAATACCCATAAATTAAAGTATATTACACAAATAATACAATAATGGTCAGTAAATACACCACAAAAAAGGAAATAGTGGCAAATGTATCATGAATCTCACGGGAACACAAAGTGAGATAAAAAGTCCCTTACGAAATTTCGACAGCCTAACGACGCCACTTAAAACTTCCAAAAATGGATTGAAGAGATCAAATAGGGTCTCTCATAATAAGAACATAAAATTTATAGTAATATGGATATAAAATAAAATCCCCAAACATAATAAATAGGAGCCTAAAATATGTGACATAAAAGAGAGTACATAAAAAGAAAGAGAGAGGTTGGATCCCTTACCTCAAGTCCGACTTGTCTTGTTCATTTCTTTATATTCCTGAGTAAAAAACTAGAGTTAATTTATACCTGATTAAGAACTTTTTTCAAGTTAATTATTAATTTTATATCACTTATTACCATGTTATGAACATTATGTAATTATTTATGTTAATAACGGTTATTTTGTCGATCATTGGTACTTGAGTCAAAAATAACCTTCTTATAATTACAAGTTGTTCATGTGGTAAAATATAAATTATATCCAGAATTATATTCATGATTTATATATCATATATATCATATATAATAAGTATATACTTGCATTAATAATATTGCATAACATTTAAAGGTAAGAAATGAAATGCACCGTTCTTGGAGATGGTAAGCCGTACGTACGCATTAACACTACTTACATTTCTATTTCGTATTTAATGGAATTAAAAATAAATGATATATATATATATATATATTATAATTCAGTATAATATATATGTTATATAGGTCACATAATTTCATTAATTTCATTCTTTATACATTCCATGTATTGCATGAACGAGTCACATCACTTGAGGGGGCGGTAGACCACACTTCCTCAAATGAAGTTATCTCATTTTCACAACATGAAAAGCATAAAGGTATGTTTTAAATGTAAAATAAAGAAGCATATAGTGGAAATAAATATAATATATATCATAAATAAATATATTTCCATTATAATGGCCACTATTAGAGGTGGTAGAAGAAGATAGAACAATCATCGTTTCGTGAGGCAGTAATTCTCCATCCATGGAAACAGTATGTTCTTTCACAATTAGATGAAGGTGTGTGTAAGTGTAGCTCGAATACTTATCATAACAACATCCTAGTATATTGAAGATACTGGTTTTGTTAGAAAATAAAGGAATGAAGAGAGTTTAGGGGGTTGGATAAGCAAAATAAAACAAAAGAACATAAGAGAGGACATTACCTTTAAATCGGGTAACTCCCTTTGGTTTGAACCAAAAGGGTTTATTGAAGAGCTTTCTGCCTAAGGTAAGGCTTCTAGGATTAATATAGGGATTTTTATATATTATATGATCAGATTTTGGTCGATCCAAAGGCTTGTGAGGTGTGGGTAAGGGGGTAGAGGTGGGGGCCTTTTATAAGAGGGAGGAGGGGAACTCTTGGAAAGTCTTGAAAAGTTACTTTATTATAAACTGAGTTTCAGATATTAAAGGTCCCAAAATTATATATTTCTTGGATAAGGTGATAAGGTTTTGAAAAACACCCATCAAATAGGTTTTGGGCAAGTTTAAGGCTTAGATTTTACCTTATCTTCTAATTTTAATTAAATCGTTCATTAATGAGGTAATCGCTACATCATTATGGTGTCATAAATATATTTATTTATATAATTTCTAAAAATAATAAAAAAAATATCATGATGTAGTAAATATTTTTATCTTTATAATAAATATTTATAGTAAAAAATATAACTTTTATAACCCCATGTAAAAATTGTTTTAGTAAAATAATAGATGTTTGTGACACTTTTATTTTTACTTTAAATAAAAAGTTATTAATGTCATTGTCTTATCAAAGTGGCTCCATGGGGTCCCCAAGTTGACCCAAGTACTGTCTTGGTCGGACATGACTTATAAAATAAGTGTAGTACAAGTTTAAAGGTAATTTCATATTATTATTTCATTATATTTACATTAAATTACACTAATTACCTTTAATCACAATTAATAAAACTTAAAAGTTACTATTCACCATAAAATTATTTTAATCCCATTGAACCAAATTTTACATCCTAATGAAAACCATGTTTGTCGAATTTTTGAAATTCAAATAACAGTGGTGGTAAAATTTTATTTAAACGAAAAATCAGTTTTTTAACTACCACTTAGTGGTTTCACTATTCATCAAAAAATTGATGTTTTTCAGAAAAATACCAAAAATTAACCCTAAGTTATATTTGATATTCCAAATTAAAAAATGATGTACATTTTACCAAATTCAAAACATAAAAGTTGCATTAATTATTTTTATAATTAATTCCCGCTGTCAAAACAAATAACGTGATTTTAAGAAACAATATCTATCAAAAGATTGACACTTGTCTATGTCCAATTTCGATGTGAAAGTAATTACAATGACCAAAATTGGAATAAATGGTAAAAATATATTTTAACTACACTTTAAACCCAATTAAAAAGATAATCTATCCATATAAATAAATTAGATTAAAATTAGGGTTTGAATTAAAATACAACATTTTCACTAAAAATTATTTTTATTGGAAAAATAACAAAAATTTACAGAAAGTAAATTTTGATGTTCAGATTATAAAGAAGGATTTTATTTTTTCATATATTAAATATAATTTTTTTAAAAGTATATTTAAAAATGGTTCACCATTAAAAGGCGGTTAATCGACCTTTTAAAGAATATTAGACGATTTATGCTTAAAATTGGATTCATTTTCATTTTAAGCCTCTAACATTTATTCGGATAGATGCAAAAATATTTGACAAGAATATATAATAATTTGGTAGTTAGTTCTGTTAATTCCTTCCATTACAATGGATAGGCGTTAACTACCATTTAAAATAACATTATTATATTATTAGTGTGCAACATAAGATTTCAAAGAAACTTATTATTGCGTATTGGGTACGCCATTGAACATAGAATTCTATTTAAAGTAATATTAATTTTTTATTCACAAATATTAATAAATATGAAAATGTCAGTTTCTTTATTTACCTAGGATGTTACAGTTCACCTTTATAATGAGGGACGATGTAACTGTGACAGATATGATTTAAGAATTCTCAAGACTATTATGAAACTCTAGATGAAGATCATAAAATAAAGCCATTTACTTCCATTCATCACTAGATTTACATTCATCCTTTGATTGATTTTTCCATCTGAATTCTTCTATAACCCCACTACCTTTCCTAGGCATATAGGAAAACTCAGAATCAAAGGATATAGGTATTATAACGATCTCCGCTATCTGAGGTTCTTGTTAGGTTGAAAAAAGTTATATTTGAGGCTCTTGGGGATAGTTTACTCCATAATTCTCTCACCAAATATTTAATGTCTCTACCAACATAAGGCATGGACTAATTCTACTAGCTCATTTCCATGCATGAGGTAATTTCTATCGTGAGGTCCCAACTACATATATTTGTATACAATTACTTGGTTTACTTACATCAACAATGGTCTTAGTACAATGCCATGTGCATCATATAAGAGAGGATAACCTATTCCTAGATCGAGAAGAATTATAATAGGTTTCAATACAAGACTCTATTTCTAATCCTAAAGGGATTTCTCACATGATTCAGGCCTTGTGAACCTGACACATATCATTGTAAGAATAATAATAGGTTAAGTAAGGCAAGAAAAGTCTTGTATGGAATGCTTCTAATATCTAGTACTTCCTAAGAAACGTCGTTTATCAAACATGATCTTGTAATTATCATTTGAAACTATATCACTATTATTTTTAAGGTTAATAGATACTCTTGATTCTGAGATAATATGACCTAAGAAGTGGACTTTGACAATCCATTTATGGAACATATAATGCATGGAATAAATCTGATTCTCCATTATTGTACTCACAATGATCTCAAGATGTTTGGGATGGCCATTATGAGTGTGAGAATACATAGATATTTTGTCCACAATGACACCAACAAAAGAGACCAAATCGGGGTGGAAAACCATATTCATAGAATCCACGAAAATGGAAGGCATGTTCCTAAGATCGAACAACCTAACTAGGTACTAATACAGAGTATATCATTTACTGAAATCTGTACAATGTATGTCTAATGGCCTTCCTCACACTTAATGTTAACCGAATCTCATGTCAATCTTAGAGAATACCTTTTCTACATAGAGTTTATCAAAGAGATAATCAGTTTGAGAAAGTGGATACTGGTTCTTGATCATATGATGGTTCAACATTCTATAATCCACATATAGATTTAAGTTTCCATATGAAATGGTAATTTTCTACCTCAAAGGGATAGTCCTTACACTAGCGTATGACATATGTTCATAACCCTAACATCATATTTAGGGTCATTACACCATCTCGGTATTGTATCTCATGTCGGAGGCATTCCATGATAGATAGAAAGATACAAGAGTTTGAATCACCTATATCAAATAAAGAAGATATTATAGTTGAGGATAATAGAATAGTACCTCATAATGTAGATGTTGTTGAAACCTGCTCCTTAGTTACCGGCTATAGTGCATTCTACAGGCCTGATCCAGGTCCATATGCAGGAGATGGATCCCTATGATCATAACAGATATGTCTTTTCTACTAGTGATCAGGGGTCTACAATATATGACCATGAAATCCTCCTTGAATAGTTCTACTAGGTATATTCCAACTACATATCTGACACAACATTAATGAACTCTATACCAAAGGTGGATCTAGTGTATATCTTTTCACTCGAAGCTGGTGGAACGATCCTAAAAAAATGCTGAATATTCCTCATATGGACACAAGATCAACACTCCATTGAGTCCCTATCACATAGAGGCATTGAATTCTGTCATCCTCTGCACTAATGAAATACCAAAAAACTATTTGAATGGGTACAATAGTTGTCAATGCCTGATGTGGAACCACTAGAGAACTTTTCCTTCCACCAGAACAACTATTGGACTGATGTGGCACCGATCATCTATTCCTGGTACTATTTACTTCACTCAGGTTATGCTTAGTGATAGAAGTTTGATTGAATACTATAGAAAAAGTAAGTAGGCCATCAACATTGACTTACGTATATATGGAATACTTGATCCCATCCTTAGAACATCTACCGCGTGAAATCTCGTCACCAGCTAAAAGTGTTGAAAAGAACTAATACTATGTGAAAAATGATGAAATTTCCATAACTAACATAGAACCCTGATAATGATAATTGAACTCTATGGCTCTGTCGTATATCAGTGTCTGAGGATAGAAATAATCATAGAAGGATGTCTATAAAACAACCCATAATAATCATTGATGAAAACCAACAGGGGTAATCACATCCCACATTCTCTTAGCCAAATCCTAAATCATGTTTGTGGAAATAATGAACCTCCACTTGAGAGGAGTCTACAGATTCTCAATTCTAGATAGAGTGTCTCTTATCCTTGAATAAGTATCAAGTGGACCTCTGTCCTTTGAAAAGATATAAGGATGTAGCTTCTGGAACTCATGTGTCAGATCATCCATCGTGAGTACAAGCCATGAAGCACCATGCATGGAATGGACCAGACCTAAGAAACTATCACCAAATTGGGAATCAATGCCCCGATAAGGTACAATAGGTCATTATTATTGTGGAACTCCATGATGTTTGATTGGCGGTTGAGGTCCCACCACATCTATAGAATTATCGTCACCAACTTCCTAGCGAATGACACAAGGAATTCACGACTTCATTGGTCCACAAATTCCACAAACAAACCATAGAAAATGCCTAGAAGCATAATATAGCTTCAATATTAGAAGTTGAACATAAGAAAACTCCCTTCCCATGGAACACTACCCTAAACATCCAAATTTTATTGCCATGTATTGGTAAGTGCTGAAGTATAAGTTTCATGTCATTTTGTAGTTAATTTCCAGGTTCACTCCTTTACCTTTCATAAATATGAGATGGTGGGAAAAATGTTGTGGAACCATTTCATTTTAGATTTTAGGATTTGAATTATAATGGACAGTCATTTCTAGTGAATTGGTTACCATACAACTATCACATTAAAGGACACCCAATTATTTATAATATAATGTTGTGACTTAATAAATTACTCATCCAAAACCACAAGGGCCCACAGACCTTAATAATTGTGATAGGAAATCACTTAATCAAAACCAAGTGTAATACTTTTACAAGAAACTATCATAACATCACTCAAAAATCACAAAAATATCATAAAAAGAAAATATGTGAAATAATCTTTTATGGAATTTCAATATGCATGAGATGTGAATTATAGGTTTCTATAATGATTCTTGTAATAATTCTCCATCAACACATATCATCGGGCCAAGGGTGAAATAAATTCCCCAAGAAGAGTAAAAATCAACAACACCACATGGCATGTACATCACCAAATGGTGAAATAATATCAACTGTAATAGGAAAAAGAAGAACAATAAGTATAATTAAGGAAACATGTGTTTTAACACAAACTCGGGTTCATGAAACATAATGACGACATATGAGAATGAACAAATCATTCAAAATATTTAATATATTTCCCCCTAATAGTATATAAATAAAATAAAAAAAATTTGATAACACTTTGTGAGGTCCCAGATTGGATACCACTAAAATGGCACCCTAAGCCTGGTGGGACATATGGCCTCAAGTGCATCTCCTTGAACTCCAAAGTCTATCGACCTATTCTGAGGGAGTAGGGGGTGTCCATAGGGAGACTATTCCACCATTACCAAAATTGTAGCACAACAAGTGATAGTAATCATTGGTAAATGGCAAAGACAATATATGTAAATAGAAGGTATAATAAAAAATAGAGTCAAAATTAATAATAAATGAAACAACTAAAATAGAATTCAACAACTGATGATATTTCATGTACTTTAAAGCTAGAGAACATGGATAAAAAATAGAATAACTTCTTCCACAAATCATAATGAAAATCAATGAATATCCCAAGCATCCCGAGTTCTTACTCGGTCATCCTCTATCACGCTCCATACAAAATAGAAATAAGTCAGTTTTTTGTAGCAATAGGCTTCCATTTGTAAAAACCTACACCATATAATCTCCCTCGAGTACCAAATGGTGCCTAGAGATAGTGTGAGATAAATATCAGTGGGCCACCATCAATGGTTCCTATATCATCCGGCCCATGTAATTGAAATGTAATAGTGTGCGGGTATGCATATATAATATAATGTAGAACAATGTAGATAAATTCCCTAGTAACTTCTTTAGCTATCAATTACTATTTGAATGTGTCAACCACTCATTCTTTCAATATTACCAATTTTTTGTTGATTGGCCTCATGAGGTAGTTTCAACACTTACATCAACTCCTGATAGTATAAATAGTGAAGGTTTTAAGATGTGACATGGGAACTATGATCAATGATATTTATTAGTGAATTCCCAAGGTGATGGCCATGGTGACACCATTAGGGTTTCGAACTCATTAATAATTATAGCCTATAATGTGGTAATAGTGTGATCCAAGGAGCCTAATCCATTTCATTCTACAATGCAGTGCCTACCATGTCCAAGGAGATCAACCACGGTAAAATGAGGCATTGAAATCACTAGTCCTGATGGGATTTAATCATGGATCCTACTTTTCAATATCAGATCCCTCGAGTGTGTCAAATACATCCTGTTATGATATCGAAGGGATCCATGGAGTATATCCCTAGAATCGAGTAGTACTACCTAAGGGATACTATATATTCATACCGTGCATCAATGAACATACAAGGATTGAGATCTATGTGGTTCTCATCCTAATAAAGCTATATCCTTGATTCATAGTGTGGTTTCCAAGTAGTAATGGAATTCCCCGATCATAATCAAAGGCGATATTGAGTTAGGCCATTCCAATTTGATTATAAAGTCATGTTATTTTTTATTTAGTTCAAACATTTCCTTTTATTTGGGTGATATGTTCATGTATCATTCAACATTTTTATCAAGTGATTTGGTTCATGACCTTCTGTTCATTATTGTGACAAGTCGATGTAGCATGAAACCGTTCATTTAATCCATATATATAATATTACATAATTTAATGTTCATTCTGAAACCCTCCATTAATGTGGAAAGGGTTTCTATGGACATGAAACCAGTTAATCAATCACATTTAATTATCAATTAGAGTCACCTACCTTAGTGAATTCAATTGGTACACATACATGGAATGTTCTATTATTTAATTAATAATATAAATTAATCCATTTAACATAGAAAATCTTACCCTTATAGGGGTAAAGCCATGGAACACTCGAATGGTGAAACTATCATGTCAAACCTGTAAACAAAAATTATGGAATGACCTTAGACATGGAAAGGATGGAGTTCTAGTCATAACCACCAAAAATTGAACACATATTTAGAAAGAGGATGACCATATAATTCAAATTATTATAAAAATGGAATATAAATTCTATAAACAACTTCCGATGAAATTGGTGGGACCCACATGAGTAATACAAAATCAATGTTCTTTAGGGATGAGTTATAGACCACCCACCATAGAGTTGTGAAAATATACTCCTACGGTATTGGCCAATGATTTGTCTCAGATCAAAGTTCATATATGGAAAATAGAAAAATTATCATAACCTGATTTCTCGACCAAGAGAAAAAATAAAGGATGATGACTCAAGAGGACTCAAGTACTTACTATTCTGCATCCAACATGATGAACAGAGGCTTGATCAGTTGATGGATAAAGGGGATCTCTTGATTCGGGGGTTAAATCTTAAAAAATACCCAAATTGTGAGTTATGTAGGTTAATCTCGCATAATCACGGATTAGGGAAGATGGAGGTGGTTTGAGTATATCATTATTGGAATTAAAGGACAATTTCCCCTTAAAATAGCATGCGAAAGGTTTGAAAACCCATGCCAAACCATTCATGGGTACCTGGGAAAAAGGGTATCTCACATGGTTAGGCCATATGTCCATATGCCAACCATTTGATATGGGTCTGTTTGAAAAACAAAATCCACATGGTGTGCCAAACCATGCAGAATTCCTACACGTTTTACTCTAAATTGTGCACCAAGCCTGTTTTTTCAGAAACAGATGGGTTTTTGGCTCCGAACATGCCCTGGACACCCCTAATACCTATTCAAATCCCCTAGGAATCCATATTAGTTCTAAAGTAATGATTTAGACAGAAATTTAAAGGATACATACCTATATGAAAACACATGTTCTTACAACAACCATTATAATTTCAACACTCAGGTTATCTCACCACCATATAAAGGAAATAAGTTTAAGGGTGTCTATAAAATCAATGAAAAATTATAATGGAACTGACCAATATGTAGATAGTATATACTTATAACATAAAAAGGAAAAGAACTCAATTTGGTGCCATTTTGAATAAAAAATAGCTAATATTTAATACCCATAAATCAAAAGGTTTTTGTAACCCACATTAATACAAGAAACTTTTTTAGGACTAATAAACTCTTAATCATAAGGGATTTTTTTTAAAATTTCAACTGCTATTTTTTCCATCATGGATACAAATATAAAAACTAACATCAACCAAAAAACTACTATTTTCAAAGTAATAATATCATTAATGTGGAATAAATCTTATATAGAGGGGACATAAATATTGAAATTAATATATTATATCCAATGATAGTTTTGAATCATTACATGGAGATCTAAATAGAGAAATTAATCATGTGGAATAAAATAAAATTGATGATAGGGGAAGATTTTTAATTTGTCAATCCAAAATGATAGTAGTTAAAAATATATATTTATTTAGTTTTATTAAAAAACATCATTATTTTTTTTGAAATATGTAAGTATGAATTCAACAGTCTACAAAATAACAACGAACATGTCCTCAAAACCCATAAGATACCTAGTATTTGGCCAATGGAATACTTGTGGTCTATTTAGACATTGTCTCCCCCTATTGTCTCGCAATGTGGTATAAAAAACGCTAATAGGTAATAATTTTAATTTTTATTAATTTATATATTTCTACTATTGATAAAATTTAATATAATAGTTTCCATTTTACTCTACTATTCTTTCCCACAATAAAATACCACCTAAATACATTTTGATTGCTTGAAAATAACCTCAATATTGTTTTGTTACTACGAACACAATAAATAATTCTTTTCATACAAATGAAAAATCACCAAATTGTATTGATGAATATATTTTGAAAATAATTTTCTATATATCTTTCCTAAATCTATCCCACCTATATAATATTTGTGTGCCACCAGATCACTAGTACTAGGTTCAATTTATTCCCTTGATGTATCTTCTTGATGAAGTCAACTATGAATACATGTTGTTCCTAAAATTTCAGATTAACCTATAATTCATTATCACAAACAACGATCACATGTTAGGGTCTAAATGATATCCTAATGTGTATGATACAATGAATAAATAATGATAAAAATTACATAGTTTAGTGAGAACTAGTTCTAAAACAATTGTATAAATTTTCTCAAATATAATTGGAAATTTCACAAATTTGGAACTTGTTTCCTCTGATATCAATACTATATTTACCCTAAAATATTTGAAAAATCCAAGAATACATCATCATGTAAGGAAAAAACAAATACACAACATCACAAGTATGAAAATGTTACTTTCCTTCTTTGAAATATTACCAATCGAAAACTCAAGAATTATGGGTGTTCGGTTTGGTTAAAATCTATATTAAATATGAATTGTCTACAACCAAATTAAATATACTTGAATAATATTTTGCGAATTCCTTTATAAGAGTCATCAAATCCATATATGATTTTCAGTATTTATCTATAATAATAGAGATATCTACAATCAACTATAAATTTACTCAAATGGTTCCATCATAAAATAAACCTCACAATTTTAATTATAGGATAAATATAAAATCACAATACAGATCTCCTACATACCAATGAATTTTATGATTAGTTCTCAAAATAGGTTTCACCAAAAAAATTAATTTTAAACTCATACCTTTAATTGGTATAAATATTCTACATTGTATTGGGTTTCACCACCTCTTATAAATCCCACTATAGAACTTTAAATAATCAAGAAGTGAAACTCAAATTATATTCAAAGATAATACATATTTTCAAATAACTTTTCAACCAATTTATTTTATTTTTAGCTTTCAAATATCATAAATATTTTTTGAATCCATAATTTTTATATTTTTAATCCATAGAGTACTAATAAATATTGGTGTTCAATACATTTATACCTTATAGGAACCTTCCATGTCCCCTCATGAAATATAGAGATATATAATTTCACTTGCTCGTTGCAATGTGTATCTAATAAAGTCTCAAAAATGTTTATGCTACATGGTAATTTCCTTCTTAAATATGTTGAATAATCATTAAAATAAACTCCTTTACCTGTTAATTAAAAGTATCCATATGTTTTTGTCACATTTTAGGTTCATCAATGTCATAAAAATGGGAATTTCGGTATTACATCTAACTACTACTATTTTTATCTATTAATCATGATTCTATCCTCAGAAAAGATGGTACATTGCTTCCTTGATACACTTGAATATCAATACTCAACTTATCAAAAATAGTCATCAACTTATTCTTATTATATATTCGTACACTACATTCATATACATTTTTTGACTATGCACGTTTATCATATAGTTCTCATTAAGAGTGGTGTGCATCACATCATCTTTAAATGAATCCAAATCCGGGTACCGGATTAACTATAGTGGGTTTATGCAACAATATAATAATACATAAAATAGGCTAATGTGGTTGTTATAATAAAAATATTTCAATGTTGATATATTTTCAAGAACAAAAATTCATGAAAAAACACCACTAAATCTATATAATGATTTTGTTAATTTTTTATTATATGAATATATCTTTAGAACACATTCACTCCATCATATTATTCAATATCAAAATGAAACAAAACCAAATACCAAATGCATCAAAATACATTATATTCTTCATACTCCACTTTGGTGATTTCTATATTGATGTGGCCAACAAAATATAATCAACTGATGGATGTATCTCATGATAATATAATACTATTCAAACCAAACCAATTATTGTTTGTGTTAATTATTATTCTTATCAATAATTCGATGTCTCTAATGAATTTCATATCCTATCAAACATGTAATAGTGATAAATGACTTTATGTCATGTAATTAAGAGTCATTAAAAAAATTATAACATAGAACTTAGCAGGATGGAATAATATTCCCAATATAAATATCAAATTACCTAAGTGGAATACAACCATTAGATAAAAATGACATGTTTATAGAATAGTTCAATGACTATGTACTTTATATGAAATCTACACAACCACTACATATCTACCATTGGAATATTGCATCATGGTTTACCTAAGGAAATAATTGATAATTTTTAAACTAATGAAATCATGATATGTGTGTATGATCATATTTATATTGCCTCCAAGTATATATATAACAATAAAAAAAATAAATATTATTGTTTAAAACCTATACATACATGCCTAAATTAAATGTTTCACATGTGATTTCCTTTACTCTAACATGTATATAACGATATTATAATGACAAATAAATCATTGAGAACAATCTGACACACCTTAACTTATATTATATTTAATCAATATATAGATGAGGATACATTTTTTTGTTTATATTAAACATTTAATATTCCATTCACAATCATAAACTAATATTTCCATTTATTGACAACAAAAGGAATAACCCCAAAGGTGAACTAATAGGGCTAGTTCATATAACTAGATTGTGTCCATCTCTACTAAATCTAGTTCAATACTATATGATGGTATGAAAATAGGACCTATTGTTGGTACTAGATTGATCATAAAGGCAACTTTCATCAAAGGAATAAACACATAGAAATCTATAGAAAATATGTATGGTTACAAATAAATAATAAGAAGCAATACATTTCATCTCATCTACTTATAACCAATCAAATATATGCTCATGATATAAAACAAGATCATACCCATCATGGGATGATCTGGCCTTGCTGAACAAGGCTATAAAATATTGATCTTAAAAGAGGTATAAAATATAATTTTAGAGTATTTCAAAGAAATATATATTTTGTTGAAGTCGATGTATCCTATATAATGAGTATACTATTCAATATCAAAGTTCACAAAAATTCTATTAATATCCCTCAATTAAATATCACATTTGATTTCTATAATGAATCACCATTATAAAAAATCTTGGGTGAACTTGAATAACATAAAACCTATTCTATGTGGGTGGTTCAATAGTCACCAACCCCATCAAATTTCCTAATATCATAAACATATCACTATAAAACTAAAATAAAATGAAATATTGTGTTTGTATTCAGTACATTGAAATACATTACAAGATAAATTGAGTTAATATCATGCCTTTATGAGTTTTTGGTAACTTCTCACTTATAGGTGGAATCTCCCAAATAATGAAAAGTTATCTATGTATTACTACTTGGCCATACACCCAAAAAAGATTTATACACTTTGATATACTATCATAAAAATATTATTATAAATATAAACTACATAAAACACTATATCTATACTACCTAAAAGAATCTAAACTACAATTCATCAGAGATACCTTTAACACTTATCATGTTTAGTCTATCATTCAAACACATTTCTCAATATTGTCTATTGCTTAATTCCTAGAAACCCATATAAAATGTTACATAAAACATATTAATATAAAATCTATTAATATTTGTCCATATATTGTTATAATATTATGATGATTTCAAGATATGAATAATTAAATGGGATTTCACCATCAAAGAAGAAGAACATGAACCGATTTGTTTTTCAATTTTCATCCCATTGAGATTTCTTTTTTTTAATTTCAATACAACTTGGTGAAATCCTATTATACAAATAAGTAGGAGAATATTGATTATAACACCCAAATAGTATGTGAAATATTTTTCAATTAAATATAATGTTTTGTATTTTTTCATTACATGAAAAAAAGTTGAATTTAATTTTATGAAATAATGATTATATCTTTCATTATATGAAATGTTGAGTTAATCACGTGTTACATGCAATAATGATAGTGTTAATGACACATTCCACTAAGCTTCAGTAAACCATGAAATAATATTATTTTTAATTTAACCCTTATTATAGATTCATTAAATATATGAGTATGAATAATATAAACTATCTTATGAAATATAAATATAACTTTCAAACCGAATATTAATTAATTTATAAATTCATAGTAAAGAATTTTTTTTAGTAACATATTTATATTCTAAAAAATTTTATTTCTTCAATAATGATTTGCAATGATTTTTTTCAAGAAAATTTTATAATTTATTTAATTAAATCTTATGAAATTTATATAAATAAATGAAATTAATTTGTCAAAATAAGTATATTGAACTGAAATAATGTTGAAATTTTGATTTTTTTGAAAATTTTGATTTTCAATGAATAATGAAAATTATTTAATTATACAGAATTATAACTTCTTATCCTTAAATTATGTAATATTAATTCTCTACCAAGTTAATATGTTTATTACTTTTTATACATTTATATTTAACCCACTTATATAATTTTGAATAATTATTATATTGGATTTTATTTTATGTATAATAATTTAGTTTAAAAAGTTTTTTTCCTAAATTCATCATTTATTATGCCTTTTATTTATATATTTTTATTAATTAATATAAACCCAAATGAGGAATGTTTTAAATAGAATGTAAATATTATATATAAATAAATTCTAATTTAAAATAATTCAATTCTTATTATTATACCTCTAGTTAATATAAAATATCTTATGATAAAAAATATAAACACATATCAAAAACTTGCTTTTCAATCGTGTCTATGGGTTTTATTTTATTTAAAAATTTAATATATTATAAATTTAGCTAAAAATTAATTTAATTTTTTTCAATAATTATATAAATATATTATTAGGGTGGGGTTTTTAGAAAATTCAAAAAATATTAGTTTTTTAATTAAATGTGAATAATATTAAATTTTATTTGAAAATTTTATTTTAGTATAAATTATTAAAAAATATATATATTATATTTTAAAAAATTTATAAATATAACTAGTTCAATTATTCTTCAATTAATATAATTTATTTATGTTTTCTCAATTTAATTTTTATATTGGATAAAAGAATATAAAATTTTGACTCAATTTTTTTGAAAACCAGCTTTCTCATCACGTCTATAGTATTAATTTTAAATTGAAATATTGCTTTTATGAATAGAATATCGACAAATGAATTAATTATTTTTTATAATAGTTATAATCATTATATAATATGTTAAATATATTTTTTAGACCAAATGAATATTGTAAAAAGTAAAAATGAATTATTATAGTTTTGGTAAAAAGCGTTTTAGAAGATGTTTTATTAAGAATATAATGATAAAAATGAAATTGATGATGTCAAAACCCCATTGTGGGGACATATTTAGAAATTATATCTTCTATTATGTACAATGTTCCATTATTTTATCCTTGTTACATGAAGAAACGAGGGGGGAAATTCATTCTTTGAAAACATTAAAGGTATTCCTGTATCCTCATATATAAAATGACACCCATTATCATCTCCTATTGACAACATTTAATCTATTGGATTAGACCATAATTAACCAAATAAAATCCCAAAATCCCATCAATATCCTTGAAGTGATTTTTTCGACATTAAACCAACCTATCATTGATTATTGTGAAATCCGATGAAGTATACCCGAAGAAGAGGTAATATTCAACAAAAATCATTTTTTTTATTTTATCCTCCACCTAGTAAATTGTTTTTATACGATGATTATATTTTAAAAAATATATCTTTCATATAATTAGAAGTTTTATATTAATTTTATGACACACACACTTCTCCACTTACATCAAATGGGTTAGAGAATCATCGTTCATGTGTACGGTTACTCGACATCGATAACCGTTGTCATTTATTTTTCATAACCACCTCTCATTGTTTGAAATATGTAGTATTTATTGATAATATATGATTTATATGATGTTATTATCATTATATAGTTATTATACCACACATACCATCATGATTAATATATTTGGGGAATATGATAATGTCACACATGTGTTTGACAGACTACTTCCTCGTGAAGTGATGTGATCCATTCACACATTCCATTGAAGTATATAAGAAAGCTTTAATGAAAATGTGTAATATATATGGAAAAATATTTTTATATATTTATAATACATCATTATATATTATTTATTAATATCTTCCAAGTAAATGAAAATATCATTTATGCGTACATACGACCTACCGTCTCTAAGAATGGTTCATTTAATTTTAAATAAATATATAAATATATATATATATAATAATACGAGAAATAAAAATATAATAAGTATATATGACATTTATATCATGGGTAATTTTATGGATATTTTCATACCATGATCAAAGTAACATAAACCAAATTAAAAATTCAAAACAAATAATAAATTCAAATAAATTATTACAAGGAACATTACATTAATATTGAATTGTTAATAAACAGGTAATAATAGGTTATAATAAAATCATATATGGTATGATATATACATAAATATTATTATCAAATATATTTATAATGTAATTATATTTATTATAAAATAGGGAACTATGATTACAATGAATGCCAATACTTAATGTAAGAGATTTCAAGTACCTCAATTCATTCTATGAAACAATTTAAAAATCACCACTCATTTATATTTTATGGTGTATATATTGAAATTTCACATCAAATATAATCACTATCATAATTTTTATGATATTTAATGTTATTTTTTATTTTATGTTTTATTAGGACTTATGATTCAATAGCCTACCGAAATGATAATGGAATTTTTATCAGTTTTTCTTCTATGATATATATGTTATATTATGAAACTAACTTATTTGGGGATGTGAATATACTTAAAAGTTTACTTGTAATAACATAAATATACTTATTCCCATAATACATTATAATTAATTTAATCTACTTACCTCATGTATTTTACTATTCAATTTCACCAATGTGGTAAGAGTGTTATGTCACAATCTCTTCATTTATCGGGATGGATCATTATTATTAATCTAATATTTAAATATTTTGATATTTCTCTTATGAAAATAAGTATATTTCCTCTCTTATTTATTTATATATAATAAATTTTTCCATCTGTTTTCTTCTATTTATTTACTCATGGATTCAAAAAATGATTCTTACAAACTGTAATCTTTCCAGTCAAAACTATTTTTTATTAAAAAACCATTTTTTAGAAAAATATTTTATAAATATTTTTTGAATTATTAAAAATGATTATATATGATAATTTTAACCATTTTTATTTTTTTTTTAAAAATAGAAGAAAACTACATGTCAATTTCTAATGAATTCCCTATAGTATTTCACCAAAAATATCAACGTTATCATTGACTAAGAATGTATTAATGAATAGAATATTCTACTATAATGAAAAAACATTGATTTTATTTTTAAATTATATTATTAGAACTTTACTATAAATTTAAAATAATTTTAAAACTAATGATGTCTTAAATTGTATTTTCAAATTTGAATATATATTATCCTCGTTAAATTTTTGAGATTATTTGAAATTATACAATAATATATTTTCAATCTTATTTTCAGTGTATATGTTATCCAAATTTCGTTATGAATATTATGTTATAATAGATGTTCAATAAAAATTTTTCTCCCTCAGGGTATATTCCAGGGTATCCTTAAAAATTAATTTCAATTTACAATGGAATTTTTTGATGTAACATATGACTTACTTGGGATACGATCATGTATACTATTCTTATTATTTATTCGAATGGTTTATGTTTATGACGGAATGATGTTTATGATAATAATTTCTCTTCCACATGTTATGTAATTATAAAATTCTTATGAAAATAATATTTTTATGGGTTATTTTGTATTGAAATTCTAAAATGATTATAAAGAATCTTTATTTTCCACAATAAATGATATTATTAAATTTTTATGAAATCTATTTCACTCGATGGGTTATTATATGTGTAATGTCTTATGATCTTGTGGAATACATAAATACGATTTTATTTTCTTCTATGGTGGGAGCTATATCTCATTTCAATGCATTGGGTAGTGATTTATATTTCATGTGATTGATATGATTGGAATGGAGAGAGAACCCCATTTATTAAGGTACTGTGTCCAATATGATAGTCTTGGTATTGAACCTTGAAATCTATGATAGTTTTGGAGTGAAGTTATTCCACTATGATAGCCTTGGTATTATTTTTTGAATAATATAGAAATAATTTTATACGCTAATGTGTATTCAATAAATAAATTCCTTATTCTAATATTAAGAACCTATTCATCATGTTATTTTATTCCTTTAAGATTATTGAATTATAAAGTAACAATTATAATTCCCTGATTAAGTATTATGGTAATGGATATACATGTTATATATTTAAATATTTATTTTCAATTCTCATAATCGTATTCTCATGTTATTGTTTCATATCTCACTTCTTTACCCTAACTAAGAATCTTAGAACACCCATTTGTAAGATTCATTTCCTCTAGTTATGAAGAAAGTAATTGATTAGAAAATTTTAATGATGTTTACTAAGGTTAATATATTTGTGGCTGATTTTTAAGATCATATAGGATGTATGAAAATTGTGTTCCATGTTTCCAAATTCAATACTCTATTATATCCCTCAGGTGTGTGGTTGTCTAATGTATTGAATATTCTCTAAAATGACATAATATCATTGTATGAAAATCCTAGGTCACTATACCAATAATAATTTCCAACCCAAAAAAGGATTATCTTATAGATATGATCATATTTTACCTCCATATAAAAATAATTTAACTGGTATATTTTTTCCTTAAGTAATATAAGGTAACAAATTCTTTCCAAAAAATAACACCTTCTGCTATTTCAACACCAACCAATAAAATTGAAATGTAAAGTATCATTATGAATTGTAATTCAAAATATATAAATTATATATTACAATAAATGTGATTTTTAAATATATAATTCCACACACACATCTGGGTCATGGGAATGAACTTCTCAAATAACCATAACTGAAAATCCATATAAAATAACATCTTATGTCGTTATTTCATTAGCTTTATATACCATAAGTTCATAGATAGTTCATAATTAATGTATGTAACCAAAACAACAATCTAATAACTGGGGGTATTAATATGGAAAAGGATATATAATTTCATTTTCCATATAATTACACCCTCATATCTACAATCACCAAGGAATTTGTGACATATTTACTTTTATAAATCTCATATAAAATTAAACAAGAAATTATGTAACTTCATAGACATATACTAAATTAACTATATGAAACACAATATGATTTCATTCTTTTTTTTTTCAAAAAACATTATAGATACCCCATGTTATATGAGTGTTTTCATCACTGAGCTAGTGACTATTAAAAAATATTACATAATGTTATCATAACAATGAAATTCCAAAAACATGTTGCAAAAAATATCTATAACCATTCTTGTTATCTTTGTTATGGAAAATTAGTGAGATGATTTCTATCAAACTACTCTATAACGACCCTTTCTACATGGGGTTCTATACATCCTAGGTTTCCACTAAAAAAAATTATTATTCTAAGGGGTGAAAATAGAATGAACATAGGACCAAAAAAACCATCATCTAACAAAAAACTTGAGAACAACAATAGCCATATGATTAGTCAAGTATAGTGAACTGAATAATGGTTTTTGAAATTAAATATATTAGTTATTTTATGTATGATAATTAACTAAACTCATAATCATAACCGTTTTATCAATTATATAATTTCATAAACATGTAATATCAATATATATATATTTAATATGATTCATGAACATTAATATAATTTCTATATGTTTTGATGAGAAAACAAACAATACTATTACAACGATTTTCCATTAAATTCAAAAGATATCAATACTATAAAATTAATAATCTTAATCCCACAACCTAGTGCCCTGGGAATTCCACATATAGTTGTTAAAAGTGAAGACTCGTGGGGTTTATCGATGGTTCTATCTAGTATATTAGCATTGTGATATATTATTTTAATAATCTTAATTTCTAATTATACCTAAAACAATATTCTATTTATATTTTTTATCAGTTTTAATACATGAATCCTTTTTATTAAATTAAAAGAACCCTTATTTAAGATATACAATGTTATATAAGTGTAAATGTATGTTTAAAGGGATTTCACTATGATATAGATTGTATTATTTATGTCTTGTAAGGGATGATTCCATTTTTTATGTTTTGTTTAAGGGTTAAATCATATATCCATTTTTTTAGGGTAAAAACCTATTTATATGAGCTACATAAAGGTATATTAATTTTTTATGTGAAATACTAACTTGCATAAGGTAACTCCGTTTCCATGCATTGTGTATGGTTAATTTAGCATTTTATTAAGGGTAAGATGAGTTACGTAAGTGTACATAATATAATGTGTAATTTTAATTGATTTTTTTAATATGTATTATAGAATATAAGTTGTCCCAATATGGTAAAATGAAACTACATAAGTGTAAAACTATGGTATTATAATACCAGACATACTCCATAGGAAAGTGTACCATTTAGTAATTCTCATGTTTCTATATTCTACTTCATTATCATTAAAAACCTATAAATTTTCTTGATAATATTTAAATAAAAAATCATGAAAATTAAATTCATCAATCATAAATTTTTTTAATAGATGTATATGGATGTAATTAAACACTCCAATATTATAAATATCATAAAAAAACAAAGGAATATAAATAAGGTTTCGTTTTTATTATATTACACTTGAATGATGTATTTTTCTAAAATAGTTTATCCATACAACAATTTTTTTGGTTAAATATTTGAGTCCCCAATTCCCTAAAAATTCCACTATTATAGTTTGGTGAAAACCTTCCCTTAAATAACATGGGAATTTATTCTATTTTTTCATGTGCATCTAAAAACAATCAGTGTTTAGGTTTAAATTCTTATCAAGGATTAATAATGTGTAAGAAAACCTAGGTAATAACTCCATTAACCCTAAAATTATAAAATTTATGAAAATATCATTATGATGATTTCTTGAAAAATGGTGTAAAAATATGTAAAAAATAATAACATGAATCATAAAAAGAATAATAATAAGTATTATTATTTATCTCAAATTATTCTTAGGATAGTTTCTATTATCTCTTATACATGTTTAATTATTTATATAATAAATAATTTCTAAATATTAAGGGGGTTAATTTGGATATATTGTAAATACATTGTATTGTTTATAAGATAGAATGTTTTTTTCCTATGTATGTATTTATTTTGTTTTGAAATAAAATGATAAAGTTTGTTCTAGGAACTGATAAGACTTAAACATTTAAATTTTGATAATTATATTGTTGAGGAGGAGGTTTTCATTGTATCAATGGTTTCAACAACATATTTGGATGCACAAGTGGTGGATTACACTTGATGTTAACATCTATAACACTGTGGTATAATGATCATTTCCATTTTTGTTCCTTCTGAATGAGGTTTTCTTTACATGTTATTTATTCTTGATAACTCATTCTTGATAAATTATTTCACTTGGGTGTGTTAGTTTCCTTGAGACCTTCTAGATTGTGATCATAATTTTTTTTGTTAAACCTCATGTAATTTTATTCATGATATTCTGTATTGTTCTTTTCTGTGGCATGCATTTATTTTAATTTTATAGAACATTTGGTACCATGATTCAGGTTTCATGATGATCCAGAGGATCCATTTGTTGGTTCAATGTAGTCAAAATGTTTTCAATCGATGGTGTGCCTATCCAAGTAGATGGATGTTCATAGTATGTTGGTTAAGAAATATAATGTATTCCAAACATCATTACTGTTTTGAATAGATATCCCATTGTAAAATGTGAAAATAGTATCTAGCTGACCGACTCATTGATGACTTGGTCAAATCATCCATAATTGTGGGTGTGGATATCCATTCATAGAACTATGCATAAGTTACTAACTAGCTGTTTTTCTTAGTTTTTCAGTGTTATAGATGATTACCTCCTTCTAGGTGGGATGTGCAGTCATACCTTAAATGGGGTTCTTGGTCTGAAATATCATAAATCATTACTGAATGAACAATTGAAATGGGCATGTCAAGGGTTCATATAAGCATGGTTAGTGTATGATAACACAAAACATGTGTGAATATATTATTATTTGATTATTTACATTTATCATTATATAAAATGTCATATATATTTGTTTACTTATGTTAAGGATGCATTTACGATGTCCATATGTGTTTATCAATCACAACCTATACTAGAACCTCGATACACATGAATTATTATGGATAATGGATCTATTAAAAATCCAGGGACAATTGATGAGAAGTGAAGAGACTGATACATATAGATTTAAGTGATTTTAATATATTCTTTGACTATTTATATTCAATTAAAAATCCATAGATGATATAAAATCTTTTCATTTTGACCATAGGATCCCATTTAATTATTTAATGAAAAGTATTATTTATTTATTATTTATTCTTACTGTGGTTTCATTGGTATTTTTATAATTTGGTAATATTTTAATTTTTCCAACGATATGATAGAAGGGTATTGTCTCCCAACTGATAGACTAAGACCCCATATTCAAGAAGGATGCCTCTTGTATACAAGGAGGCACACATGATTTCATGTGTCACACCATCATAAACCTTGTGGTATATATCCAGATTTTAGAAAATGGTATCATAACATTTTAATATTTTATATTAGTACTAAAAATAGACATGTCATAAAGGAGATGGATTTTGGTGCCCTGATAGTGGAGTTTAAATATTCATGGCTCTAGCAAGTTTACCAGACCTCCAAGTTAAAATTAACAATATATATGTTATTGTTTTATTTCAAATGCAGTCTGTTCATACATTATGATTAGGAAATTTGGTTGACATTCCATATATATAGCTATTTTTTGATTCATATTAATTCTTTAATTTATTTAAATGTTCGATGTTATTTATTCAAGATAGTTTCTTTATTCCTTGATATATTGGTTTTCTTTTTTTATGATATAAATTAACTTGGAATTTACCAGTAACACTATGAATGTATTTATGTTAATATTGACATGTAGGACATTGATTGAGATGTTGGGATTGAAACTACAGTTAGAATTAATAGGGTTAAAATGTGGGTGGATAGTAGACTACTAGAAGATCCATGTCTAACCCCTTAGTATTTATTGGATCACTCTTAAATTTTCTATAATTTATTGTTTTTGATATACCACTTTGATGATGGTTGATGAGTCCACCACTTAAAGTAGTCTAGGAGGATCTCATTCCAAAACCCACAGTGAAGAAGGATGTACCATAGAATAGCCATGTACTAACATATGTGATTCTACCAGTAGATCCCATTATGTTGTGACCCTTTCTGTTATTCCTGGCCAATGCATAACCATTAAAAAGAAAATAATTTTTCCTGATCTTAATGTCTAGTTCCAACAACCCCCCACATTCCAGTCTAATGCTTTCCCGGATCATGTAGAGGACTATAATGAATTTTTCTGGAGAACCTTTGAGTAATTATAGAGTCGTGGTAAGGGATTAATGATTCACGAAACATTACTATACATGGAAACTTCTTAAAGACATTTAAATTCTATGTGTCATTCTTAGTGATAATAGGGTTTTACTTTGGAAATCTTCAATGATATTTTCCAAGAGTAATACATTCTTAACATAAAATGAATTTCCATGCCCAATATATTATAGAGTTATGAAATGTATCTATTACTATTTCTCAGTATTCATCCTAGTTTATAGAGTTAGTTTACTTAAAAAGTTTATTAAATGGTAATGAGGAATAAAATATTTAAAATTTTAACATAGTCCATCAACCGATGGTCAGAATTCGTATTATGGGAATTGATCTAAAGAGGAAAAAATGGGTGCTTTATAAAGACCTAAAATATTAGAAGGGAATTAAGGAGGGTTGAGTATCAAGATTACTTATGACCTATATAAGTAAGGAGAGTAATATATATCTCACAACTATAAAAGTTTCTTCTAGAATTTGGATGTGTGAGGTGGAATAGGTGTTGAAGGATAATAAAAATTAGGGATAATGTAGGACTCATTATATGTCATACATGGGAAATGATTCCATTTGGTATTATAATTTGTGGAAAAGGGGAATTATAGATGTTATAATTAGAATCCATTTGTTAATTACAATCATAGTGGAATGTATATTGATCAATGATTTTTTTAAAGAAGGGATCATAGAGGGGTACTGTGATATTTGGGAAAAATAATAGTGGTGGACCTTAGTAGAAAACAAAGATTCAAATGTTTTGGTAACCTATGGAAAATTCCTTGTATATGAGATATGTTGTCACTATGTAGTATACCATACTACAACAAATGGATTGGGGGTTCATCTACAATAAAATGTAGATTTATTATCAAATTAACTGTATGTAGTACCATATATTTTGTTGGTTCTAAAAAATTAATTCATATATGAAGAATTTTTTTTATAGAAACTACATATCAATCATGTTAAAATATGATGTAGTCTACCATGATAGACCATTGAGAATGAAAATTTTCCACCTATAGTGGTTCCTAAAGTTTCTCATATTCATCAGAGGATATTGAAAGCTATGGGAATTCATTATTAAATAGATGATGACATTCAATTTGATTCTAAACATATAATAAATGAGTATATTCTATGTGAACACTGATTACTATTATAGAAGATCATTATTTACTTTTTAAAAAGGAGTGAAGCTCTTGATGACTAGAAAATTGGTACACAAAGAATACATTGTTGGAATATACATGTGTATTCTCATAATGATAAAGATGTAGATGGTGTCATGTGCTCATTATATTGGAATATTATTATCCACCCTAATATTACCTCTAATTACGGATATCCATTAGTACATATTTTGAGATGATCTCACATAAAATTCTCTATATATTGGTGTTGAATTTAATATTGAGATCGTAGTTGGTGAAAAGTCAAATTTGATAACTCCTTTTCATAGGGATATAGTGGAGCTAAAGGATCTCAAGGTATAAATAGAGAATGTAAGGAAAAAGGGAATCATTAAGATGATTTATATACAACAAAGTTCACCTATTTGGTATTCAATGAAGGTGGTTATTAGTCTTTATATTTTCCTTTATTTTTATAAATTGAATTTAGTTGAAATAAAGAAAAAATATCATTTTCATATTATTGATGTAAATTTAATTTAAATATGAGAATCTATTTAGTCATCCAAAGTTGATCATAAATCATGATTTCCCCTCTATCAGTTTAGAGAGAAGAATATTCCAAATTTGGGTTTTCAATGCATTTATGGGGTGTATGAGTAGATAGTGATGATTTCATGACATTGAGATAAAATGAGAGTGATTATAGTTATCAGGGAAAAATATCTTCCAATATACCTAAAAATATTCAATTTGGTGTATTTTGATGAAAAACTCACAAACTCATATACATCATAGAATAATGATAAACACCTTGAGATATTGAAGAGTACAGTTTGAACACATTATATTTACACAACATTGTAGAAATGTGACTTCTATATTATGGATTTGAGTCACATATGGTATGTGGTATCTGAGACATATATATCCATGGAACTATTGATGTAGTGGTAGTGATATTATAAAATGTTACCCAAAATGTGTTCATGATAAATATGTTTTTAGGTGTAGAAGGATACTATCATCCTTTTATCTAGGACATATCAGAATTATCAACACTATTTATTGTGTTGATGAAGAGGGGATTAATGTTCCATTTTCATAAAAAATGTAATGAAGTATTTGTTGATATTAAATATAGTTTGAACACTTCTCTATCACTACTTAATCATTATAATTGGTTCAGATATGTAGTATACTATGATCCTTTAGTGAGTGTTTTAGGAGTTTTACTAATCTAGAGGGAGTTGTTAGTGGATTATGGGTAATTTTAGTTGAGACCCCATGGTGTGATCTAATAATATCATGAAATGGATCTAGTAGTTGTGGTATTTTCTATGATGTGTTGAAAACCTTTTATCTCATGGGAAAACTTCTTTATATACAAAAAATACAAGACCAGTTTTTATATCCTCATAGAAAAAGAAAAATAATTTGAGATAGTGGTTATATTTATTTTATCATTATAATTTTTTACTTAATGATTGATTAAAACCCATTGAAGGGTAATTACATATTAAATTATTATTACCCCTAAGGCACTTTTTGAGTAATATCTTGGTGAAAAACTCTCATAGATGTAGTGGAACTAGATGATATTGTAGGATGAGTGCTGGATGGATGATTATATGGACCAAGGGTTGATAAATTGTGATCCCATTGTGTTACCATATTACATAGTGCATCAGGTGATGAAAGGGTATGCAACATATTCATGGTTTGTTATGATATGACTATATATTACAATAGGTGAACTAATAACTTGATAGTAATTTGGGGATGATGACATTATCCTTGTATATTAGAGAGTAGTAGACCTTTCAAGAATAATATAAGAGATTGTTCTAGGTTCAAAAACCTATATACAGTTGGTACATCCTAATAAAATGATGATATAAAACAACCTTATCCATCTATGATGGAATACATGGATGAATAGGGGATTTTCTTGGTGTGATTTTTGAGGCCATTCTATTTAGGGATAAAGGATGAACATTATTATTTTTGGATTTTTTATTTAGAGAAATCTGATTCTCATGAAAAAGATGGAGGATTTTGAGATGGAATGTGTGACTTTGGTCATTGGACCTCAAGGTGTTATGACGCTAATAGAGAGATTATTGATCATATCATGATCATATATCACTTTGTACATATCCTATATTGTTACTTAGGGGATGAGATGTGAAATAGTTTTCATTAGATTTCATTCCTATATATAACTTTCGTGAGACTTTTTTTGGATAGAGTGATTTGATTTTTGTAAGGATTTTATGAGTTTTTTCAGAAGGCCCAAGGGACTCATTTGAGAATAAGAATATTGTACAATATTCATAAATTAATAATACCTAATAAAAAGATTTTTATATATGAGGATACGATCCAATAAAGTGATATGGAATTCTACGAGGATTTATATGACATAATGGCCATGGTATACATTTCCTACAACAACAGTGTCTAGGAATCAATACTCTTTTCCACCTTTGAGGTAGTCTATGGATACCCATCCATCACACTAGTATATTGGTGTATGGTAGGTGAGGTATAATCTTTCATACATAGATATATATAGGATACCTCTAAGAGAGTGAAATTAATTATGATTTCTATGGTGAACACTCGAAGAAAGCATTAACTATTACAGACCTGAGGATATGATTATTTCTATTAACTGTTGAATACCATGTTTTCATAAGTGTATATCCTCAGTTAAGAGATCACTTTATATTTTATATGATAAACCTATAAAAACTATATATATACTATTCAAGTTAATATAATATGTTGGGATAGTTGAATAAAATCTGGACCATCCCTTTCAATATTTTGGAATCCATGATATGTTCCATGTTTCATAGCATTGGTGGTACACACTTGTTCTTTCACAACATAAAGAATTCAAGGACATTGATTTGGATATAGATATACCTTATGAGGAGAATTTAGTGATGATTAGAGATGACAGATTGAATTTACATTTTGGGTTTTTGGTATAACATGGTTATGTTCTCTAGATAAATTGATTGATCTATCATGAGACATGAGAGAGAGAGTCTGATGTTTGAGCTCTATGGCATGAGGGGTTTTTTTTATAATTTCCCCTAGAGGTACTATATTTGATGTGAAGTTAATATAGGGGTTGATTTATAATATTATATATTTTTAATTTGAGATAAAAAACTATTTAGGATATGTTATAAAATTATTTTTATGTGAGAACCATTTTTAACAAAAATGGACCCTTACTAATTATATATGTTTTTATGTATGTATAAATTTGTATATAAAGGCCTTGAATATGGGTAAATTGGTTTAACGTGTTTGTGTAAGGGTAAAAACCTCTTTTAAACATGTTCTATAATGTTAAATGCATCTTTCAAGGGAATGTGTAAGGGTAAAACACTTTTACTATAGGATGTGTAAGGGTAATATTTTTCTGTGTAATTTTATGAATGGGGAACATAATAAAAAATCACATTATTTGTATTCAGAAATGGTACCAAGAAACAATGTGCGGGTACAAAATTTTGGGTGATGGTATATCATGTTCAACATAATGGAATCAAGAGCTATGTATGGGTACCAATTCATTTTGACAGATGTGTAATTTTTACCAATAACATTGTATAGGTGAAAAAACATTCATTTATATATCACCAAATACATAGGTTTGTATATCATTTTACCCAAAATTTTCATATTTTTATATTTTCATACATGGAAGAAACCATTAATTTTTTTTCAAAATTTTAAAATTCCCAAAATATTATAATTGAATCCTTGAATATTTTAGATACATCACCCATTTTTTATATATGAAATTTAATACTTTCTCAAAATTAATATATTAAAAACAAAATTTAATTATGATATTTAATTATTTCTTTTTATTATAGAACACCATTATGTGTTTTTTTTTCAAAAATAGTTAATCCTCACTACCCATTATTTTTGTATAATTCATTGTGACATAGAATCCTAAAAAATCCCCTCATGTGGTTGTTTTGTGGAAACCATAAAAATACATGCCCTCATCCTAGATTTACACTTTCAGTTGAACATCATATTTTTTTAAACATTGGTGTTTCATTTACAAATAATTAATCCTCTAAAAAAATTATGAAGTCATTTAAGTGTCTTATTATTAAATTTTTGAAATTTTAATAATGAGGATTTATCAAAAATTGCTAAAAAAATTTTAAAATAAAAATAATCCGAATGTTTAAAATAATAATTAGAATTATATTTTTTATATTGGATTACTATTAAATGATTTTTATTACTAATTCTTAAATAATATTTATTTATATATAAAATAATCTCTTTTTAGAGGGATAATTTTGATATATCGATATTATTCAAGATTATCCATGATGGAGAATATTTTTATCTCATGTAATTTTTGATTTCATATTGAATTAAAATCATATTATAGGTTATAGGAATTGAATAACCTCTAAAGTTTTTGTTTTTTCCACTATATGGTTTGGTATGAGGTTTTCTTATCTATAGAGTATTCCATTTCATCTTTCAAACCACATGTAGTGGTTTTTTCTATGTCATTGAAATTGATAACCTTGAGGTAGGAAATTTCATACCATTTCAAGGACTTATGTATGATCATTTCAGGAAATGTTTCCAAAGGATGAAAATGCATGGTTGTTACATTACTTCATGTGGTTGTGTGAGTGTCCTTGATAGATTATTCATTTTGATCATACAGTTTTGGGTGGACACACGGAATTCTTTCTATGATATTACTTTGTGTTCCTTACTATGATTTTTTTCCTATTTTGATTGATAGATATTGGAAATGTGCTTCTTGTATCATGATTATCATATAGATCCATCAGGTTGGTTTAATTTACATCATATGGCCTTAATGGTGGGTGTGGTTGTAACTATATATTGATGTACATAGATGGTTGGTTAACCAATCTGACATAGTACAAATTTACGTAATGGAGGGTGTGGCTATCAATATAGTGGGATGTTCATAAGTGAATAGTGTGTTGACTAAATGATGATGTGGATAAGACATCCTTAAATAAGGGAATCAATATTCCATTTGAGTAATTATTATAAGTGACTAGAAGGCTGAGTCTTAGTCGGAAGGAATATTTATTAATGGTGACCACTTCCAGGGTCTGATGTGTAGTATTAAATTAGAATAACAATATATACTGACAAATTAGACAATGTTTTCAATATCATTGATTAAAGTGGTTGTGGTGGGGTTCTTGAATGCCTGGTTAACACAAGATAACTCAAAATAGTGATATTTTATGTTTATTTTAGCATTAAATTCTGTCATATCATGCACTATAAAATATATGTGTTCAATAATAATAATGAAATATTATTGGTGTCCTACTGAGTTTTATACGGACACCCTTCAAAGGAATCTTGGTGAACATCCATACATTATGATGAGAGATCCAATGATGTGAACGTTCCCTATGAAAATGAGTTAATAAAATAGATATATGGAGACATATGTGATGTTTTGATATACTCTAGCCATTTTAGTACATTTAATTTACCATTAATGATATATGGGGAGGCATTCATGTGGTAATGATAAAATCAACATCCTACCTTATGGTTTGATTCATTATGATACAATTAAAAAACAAAGAAAAAAGGAACAAATATGAAATTGTAATGGCTATAGATTGACTAAATTGAATATATCCCAAGTTAGATAGTCACATGAAATCAAATAGGCCTCTCTATATTCTATATTCTTGAAATTAGTGGAAGGTTTCTATCGATACAATAAGTAGAATATATCCTTTATAAAAAACAATTAATAATAGCAATGTATTAATTAATCATCTTGTAAAATTTGACTATATAATATGCATACTGGAGTGATTAGAAAAGTACAAAAATAAAAACAAATATTATAAAAAGTAGTTGTAATTTATGTAATGTAAACCAATAGTTGAAATATCACCCTAGGGATTGATAAAAAAACTAAATTAAAACATAAAAAACAAATAATGATATAAAAAAGAGCCATTTCCTTTCTCATACTCATCTATAAATGCATACCAATATTCCTTACTAATTCCATAAATATCCTGAATTTTGAATTACATGTATGAAGAGTCTATATTTCACCAATCCAGCTATGGTGAATATGTAATTCATGGAAAATTTACTATATTAGACACCACCGACAACGTCTATAATTAAATGTATTATATTATATTAAATTAACTATATGATAAGGAAGAAAAATATATATAAACATAATCATCATCACATTATCAGGTGTTACATTAATTCAAGGATGATAGACCAATTTTTGAAAAACTAGATTCCTCTATGGGACAAGTATTTATATTATCAGATCCTAATACCTAAGAAAATTATTCATCCTTACATAATAAATTCATTGGATATTGAGAATTAAAAATATAAACAAGGCCTTGTTTAACAATGTATCACAATAATAATCAATAGTTAAGAAGTTATCACGATAATTTATAGGAAGTTTGAGTGATTTACCAATAAATAAATAAACCTAGATAAAAATATTTTTCACTATATAAATGAACATGGGTGCATGATATGTCAAAAAATAATATATCATAAATGAGTTATTTAACATTATATAAATATAAATTTTTAAATTATATATCACTAAAAAATATGACATGGGTGGTGAATATATCAACAAATAAATATATAATGGGTGGAAGATGTATCAACATATAATATAAAATCATGTATGATTTAGTAATAATTAATTAATCTATTAATGATTTATCATATAATAATATTATCATGGGTTAATAATTAATCATTATATAAATAAACATGGGTTATTTATTTATCACTATCATCCCCCATATAAAATTATAACAATACAAAATAAGGAATATTAAATCATGAAAATTCATTTGGAAGTCTACTAAATAAGATTATTATAGTTGGAAAATTTAATCTAAATTATGAAACACATTTTTATATAATAATATCTCCATGTCCATCCCTCCTTCATGTTTTATTCCATAATGAGAACAAACTTTTCCAATCACCCAAAATATGCCATGATCACTACTAGACTCAACAACAAGAAAGTATTCCAATAATAAATAATGTTAAACTATTAACATAAATGTCAGTAATACTAGGTATGGGAATTTACACCCCTCTTGAATTCATTTATCAATTCATGTTCCCACATTCCAAAGGATACATGTCAATCAATGACAAAAAATGTCATCATGTTCTTTTAATGACATGTAATAGAATAGATAATCGATTATCATTACAAAAAAGCATTGAAATATATTTTGGTTCAAATTTCAATAATTTGTACCCTGTATCATGTAATTATATATCGAATGATATATATATATATATAACTCAAATAAAAATACAAATTACTATTTACAAGTGACATTATACTCCTTAAAACCTCTTCATTTAATATTGTAAACTAATATTATTTATATAGTAAAAAATTCCTAGAACTAAATAATATAATAGAGATTATAAATGTATATATAATGGAAGAAATGTGAAATAAATTAAATGGGATATTTAGTTATACTATATGTTCTAAAACATGTTGAATGGAACTAGAATCAGAGTATAGAAACGTGTGATTCTTTATAATGATGAGATTATAATATATGGCTATGTGTCATAGATTGTGAAGATATTAAAATAGTTATTATAAAAATTGCATCAATTGTTTTTTAAAAAAAAAAATTCTTATTGGAAAAAATATTGGAGGACATCATGTATATATTTCACCACCACAAGGTACACAGTTGAAACTAGATACATATCCTAGAATCACAATCCATGTGGTGTCCAATATATAATCCTTCCCATTTATTACTATCTCATCATATATATAGATATATATATAAGTTCTTCAAGTACATATGGGTATCTACTAATTTGGACAGATATCTTCCCCCAAATATGTATCGTTATATCAAAAATCATGACCCTTAATAACCATTCAAATTGAAAAATCCAAGAAGTATAAATGCAGAAATACTAAGTAACAACAAAATTAATACATAAATATATATAGAACACTAAAATATTACATTTTTTATTAATCATATTCTATTTTTCATTCATGAATAATGTTTGAAATATATATATTACTTATTATTTTATTGATATTAAATTTTATATTCCAAATTTAATTCTCATTATCCATAATAATAAAAGATTTTATCTACTTGTTCATTATGTTTTAGAAAATATTGTTCACCTTTCATCCATACTAAAATATATTTAATATTGTTTCACTAATTATTATTCCCTAATAGTTAAATTTTAGATTGAATCCGGAGATAAAAATTTGAATAATTTATAAATGGATTTGTCAAATACCATCTAGAAATTATATTTTTGTGTTATTAAAATTGTTAATAGATATAATTTTCTTTCACCTACCATTACAATTAAAAAAAAAATATTTCTTAATTTATACATTCCATCTACATAGTCTTTCATATATATTAACATGTTTATAATCATAATCACGTGGAATAAAATCTCACTAACATGAAAACAAATAGATTTTTTATCTATCTAGATAAGAATAATATTATAAAATATAACCTTATCCATAGTTATTAATTATTTACATAAAAGATAATGTTTTTGAGGCATCATTTTCTATCCCTTCGAATATATAAGAGTATTTATTGGTGTTATTATTCTAATTTTATTAGAATAGAGTAAAACATTTTCAATAAAAAGTAGTATTGATCACCTACATTTATATTTTTCTTTCTATTCATCCATTATAGTTCATACCAATTATTCAAATACTATATCCAATAGTAATATTCCCAATGTTTGAGAAATATAATCAATATACATTGAAAAATAATTAATTTCACATGTATAGTATATTCTCATTCAACAATTTATACTCATGTGTTCATACCTCATAAGTAACTTCTTTACTAGTCATAATAATTCCAAATTTGACTGAAATTTAGAAAACATATCACATTATATATATAAATTGTTTTATCCATCACATCACATTCATAACTCATTCTAATATCTCTTGGGTTTTTAAGTACAATCAATTATTGAGAAATGTATCTATCATGTTTTTTTATTTTATTTATTATTACGCCTCATGAAGATTGAAATATTAAAAAATAAATGTGATTACAATATTTTATATATTATTTGAACATTTTTCAATCATCGAATTAAATAAATTACTTATTCTTAGTTACCTATCTTCTCGATATACTGATCTATGCGTTTCTCAAACCCAATCTTCTTCTTTGAATCCCAAATTTTTTTATCTGATTCAACATTATTGTTCATAATGACCACAGTTTCTTAATGAATTCAATCATTTTTAAATTATCATTAATAAATTAATAAATTTAATTTATTAAATTATCTGAATCATAATATTTAAGATAAAATATTAATAAATTATTCCAAAATATATTTATTGTAGATTGATCACAAATATCCTTCTATATGGAAATTACAATGTGTTTGCATTTTTCAAAATAATACACATAATAATTCAATTATCTATAAATTTATATGATTTTCATCATTATAAGATCATATTTATCATGTCTACCATTTATTAAAAAATTAATATAAATAAATAATTTAATATTATTTTCATATTAATTATAAATTTAATATTTTTTATCCATTTTCATAATCAGATCCTTTAAACCATTTTTTAAATTTACATTACTCTCATTGAGGAAAATTTCATCAATTACGTTCTCATTTAAATCCATTCCCTGTAATTTAATTATTAATATGTTGAAATTTTCATATTTTATATTTCATAATGGGGAATTTCATTAACAATGTTTTTAGTAAGTAGCCATTCCATCATCACCCTAATGTATCCTTGGACAACATAATAAAATTTTACAATTGACTTGATTTTGAAAATTTCATATATATGCTTATAATAAAATAATCCTTTACCACATTTTAGGATTCTTGAAATAATTAATATGAAATTACCACTCAAAATTTACTCTATATACTCAACTAAAATATCGTTTATATATTTAAAGATTTAAATTCTATATCCTGGGAACAATAAATTTTCATTATTTATTTATTTACATGTATAACATAAGAATCAAGAATACATTTTTTTTGATAATTTGTGAGAGTAGTTCTTTGTTTGATTAATCATGAACCGAAATGAATCATTTTATAAAAAGTGTAAATACCATTATTATACTGATTAATATTTTTATAAATTTTATCATACCATCATGTGTCTAAAATGATCTATAAAAATCAATAACGTGATTAATGAATCCATTAGTGTTTTGTTTCTGATATATCATCAAATATGTTAACATGTTTTCCTCATATTTATGATAACCAACTCAAACATGTTGTACCCTTAATAATATCAGACAACATATCCCATATATCTTATCAGATATAAAAAACATCATGTTTTTATAAATTTCAATTCATTTTTCTTATATTATTTCATTTTGATACAATACAAGATTGTGAATTTGTTTTATTTTTTTTTATTCAATGATCTTTTGGTGTGATCAGTTTCATTTCATCAATTAATTGATGTGTTGAAATCACTTATAATAGAGTAATAATGATTATATTTTATATGTTTCTTTTAGATATTACAAATAAATATTTAAAATAATGAAACTCGTTTTCCATTCAATGATTTATTTATGTCCTTGATAAAATTGAGTCAAATTCATGATCCAGTAAACATTACTCCCTAAAACAACTTATAGAAATTGAAACACACAAAAACACCAATTGATTGGGAATGATTTTGGGTATTTATTTTTTGTAACATAAAATGGTTATTTTCTTAATTTTTGAAATAAAAAATTGAATGTGGAAATAGAAATCAAATATCAACAACAACAATATCGGAAATTTAAATAGTTAAAAAATTAGTATTTTATTTGGGTCAGCCAAATAGTCTATCGGAAAAAATAATGTGTTGATGGTGTTTCACTTATCTAATAAAATAAAAAATTATATATTTTCATAATAATGATAATGTGTTTTATAATTTATAATACAAATTGATATATTATATCTCTACGTATCCACTCATTGCTTCATGTTAGGGTCATAATAATTTGGAAACAATGGTCACCCATAATAACAATGATGATATAAAAACATAAATTAAGGTATATTTTCAGTATTCTTATCATTTTTATGAAATTATATCTTCTAGTATATTAAATATACTAAAAAATTTGAACTATAAAGTATCAAAATAACATGTTATCTTCTTTATTTCTTTAACAATCATTTTTAAATCAAACAAATACATTTTTATCTAAATATTCTTCATTATATTACTAATATCAACTAATTATTGACCTATAAAAATGTAAAAAAATAGATTTAATTTGATCATAAATGACCAAATAATAATATAAGTAAACATTTCATGAAATACTTCAAATCATTATATTACATAAAAATATAATTTGTTTGTAGTTCTACCATTATCTGTTTTATTGGTTAATTATTTCACCCCCTCAATACATATCCATTAAAATTCATATAAACTAGATATTACATCCATTTTTTGTAATTTTAATATCTAAACATCTCAATTTTATGAATTTCAATAAATAATGACCCTATTTTACATTACAATTCAAAAATGTTTTTGAAAACTACCCATTAAATATACTCACCTATGTGGCTCGCATGGTTCCCTTGAACCCAAGCACTACACCGAGTTTAGGAAGAAAAATTTTAGGCTATTTTTAAACATCTAATACATTTTATGTCATTTAACTATGTAACCACTTATTAAATGGATCCAAATACATATTATAACCTATTTTTGAATTCATGAAACAATAAATAGAAAAATAGTAATTCACAACAAGATTTTTTAAATGGGTTAACCACTAATTTGGATGGCTATATCCTTGATGTATGGTTTCTAATATCCCACACACACACTCCTTAATTTTTTTATCAATAGAAAATTGATAATGTAATATCCTTAAACATGTTATCAAAATAAAAACTATGAATAATGAAAAAAATATAAAATCAGAATATAAGACATGCCATGTCTCTCTTTATAGACTAAAAGATTCATATTTTTCCTAAAAATATATAGTCTATAATGTAATCTTTTTTACTATCATGGTTAATATGAATATGAGATAATTTACCAATATTTAACATTAAATAAGAGGATTTCCCTTCTATATAATAAATTTAAATAGTTATCTTAATATTTTATTCAGTCCTTGTGAAATATAGATATCATAGGTTATACATCATAATTTCCATTATTCTTTCAATCATTACGTAATAATAGAATAAAGATTCCAAATATACATTCATATTATCCTCTAATTCACACATGATATAACATTCTCAAATATCAATAAATTTTTTTATTTGTTTAATAAATATATTCATCAAAATAATCATATTATCAGTTCTCCTGATTTTGGTTTTTTATCCTCTAGATATTAAATAGTTTCTAGAGTATGATTATCAAAAACCACTATTGTTCTACATGACCCATCACATGTATTGCTCAAAATAGGAACTGATGATTTCCACCCCATACACTATAGGTTTTTACTTGGAGTGTGGAACCAAAAAGGATACAATAGTGAGACAATTATATATGATATGATTTCAATAAGAGGGTAAGTAACTCAAACACATAAACTTAAATAAAATTAAGACTATTAAATAACATAAAAAAACAATAATTCCTATTCAATTGAATGTTTACACATAGACTCGCAATCAATATAGACCCAAAATAATGGATTCCAACTAGGCCGACCACAAATAAATACACAAAATATAAAAATGATTAAAAAATAAACAAGGCTATATAAACACTCTTGGATGAATCCACATACACATTCTTCAATATTCGTACAAAAAAATATATCTCATTCTATAGACTCCAAATAAGTGTCCCCATACTCTGATGAAACATTAGGCCTATGACCAATTAATCTTAAATCTTGTTCATATCCTCAATAAAGACTTATGGTTTTCACTGGGACTATGGGACCTATATTGTGGTTGAGAAATAAATCTTCCTATGATACCCCCAATGTATGTTCCAAAATATCATTCATTACATGTGCACACAACACATGGTAGTCCCAATCCACTCCAATATTTACCATATTGTTAAATTAAATAATTAAAATAAATAAATGGATTGTGAAATAAAAATAGGAAACTAAAGGTTATAAGGTGACACATAAGATATATCTATCTTTTAAGTAGCATATTATTAAGGATTTATATAATATTGAAAAACCAACTACATTGAATTATGAATGCCATGTATATTAAAATGGATCTATCAAAACATAAATTCCCTGACAAGTCTAATTTTTGGACCAAATGATCTCTCCCTAGGAAACCAAAACAAAATTCAATCCTATATTTGTATCATGGATTCATATAAATAGATTCTAACTTGTCATTATAACAACTATATTGATACAAAAAAGACAATATATCATGTCATTGAAGTATTATTGAACTATCAGGGTGAATATTATGATCCACTCAAAGCACATGCGTCCTAAACAAGTGGAAATGGATGCATAGACATCCCATAAAAAATCACCCCATATGTGAGTTACTTAACTAATAATAATTATAATGTCCCACTATCTAGAAAATTGTTCTAAACTATAGGGGACATGTTCACTCACCGATATCATACTTTAACTCCAAAGACTTGCATAATATCTTTCATCAAGTAAAATAGTGATTTACAATAAAACTCAAGTCATAGTATCAATACAATAATATCATAAAGGTCACGTCTTTTATACAAACCAATGATGATCAACATCAAATATTAATTCCAAATAAACATATCAATAAGGGTTCGATTATCTCCAATCCCATCATTAATATAGTTGATTCTAGAACCTAACCTACCATGCATAATATCCCATGAAGAACCCTCATCCTTCCTTGAAACCATATAAATTATAAGAAAACCTAATATAGAATCCCTCATGTAATTATAACCTCGTTTTAATTTGATCACATGAATACTAAAAAAAACTCTCCTGTATAGACCACATCACTATATATCACCTAACCATTAAGGGATACCATAGATATCACCACATACATGGGGGAATTCTCTTGATGTACTAATCCTGCAATATAATCCCCCGAGAGTCCCTTGGATTCATCTAAAAAGTCACTCAATTAAAACAATCCATACCTTATTCCCTAACCTATTAAATCAAGTAAATTCTCAAATATATATGATTGCATGAACTCCAAATCCTATAGAGACATCTCCATTATTTCCCACAGTGAGGAAAAATACAAATATAATATCAAAAATTCTAATTCTGATCTCTTGGTGAAAAAAAAATGAACACATCAAATTAGGGAATGTACACAGTGGGCACCACGAATACTACATTGTGTACCTATAATAGTCTTTTTTTACCATGTACATCATCCTAATATAGAATGTACGTAAAAATTACATTTCATGTATACCAAAAGCGTAATAAAAACTATTCATGGGGTACACACCAACATAATGTACTTGAGAACTATTTATGTACCTTACATGACCATTGTCCATGAACAAAACATGGTCACTATTTTTGAAAACATACATGACCATGTTCCCCACACAGTTTTTGTTGTTGTTACCATAAGCACAACCAATGTAGATCATAAGATAAAAGACAAATACACCCAATATCTTGTTGTATTGATTAAAACTCCATCCAAAAAAGATGTGAATATTATTTTTAAATAAAAATCACTTATTGCGTGATTAGGGTTTGAATAATAGAAACCCCTCCAACTATCTCAAATGAACTGATTACTTAAGAAGAAATCATGAAAACCTCTTATGGGTTCTTTAATAACAATAATGAAGACTAAAACATTAAATAACATTATTCATGTGATTTATGGATAATAAAAAAGGGGTAACTCTAATTATATTAAATAAATTATTTCATCCATAACCACCCCCTACAGTCACTATAATCCAATCTAATCCTAAAAAAACCCATCGTGGCATAACCTATGCCTCCCTATCACTTTTATTTTTCATTCATGTGACACACATTGGAGTTAATACTATGAAAATGATAATTTTATGGGGATAGAGGGAATTAAATATAAATAAATAAAAAAAATAAAGAATTGAATGTAGAAAAAAAGGAAAATTTCGCTCGAGGTCAGGACTAGTGTCTGAGAAGAGTTTATACATCACCTCGGAAAACCAAAAAATTTAGAAACCACCAATTTTTTATCATTCCAATTCATGGTTCTGTTTTGAAGATATAATCATTTATAGACATTACATGAATGGACCTGGATTTCATCAATATCTTTTTTATGGGAAAATACCATATTTTTTAACAAGTAATGTTTTTTAAAAATTATTATGATACCATTTGAAATGATAAAAGTTCATTCCCTCTAAAAAAAATTAGATAAAAATTCGAATTTGAGTTGATTTTTTCACAATATCCCAATGTGGTATGTGAAAAAATTCCCAAAATAATTCATCTCATCCACATTAATCAATTATGTCTAACTGACTTCTAAACCTCATACCGAGCACTTACGCCCGCAACCTTCCAAATAATAAACTTATTTAACTATAACAATTAAGTTAATCCCCACCATATTAATATCCGTGTTTTCACTATGTATCCAAAATCCTTAATCTATATTCCTGGTTATACCAACTATATAAAGTAATAATTATATGTTACAGACTTTCATCACTAAAATAATATTCCACAAGAGTAGTTATTGAAGGCATGATAGGTTTGAAGAGAATCTGAACCAAAATGGCTCAAAATCCATCTAAAGGGACTAGTTCACGATGATCATCCACCTAGAGAATGGATGGAGGTGAAAAAGATCCTCAGATGAGTTTTTCCTTTACAAATGTGCAATGACATGATGATAATCCTCATCATTGTGAGTTTCAGAGTTCTAGAGTTCTTCATGACTACATGATTTGTTGGTAGTGTATTCATGAGTCCAATGTCGTAAAGCCCATTCACAAAGGTGAAATGTTTATCATGAAACACCTATGATAATTTTCAAACCCCATACCTACAAATACCAACCATCATATTGATATTTTAAGGATGGTTACCAAATCATTCGACTTCTAAATTTCCCCCGAATTCATAAACATCTAGAGCATTCCAAACGAATGTGACATGGATCACCCAAAGTATATAGGATTCAATAAACCCTTTAATTTTTCTTCCGAAAATCATCAACCCCATGTGAATATACCATTAATGATGGCCGATGACTTTCAGAAAGGAATATGGCTGCCCATGGAACATGAGGCAACGTGAAGCATTAAGCCTTCATGAAGAACTACTTTTTCTAGTCAAGGCTTTTCATTGAGGATGGTTCACCTTGTTTCATGAAGCACAACCCTATAAAAAGCCCATGAACTTCATGATGCACCTAGTCTTCTTGAGAACCCTATATATGAGGCCATACGATTTTTGAAACCCCTCACCCGAGATTCTTCATGGTTCCACTCACCATCTAATACCCATTCATGATGGTAAACAATCGAGGTCCCCATGATAAATGTAGGATAGGGCTAGAAACCCCACAAGTCCCCATCTAACCTACTCTACCCATTCTTGTATCATCCCACTCTACTTTGAGTGTGGGGAAATCTTCCCACCCTCATTTTTACTCTCAACATAGATACACTAACACCAATTTTTTTGTCAGCATTGGAAGACTAACATGGTCCTAATGAGTATCCACTCACTCTAATCATTATACCATAGACGTAGAAAATCAATTCCCTTTCTATAGGTCCATGAGAATTGGTCACATAATCCCTATTATAATGGAGGTTATATAGTGAGTCTATCAACATTTGAGATACATGATGTAAAACATCTTATTATCACATATGTTTCATACAACGTTATGCTACATAAAAATTTATTTATAACAAGACAAATAATTGGGGCCTTAACATGTGCGATGAACATGGGATTCTCTTTGTATTACTACAATTTGATGCTTTTCACACCACATGCCCTCACATGATAGTATATCTTCCTTAGTTAGCTTCCATATGTAATCCCCACACAATCCCTTACTGATGTTTCTTTTCTGAAATGAGCATCAGGTCTGCTACTCCTTATTTCTCACATCGAGCATGACTCACAGGGGCCTAGAGGTTTGTGGTGATCATGACATCCAACTACACCTTAGATGTGAATCCTTTAAAATGTAATCCCCAACCATAATAACAAATTTGGTATTTGTTTCCCAATTAAATGGGATACACAAGAATCCTCCATGAGTTCGAGACCCAAAATATAATGCCAACAACTTCTTTAGGACATATCTTTTGTATGATCTTGCCAATCACCTCAAATATGTTTTGTTCCACATGTCCTTCATGTAGATAACTTTTAAATCCCTACTTCATTCTAACCAGGAACGATTGTCTTGTGAAGGTAATATTCAGTTTGTAACCCCCATACCATCCCACATCGACGATCCTTTCATGACACAAGAACCCTTACTACATGATGTTAAATAGTATGGAGAAGTAGTGTCACATAAATCTAATCTATGGCATCTAACTATGTCGGTTACTATCTCTTCCTTCTATATAGGTCATATTGGATACCCCCTAGGTTAAATAATGAGTATGTTATACTAATGGTGATCCATCATTGGGAAACACCTCTCTGATATTTTTATAGGGGCATCCTAGTCCACCGTTCTAGGTCCACCTCAAGGGGCATTATATACCATCACATGGGTTTTCCACATTGGTGTATTCCCCTCCCAGGATCCTCTCATGAAAAATTAAAGAAAGCATGGTAAAGAACAGTGAAAAATAAGTGAAACTAACTCATCTCATAAATAGGTATACTAATTTTCCAACATCACCATGGTTACTCTCCCCAAGTATCTCATACAACAGTATATAACATAAAAAAATATCAAGGGTTCCCCGCTACTACTTTACAATTGGTTTTCTACTTTTCCCCAAATTTTCACATCCTAAGCATCTCTCTCGAAAAAGGATTACCCGTAGACACCTGGGCTTAACACCACAACATGAACCTCATGCAAAAAAACATCACGTCCCTATAAGAAAAGTGACCAGGTAGTTTTTTGGAGCCAACACAGCTCGCATTACTTGTATCATACGTTGGGTATTAAACCTCAGGCCATTATAGCCTATACATCAAGTAAGGATCCTCAAGTAATCATACCCTATACAAGTTTTACCTAGAGTATTCCACATAAAACTATATCCACAATATATGGGTGTGAATAACCACAAGCGATTACGTCCCTCTACACACATATATGATGAAAAATAACTGCTATGCCTACTAGCACAAGTAACTAACCATAGAAGATAGAGGGCCCAAAGGGGGTAGTAATCCATCCATCCTCCCACTATAATGTTGGAAGAAACACCACAATTGATCAAAATATTCGGGGGGTCAATTTCCCAAACCATTGAAGTGGAGTAGAGTATAGAATATGAAAAATATAATATATAATATAACTCACAACCAAACTATGTTCATAACATAATCTTATAGTCAACTGCAGCTAGCGTCCCTTGGACACCCGAATTCCACTTCTATGACTAGGTATCCTCTAAGCACACAACCATTTAAAACGATTTATTATATCACTTCATTCCCATTTTATATGTTTCACACTATTTTAATTAAATATTTAAACATTAATTAAATTTTAACAATTATATTTCATTAGAATCAAAGCCACATTTAATTGTTCCTTTAAATTGAAACCATATCATTACATCCCATCAAGCTCCAACCCCATGGGATAACATCATATATTTAATCATTTGTTAGCTACATTATTACTTTCCCACAATCACAAGAATTATATAATTACATTCTAAGAAACTAAACATAAGGGGTGTCAACTCAGTGAGTATATTAACTACCCATCATGTATTTTCCACCAATAACTAGACCATATACCCAACCTCCCTCGAGAAGATAAACATAGAAACCACGTGGCATACCCAGTGCGTCCTCACCGCTTTTGGAAGTAGGGTTAGAAAAAACATATTCCTTGAGTAGTGGATAAATTAATGAATAAAAACAGCCAAAAATAATTGGAATGCATCCAAACATTAAAATCCAACCCATTTCATCATCTCCAATGTCCTCTTCGACACCCACATGAATAAACCAATGCATCTTTCCACTCTAGGCATCAACTGTTTCCACAACCAATTGGGCTCCTGGCCCCCACATATCACAATAGCTTTCCCGACTCACATCACAACACGAGCAGTAGGAAACAAATCATCATATCAATTAGTATCCTTGACCATAAATAAGGATTCTAATATTTATCCACAAGGATCTCTCACAGCTCCTACCATAAGGCTCTTGGCCTTTAAAAGTAATAGGTTAACTCATATCCCTATGAGGCATTATCATTTTATCAAACTACATGTTATTTAATCAATATGGAATTACCCAACTTATTATTTTTAGGTTCCAACAATTGAAATCCTAAACAAAAATCTACCACATCTATCACAAACTAATTAAACATGATTATTGTATCAATTTGATTAACAACCAATTTACAACATGAAAAAACCATATTCGTTTACATGCCTATTTATCTTTGATTAAAAATTTGAAATTATTCCTAATTTATGTTCTTTAATAATTTCCATCAAGAATGAAAAGATGAAAAAATAAAACAAAGAAATCACACTATTTAGAAAAAAGAGACAATAACATGCGATCTATATCAATTTATTTATCTGGTTCAAATATTTATTATTTCAATTCCATTATGACCCACTAGGATAAAACCTGCTAACTATATAGTTGCATGTAAAATAATAGAGAAGCAATGAATCCATTACCATAAAAGGATTCTGATACCCTTTTAATAAACTAACAATATAGATCACGACCAACTCTCTTGGAGGAATGCATCCACACGGGGATTCAGAGACCCCGCCACACCAGAAAACACCCAAGACAAGTCCATTAGGAACATGGAGATAAATTTCATAATAGGGAGACGATAAATATAATGAGATGAACCTAAAATAATAATAGTAGATCATACCTTATATCAAAGATTGATTGATACTATTTGGTTTCACTACAACATGGGGTTTACTTGCATCAAGAAGAACTTCAAGGGGAACCAATCCAAGGAGGAAAGTTTGATCAAAAGACTCATATGGGAAAGAAGGAAAGGATCAAGCACCTCGCTCTAGAGAACAAGGATGAAGAACAAGGGTGGAAGATATCTCACCCCTTTATAAGATTAAATGGAGAATAAGTTTAAGATACATATGATTTTCCATTAAAAGAGGATCGCATTACACCGTGCAGTTTCACCATGTAAAGGCATCATGAACTATAGGAATATTTATATTGGAGTTATGGGATTTTAATCAGCCTTAAATCCCATAAAACAAGGCCTGGAATGTGTTTAATGTCAAAGAAAATGTTAAATCGGTGAATCTAGAAAAATATGTAAATTCAAAAAAGGAAATATGATTTTTTATGGAAACAATGTTGACTCACCAGCCTAGAATCATTAAAGACTCATAGTTTAGGAATCAATATAGACTCACCGGTCAAAAATGCTATAGACTCATCATTATAGAAACACTGATGACTCAACGGTATGGAAACACTATAGAATCATCAGTATGAAAACACTATAGACTCACCGTTCTGGGAAACACTATAGACTTTACATTCTATAAACACAGTAAACTCATAGTTCAAGAAATAATATAGACTCACCATTTCTATGACACCATTTCGATGATAGAGTGACACTGTTCATAAAACTAGAAACATAGTTCATATAACATGAAATTTGGAAAAGTGTTAGGTATGAGTCACCTTAACCTCCCAAAACACCCCAACCACACAATTTTAGCAAGGGAATAGACCAGAGTGGTCCGAGCCACTACATCAGATACCCCTCACTAAATTCTTATCATAGATAATCCAAAACCAACCCAAGAGGAATCTGAAAGGGGGTCCACAAAACCACCCATCGAGATTGATTTCGAAAGAGAGAAAGCCACAAGAAGAAACAAAAGAAATCGTTTATATTAAATCAAAAGGTATATAACCAAAAACTGATAACTTTTATATAAAAATAGTTTAACATCAACCAACTCATGGGTACTAAGCACGTATCTACGACTCTCATTCCAAGGTACTGTCCTCTATGCCACCTTGTCACAAAAAGACATGAACCAGTGGGATAGAATGCCTGCACAACACCTTCTCTTTGTGGTCTTGGATTTCCACATGCCACTTTGTGAATCCCACATCTCCATAAACATCTATATGTACCCAATTGATGATGTGATAGTCATCATGAAGGTAATGACGGAGCTGTGACACATGAAAAACATTGTGTATCCAGATCATCTGTGGGGGAAGTGGTACTCAATACACCGCAACTCCAACTTGATCCAACACCTTTAAAGTCCCAAAATAAGGGGAGAATGATTACTCGTATAACCAGACCATCACTTCCCATGATGGTGAGTACCAGTCAAGAAACACATGATGCACAATATCAAACTCAAACTATAATAACCTTTGATCGCCATATGATTTCTGATGATTCGGTGCAATCTTTATCCTCCTAGAAATCACATAAACCATATCAACCATATTCTTCACTAGTTCGGGTCCATGAATTGCTGACTCACCATCCCCATCCTAGCATAAAGGAGAACTGCATGGTCGGATGTATAAGGCTTAAAATGGTTCCATACAAATGGTGGAGTGAAAACTATTATTGTAAGAGAACTCCACTAAGGGTAACTACCAAATCCACAAACATAAAAACTATATGACACAAGAGATAAACATGCCTTCAAGAGTCTAGATAGTCTACTCTTTCTGACCATCCGTCATTAAATGAAAAATAGTTCTAAGTTATAGCTATAAACGAAAAGAATACTGGATACCTCTCCACATCCTAGATGTAAAATGAGTATCTCGATGGGAAAGGATCATCCTTAGGACTCTGTGGAGTCCCACAAAATCTTCCTGATACTGCCTCGCCAAAACATTCATTGATCTTGACTCCTTGATCAATATAAAGTGGGATGATTTTTTCAAATGATACACTACCAAATAAATAGAAGCATGTCCTCCTTGAGTTCAAGGTAAACTTGTAACAAAGTACATCAAGATGTCATACCACTTCCGCTATGGAATATCTAATGGGTGGGGAAAACCAACAGGGACACAATGATTGACCTTCACCTTATCGAAGACAAAATATTGAGACACAAACTCCGTAGCAACACACTTCATCCCTGGCCACTAAAAATGACTCTTCAAGCCTTGGTGCATCTTTTTCATGCCAGGATGCACTGCAACAGGAAAACTATGGATCACTCTAAGAACCATTTAATGCTTCAACAAAGGAACAAAAATAATTCAATGATAAAACATCTGGTGTTGTTCACCCTCAAACCAACAATTAGGGCCCTCACCACAAAGAGCTCAGTCTCTTCAGAACACCACCTCCTGATCCCCCAAATGGGACTCTTCTGCCTACTGCACCAGAGATGATTGCACTGTCATATAACAAAGACAACATTTTCCCCCAAATTCTACTATATCGAGATGTAATTTTGAAAGTTATTCCATCACTCTCCAAGAATCACCAAATTGATGCACTACATCAATATGTGAATTCTTGCTCAGTGCATCAGCTAAAAAATTTGTCTTTCCAGGGGTATATGATATTTAAAAGTCATATTCTTATATGGACTCCATCCACTAATTCTATAGAAAGTCCATGTCATGATGGTATAAAACATACCTCAGGCACTTATGATCGGTGAAAAAGAAAAAGCACTCGCCAATGTGGTAATTTCACCACAACATCTGAGAAAACACCACTACCGCCAAATCTAGATCATAGGAGGAATAGTAACGGTCATTAGGATGAAAATGTAATGACCCATTAGAAAAAAATGATCCCTACTACCCCAGAACATAACCTAACCCCAGATGTGAAGCATCGAAGACAACATCAAATTGAACTCCCTCGGCTGGAAGACAATTAAATGCATCACTTACCAACTTATCCTTTAGATAATTGAAGGCTTCATGAAATGATAATTTTATAAAAATTCATGATCCTTCCTATTTAACATTGTTAGAGGAGTCACAACCCAAGTGAAATAGGCTACGAACCTACTGTAGTAGAATGTGAGATCAAGGAAACTTCACACCTCTGCCACTGTCTTAGGGGCAGCCCATGACCCAAATGATTCTATCTTAGATGAATCTACATATAATACTATATATTAGTGATTATTCCCCAACAAAAGGACTTCTTGTGCCCAAAACTCACACTTCGACATCTTCCCAAATAGCTGCTATTGACGAAGAACTCCCAAAAGGTGTGTAGATTCTCTATATGATCCTCATCAGACGTGGAGTGCACAAGGATATCGTCAATGAAAACCACCAAAAATGTATCCAGGAACTCACTGTACACATTTTTTCTCAATCCCATGATCACAACTAGAGAATTCATCACACTGAACGACATTAAAATGAGCTTTTAATGCCCATAATGACAATAGAAAGTAGTATTTAGTATATCCTCATCCTTCAAACACATTTTATAATATCATAATCACAATTTGGACTTTTAGAATCAAATTTCACCCTTCAGTTGATTGAATAAATCATCAATATGTGGAGGACAATAGCAATTATTCATATTCACTTTTTTGGAAATAATAATTGATACACAAATGTAAACTTCCACTAGCCTTCATCACGAACAAAACGGGTGTACCCCACGGTGACACACCCGGCTGAACCAAACCACACATTAATAGACCATAAACATGTATACATAGCTCTCGTAACTTAGGAGGGGTCATCCTATATATATATACAATGATATATGAGATGCTCCTGGTTGAAGCTCGATACCTAACTCGATCTCTCATCAAGGGGGTAGTGATACAAACTCATCTAGAAAGACATTAGGGTACATTTGATAACTATGGGAAAGAACAACTACTTAATATATAAGGAACCTAACATCATCTCAGCCACCAATGATGATAAGGACAAAATACGCCTCTAACCCATCTGTGGGAATTTCTCACCAACAAACATCACTGGTTCTTCATCAACATCGAATAACATCACCTTCCTTAATAATGTGATATATGATAGATTGAAATGAATAAAACAAATCCATTTTGAGAATGAAATCATATGGATGTATCTATAAACAAATTAAATCTTTCCTAGACCAGTGTTTCCCCATTACTAGCCCACTGTCTCTTCATAGTTCTAACAAGTCTTCTCGAACTCCAACTAGTGTAGCCAATGCCAAGGGCACTTGAATCCTCTCGACATCATGTCCCAAACAATGGAAAAGGGTTAGTGATATGAAGTAGTGTTTCACTCCAATGTTAAAAAAGGATTACACCAATGTAGAAAACATGAAAAGGGTTCCTAGAACGACGTCAGGCTCACATAGCGCTGGAAAATATAAAGCATGGAGATGAATCTGACCTCCTCCATGGCCTCTCTGACCAGGATGAAAAACACCACCATGGTATAGCTATGATCTATGAGGATGGTGAGAATCATAGGGTTTTCCTCTACGTGCCCCATCTTCTCTCTACTGATCCAAAGCTCGTGTAAACTACTATTTTTGCGTCAGTTGAAGCTACCTCAACGGAGGAACATTGAGTGGAAAACCTTGTTCATGATGACTGATCTAAAATATCATCTAATCTTTCTACTCATGACCTCGTCTCCACAAGAAAATCCAGAACCCTATCCCTTGGACTAGTCTTGAGATTCGCCGCACCAGGAAAAACGAGATGTTGTGGGCTGGGACCTACTCCTGGCCAAACAGATATTCTTTTCCCCTTAAAACTGATAACCCTAGACCACATCTCTAATTAATGAGGAATCATGATGACTCCACTATCATGATGATCTAGTTTTTCCCAATTTCCTCTTGACAACCTCTTCCCTCACTAGCACCTGAATATATGTCTTCTAAATAAACTAGGTGACCTGGCACTAGATCTCAGGATGCAATGCCACCTCGAAATGCCTCTCCCTGGCCTCCACATCTAGATAAAGGTCAAAAAAATATTATAAATACTTCTTGAAATGGACTCCAAACACTCACACACTGGAGCTCCCATGTCAACGGGTAAGAAGCTCAGGGCGACTGGACGCCTTTGCGGTCAAAGAATGAAACTCGACTTTGAACATTTCTCAGAACTCCTCCCATGAGATCGCTGACTCCTCGTGATCCCCATTGAACAAGAACCAAAACATCAACGTATCTCCACAAAAAATTGTCACAAACATAGACATGATTTTATAATTCTTATCATGGAGTAAACTAAAGACTACCTTGACATACTATAACCAATTTTTTGTGACTGAATTTGAAATGGAGACCTTGTACTTTTGTAGATTCATGTGTTAAAACACATGACGTGTCCTCCACCAAATGTCATCGCCGTCAACCTATTCCCTGTGGTGATCTGCTGGCATAGCCTGCTGCACAGCTTTTTCACGAACCTTATGAGGATGTTGACCTGGAGCCATACCTATAAAATAAAAAATAGTAAAAGCTTTTAATCCTAGAATATGAAAGACTCATCATTAATTAATTAATCGTTTTCATTTATTCATTTTACGTTAACCTATCCAAATTTATACCCATTCAAACACTCACACAAAGAATATTGATTCATGATCCCTTCCTACGTCTCAACCCCGCAACTAGAATCAACTCGTTTAGTATCCATTGTATGCATAATGGTCTATGCATCAAATCATAGGGGACCAAAATTTTTATGTCTCAACTAATCTCCAATGTTTACATCACTTGATAAACACGGATAACACCATTTCCCTTCCAACCCATGCAACCTCACCTGTGCCTATCACTATACACCATCATATCCCTCAACCAAGCCTTTGATAAGACTATATAATGACCTCATGTTAAAATTTGTATCCCTCCTGGGTTGACAATTTAAGAAGGAACATAATGACCCCCCGAGTCCCTACCCCAGTAGGCCCCGGGTTGGTGACTAGAATTGAGGGTATAGTAAACACAAAAATGGTAGGAATTACCCTATAAGAGAAAAAATATGAAAGAGAGTGATAAGAAATTCACCATCCAAATCCAACTCCGATCACAATATAAATTAAATCCCAAGTACACATATGTAATGACATGAAAAAAATACTACAACTGAATGGAAAAACTACATGTACCAAAGTGAAGTAAAAACAATAGTGACCACAAAGCCCAAAAAGATCATGCAAACCCAAGCTAGTTGTAACTAGCCTGGTCTCCAACCTTCACAAAGTAACCTCAAAAAATATTTTTTATATATATAGGGATATTATTACATTATACTAAGTAGGATCATCCCTGGAGCCTCTCATGAAAAAGTAATGAAAGCATACTAAAGAAAAATAAACAACAAGTGAAACTAACTCATCACCTAAACTAGAATACTAAGTCCCTATCCTCACCATGGCTACTCTAACCAAATATTACATACAATAATATAACATAAAAAGAATATCAAGGTTACCCAGATAATACTTCCACAATGGTTTTCCGCTTTTTCTCAACGCTGCACGTCCTAAACATCTCTCTCCAAAATAAGTTTCCCTTAGATACCTAGACGAAGCACCACTACATGCTCCCTGTGAAACAAAACAACCATGTCTATATAAGAAAAGTGACCGAGTAGTTTCTGGGAGCCACCATAGTTCGCATAACGTGTAAAATACTTTGGGTATTAAACCTATAACCATTATATCCCATACACCGAGTAAGGATCCTCAAGCTATCATAGCCTATAAACGTTACACCTATAGTAGTCCCTATGAAACTATATCCAGAATATATGTGTGTGAATAAACACAGGCCATTATATTCCTCTACACACACATATGGGAAACAATAATTGTTGTGACTATGAGTACAAGTAACTACCAAAAGAAGAGAGTGGGGCCAATGGGGGTAGTCATCCATCTATCCTCCCACTATAATGTTAGGGAAAACACCCCCAAGGCTCAGAATTACTGGGTTTCAGTTTCTCTAACTGATGGGGTGGAGTAGCTTATAGAATTACAAATATAGAATATATTATAACTCACAACCACACTTTAGGCATAACCTAGTCTTACACTCAACTGAAGAAAACATATCTCAGTCTCCTGGCTGCAACTTCTATGAATAATTATCCTATAAGGACACTACCATTATAAGAGAATTATTACATTACTTGATTCCCTTTTTATAAGTTTAAATTTACGTTAATTAATTCTTTAAACAATAATTAACCATTAACAGATATATTTCATTATCATCACACCCAAATTATATTGTTCTTTTAAATTGAAACCACAACATTGTGTCCAGCAAGGTCCAACCCCATCGGTTAAAATCATTTATTCAATAACTTATTAACAATATTATTACTTTCCCATTTTTCTAGGAATTATAGAAAAAAATTATATGATACTAAACCCAATGGGGATCAACTCGGTGTGTAGATGAACTAACCATCATGTATTTTCCACTTATAGCAAGAACATAGACCCATCCTCCCTCAGAAAGCTAAACACAAAAAGCACATGGCATACCCCCCCCCGCATCATTGCCCCTTTTGGATAGAGGGTAAGAAAACCCAGCTGCCTTGAGCAGTCGGGAAGGCAACGAAGATAAAAAACCAACAAGAATAATCATACATCCAAACATTCACATCCGACCTATTTCATCATCCCCAGTGTTCTCCCCAACTCCCACTTGCATAAACCGATGAATCTATCCACTCTAGCCATCAAACTATGCCACATATACTGGGCCTATATGGCCCCACATATCACAACAACCATCAAGGATCACATCAAAATATAAGAAGCTATAAACTTAAGATCATATCGATTGGGATTTTGTCCCTTAAACATAGCATCCAACCTTCAAAAACATTGAGATCTCACAGCTTCAAGCATAAGGTTCATGTCCTTTATAAGTAAGAGGTTAACTCAATCCCCAACGAGGCATTATCTTTTTATCTAATAGATGGTCCTTTAATACATCAATTATTAACCAGTTTATCATGTTTTTGTTCCAAATATGTGTAACCTAAATAGAATTCTATCATAGCTATAACTAATTGATTAAAAATTCTTACTACAATAATTTGAGTGACGTCAAAATTGAAACAAGAAGAACTAGATTCATTTACATTACTATTTATCATTGACAATTAATTTACATTTAATCATAGTTTATGTTATTTTTAAATTTCCATAAAGAACAAAAATATAAACAGAGAAATCGTAGATATCACACTATATAGAAAAACAAGAAGCTATAACATACGATCAATATCAATTTATTTATCTGGTTCAAATATTTATTTTTTTCAATTCCATTGTGATCCAGTGGGCTAAAACATGCTCACTATATAGTTACACATAAAAGAATAATGATTAAATGAATCCCCTATATAAAAAGGTTTCTGATGCTCTTTGAATAAACTACCAAAATAGATCACGATCACCTCTCTTGGAGGACTACATCCACCTAGGATATAGAGACACCACCACACTCAACAACACCCTAGAAAATTTAATTAGGAACATGGATATAGAATTACATAATAGGGAAAGGAGAAACATATAGAGATGAACCCAAAAGAATGATGATAGATCAAGACTTCTATTGATGATTGATCAATACAGCATGGTTGCACCAAAAAAGAGGGTGCACTTACTGCAAGAAGAAATTCAAGGGGAGCCAAAAAAAGGAGGAATTTTTTATCGCAAGACACTTATGGGAAAGAATGAAAGGATTGAACTAATCGCACCAGAGAACAAAGAGGATGAACAAGGGAGTATGATATCTCTCCCCTTTTGAATATTTAACAGAGTAAAAGTTTAAGATACACTATATTTTCCATTAAAATATGATCACATTAAACAACAAATTTGGCCAAGTAAATGCATCCCAAACCTTAGGAAAATTAATATAGGAGTAATGGGTTTTTAATCAGCCTTAAATCCCTTAAAATAAGGTATTGAATTAATTTAATGTCAAGGAGAAACATTAAATCGGCGAAACTAAAAAAATATGAAAATTTGGAAAAGGAAATATGAAACCATTCTGGAAACACTATTGAATCACTAGTCTAGAGAATCTATAGAATCATCATTCTAGAAACACGGTAGACTCACCAGTCTAGAAACACTATAGACTCGCCGTTCTGGGAAAACTATAGACTCGCCAATTTGGAAACACTCTAGACTATCTATTCTAGAAACACTATAGACTCCCTATTTTTGTGACACCATTTTAGGGACAATCTGATGATGTTCATAAACCTAGAAACACTTTTCACAGAACTAGAAATTTGGCACTATGTTGGTGATGAGTAACCTTGATCTCCCTGAACACCTCAACCACTAGATTTTAGCAATGGATTGGACTAGAGAGGTCTGGTCTATTACAAGTCATGCATCAAACATGTAACTCACAAAGTGGATCCTCATCTAGATATATATCTACTTAATTGTCTAAAAATTGTGCCTCCATCTATATCACATCTAGCACCGACCGATGGCTAGTCTAAAAAATTGAAAAGTTGTGTCTCTGAGAAAGAATTCTTTTGGGATACCACGATTATCAATCAATTGTTAGAGGGTTTTGGGAAAATGAAACATCAAACATTGATATCATATGGTCCCTCACTGAGGGTCAGGACAAGATTTTTTTTAAATACCATATAATAAATTCGTTACTACCTCTATGTTATTTATTTGATCCACCTATGATGCCAATGGCAGCTCGAAGGTATCGATCATCAGTTCTTAATGGTTTAGTTGACATCACTATCAATGGATATGAAAAATGGATCTCCAAACTACTTCCATAGAAAATAATAAATACTCATTAATATCCTCATAATGATCTAAAAATCATTAATTATGATTCCCAAATGTGATTATCAGTGGATTGGTATTATGTCACACTCCATTTCAGCTTTATCTTGGATCATCCTGACATACTTGCTGCCGACAAAAAATCCACTCTAGGTATATTCAAGGTAAGCATGATTTTTCCTATGTTTTACAAAGAAAATGAACCTAAAATAGCTCTTAATTAAAAAATATCCCATAATGGGAATCATTGTAAAAGAGAAAACCTCATATGGGTGTCTGTACTCGCCTGTAATAGAAGATACTCAGGCTCAGTGACCTATTCGTGATATTTTCATCCCATCATAAAATTGAATATTTTTTTGAAGAATATTGGACCATAAAATCCACCTGAGGTCACATCGATGAAATATATCGATCTCACAATGGCCTCCTTTTTCCATCTATCTACATAGAAAAATATAGTCAATGATGAGATCTTTGTTGAGCGTTTTCCAAATTATAGTACTGCCCAATGTGGTTGAATTTAATTCCCATCAGGGAAACACTATGTCATCATTAGATGGTTATCCATAGTATATCTTAGTAATCTCGTGTAGGTATGTTGTGTAGTGGATGTTTTTAATAGTAATAGACCAGGATATGAGTCAGAAACACATCATGAATAACTTAATTTCTATCCTTGGGATACATGTCTTTACACATCAAGAGCCATCGGGTCTGCATATCATGTTGAAGTGCCTGTCAATGCACAGGTACTCAAGAATCCCCAACATAACATGGAACCTCTCTTGGATGATTTAATTTTGCTCTCATATCTCACATCGAAGCCTGTGGGATGTGACATATCATTATTCCACCCAACATAAAGTCTTACCTTGAATTGGGGAATGACAAGAGAGCATCGTTGATGTTTGGGAATCCATGATTTTACACATACAATGGGATGTTTTACTCATGGTATCATTGTACCACTTCATCTTGAGGTGTAGACCCATCATCGGAGCCCCATATTACAAGTAATTAGAAAATATTTGGAGATTCAACCCCACATTGGAAGGACCAATGATTGTTTAGAATTGCTATCTACCCATAGGGGAAATCAATGGCTGTGATAAAATTTATAGTAAGTTCCTCTATCAATTCATCACTACCATGCACAAAACAATAATCACATAAAAAATCATTTGAATGAAAATTCAGGATGAATGAGTTATATTTTTTTATGTGGAAAGGTCCTATGTATTTAATCGACATGTCGCTAATTCAAGAGATGTTTATGAACATATTAATGGGGAATTTTAATATCCATATGGTCCCTACCCTCATCACATTGAACATCCAAGGTGGATTAAATTAATTTATTGGTAAAAAAATTAATGTTGTAATCCAAGAAATCATGCATGTTTCATACACCATATCCATAAGAAGAGCTACCAATGCAGATACTTCCACCACCGTTGAGGGAGAGTCCCTCAAGTCTCTAGAATGGATGGGATATATTCTTAAATTTCCTTGATGATTGTTGCAACCATGCTAGGCATATAATTTCATATATAATAATTTATAAGAACCCCCCATGAAATAATTCCTTGACATGAGATTGTGGATCCATCCCATCATCATCCTATGAACCCCTCATCAAGGCCAATCCCATAGAGCACCCTTCACGGTTCAAAGAAGATAGACCTATTATTTTAAGGGTTTTAGGTTTCATATTATTTATTGTGTTCTCTAGAATAAGAGAACCTATATATTTTAGAATGTACACTAACCATAGATGTCAGATGAACTGACCACCAAGAATATTTACCTTACCATAGGGTCCTTGTATATAACGTTAAATAGTTTTTTGTGTTTATTGAAGGAATATAAGCGAAATTGTATAATGGTATGGTCATGTTGGGAAATGTCCCAACCTATGTAACACACAACTCGATAGAGCCTAGTAGTGAAAATATGGGTTTATTTGAATGGAAGTTGGTTTACATCCATGGGACTCAAAATTATGTCAAATGGTTATCTCGTAGAGTAGTTTCTCATGCCCATTGTACCAGCTATGTTATTTTAGACTTGAATGATCATATTGAATTCTCAATTACTTCACTGAATGATGCTTCTATATCTACATTACATTCCTATAAATCATAGATGATCTGATTTCTAAAAGGATAGGAAATTTTGATTCCCATGAAAATGATGAATCCATCACACAATATCTAAGATTATATGTGTAACACCCCAAGTTTTTCTAAAAAAAATTGAAATGTATGGAACTTTGTTTTTAAGTAGATATTTTTAACTAGCCTTTAAAACATAATTTTTCCACTTCTATGTTTTGAATTTTAAGGAACTATCATCTACAATTGTGATCAGTATGTTATTGGGTGTCTATTGGAACCAACTTGTTTTTTGGTGAATAATAACATACCCTTATGGATAGTAATATGAATTGTAATATGACCCTAATTAATAGTAAATTTTAATATTATTTTATTTTCTTAAGGCTTTAAGAAAATAACATCTTGGTTAATTTTTCATCACGATATAGAAGTAGTTATAGAATTAGAATTGTTAATTTTTGAATTAAGTATGATTTTATTTAAAAATTCAATTAAAAATATTTCAAAAAATATTTTTAAAAAAATGGTCTTCATTTTTGAAATCTACACATTTAAAAATGATTAAGCAGAATTTTGGGAATTTTTCTGAAAAAGTTGATTTTCGGTGAATAGTAAAAAATATAGTTTTTAATTTCTGTGTGTTATTGAAATCATTAATGATATAATAATGATGTAATAAATCTGGTCGGCTTGTGTATAGTTAAATAAGATGTGAGGTGTCCCAAGTGTCTTATACCATGGGAAAATACCATGGTAAGGCCCATTGTTTTTCAAATACCACCCATGAGGTGTCCCTTGGAAATTATTAAAATTCCCTTAATTTTCCTATAAATACCAACCCATTACTTCATTAACTTTATTACCAATTATTCCTCAACTAATATCTAGCAACCTTACCTTAATATCATTCCTCCCAATGTTTCCTCAAGCCTTCAAGGTCCCATCCTTCACGTTCTAAGGGTTACTCTATAAGGTAAGAAAATTCTCAATTTCATTCTTTTTCTTTTCATGTTCTCTTTTATGGGGTATAACATTAAAGATTACATACCATGTTCTTATTAAATTCTTATTAATTATTTATTATATATTATGATTCATTTCTGTATGGATGAAAATTTTCTCTTCTCTTCTTAATATTTTCTAAAACCCTAACGTATAGTCGTTGTGCTGACGAATTTTTGTAAGAGATTTCCCAATTAATCTTTTATTTTGAATTACTTTCTCATTATTTATTCATCTATTCATATCCAAGAGGCATGAAATATATAGAGTCATTTATATTATGTATGTTCTCATGTTCATGGAAAATTCATCATCATTTTTCTTCTCCTCACCCACTTATTCAAAGAATTAAAAATATTGTCCGTGATGTGTCGAATTACCGACATCGTGGACGATGTGATTTCAATTTCCATTAATTCTTTCATGTATGGTCCTGAACCCATTTATATGGTTGAAACAGGTTATAATATATGTTTTATGACTAACCCATGGTTCTGAAATTCTTTTTTACTCATGCTTCTAATTTATAAGAAATGATGAGGTTGTTATTATCAAAGAACCACCAAAATGATCTAAACGAACATCATTATTGTTTTAACTTATGAATCATCCTTATATTGAATATAAAAATCATAAATTGTATAAATTATGGTACTGGAAATATAAAAATACTTTAACATTCCAATTATTTAATTTCACTTCCAATCGATAAAAAACATCCACCAGAACCAATCCTGTAAATAATGTTAAGAACTCACCCAAAAACAGTGCAAGGAGAAAAATGCTAATAATTTAAGGATGAAATGATGTTAGGAATTGATAATATAATATGTTATAAACATGAAAATGTTTATTTAAACTACTAGTAACACTATTTCAACAATTATAAAGGATATTTAAACAAGTTTGATGTAAGACAGACCTGAGGTAATGGAATTCATAACATGATTTCCATTATTTGGGTTAACCTTCTACTTCATTATTCATGTTCAATTTAAAACTGATAATGTGATGGGTTCTATTTATATTATGTTTTATTTTGTGTATTTAAATTATATATAAATACTCCATCCACTCTATTAATTCTCTCTTCAATTGTATGATATTTATAAGGGGCTTCATTAAAAATCCTCTTTTAAAATTTGGTTTTACGAAATTCCAATGAAATGTTTTTTTGGAATATTCATGTTGTATGATTATGTTTTGGTTCAAGGGAATTATTTATGATGAAGGGTGGGACCTATATTTACCTCCAATGCATTGGGTATGAGTATGTTGGAGGATGGATGTATGGTTACTCCAAGTGTAATTGGGATGGTTACACAAAGTAAGGTAGCTGTGAGGGTTAGAAATTATATGGTTGCCAAAAATGGTTACAAGATTATGTAAGTAATGACCCAAGATACCTCTATGATTATATTTATGTTCTAATGTTTTGTGTGGATCTTGTTTAAATATAATGTTACACAAAGTAAGTATACTTGTGTGACAATAATACCTTTTGAAAATGTTTTCATAAGTTATGAGTATTCATGGACTTAGTGATCTTTCCTTCTTTTAATACATTACTAAGATTTTGTGCTCATACCATGTTTTTAATTAATTTTCACAGGTTAATAGATGTGTAATACAAGTAAGGAATCCATTTTTAATGGTGAATAATTGTAAAGGAGTCTTGTTTTATGTTTTAATGTTTTATATTTTGAAAAAAATGGAAACTATTTTTATGATATCCACTCTGTAATAATGTGTAATTTTATTAATGTATTGTCTTAATTCTCTAAATATCTAAAATTTAAAAGATCCTCATTGTAAAAGGAACTTTTTTTCTTGACTGAATTCAAGATTATGTATGTAATAAGGTGGGGTACTTATAGTTTGTTTCAGAAGATGGTTTAGATAACTGTAGGGGTTAGGGCGATGCTAATAGAATGCCATATATGATTTCCAATCTATGTTAAATTTGAAATGATTTTGCATTTAATGATTACCATTTTGCCTCATCTAAGACATGTTTGTTATGAATGGTTGTCTGTAGAAGGAACAGGGCTGCGGAAGAGGAGAGGCACTGACAGAATGATATCCTTCCAGAACTACAACCCAGAACGGTAGGGATTGGAACTGAGCAGTTTGTGATAGTAATGGATCAGCTAACGTAGGAAATAAATGGTGGTGGAATCCATAAAAGAGAACCAATATAGGTACCACAATGGAACATGATAGTATTGGAACATTTTATGAGACAACATCCTGCCACATTCAATGGATCTTATGACCCATTAATAGCTGAAGGATGGATCAAAACCCTTGAAAAGATATTCGATGTTATGGGATGTTTAGACAATCAAAAGGCAAGTCTTTCAATTTAACGTTTTGAAGGGGAAGCTGATCAGTGATGGTCAATGATAAGTAATATCATGGGTAGTGATGATTTTGATGCCTTAGAATGGGATAAATTTAAAAGTATTTTCCTTGAAAAATATTTTCCTAAGGTGGTGGGACTTAGGATAGAGAGGAAATTCCTCGAATTGAAACAGAAGGAGGAAGATTCAGTGGTTGTGTGTGAAGAGAACCTCACCCAACTGGAGAGGTTTTCTCCAAATCTTATCCTGGATCTTGATAGAAAAATCAACCGCTTTTACTCCGGATTGGAGACAAGGTATTGAAGGGCATTGGCCTCCCGTGAATTCAAAAGTTATTGGAAACTTTTCTGATGTGTAGAGATGGTATGGATGGAGTTTGATAATGATCATGTGAATTTTGGAAACAAAGAGAAGAAGAGGTCCAATTGGCAATAAATGGGTGAGAATCAACCAATGAAATCTGATGGTATGAAAATTCAATTTATAGTTTGTGAAAAGTGTGGAAAGAAACACCAAGGGGAATGTCTTAGAAAAATTGGGAAGTGTTTTAAATATGGTATGTTTGGATATATGGCCCGAGATTGCAATGAAAATGATCCTAAGACTAATCCTGAAAAGCATACTGTAAATTGTTTTTAATTTGGTGAGATGGGTCATTATGCACATGCCTGCCCAATGAGAGAACTGAATGATGAAATGAAGCTAGAATACAATAATAAAGGTGTAGTGAGATCATTTGCGACTATGTTAGGAGATAACGGGACTTCCAATGAATTTGTATCACGTACTTTGTTGTTCACTCAGATTTTTCTAAAGTTTTGTTTGACATGGGGTCTATAAATTCCTTCATCACTGAGAAATTATCTAGTAAAATGGAAATATCACCTAAACAAATGAGACCCGAACTTTTTGTTAAAACACCTGGGGGAAATGTTATAGAAAAGTGGAATTATAAGAATCTTTCCATTGTGGTTTGTTGAAAGACTTTACCTACAGACCTTGTTGTTTTACCCTTAGTCGTGTTTGATTTTATTCTGGGAATGGATTGGCTTTATGATTATCATGCTAAGATTGACTATAGAGATAAATAAGTTTTTTTTCCGAAAGAGTTTTCGTTTTTATACAAGAATGAACCCATAAAATTGATAATATATTAGTATGCTAAGAAAATATTGAAATGTTGAAATAAAAGTTATCTTTCTCATATTTTTAAAAATAAGGGAACTATTCAAATTAATGATGTGCTAGTGGTAAATGAATACCTTGATGTTTTTCCTAATGAGTTACCTGTTTTCATACCTAATCGAGAAGTTGAATTCACAATTGACTTAGTTCCTAATGCTAAACCAATTTTAAAACCCCCATATCATATGGATCCAATAGAACTACATGAATTGAAGAATCAGTTGCAGGATTTTCTTGAAATGGCTTCATTCATTCTAGAACATTACCATGGGGAGCCCCTATTTTGTTTTTTAAAAAGAAGTATGGTTCCATGAGACTTTACATTGATTATAGAGTTTTGAATAACATCATTGTTAAAAACAATTATCCATTGCCTCATACTGATGACTTGTTTAATCATCTCCAGGGATCTCGGTACTTTTCTAAGATTGACTTGAGATCCGGATACCATCAGCTAATGGTGAAGGAGGAATACATCATAAAAACAACCTTTTGTACTAGATATGGGCATTATGAATTTGTTGTTATTCCATTTGGATTAACTAATTAACCTGATTTATTCATGAATATTATGAATATACTATTTCATGAGTTCTTGGATAAGTTTGTGGTTGTATTTATTGATGAAATTCTAGTATTTTATAAAAATAAATAGGATCATGAAAAACATCTAAGGGTTGTTTTAAAAACATTAAAAGAAAATAAACTGTATGGAAAATTCAGAAAGTGTGATTTTTGGTTGCAACATATTTCTTTTCATGGGAATATTGTAAATATGGATGGAATAACAGTTGATCCTACAAAAACAAAAGTAGTTAATGAATGGACAAGACCCACAAATGTTACCGAGATTCCTAGTTTTCTTGGGTTAGTAGGATATTACCGACAGTTTGTTAAGAACTTCTCACGATTATCTAGCATGATAACTATGTTATCACAAAATGGGGTTAAATTTGTTTGGACAGAGGAATGTGATGTTTTTTTTAAATATATGAAGAAGAGATTGGTGAATTCTCCAGTTTTGGACTTACCTTTTTGAAATGTTGAGTTTTCCATCTACATTGATGCTTCTTTTAAGGGACTTGGTTGTTTTTTGATTCAAAATGATCAGGTAATTGCCTATGCTTTGAGACAACTTAAACCTCTTGAGTTAAATTATCCCACACATGATTTGGAATTGGATGCTGTGGATTTTTCTTTGAAAATTTGGAGGCATAATCTATACAGAACCAAATGACAAATATATATTGACCATAAAAGTATAAAGTATACATTCACTCAGAAGTAATTAAACATGAGGCATAGAATATGTCTTGAACCGATAAAGGATTATGACTGCACAGTAAATTAACATCCTAGAAAAGAAAACAAACTAGTGGATTCCTTAAGTCAGAAACCTCATGCATCATTAACCATGTTATGTTTGGAATATGATCCCTTGAGTAATGATTTGATGAATTTTTCCTTAGAAGTTGTTAGTGCAGGGAATACCCCTGTTTTTTTTTCAGGTTTCAGTGCAATATTCATTGTTAGACAAAATTAAGGAAGCACCAAAGGAAGACCATGAGCTACAGAAAAAGGTAGAACTGGTTAAAATGGGTAAGTTTCTAGAATTTAACCTTGACAAATTTTGTGTTTTAGTATTTGGAAAAAGGTTGTGTGTACCTAGTGATTATCAGTTGAAGAAATATTTGTTGTGCAAAGCTCATAGTTCTCAATTTTCTATTCATCTTGGTATTACTATGATGTATAGAGACCTTCGAGAGTATTATTGGTGGGATAGAATGAAAAGAGATATTACTGATTTTACCATGAAATGTTTGACATTTCAACATGTTAAAAGAGAGCGACAATTATCGAAGGGGATGCTCCAGCCTTTTCCAGTTCCAGAGTGGAAATGGGAGAATGTATCCATGGGCTTTGTGGTGGGACTACCAATTACTTATCAAGGTAACAATGTGATTTGGGTTATTGTTGATCGACTAATAAGTCTTCACATTTTCTTTCTATTCGAGAAACAAGGACTTGGGATCACCTTTCTTGATTGTACCTCAATGATTTTGTCAGGATACATGGAGTTCCTCTTTCCATTGTATCTAATCGAGATCCCAGGTTCACTACTAACTTTTGGAAGGGACATTAGAAGTCGTTGGGAACAGAGTTAAATTCCAGTTCATCTTTTCATCCTCAATCAGATGGGAAGTCAGAATGAAGAATTCAAACATTTGAGGATATGCTTCGATCTTGTTCAATGGACTATCAGGTAAGTGGTATCAACATCTCTCTTTAGTTGAGTTTTCTTATAATAATAGAATTTATTCCAGTATTCAGATGGCACCTATTGAGGCCTTGAATGGGAAGCGGTGTCGAACTCCAGTATTTTGGGATGAAGTTAGTGAAAGAAAATTGATGGGCCAGAATTAATTGAAGAAGTGGATGAGAAATTGAGGGTGATCCAGGAACCCATGAGGATAGCTCAGAGCAGGCAGAAACATTATGCAGATAACAGAAGGAAAGACTTCTCTTTCAAGGTAGGTGACTATGTTTTCCTTAAAATCTCTCCATGGAATAGTGTGATGCATTTCAGTAAGAAAGGGAAGCTAAGTCCATGATTCATTGGTCCATTTGAAATCTTGGAGAAAGTTGGAACAGTGGCATACTACATAGCTTTTTCTCTGAGTTTGTTTTAGGTATACAGTGTTTTTCATGTTTCAATGTTGAGGAAGTATGTAACAGATTCATCAAATGTATTGAGCCCAGAAGTAGTTCATCTAGAAGAGAACCTTTCTTATGAAGAGAAACTAGTTCAGATTCTTCATCGAAGGGAACATGTATTGCAAGATAAGGTAATCTTCCAGGTAAAGGTTTTTTGGAGAAACCACATGGTTGAAGAAACATCATGGGGGTATGAAAATGCTATGAGGGAAATGTAATCTAAGTTGTTTAATAAGTAAATAAAACTACGAGGATGCAATTTCAAGAAGGTGGGGATAATGTAACACCATAAGTTTTTATAAAAAAAATATAAATATAGGGAACTTTGTTTTAATTAGATATTTTAAATAGCATTTAAAACATACTTTTTCCACTTATATGTTTTGAATTTCATGAAACTGTCATCTACAATTGTGTTTAGTATGTTATTTGGATTCTATTGGAACCAACTTGTTTCTTTGGTGAAGAGTATCATAATTTTATAAATATTAATATGAATATAAATTTGACCCTAATGAATAGTAAATTTTATATTTTATTTTATTTTCATAAGGATTTATTATAATACCATCTTGGTTAATTTTTCATTGCGATATATAAGTAGTTTTAGAATTTGAATTGTAAATTTTTGAATTAAATATTATATTATTTAAAAATTATACTAAAAATATTTAAATTTTTTTTTAGAAAATAGACTTCATTTTTGAAATCTACACGTCGATAAATGGTTTTGGTGAATTTTGGGAATTTTTTTGAAACATTTTATTTTTCAGTGAATAGTAAAAAATACAGTTTTTAATTTCGGTGTTTTAATGACATCATTAATGAAATAATAATGATGTCATAAATCAGGTCAACTTTTTTATAGTTAAATAATATGTGATGTGTCCTAAGTGGCTTATACCATGGGAAACTACCATGGGCAAGACAATGGTTTTTCAAATACCCCCTATGAGGTGTCCCTTGGAAATTATTAAAATATTCCCATACTTTTACTATAAATACCAACCCATTCCTTCATTAAATTCATTCCCAATTCCTCCTCAACTAATATATGGACTCCTTACCTTAATATTATCCCTCCCAAGGATTCATCAAGCCCCCAAGGTAACAACCTTGATGTTATAAGGGTTACTCTACAAGGTATGAAAATTCACAATTTCATTCTTTTTTCTTTTCATGTTCCCTTTTATGTGGTATAACATTCATGTTTCCATACCATGTTCTTATTTAATTCTTATTATTGATATATTCTGTATTATGATTCATTTTAGGATGGGTGACCTTTTTCCCCTCTCTTCTTAATATTTTCTAAAACCCTGTCGCAAAGCCGTTGAGTTGCCGAATTTTTGTAAGATATTTCTCAATTATTCTTTTATTTTGTGTTTCTTTCTCATTAATTCTTAATATATTATTATCCAAGTGGAATAAAATCTCCATAATAATTTATATTATATATGTTCTCATGTTCATGTAAAATTCATCATCGTTTTTATTCTCCTATCCCACTTATTCAAAGAATTAAAAACATTGTCTGTGATGTGTCGAATTACCGACATTGTGGATGACGTGATTTCAATTTCCACAAATTCTTTCAAGTCTGGTCATGAAACCATTTATATGGTTTAACAAGGTTATAATATATTTTTTATGAATCACCCATGATTCTGTAATTATTTTGTACTCATGGTTCTAAATTATATGACAAAATGAGGTTGTTATTATCAAAGAACGACTAAAATGATCCAAACGAACATAATTAATGATTTAACTTATGAATCATCCTCATATAAAAAATCAAAATGATAAATGGTATAAATTATGGTACTTTCAATATATAAATACCTTTCTATTCCAATTCTGGAGTTTCTCTTCCAATTGACAAGAACATCCACCATGGACCAATCATGGAAATCATGTTAAGAACTCACCCAAATACGATGAAAGGAGAAAAATACCAACAATTAAAGGGTGAAATGATGTTATAAAATGATAATATAATATGTTATAATCATTATAATGTTTATTTAAACTACTAATAACACACTTTCGACTATTATACTAGAAGTTTAAACATGTTTTATGTAAGACAGACATGAGGTAAGGGAATTCTTAACCCGATTTACATTCTTTGGGTTAACCTTATACTTTATTATTTGTGTTCTATTTAAATTGTTCTTGTGATGGGTTATATTTATATTATGTTATATTAAGTGTATTTATAGTATATATACATACTCCATCCACTCTATTAAGTATCTCTTCAATTGTATGATATTTATAAGGGGATTTTTTTAAAAAAATACACTTTTCAAATTCGGTTTTACAAAATTCCAATGTATTTTTTATGGAATATTCATGTTTTATGATTATGTTTTGGTTATTGGGAATTATTTATGTTGAATGGTGGGAACTATATTTCCCTCACATGCATTGGGTATGAGTAAGTTGGAGGTCGGTCGTATGGTTACTCCAAGTGTAACTGCGATGGTTACACAAAGTAAGGTAGCCGTGAGGGTTACAAATTATAAGGTAGCCAAGAATAATTACAAGATTATGTAAGTAATGCCCCAAGATACCTCTATGATTATATTTATGTTCTAATGTTTTGTGTGGATCTTTTTTATATCTCATGTTACACAGAGTAAGTATATATGGGTAACAAGAATGTCTCTTGAAAATGTTTTCATACATTACGAGTATTCATGGACTAATGCGATCTTTCCTACTTTTCATCCCTTACTGAGATATTGTGCTCATCCCAAATTTTTAAATGATTTTAAAAGGTTAATGGATGTTTAATAAAAGGAATTAATCCATGTATACTATTTAAAATTTTCATGGAGTATTGTTTTAAGTTATAATGTTTTATATTTTGAAAAAAATGGAGACTGTTTTTATGGTATCAACTCTATAATAATGAGTAATGTTATGAATGTATTGTCCTAATTCTCTAAAGCTCTAAAATTGAAAAGATCCTCAATTTAAACGGACTTTTTATTTCTGGACTAAATTCATGATTATGTATGTAATACATTTGGGCCCTTATATTTTGCCTCAAGATGTGGTAATTTTTTGTAGTTTAATCATTGTGTATGAAGACCCCTCCTTTGATGAGAAGGAGTTTGCCTCTGAGAAAGCTGCTAAATTGGTATATTAGTTCATGGTCCTTGATGATGAGTAATAATAGGAAAATCCACATGATTCATGTAGCGAAATATATATAATGGTAGGTCTAAGACATACGAGATTCCACAAAGCTCAAGACAGTGCTCTAGAACAAGTCGTGCATGCCAAAAATACTAATATATAGTATTACGTACAGGTTTGTTGGATGATTCATTTTAGAAATCTCTATAAAATGTAACTCCATAGTTATTGGTGTTAATAGATCATCCATTCTTCCTAGATTTGACTATGTTAACTAATTTGGAAAATAAGTTGTGGCCGAACCGGGATAGGATGCGTCCAGCTAGACCCAAGTCTCAACCAGTAGACAGTCAGCTGACGATTGTTCTGGGAGAGCTAACTAGTCTGTAATAGGACATTAACAGTACCATAAAAAACCAAGCATTATAGATAGAAACTCTTATGGTACAACCAGCAACACTTATAGCACTTCCAGTTAAAGTGTTCCTTTTGTAAGAAAAAATGGCACACCAGTTGAGAATGTATGACGTGATGAAGAACCTCACTAGCCTACCTTCAAGGATGTAAATCCATGATTCCCTCAATGAGTAGAAATTAATTTTGGGGGACCTCACATTTTCCAAAAAAATCTAATCCACTTTGAAGAAGATTTAGAAGCCTTATATACCTTCAATATATAGGAGGTAGATTGGGAAAAATTCCTACGTTGTCATCTTTTTCTATGTGGAAGAATATTCCTCTTTCAGAAAGGGAAAATTTTACCCATTGTATGTGACATGAAAGTTCCATTTAATAGAAATTTGTCACTTCTTATTAGAAATAGGTTCCTTGATTAATCTCATCCCAATACATATTGTTTATAGGGTGGGACTGACCAAGTATAATGGAGTCCCTCTAAAATGAATATTTAAGGTTAGGATATGACTGAGCAGAAACAATGTAGAAGAATATTTATGAATGTAACAACCCAAATCTGGAGCCCCTCAACTGGTGCCCCATGCCCGGTTTGCCACATGACCTCAAGCGCATTTCACCAAACGCCAGAGGCTGCTGACTATCAGCGAGGGCCTTGGAAATTTATTAGGGAAACTTTTCCCTCATTTGGTAAGGTATAAAAGGTAAAGGAAATAACAGACAATAGCGGAAGTAGTAAACATCATACAATAACTGAAGATAAATAGCGAAAGCAATGTATAATATAACAATGATGCAGCATAGTACATGTATCTAAGGATAGAATCAAACACAACAACGTGCTGAAATACAATTGAGAACAAAGAACAAAAATTAAACAGCAACTCCAGAAGCATCGCAAGCCTAATCTCGATCCTATGCTCTATAGATCTAACCAGCAATCATGTACCTAAAGTAGAAGGGCCATAATACCTACCCACACCTGCAACCATATAACCTGTTTGGGCTGAAAAGCAGGACCCAATCAGGGTGTGAGACTAATCCCCTTAGGCAATCACCACAAGATCTGTGCTCTACTGTCAATGAGCAATATAGAAAAAGTAAAGGAAATAAATGTAGTATAGAAATAGGAGTACTCTAAAGTAAAAAATCTTACCAATATCTATTCAAATTAATTTATTAATTTAATTCACTCATTAAATTATCATCAATGGAATCTAGAAAACAGCTCTACATTCTCAAGGCATAGCAAGTAACACAACATTTATCTCAGCAGACTACATAAACAAAAATCATTACAAAACTCAAGCTTGTTCCTTGGCTTGGATGAATCATCACCACCAACAAAACAATAATCAAAGTGATGCTCTAGGTGGCTCAAACGGGCAGACCCCTCTAGTCAAGTAAACATAAATAAGCACATACACTCTGGGAAGCTCTCACCGTCAATTTGTTTGCTGTCTTGCAATGATATCTATAGACTATTTGAGGAAGAACTTACATCTAACTCCCCCTATAGTCTCGATATGTAACTCAGGACACTGTAAGGAAGCACAAAGTCCCATTCCCATAGGTCCTGCGAATGATACTCATTTCTAAATGACACTCTAGGGAAGCCCTTAATCGTAAATTCCCTCTTTAGTCTACCACACCAGGTTCCCACAACCCCGAGTAGTGTAGTTTTGCTAAATCAACTATTATAAGACCAATGTAAGTTCAAAAAAAACAAGGCTAATAGCTACAATGCATCAAAATCATATAAACACCAAAAAATACATGCAATCAACTATATCATGGAAAGCAAGCAATGCAACAAGGTCTGCCTCACAGGAAATATATTCCAAACATAGATAAACAACCAAAACAGGGGAAACACCCAATGGGTGATCCTCAAGCATGATAACAATCAATTATAAATCATAGAATATCCTCAAGAATACTTGAAATCTAAGGAAAATAACAATACAGGATCAAAACCCTAACCCGAGATACCCAATACATGGGCATCCAACACTTTTGCACCAAAAACTCAATAACATTCAACATTGGGAAACAAACCACCTACCATAATCCTAGGAGATCAATATACTTGAACCTCAGTCTACTAATAATCCTAGAACATAGAATATCTGCACAAACGTCTAAAACGTTAAACCTCATACAACCCCCACAAGAGAAGGTATCGAGAAATGTGGACAAAGAAGAACCAAGAACTCACCGCTGCGATTCTGTTGCAACTGATGACATTCGATATAGATAAATGGTGACAGATCAGTGTTTAAGAGAAGATTTGGCCTCCTTGGATGCTCTGGATGTAATTCGACAGAGAAGAAGATGAAAAATGGTTTAAGACACGACCCTAGTCCGATTAATTAAATAAAAATAAAAGTACATGGAGTGTACTTGCAATTTTTGTACACCGCATTAAGCGGCCTCCACATCACCGCTACACACCGTGTGTGTGGCCCGAACATGTCCAGCATACGGCCTCACGTGGGAGAAAATTACACGTCATGTACACATAAAGTACACGACGTGTACTTAGAACGTTTCCACATTTTCTTATTTTTCTCAAAAACGACCAGAAACAGAAAAACATTCCTGAAATGAAGATCCGGGTTCTTACAAACATCCCCCTTAAAAAAATTCATCCCTGAATTTACCTAACATGTTGGCAAAGATGAAACCTCGAACAACTCTGGCCACTATGATCGCATATCAGCCTCCCTCTCCCAAGTCTCATCCTGTACATGGTCGTGTTTCCATAAAACTCGTACCAGAGGAACAAACCAACCATAAAGTATATTTTCACTATGATCAACAATCCTGATAGGATTCTCCTAAAATGATGCATCCTACTCTAGATCAAGCTCCTCGGGTAGAAAAACATGAGACGGGTATGTGAAATTGCGGCGTAGCTGAGAAACATAGAAGATTTCGTGCATATCCTGGTACCTGTAAGGAAACTAAAACCTATAAGAAACCAGCCCGATTCTCTCCAGAACCTCAAATGGCCTGACTTATCTCGGTGAAAGCATACCCTATCTCATGATCCTCTTGTGTCCCAACCTCATGGTAACACATAGGAAAACCTGATCCCCAACCATAAACTCCAAATGTCTTCTCCACTAACTAGCATAATATTTCTACCGAGACTGTGCAGTAGCCATCCTTTTTCGTATCAACTCCACCTGCTCTGTGGTCTCCTGAACAAGACGAGGTCCCAACAAAGCTATCTCTCCTTCCTCTAGCCAAAAAAAGGGTGATCGGCATGACCTACCATACAAAGCCTCATAAGGTTCCATATGAATAGTTGTTTGAAAACTAGTATTATAGGCAAACTCCACTAGAGCTATATGTCTCTCCCAAGTGCCTCCAAAATCAAGGACACATGCTTGTAGCATGTTCTCTAGTACCTGAATCGTGCGCTCTGACAGGACATATATCTGGGGATGTTATGATGTACCCAGAAGTACCTGTGTACCCAAAGCCCTCTGTAGCCCTTGCCATAAATACGGCTTGAAGCGGGTGTCCCTATCTGAAATTACTATACTCGGAGACCCATCAAAGCGTACAATCTCATGGATTTAAAACCTTCCATGATCATCAACAATGAAGGTCTCCCTAGTCGGCAAGAAGTGGGCAACCTTCACGAGCCTATCAATGACAACCCATACCGCGTCATTCCGTCAGGGCGATCTCAGTAACCCTGTCATGAAGTCCATCATGACATCCTTCCAATTCTTCTCGGGAATGGGTTGCTACTTTAAAAACCCTGCCAGTCGCTAGTGCTCTTCCTTCACCTACTAATAGGTGGAACATCTCATGACAAAACCAGCAACATCTCTCTTCATACCTGGCCACCATTACGGGCGGTGTAAATCACGATACATCTTGGTGACGCCAGGACGAACTGCCCAGACTGAGGCATGAAAGTCCTGCATCAGCTCCTTATGTATATCTTCTGGCACCCATACACGTCCCTAGAAACACAATATCTCATCATCAGCCATGGTCCATCCGGGAAGAGGGTCATCTCCTGACACGCTTTCCCATAGGACCAGGCCTTCAAAATCAGATAATTACCTCATTCGAACTCAGTGGAGAAGCATAGAGTTAACAACTATAGAAGATAGGATAGTCTACCCATGTCTGTCGTGCACCTCCAAATGCATCTCAGAGAACAGATCCATAAGCTGCCACTCACACCTGGCCTCGTGAACTGCCTGTATCTATGTCCTCCAGCTCAGTGCATCAGCCACTGCATTTCCTTTCCTAGGCATATAGGCAAGCTCGAAATCGAAAGACTTCAGGTACACAACCCACCTCTGCTATCTCAGATTCATGTCACACTGCATGAATATGTACTTGAGGCTCTTGTGGTCAGTATACACCACAAAATGCTCTCCCAGAAGATAATGTCTCCAAAAATGCCAATCATGAACAACTGCAGCCAACTCTTTGTCATGCGTAGGATATTTACTCTCATCTGGACTCAACTACTATGATCTGTATGCAACAACACGATCCTCCTTCATAAGCACTGCTCCAAAACTGATGCCAGATGCATCACAAAAAACTGTATAACTCTTGCTTGGCTCTGGTAAAACTAGAATCAATGCTGAAGTCAATCTCCCTTTCAGCTCCTAGAAGGCGGATTCACGGGCTTTTGACAAAACATACTTCACCCCATTCCTAGTCATTCCCATCAAAAGTGTTTCTAGGAATGATAAGTCCTGTATAAACTGCATGTAGTAACCATCCAACACTAATAAACTGCGTACCTCAAAGATGTTCTTCAGCTGCTCCCAATTGACTGCTAGTCTCACCTTCTCTGGGTCTATTGATACTCCTATCTCTAAGATGACATGACCTAGGAAATGAACCACGTCCATCCAAAAGTGGCACTTTGAGATCCTAGCATATAACTAATGCTCCCTCAGTGTACTCAAAATGATCTCAAGATGGGTATCATGGTCATGTCGAGTGTGAGATTACACCAAGATGTTGTCCACGAAAACCACCATGAAGGAATCCAAGTAAGGACGGAAATCTCAATTCATCAGCACCATGAAAATTTCTACCATGTTCGTGAGACCGAACGACATTACCAAATACCCATACAGACCATGCCTACTCTGGAAGGCTATAAGACTTATATCTGATTGTCTGACACGCAACTAACGGTAGTCGGATCTCAATTCGATCTTCAAGAACACTCTAGTTCCTCAAAACTGATCAATGAGATCATCTATCCATGGAAATGGATATTGGTTCTTGACCGTCAACCGGTTCAGCTTTCGATAATCCACACAAAGACGAAGGGTTTTATCTGCCTTCTTCACAAACAGGACATGCGAACCCCAAGGAGAAGTACTGGGTCGGATTAAACCCCTTGTCTACAACTCCTCCAACTTCTTCATGAGCTCCTGAAACATAGGTGTAGCCATCCTATAAGGAGGAATGGAAACAGGTTCCACTCCTGGAACAAGCTCAATAGAGAAGTCTACCTCTCACTCCGGTGGCAAACATGAAAAGTCTTCTGGAAAGACATCTGGATAGAGATCAACCACTGGAGAAAAATTTACCTGAGAAGTCCCAATGTCATCCAGATGTAAGCTAGAAATCTGGGCCGTAACACCACCCAACCCATGATTCTATGGTCTTGCTTTTCTCTCCTGGACATCACATTCTCCCTTGTGAAGATAAGGTCATCCCTCTGGTGATGTGAAACTAACCCTGCGGCGATAGCAATCGATAAAGGCCTGGAAGGGAACTAACCAGTCCATCTTGAGAATGAAATCATATCCCTCCATATCCAAAACATAGAGACTCCATGAAAAACGACCCCCACCAAACTCCAGTGGGTAGTCTAAGCACTGAAGCATGCTAGCGGTTCAATTTTCCTAGGGAGTGTCTAGCGTCATCATATTCTAAGAAGTATAAACAGTAAGTCTAAGGATTTCCACAGTATGAACATAAATAAATCAATGAGAAGATCCCGTATCGAAAAGTGAATAGGATTAAACTGATCCTACTAAAATCATACCTCAAACTGTAGATGGTCCATGATCCTGATCTTGATGAATATGCTCTATAACAAAATTCTGGCCTATGCTGCGGCCCTGCGTAGCAGCCTGAGATCCCTGTGCTGCTCCTCCCTGAGCCTGACCACTGCATCCACGGTCTCTGTCCTGGCCCAAACGACCTGAAGAACTCTATCCCCTAGTCTGCTATGGAACTGGTAATACTGATCTTATACGCAGAGTCGAAACTGATCCTCCTTCACTAGACGCAGGCAGAAGAACCTTTTAGAAGCGCTGCAGATGACCCATCTTGACGCAAGATCAGTACTCTACTGGGACCCTCGGGCACTAGGGCTTCTTATTCCCACTTCTTCCACACTGATAACACACCACTTCATTGCCAGAGGGATGATCCCATCTACCAGACAGAATACCTAGCTTCCTCAAGTTACTTTGTGTAGACTCTCGGTGGTGCTTCCTGCTATCTGTCTAGAGAGAATCAGCCATGGATACTGAACTTCCCTGGTCCACAGGTCGAACCTCCCTCATGTTTTTCTCCGTAATAAGCACCTGGTTAACTATCAGAGTGATAGAAGTCAACATAAAGACATTCACCTATGGCTTAATATCCGGTCTGAGGCATTCCTGAAACTTCTTTTCCAAAAAAAGCTCATCATTCCCCATAAAGGGAGTGAAATGATGTAACTCTTTAAAGAGGGAGGAATACTCCATAACTGTGAGAGTACCCTTATGTTGGTTCATGAACACTCTGGCTTTGTCAGCCCTCAATTTCACCGGGTAGAAATAGTCATAGAACGTACGCTGAAACTCATCCCACACCATAGCAGGTTGTCTTCCTAACAACAAAAACATATCCCACCATATCTTGGAAGAAACTCGCAACATATACGTCATGAGATTCAATCTACTCTATGGAAGTGTCTCCAGATGCTTGAAGATGGATAGCATGGATTTTAGCCATGACTCCGCAGCCGGTGGTCCTCTATCCCTTGTGAACGTGGGAGGGTGCTGCTGCTGAAAAACCCATGTTAGCTCTCCCATAGATGGGGTAGGATGCTGAGTTCCCTAGAAGGTCTGCATGAATCTCATGAAACCATCTCTTAACTGGGCATTGGAACCACTGTCTGGAATCACTACAGATTCCATGTCCAGAACGATAGGCCGGACAACCGATAGTCCCTGATATTCCGTATCAGGTGTACGGTCACTGCCTGGTTTCTGACTTGCAATGGGAGGATTTCTTGGTGTCATAGCTCTGAAAGGTCAAAAGCACACCTTCATTAATGATGAACACAAATGAAACTTATGAGATAAAAAAGGAACAGGAGAGAAGACCCTTTAAAATTAATTTGGGAAAACATGACTACACGGAGTGTAGTACAACTACACGACGTGTTTCTTAAAAGTTTACCATAGGAATGTACCTTGTCCCTACATGGCTGTGTAAACTACCCAGATACACAGCCTGTTCTTAAACTACACAGAATGTACTGAACATTTTACTCCCTTCCTTTTTACTCCTACATGGCTGGGAACATGGACTATCCTAGAAGGAAACTAAATGGCGTGCCTGTCCACTACACGACGTGTCCTTAAGATCTCTCCATTGTCTGTGTCATTAGTCACACGGACTGGTACACATACCACTACTACACAGCGTGTCAAAGGAGACATGGCATGTACTTGACATGCCTTATATGTCCCGTGTTGTTAGTGACACGTCCTGACACACGGTCAATACTACATGGCGTGTTCTATACAGACACGACGTGTATGCGAAAGGATAACACCAACCTATGATGTTGGCTACACAGCCGGCTACATGGTCAACTATACACGGCGTGTTCCTAAGGGACACGACGTGCACTTGAAGTATAACCCTAGTATGTGTTGTTCATGACATGGCCGGATACCTATTCCAAACTACACAACGTGCTAAGCTGGTTCATAACGTGTTCTTGCAGGAAACTTTACAGCCCCGTGTCTCTGCCCAACACAGTCAAGGACATGGCTAAAAACTACACGGCATGTATTCATAAAGTACACGCTTTGTATTCTGGGTTTTTCTGGACAGTATCCTCAGAACTGCATTGGAGCCCAGAAAACACAAATAACAAGTGTTAAGGTGCCAAATTCTGATACGTGGGGGCCCATACTCCCCATGAATCAAATCTTTGAATTATAACAATTGATATAACAAGTAAAAATTATAACAACTCACGATCCACCAAATTTCGATCCTCGAGGGCCCATAACACCTCTATGACCAATGATTGGCATCCATGATAATGAATATCTAATAGAATGATACCCTATTGACATAGTAGGTATTCTAACAAAGAACCTTTCACCACAACATGCTTCTTCTATCACAAATTCTATCACAACAACATGAAAATTCTAATGCAATCTAGATGGCATGGAAAAATAATGAAATGTGATTTCCTAAAAAGTTCCTATATAATGCATGAGATGGAATACCATCATCTCATTGGTTTGCAAAAAAATAGAACCACAATCATACAAACAATAATAGCTCAAAACAAGTGCACCACCCAAGGGTTAAATCAATTAAACTGTAACATTTGCAAAAACATGGAAATTTTAATATTAGAGGCAATCTATCTTTTTCCCTGTACATGGGTTCTAGAACACCTGGGCACAACTATTTACCATTTAACTATTCCATCCTATCCCTGTCTAATGTCACTAAAAAGTAAGTCAATAGAAAAGGAAAGAAACTACTCTGATACCACTTTGTAACGACCCGAATCCAGAGCCCCCCAACTGGTGCCCCATGCCCGGTTCGCCACATGACCTCAAGCGCATTTCCCTAATCGCCAGAGGCTGCTGAATAGCAGTGAGGGCCTTGGTATGTTTTTGGGAAAAATATGACCTCATTTTGTAAGGTATACAAGGTAAAGGAAATAACAGTCAATAGCAGAAGCAGTAAACAACATACAAAAACTGAAGCTAAACAGTGGAAGAAATGTATAATATAATAATTATTCATCATGGTAAATGTATCTACGGAATGCAGCAAACAAAAAAACAAACTAGAATAAAACTGAGAACAAAGCAGTAAAAGTAAACAGCAACTCCAGCATCATCGCAAGCCTATGCTCGGTCCTATTCTCTCCAGCTCTAACCAGCAATCATGCACCTGAAGTAGAAGGGCCACAATCCCTATCCACACCTAAAACCATATAACCTGTTTGGGCTGAAAAGAAGGACCCAAATAGGGTGTGAGACTAATCCCAGTACGCAATCACCACATGATCTGTGCCCTACTGTCAGTGAGCAATATAGAAAAAGTAAAGGAAATAAATGCAGCATAGAAACAAGAGTAATCTAATATAGACAATCCTACCAATCTCTATTAACATTTATTTATTAATTTAATTAACTCATTAAATTATCAACCAAGTAATCTAGAAAACAACTCTACATTCTCAAGGCATAGCATGTAACACAACAGGTATCTCAGCAGACTACCTAAACAGCAAGGAGTACAAAACTCATGCTTGTTTATTGGCTTGGTGGACTCATCACAACCAACCAAACAATAATCAAAGTGACTCTCTGGGTGGATCACATGGGAAGAACCCTCTAGTCAAGTAAACATACAAAAGTACATACACTCTAGGAAGCTCTCACCATCAATTTCCCTATGGTCTTGCAACGATAGCTATAGACTCTCTAAGGAAGAACATACTTCTAATTCCCTTATAGTCTCAATATGTAACTAAGAAACTCTATAGAAGCACAAATTACCATTCCTGAAGGTCTGAAAATGATACTAGTTTATAATAGACCCTCTAGGGAAGCCCTTAATTGTCAATTCCCTCTTTAGTCTACCACACCCGGTTCCCACAGCCCTGAGTAGTTTAGTCGTGCATAATCGACTGTTATCAGCCTAAAGTAAGCTCAAAAAAATACTTGGATAATAGCTACAATGCATCAAAATCACATAAACAACAAGCAATACATGCAATCAACTATATCAAGGAACGAAAAAAATGCAACAAGGTCTGCCTCACTGGAAACCTAAGCTAAATGACAATAAACAGCCAAAACAAGAGAAACACCCATGGGGTGATCCTCAAACATTATAACAAGAAATTATAAAGCATCTAATAACCTCAATCCTACATGAAATCTAAGGTAGATAACAATACATGATCAAAACCCTAACCTGAGATACCCAATACATGGGTTTCCAACACTTTTTCCCCAAAAACTCAAAGACATTAAACGTAGGGCAACAAGCCACCTACCTAAAACCTAGGAGATTGATATACTTGAACCTCGGTCTATGAATCAGCCAATAATAAATAAGATCTGCAAAAAAGTCTAAAACGTTCAACCTCAGATAACTCCCACAAGAGAAGGAATCGGGAAATTTGGCCAATGAAGAACCAATAACTCACTGCTACAATTCTATTGCAACCAATGGTGTTCGATTTAGATAATCGGTGACAGATCGTTAGCTTGGAGAATATTCTTCCTCCTCGGGCACTCTGGATGTAATGAGGCAGAGAAGAAGATGAAAAAATATTTAATATGCAACCCCGATCCGATTGATGGAATAAAAAGAAAACTACACGACGTGTATTTCAAGAGTACACGACGTGTACTCGCCCTTACCATACACCGCATTAAGCGGCCTCCACATCACCGCTACACAACGTGTGTGTGTCTTGGACATGGCCAACACACTGCCTCACATGGGAGAAAAGTACACTGCATGTACTCATAAAGTGAATTTTTTTATATTTTCTTATTTTTCTCAAAAAATGACCATAGATAGAAAAACATACAAGAAATGAAGATTTGGGTTCTTATAATGAATACCCAATATAGAGGCCAGGTGGTAAGTACAAAATTCATGGTATTATCAAAAGATACCACCAATGCTGTATTGATGGGTAGGAAATGGATTCATCAACATGTGGATGTTCCCTGCTCCTATCAAGAATTCCATAAGTACTCCCTCAATTGTTTATTAGGTGTTCTGTATAGTGATTTTTCTCTCTTCAAATCCTGTGAATCTCAATATCTGGAAGCAGACTGTTATAATAGATTTGGGATGAATAGTCAATCCAATGATTTTTAGCAAACAACCATTGTTCCAAATTAATGGGATGACATGGATTATACTTTCTTTATTCTGATTCATCATTTGGAGTCTATGATACAAGACATGTGATGTTTCATATTCATCTTCCATAGAAAGGGACATCACATCCAAAATTATAATGAACATCAAAATATTCACTTTTACTCATTTACAATAAAATATTTTGTGATAATAGAATCCTCTAACCCTATGAAGTACCAAGTGGTTCTTTGAATGGAAACAATTTCATTAACCCCCTTCATGTTCAACATAGAAGTGTTAAATCTTCATAATCTAACTTTAGACCATTTCATTGACATCAATCATGTGTCCTAAGGATAATTGACTGATATAATGGGATTTATTGCCTCTATCTTAAAGGTCTAAGTATATCAGGAGTCCCCTAGTTGGGATTCCATATTTTCCCATGTTGGAACCACTACCCCCCCCCCTAATCAGATGTCCTAGATGAATAATCTCCTCCCACTAATTATCCAACATCAGACAATGATGTGAATTTGGAAGATGATTCTATGGCATTTTAAGTGGTTGTTTCCCTTGCCATTGATGAGAATGTTTAGGTATAACATAGTAGTCAGGAAAATCCAGGTCCAATGAAAATGAGTTTAGTTTTTCACCCAAAGGAACATAATTTGTATGTGGATATCCTAAATTGTATCATGATGTGTTTTCTTAGAGTTACGATGAGATGCATCAAATAGATTTTTTAGGTCGTCATCCAGAATCATGGTTTCTTGGAAAGTCCCTACAAATTCAAGTATCCCCCCAGGAAGATATATCCCTCTCCCAGTACCATAGTAGAGGATGAGGTTTATATATTTATCAAGGAAAAATTCATTAGTATGTTACCAAAATGGATATAAATCATTATTCCATATAGGATGAATTGTGGAAAAATTAGAGTTTCTGTTGACATACAAGATGTAAAATTCCAATATAAGAAGGATTATTTTTCCCATTAGTTGATATATATGTTAATTGATTCCACATAACAATTCAATAATTTATCCATTATTAAAATATTTTGTAGATATAATAAGATCTATATGCCCCCTTACAATGAAGAGTCTACCAACATCAGAAAACAACAAGGTACATTTACCTATTAGGTCATTCCCTTTGTCTTCATGAATTCAAGACCAACCAATCAGTGGGCAATGTAACACATCCTGAAACTAGTCCTTTTGATTATAGTTTAATTTTACATGGGTGACTCAGTGGTAAAATACCCCTAGTGTTAGGACCATATCTGAGATCGTGAGATAGTATTCCACTTTCTACTATCCTGAAATTTGATGATGAACCCCTTGAAATGTAAATTTTGGTTTACCTTAGTGGTGTTTCACTGCTTTTTCATTAGTTATAGAGGGATCAAGATTAAACTAGTTAATATCATGAACATAAGCCAGATGCCTCCCCCAAGAAAACTCAACATGTTCTGAGGTAATCAAAGTAACTTATCCAACATTCACTGATTCTTCACAGATATGGCCAACAAGTGTAATACCATTTCTCTGATTATGAAAAAAGGCACTACCTATTTCTTTGAAATAAGGAACATGACTTCATTCAGGGAAATAAAGAAGTATAAGTTTCAAAACCTTGTTATGATGCTTCCTATCTCAAGATAACTTCATGTTTTCTATGTTACTGTGCTAGAATAGACCCCCAGTGCACTTCTCATCCATGAGAACGCTTATGTAAGATATAAAAATTTATAATCTCTTTGTCACATGAACCTCTACATGGAGGCTAGGTACTACCCTATTGCGATGATTTTCCATGCGATGTTTTTTACAGTCACATCCAAAAAACATGTGTTTAATAGAACTATTATTTATTATCGCTAGATAAAAGAGCTGATAAATGTCATCTTCCTGAGTGATAAGGAAAGAACTAATAAATTTAACCCTTTTTATGTGCTTTATTTGTAGCGCTAATTAATGGAACACTTTATTAGAGCTTTATTTTTAGTGCACATTAAGGGAACCGTTTATCATCGAATTATTTTCAGCATTAATAAACGAGTCTTTTATCAATGATTTTTAATCCCATATAAAGGTACGAATAAAAAATTATAATCAAATTATAAATATTGAGTTTTTTAAAATTATATTAATATTTTATTAGTTAAATAAATATTGTTTAAAATGAATAAACTGATTATTATATATATAAATTATAAATAGTAATAATACTACATAATAAAAATATAGATATATTTAAAATGGAAATTAATCAAATTAAAATAAAAAACAATAAAATTTGATAATCATTTTTTAATAAGATGATTATTTATAATGTTAATAAATAGAATATATTAAATATATAGATATATATTACTGTATATAAATATGATTTATATAATAAAACAATATTATTTATTATTTACATTAAATAATAATATATTTGGTGAATAATGGGATTTCTATAAAATATAACATAAATAAAAATAATAACTAATTGCATTGAGTAAATGAAATAATTTAATTTCGTTTGATTGTCAATTTAAAATATGGATTACATGTATTATATTGATTTCACATAAACATTGTTATTTAATTTTTATAATCATATGCACGCAAAGAAATATTTTTGTAGAATTTGATAAATTTATTTTAATATATTTATATATATATTTATTTGCAATGTTTTAATATTTTCAACATGTATTCAACTTAATTTATGTATATATCCATTTTTTATTAATTTATATTAATCAAATTTATTGAAATTTTAAATATAGATTACTCTTTTTATGTAATCTATATTAATCATTTTTAATATGTATGAACATTAGACTAAATATTAAATAATAATGATAAAAATAATATTTTTAATAATTATTTATAAAAAACATATTAATAAATTTACATTTCTTGTTTTTATACATTTTTAATTTAAAATAAATCATTAATATCAATTTAAAAAATGTTAATATGATTATAAATTAATAATTATAAAACTACAATAAATTTATTCAAATAATTAATATATTCACTATGTTTATACATATACATATACTTATATAAATATATATAATGACATATATATATATATATATATTATGTAAACATTAAAATAATTATAAATAAATAATTACATATTCATTGAATTATAGACTTATTATTCTATAAAAATTATTATTATATCTATTATAAATATATATAATAAATATATATTTTTAAAATAATTATTTATTTAAAAATGTATAATAAGTATTGATTAATTCTTCTTTATAACTAACAAAAATAGATATTTGTCATCACTTATTAATATTGAATTGATAAATGGTATATTTATCTGTGTTATTTTTGAAGCACTGATAAAAGTGTCAAAATCTATATTAATAAACCCAACCATCATGAAGTATTTTCTGATATCTAAAGCTCTCCATAGAAGCGACCTGCTACTGGTTCTCATTATTGAAGAATCCAAGATCAATTCTAGGCCAAAATCTAGGCTAAAAAAATTCAAAGGCTGCATTCAATTTGTTGAGCGATTCAAGGGATGAAAGTAACCATGGCTTGAACAAAATCTGTGTTTATAGATTTCTCTAATTTTCATCTGTTATCCATTGAACCTTATCATCCAACATTTTTGTATCCCAAAAATCCCAGTTTTACTATCCTATAATAAAAAAACCCCAAATTAAGTGTTTTTAGATATATTTAATTATCATCATCCCCAAAATCATACGGGTCTCCTTGGAAAAATATTGGTACTATAAAATATGAAATATGTCAAACCCAATGTTAGCTCATATTTTTTAGGTATAATAGGCTTCCAATTCCTATATTCCATGAAATCTACCTATTTTCAATCATCATCTTTAGAAACATTCTCAAAATTGTGTTCGATGTGGTCATTGGTTCGCAATATTACATTGAAAATAACATGGATTGTGAAACATATTATATCATTGGGGTCTTATATTATGTCATTGAACAATTGGAACTAAGATGTCTGAGTGAGGAAGAACTCAAATATAGGGTTATTACATTTAATTTAAAAGGAAATTCTAGAAGTTGTATCCAAAAAGTCATGATGATAGATCTAAAAATCAAATAATTTTGATGAATCTGTATATTATGAAATGTAACAATCAAATGATTCTAATGAATCTATAAAAGGAGAGGAAAAATAACATTATATATGTTAGTTTTGTTGTCTTATTAATTTCACTACTTCTTCAAAAAATATAATTTTTTCAGTTTATATTTTTTAAATATTTTAATTATAATATTAATTATTTGACTTAAAATCTTTGAGGAAAATCAAGGAGGTTTAAGCTTTTATAATCCATGTAATATATTATATGAGGAAAATTATTTTGAGATTAATTGTAAAGGATATTTTATTTTGGTTTTTGAAATACAGTGAGGAAAAAAATGGAATGAGTCATTTTCTAGGAAAAGCCTCAACATCATGGTGTTTTTTGAAACAAAATACTATTTCTTTACATGGTGAAAAAAAAGAGTACATTTTAGATTGAATTTATTTTTCTCAATCCCTTAGTAGTGATAAAAAATTCATAAATTTGATATTTTATTTCAAAAGTAACGTATTTAGTGATAACATTTTTCAATTATTTAAATTGATGAAAATATTTTAAATCATTCAATAATATATCTTATACAACTAGAAATTACTAATTTGGAAAACATAAAATATTAACATTGATTGATGTAAATTTAATAAATATGTTTTAATAGATTACCATTTTCTAGAAGGATTTATTTTTCTTGGATAAAATCATCACACATTTTGAATACCAAAACAAGTCAACTTTATTATTTTAGAATTAATAATTAAATGAATTGATATGTTCACTATGGATTCACAATTCCATTGAAATTTACGGTTTATCTGAATAAATTTAAATCCATTTTAGCTTAATTTTTTGTAATATGATTCCCCACATATGTGAACGAATCAATTATATGAAAAAAATGATTCATTACAATGAATTACCAGAACCATTAATGTCAAGTGTTTTATAGAATTAGGAAAAAACATATCAATGAAGTTTCATGTATTGAAAACTAAATGGCATTTTATGGAACAATATCTGCCATAACAAGATAAAAAAAGGCTTTATTTTCTTATTCGGATCATTTTCATTATGTCACAATATTCTTCTACGCATCACACACATCATAGTACAGATGATCTAATTATCAACCTTTTCATCCTATCCAAATTATTTATGGTCTATTAAGAAAAAATGAAGTTTTTGTACGGTCCTACTCTTTTATGTATTCCATGAAACATTCCTATCACAAATGAAATTTTATTTATTGATTTCAGATATTCTTTTATTTCATCAACATCATAAATATATATCCATATTTGAAACGATAAACCACTCATTAGTAATTCTTAAAAATAACTTCAATTCTTTCACTACACCACAAGAATCCCTTTTTATGTTTATCATTAATCCATATAAAAATGTTTCTTTATTTATCATTGCCTTTTTCTTCTAGCCATATGTATATCTAATTACCATCCACACAATTTTTACAAATGGGAGGAAATCACCTCTGACGATGAATATGTTTTTTGTTTTTATTTATTATTATAACAAATTAATAATTAATAATCCCAATATGATACTTTTACTTTTTATAAGACAAGTAAAATATTCAATCCAACGTATATTATTTTCTCATCATATTCTATACTTGTTGATTGGTTGTTTCATGAGATATATTTTTGTTTTTATAATCATTATTGCTTTATTATATGCATATCCATATGGTTAACAATGTATTCACAGTAATATCATTACCCATAAAAATATTTTATTATATCAAATTTATGTTTTATTTATTTATTTTTACTATTAATTAATTATTTATTTATTTTCATGTATATATAGAATTTTTTGTTCATGTTGGGTGGTTTTTCCGAAGCAGTTCATGCTCATGAGGGATTGTACTTCAATCCTTCAACTGAGATAATGAAAACACCGAAATGTATCATGAATGCATACAACCATAAATTAAAATAGAATTCCTATAACTTATTTCAACATTTTATTCACTATTTTTATGTAAATTTCCTTATCATTTTTATATAATAATTATTTATTTATTTTATAGTGCTTTTTACTAGTCTTATTTTTATTCAAAATATATAAAAAATGATACAAAAAAGATAACATGACTATTTATAATGTTGTTACCGCATTTTCTATTTTCATTTTCATTCATTATCTAAATTTGATCACTGCATATTGATTTAATGTTATTAGAAAAAAACATTTCTTGTTTTTGAAAGCCTCTTCTCTTCTATAATTAAACTATGAGAATTGTTTTTTCGTAATGAAAAATGTTTCATTGTGAATTTTTGGTAGTTATACATAGAATGAAAATCAAAATATGTTAAAATTGTAAGTTAGGATTTTTTGAGACTTTTGACATTTAGCAATCATCCACATTCTAATCTGACACGTAGTGTGATTGAAATGAATCAAATGTGCTTCATTTTATTTAATATTGAAAATAATTTTTGAAAAATAGAAATCTGATTTATGAAAAACTAGTAAAACATGTTTATATTGGTTTGAAAATTTTGGTAAATGATCTATAAGTGGGTTGAGACCTGTATAAACCACCCTCATCTGATTTTTGTGATATATGTGACTGCTATGACTCAATGTGTCTGTTATTAGTTGGAAATTGATATCTTAGTTAAAAAAGGCCACTCACTGAAAAAATTAAATAACATCACATTTTCATTATTATATAGGGAATTGATTCAAAAGTCATTTTTGATGCATATGAATTAGTCTCACATTAAAAAAATACATGATATGATCAGTATAGTGCAAAGTGCATGTTTCTATTTTAAAATGACATATTATAAAAAAAATAACTTATAAAAAACTTATAAAACAAAATAGGATTGGTTTGATACATTAGTTAAATGACCCCTATATCATTTGAGATGTGTAATAATCAGTTAGAAATCAATCTAACAATCAATATTACCAGTATGACTCCAATTGTGTCTTTTTATTTAAATATAACATCGATTTTAATAAACATGACATCAAAACTACTAAAAAATTAGAAAATAATATTATATTATTTTTATACTATAGTAAAATGATCCATATTAAATTTCAGACATGTAGGATTATGTCATACCTCTATCTAATGAACGGTTTGACTGAAACGCATCTCAGTGTACCTTATTATTTAAAAATGGAAATATTTCTAATAAAACAGATATCTTACCAACTCAAAACCATGAAAACAAATTCATATCATTTTTAAACATTATGGAAATGATTCCATAGAAAGTTTTTACCCGTATGAATCATCTGAACATAAATCCATTTCCTGGTATCCTTGGTATGACTCAATGTTTTTTTATTTAGTATAAAATCAACAATTTATTTCAAAGAATGGCACTTATCAAAAACTGAGTAAATGCGCTCATAGTTTCAAGAAAATTTAAGACCTTGATTCATAAGTATTTTTAGTGTGCAGTAATTTTTCTCACATATACATGATTTATGATGTGATCGACCTGAGTCAGATTGTGTGTTTCTAGTATTGAATTACATTTTACTGAAAAATAAATGTTATTTAATAAAAAAATTAAGTGCATTTTGATTATTTTTTTAATTTATAAAAATGAACCACAATACATTTGGGATGTGTATGAATTAGAAACACCTCAATCTGATGAACAATGAGACATATATGATCCCACATGCATCTTTTTATTTTAAATTGACAACAATTTTAGTAAAAAGGACAACTAACATACTCAAAACAACAAAAACATGTTTTTGTATTGTTTGTATACATTAGAAGGAAATCCATATGTTATTTTTGATTTGTAGGTATCAGCCACACCTCAATAGGATATATGATATTTCCATTATGACTCAATGAGGCTGCTATCAGTTTAAAATAAATAGTTTTGTTCAAATTGTTTCACTCACTAAAAACCAAAAAAATGTGCTCAAATTTTCATTATAATTTAGTAAAAATATTAGATAGTCATTTTTGATGTGTAGGAATTATCATCAAATGAAAACAACAGGAGATGGGACTGATATGATTCAAATTGTGTGTTTCTAGTTTAAAATGACATTTTATTAAAAAATATAGGTGACATACTTCCAAATATGTAAAATCATTCAGATTATTTTGAAACTATATTAAAATGATCTATATGTCATTTGAGAGGTATAAGAATCATCCAAACCACAATCTGACATACAATGTGATTGGTATGACTCCATGTGAATTGATTCAATATATAAGTATGATATTATTTGAAAACGTGCATCACATCGCAAAAAACGAGAAAACGAGCCTTGATTGTTTCCTCTTCATTTAAAATCCGTATTATTACATGATTTTGCTGATTTTATGGTGTATTTTGGAATTATTTTTGATGTTATATAACATTGTCGTATACCCCATTATCAATACTTTTAAAAGTGCCGATAAGTGGTCCTTTACCAGTTCTTTCAAAAATAAACACATTAAGTTTATTTTATTATGGTTTTTTAGTGACGATAACAGAATCAAGATTTTAATCTCTCTCTAGTAGTTAGTTCTTTTATAGTGCTAATAAATGCCATTTTTAGTGCTACCAAATTCCTATTTTGTATTTGTGAGTTCATGAAGTTGAAACATTTTCTATAGCATCATGATATACCAATGGTGTCTATATAGACACCCAAATTTATATCAAATATTTCCCCTAGTTGAAATTATTCTTATTAAGAATTAATCCTTTTGTAATTCAACATCGGGTTCATCCTATAGAATGTTGTCAGGTGTTAGGAATTTCTATATTTTCTAGTCTTCCATCCAGACAGTGAAGAACATCATCTCTATTTTCTTCTCCATGATGAGTCCATCCTCTCATTGATGTAGGGAATTCTGTTGATATGGATTGATTTTTTTTGGTGTACCCTGATGCCCAACTGGTATAAGGCTCAATGATCCCTAGGAAAATAGGGAAGCCTTATGGATCATATTTATAGTTTCTTCACAAGTCATCCTTCCATATTCAATCCTTCATTTTGAAAGCCGTAACAAAAATGAGGTTGGTTATCCGGATATAATCATTGGTCTCTAGCTAGCACTTGAGATAAAAATCCATTTCATTCATGTGATAGGAGACTCTAAGTAATTCATCAAATATATTAATGGTTTCTACATCATTGTAAATAAATAACACATACTGTTGAAAGAGAACACTATCAAGATTATATCCCACATCCCTTACCATTGGGAAGTGACTCACATACCACATTTTCAAAATGGTTATGCTGATCTTGCCTAGCATAGCTGTATCTCTTCCAGAGATTGACCAAGATGACCTATTTATTAATTTGGTTCATATTAGGTTCATCTATCCGATCATAAAAAACTATTAAAATAGTTAATATCTAAACTATTTAATTATTAATTCTTAAACACTAGTATCCCCAGTTTCCCCCATAATAGAAGAAACTTATGATCAGACAACTTCTTTCATTGAGTATATCCAATATGAAACTGTCCCACTTTATCATTCCATGTGTGAATGTATATGTTAGTAATGTAGATTTGTTCACCCTCTTTACTGGGACTAACCTTGAATCAACTCTAAAAAGATGAAGGCTTGATTTAATTCTCCTCTATTAAATCCTAGGAGATCATATCCCCATTGTTTTGAAAGAAGATCATAACCAGACATGGGAAACCCATAAATGGGGATTGAATATCTCCCATAAATTTTATGTCTAGGATACATATGGTTTAACATTATCCATGATTTCATCAAATATTCCAAGCTCTTTCTGAAGTTTTATATCAATGAAAATTTTATGCATCTGTCGTCAGAGCTCCTCTACCCCACAAAGTACTTCTGGCCCTTTATTGTGTTGGGACTCAATGTTGTTGGACTGTACCCACCAGTAATAGCTCAGTATTGAATATTAATTTTGACTATGAATGAATTTATAACATACTTGGAAGAATAAATTCATCTAATGAAATTATAGGCACAATACATGATTGAATTCATGGTCTCCAACAACATTCATCCATTTGGAGTTCCTTATTAAATTATCACCAATAATGGTACCAAAATCTAAGAGGCTTTGCTTATTTTTTTACGCTAAGTAATATATCTATTACAACCATTTATTTCACAATAATGTTTAGTAAAATGGTTTGACCATGTAATTCAACATTAACAACTCTAAAACTTAGCAGAAGATGGTGGGTAATTTTTTTTCCAAATAATCCATACAACAACCTCTAGGATTATCACAATAAAACACAAAATTCTATATAGGGGAATTCATATTATATTGAGTATTGAAAAATGTAGTCCTTCCCATTGAGGTTTAGTTTAAATAACTCTGAATAGCTATCAATGAATAGAAAAAAGACATAACAATGTTAGAATTTAGTACATTTGAGTATATTTTTTAATGGGAATAGGATACGGAGCTTGTACAATATAGAGGGGAACCATAATAGGATATCAAGAGTGTTCAAAAAACATTTCACATCCTCTCTTTCTTCCATTTGATACTGTACTAACTCTCATAACAGAAATGATTCATATATAATATCCTCCAAAGATGATGCATAAATGGTAATAACTGTATATCATTAATAAGGTCTATTCTAATGAGACATACTCATTGATCAATATGGATAGAGATCAAATTGATCCTCTCACAAACAACAATTTTACCATGCATTACTTCACATGAAGAGCTACATACATCCTAGCTGGACGATGATATGTTACATAGAACCAACATGCAATTTACATGAAACCAAACTTGTAAACCACCTTCATCCTCTTCATACTACTTCAAAAATCCTATTCACATCACATGAACATGATGTTAAACCATTTACTCTTTCTAAACTTTGTGACAAAAAACTAAATGTCTATAAAAAATATTAATGACATAAAACTATATGCAAGATTTCTCTACAAACTACAAGGTGTGGTGTTTGGCCTCCTTGGACTTCATTCACATAATAGTTTTCATTCCACTATACAAAACATATCAGCTTGAGGTACCCATCCATACTACTCCGAACACATGGCATTAAACTAAGAACCCACCTCGTAGCCACATTACATTAAACAGTGAGAAAGCTCTGAGATCGATGAACATAAAATAGAATCCTAAGTATAATAATAATGACTGTAAACTATGTGTGATTATATTGGGGAATGTGTGGTGTCACATTATACCTTATTTCCGATTATCCACACTATTACCTTAAACTAAGAGACCCAATTCATATTATCTTTTTTAACTTATATTATTTTCATCCCCTATAGTCCGAGTTGTATGTATTAAAACTAAAAAGACCACCATCCTTCATGTATGATGTTTAAACTCAGATTCTATTCCATGAAATACAGGGATGCATATTGAATAAGAGGTGAGTTTTACACTATTGTAGATCAAGATTCATTATATGATAGTTATTGAATGGATGAAAAACATTTCCCCATTCTTCATACATGGGTTTCCTCATGATAACTATGGGAAGCTTCATTACCCCTCACGAAAGAGTATTACCCTGACCCATGTTGGTCTCTCATCACATAATTTCCTATAAATATGTATGTATTCAATACCATCATTAGGGTATATTTATATATGCCTAGATTTTTATACTATAGTCCTGGCCTTAAATTCCCATACCCTTTTTCACCTTATCCTCTGTTTCTCTCTAAAATTTACATCATCAACCTGGGTGTAGTTTTTCATATGTTCTAGTTGTGGTAAGGTAGCATTAATGGCTCAATTCACATAAAGTTTTACATCTTATTTAGCATCCATATACCCTTGTAACAAAAATTCCCCCTTATACCATGTCACATAACCCTAAACTATATTCCATGGTCTGAACTGTTTAACATTTATCTATATGAAACTGGTTTTAGGATTTCATCAGTTCGTGAATGTTCTTCTTGCATAATTTACCATGGGTTTTAACTCTTCCGATATAATGAAATCAATGAACCACCTTCTACTCATGGACCTAAAAATATGACCTTAAAATGTTTATATCAATTCTATAACTTCATGTGCCTGGATTTCTATACATATGTGATTTGTAGAGATTCAAATGTAATCCTTCTCTGAAACCATCCTCAAATACACCAAATTCATTATCCCATTTTCCGTATAATTGTTTGATATTTAAGGACATAAATTATTTGATGAAATATAGGACCTTTAGTGCGACGTTAAAATTTTTACGACATCTGAGTTTAAATAATACATCCCTATTTTCTTATCAATGTTCTTACTTGTTATGTGGCATGGTAATTATAGAGTGTCTGTTTCAATAAGGATATTTATCCCGTCCTTCTTCACAAATTGATTCCTTCATAGTTTGGGTTTCCATCATCTTTTAAATAGAAATGGTAACTACTAATGATAATGGAATATATCAAAGGATCACCTACCATTCTAGTAAATTCTTTGATGGATATACGGAAATAAATAATGTGTCATGTGTTTTAAACATCATTAACATTTGATAATTTCTTTCCTCTCTTTATTCATTTTTGTTGTAGTTCTGAATTCTATGTTTCGAACATTCTCAATATTTTTCCCTTCCCATTAGTATCCCCTTTATCCAGGCATCAAATGTATTTATTTACCTCCATTAACATCCTTATAACATGGTACAATTCCAACAACCTTAGTGTTACACCACCTAGGACTCTACGAGCATTGAGTAAGAAAGTCATTCATTGAGGCATTCTCAAACTATTTCCTATATATGGCTATCAAGAACATCCATGTCTCTAGGAAATTACATCATCACACCATGTGTAGATAATGTGGTATTAGGAGTCTTAGTGGGTAGTTAACCAAGGTGTTCAAGTTTCATGACATCTTTATGCAAGTATCATGACATTTAATATTGTCAAATTATTCTCATGAGTATGTGGGGTGGAATCTATCCTCCTTGTCCATTATTCAAGTCCGGTTTTTCAATTCGAAGCACTACATGTATTAATTTGGAACACTCCATGGTCATATCTCTAAGAACATAAAATATGAGTAAGAAACAAGTTAAAAGGGGTGTTGTACATGAAATCAAGTTACCTCTTGGTATCACACATATCTGGTAATATTACATCGATGTCAGAGATACCCATTGGATACACATCTTATTTATTTAATGAAACACGAAATTAAATTGTGGGCAATGTCCTGGTCACTTGATGATAAAAAGTGGGTTGTATAATAGTTACATTATGTTAAACTATACTAAACTCTATCAAAATCGTGTGATGTAAAAATTATTTCCCAAAATCATAACCATATGAAATAAAACTATGTTTCCATCATCCAAATTCCATGATTTTTAACTACCAATAATCATGTTCCATTAATTTAGAGGCTCTATCCTCAGTTGTTAGTCACCTTAAAAAAACATCCATTTGAATTTCATTTGGAATATGATATGATGCTCATTTTGAAAATGGGATGAGGTTTTAATTTAGACCGATATGTTCACACCAATGTCCTCTATTCCATTGTGAAGAAAATCCCATAGTCCTATAATACATTAAAATATTCCATAATTTCATTCCCATGATTCTCCGGAACATTATTTTGATCCTAATCTTCCTCATTAACTTAAGGGACTCCCTAACGACATGGTGTCCAGACATGGCCCACTTACCATCCTAGGAAAATGACCCATACTATATTAGATGACATTCTGAGTCGAGTTCCATGTTTATAACATGGTTAGTGTTTCTCCCTTGTTTTTTCCATCCTAGGGTAATAATATAGATGGAGTGTTTTAAACATTGTCCAATTTTATCCCATATCTTAATGCCACATTCCTTGTGTTCCAAAATATGGTTTTCATGATTCTCAAACCAGATTTCCCCTTTGTATGGGTAGAATTCAACATCCTTGGTATTACCCCATACTTGAATTAAGTATAATTGGAAATAAATTTCACTATATTGGGAGCCCTGTTATCTCACCACAACCTATATCACACTAAGAACGCCTGATGTTCAATTAAAAATTGAAGAAATATGATGCTCTACAATTTTCAAACACATTCAATTTAAATTGAAATCATACGGACGTCCCTAGTTATTTCACACCGCAAATGACACATGTGAGCTAATGGATTTCACATTTGTTATCTCATAAATGTGATTTAAGGCTGAGAGTAAAAATTAATAAAACAAGCTAAAATGGTGAATTCAAAACAATCCATAGATTTATAGGGTCATCGACACATTGGATCCTATAATTTCTAAATTTATTTTGATTCATAACATGGTTCTATAGTTCTAAATCTCTTATAGCTTATGTTGAGTGGACTTAAAAACACAATATCACTCATCTAGATCTCTTTTCAACTAATTAGGCTTATTTTATGACATTGTAGAACCGTATTATATACTAGTTATACTCCAATAGGCACTCATGCACTAATCATGTCACTTATCACCCCCTTCTAGTTGGCCACTTCTAGTGGGGAAATTAATCTGTTGATCACCTCATAATGAGTAGTAGTGACATCCCGATGTTCCTACCCCAAGAAATCCAAATTAGTTATCACTCTCCAAACCATAACATCCATTGTGGATCTAGCGGCATTGTGTTTCTTATAGTTCGGGTAAAACCTACCACATTCAATAAGAACTAGATTTATGATGATTTATTATGCTAATTAATGGGGGATACTGGATTCCATCCCAATATTACCTAATATCACTAACCATGGAAGAGGGAACCTACTAGGTCCAGAATTTTAGTTATCTAATCAAGGGTGATGATGTTCCACATATTCCCAATGAGTTGTAATGAGAAATTTGGTTCTCTTCCGCATTAACCGAGCAAGAATCCTTAAAACATTCTACTATGCAGGCTCAAAAGGAAGAAAGATCAACAATATATTATTAGTTCGATCGGCCTGATGAATAACTTCAGCTATTATTTGTTTGAGAACTACCTCTAATATAAATCCATTATAAACCTCTCCACCTATAGTTGTTGTTTTTAGTACACAATGTGGATCTTCTTTGAGGGAATAAATAATACTTATTTCCATGGGTTCCCCTAATGGCGCACAACCTCAACTTCATCCCCTAAATATTCTAATATTGTAAATTATGGGGAAGGAATATTCAATGCATCCTCCTCAATCTCATAGACAACTAGTATGATATTCACCCCCAAAATCGAATCTTATTTTCCAATATTCGCCTTATGTGGTGCCTTTATGATTGGATCATCCATCATAACATCCTTAAAAAACTCTTTTTTAGGTCTTATCACACCCCAATTCATCTTGGGTATGGTTTTGAATTTCCCCTCTAATGGAAATTTTATGTCCATATCGAACCAAAATAATTCATCATCTAATCTCAGAGGAAGAAGCATACATCATTAAAACATCTTACCCTAGTATTATTAATGATAGTATTGGTGGTTGAGTCGCACCATTGTACAATCTTCTACTCCAAAACCGTTCGATAATAGAATGGGGCACAAGGTAGATGATTCCAGTGGATAATGTAATTAGAAGCTTATTTGAACATTACACTCAATAAGGATTTCCCAGAGGTTTGTAGGTATCTCTTCAGGTGTGGCCCCTTCCATAGTCTCTTGCCTTATTGTGGGTGACAATGGTTAACTACTTGAGAATACATGATGACGTAGGGACCCCACATTCACCCTTCAAATGGATTAGGCTCTTTCGACTTTCTATTCATGTCTATCAAAGATGTCACCCCTCTTCTATAATATATTAATACGTAATGGAAGAAAAGTGTTTAGAAACGGTTCCAAGATCTTGTTACATTTGATACAAGAGGTATATAAACTTAAATGGATTGTAAAAGTGGTTCCCAATTTGGTAGAGCCTTAGTAGGAATCACCTATCCATAAATCATCTCACTCCTCATATAGATTTGTGGAAACAACCAGCTTAGTTTTCAACAATTATAGGTGATATGATTGGTCAAATAGTACCTTTTCATATTAGTTATAGGGCCTTGATATACCCTATAATGGAACTTTTTTACCAAATATATTATATATCACCCTATGTCATCTAGAGTGATGTGGAAACATGCATTAGTTTGACCATTAAAAACAATCCACATATCATACCTATTGAGATGCATCCACATCCCATGGACACCATAGAACATAATTTCAACATCCCACTAATCCCAAGATTTAGGAATGAAGACATCAATATGAATGTACACATAGTGAAATTGATTCCTTGGTTTAATGAAAGTCCTCAGGGCCTCCACGGATGTCTCCCCATCATCATGTTTCTTCAAACCTAAAAATATTAGTGATGATATTTCCGATGCTCTTATTATGCATCTTCTATTTCTATTCCCTGAACAGCATGTCCCACTATGTTTACCCATACAGCTAGACCAGATCTTCCACCACAGGTTATTAAAACTACCCCATGAACCCAAATCAGCATTTGAAGGGACACTACTTCATTGTTTTTGGAAGCTTGTTACCTTAGCATGTCCCTAGAATATTTTCCAACCACTATCAGGGAATAATCAAGAGTAATAAACTATGTGGCAGTTGGTTGTGGAAGCTCATTCTTCACCTTGTTGTCCCTATGCATAAACATGCCCCCAATTTTGATTAACACCTAAGGGAGAAATTCATAATGCTCCTCTTCTTATACCTTTGGTGTTATCCTTTACAGAAACCCAAATTTAAAGGAAAACATATATAGGTGTTTGTGGTTCATAGAATGGTATATAGAAAAACCTTACCAGTTGTAACCAACATCCATATTTCAAGACGGAAGATCTATACTTCGTGTTCCTTGTACTATAACCATTCATTATCCCTAGTGGGAGGGGTAAATTGTGAAATATGAAATTCTCCACTATCCCAACCATCTCCAACACCACCATTAAACTCATCTTGAATTTATGAATCCCTATAATATTCAGGATATCGAAATAGAATGTTTTCGGATATAAAATATGGTTTAGATTCTCATAATCCCCCATGTGTGATATCACCAATCATTATAAAAAGTGTATGGACTCACAATCGTGGAGTGTTATCTTTCTGTCACTAATGTTAAGAAGTACCTTTTACAAATTTCCATCAATAGAATAGGAAATTCGACAAGCTTTCCTCTAGAAAACATCACCGCCATTGTTAAGGTACTAAACTTCACATCCATGTGCGATCCTTCCCAAGTATAATCCATCAAAAAATGTGTGATTTGATTAATACCATTAGAAATAACACTGGTTGAGCTTCATTATTGACATTGTATCCTCAAAATATTTATTTTCCCGCTTCTAGGAACCTCTAGTAGGAGCCCTCCTTTCTCTGATGATATCATTTGGGACATGTCTGTGACCTCATCAATAGTTTTTATTGTAGAACCACTCTTTCAACTATTATTGCCACTAGGATTTTCAGAATTTATATGAACCACTTTTGAAAGGGATATCATTCATCTATAAATTCCCTTTATTCGTTCCATGCAACTTATTCAATAACTCATTAACCAGATAAAAATATTTCTCTTGGTCATCCCGCACATTCCATGTGGGGAGAATGTTATCCTAATTCACCACCATCATCTTAGTTCCTATTATTTGGTCATGGTATCAATGGATAATAGTAAATTCCCTATTATTTAGATTAAATATATTATTTCTCAATGTATAAAACCTCAAAAACTCGTAAATGATAATGTGAGGGTGGTATATGTGGAACTTTGAATCCCATTATTCTTAATATATCCATATTAGCTTCATCTATACCTTATATTCATGGCACGATGCACATGCCTAGTTGGCCCAATCAAACTCACCAATTAATTTTCTTCCCTAGCACAGATCCAATATATCACTCCAACCATTATGTGGATCACTGAACCCCAACATGATGAGAATATGATAATACGATTGGGATGCCACACACAACAAATTCTACCAATTAATATATGTGAAATTTTTGTAGATCAGGTTCACAATGATTGGAGTATTATCCATCTAGATGTGGAATGAATCATTCTTGTACAACTGGTATTACCTACGTAATCCTCTAATCTAACATGCTAGTTTGTCCATGTTCACTGCTGATATAAATACATAATACCTCATCTTGAAACTATAGAGTAGTAACCTATTGCAACATGTATACACCTTCTGAGTCTTTATCAGCATTCTGATTAATGATGTGTGGCTAGAGGTGCTTCAGATTCAATCACAGGTCAATATTTTGTCAGATAGTTTCTCACTCTGAGCAATGTGACCATCGAATCCCTGAGTGGCCCCATGTTTCATGATATATTTGATATTTAAATTCTATTTCATGATATTCTTTTCCATATATGATTCATGGGTCTATTTATTGCTTCCCGATGATGAAGGTATCACTTTGTGATTATGTTTTTCACAGTGATCGGTTCTCAACATAGTGTTCACAGAGAAATGATTCAGAAGTATAGTCTTCTAAGAGGAGTTCACAAGCATATTTTAAAATATGGATATCATCATTAAAGGAGGGAAAATTTATTTTCTCTTCATAATAGATCAATGAAATTGATCACCCCCTCCAGATATCTAATGGTTCTTGACTGCCTAAGCATGGGGATAGATTCATGCCTGTAATCATCAGATTAAGGATCTATGAATGAAATTCATGAGAATTATTCATGAAAGTGATTATATTTTCAATTTACTATTATTATACTGAAGAATATGACCTTCCTTTTCCCATCATATCCAATTATGATGGGTTGGGGGAAATTTTTGGAACCAAAATATGGGTCCCATGGGAAGTATCAAAGAATGCACAACTGGGATGAATTGAATCCATGTCGAAATTATTCAAAATCTATCTAATCGTTATATGTCATGAAGATCAACCCCTTATAGAATAAATATTGATTAAAAAATTTCTTGGGAAATTTCACCCTTCTAAATTCATGCAGACGTGATATAAACCCTCGAGGCAGAGAGTTTTATAGTCACCGAACGCATTGAAAATATATGAAATGCTCATGGTGTATTAAACATTATGATGGATCCACTCCCATTATTGAATCCCATAATTTCAAATTGAAACACCACTAATCTTATCAAATCCTCGAGCCTATAAATACCCATCTCATTCTAATTTTATGTGAATGGTTACCTGAGCTTTTTTCGTCCAAATTGCTCCATCTTTATGAACATCCTATGCATAAAAAACCAAAGTGACATGGATCATACCAGGTAATTAGGATTCGTGAAATCCATTCCTTTAAATTCTTCTGATCCACCAGTACAGGAAAAGTTATATTTTCAAAGGCCTACACCCTTCAGAAATGAATATTTCTCTATAGGGAACTAGAGTCTTCACAAAGAATTTAGCCACCATGAAGCACTATTATTCTTTCTCAATATTTCACTTCGTGGAATAGTCACCCTATTTAATCAAGAATATTCATTCATGAGGCTCTGGCCATTGAGAATATCCTATTATTCATGAATCCCCTCTTCGTGATGGATCATTCTTTATGAAAACCCTCTCTTGTGCCTCTCTATGGTGACTCCCTTCTACTGATACCCCTTCATGAAGGTTGAGTTCCAAGAGCCCCCACAACAAAAAGGATCTTTCCTACTTCACATCAATTACCAAGTTGACATGTTCTACTCATTCATATTCCTTCCCACTCAACTCCGATTTTGGATCAAGACTTCCACCTAATATTTTATTCTCATCATTGGTATACAAACACATGTTGCTTCTTAGTATAGAGAAACTAACGAAAAACTCTTAAATGGACACTCCCCCTATTTTTTGTACCCTTGAAGTTCCAATAAAATTCCCAGCAAGAGGAACATGATATTTTTCTATGTACAAACCACATGAATGGAGCGTATGGAGTGAGTTCATTAACATATGATCTACTTGTCATAAAATTAATTAGTCCCACATCCCATTCAATCAACATTAAACTGTATGAAAACTCCCTCATTAAAGGACTCAAAATTGTGGCCCTGCCAAATGAGATGAATGTTTGATGCTTGGTGAATGACTTGGGATGTTCCACACACCCCACACCCCCACATATAAGGATATGAAACATGGACATATTCCATGCAAATCCCCACAACATCGTTCATTGAATCCTCTTTCACAAAAAGTGAATCATTTATGATTCCCCCTCTTATTTATCACAACTATCATGAATCATGTGGGCTTAAATGTTAGTGGAGGTCATGACATCCAACCCCCAGCTCACAAGGTCCTCTTTCTATGTTCAATCCCCAAATATACTAAACAATGTTGATATTGATTCCCAATTTACTAGAATTTGTAGGAATATTCCCTAATGTTGGAACCCAACATCCAAACCCCAAATGTTTTCTATGCCCCATCCCAGGTAATATCATGCCCCTCACATGTTAAACCATATCATCCCCAAGTCCCAATGACATGTCATTATGTAAGACACACATAATTCTAACCTTGATGTGTACTCCTACAATGGGTAGGTTCAATGTATAAGCCCCATACCTTCCCATGTCTACGCTTCGATCAATGCATTAGCGTACTTAGCACAATAAAATAAAATACATGGAGCAGTCCTATCACATGACCCCCATTTATGACATAAAACTGTGTGGTTTATGATCTGAGTATTCTAAATAGGGTATGTAGAAAGCCTACCTAAGGATTGATCCAGACAATGGGAAAACTCATGAGGTTCTATATTAAAGACATAAAAATATAATTCACCTCAAGGTGCATCTTAGTCAACCATCATGTGCCTTCCCAAAACCAGTTTCTAGTCATTATCAAAGTTTCACCTCCATGTGGAGTCCAACCCATAAGTAAACCACTATGGTGTGTCATCATCCGTCATATTTACACACCTCTCAGATCTTCCAAGAGCTGTATCCTAATCAACTATACAGGGTCCATCACAAGGGATGTTCTGATCCGTCATTTGTGTTCTAATGCAAGAGGAGTCCCATCCATAAGTAAAACATCCAGGTGTCGAATCACACCTCGTAAGGAATCAAATCCCTGATACACCTCAAGTAAAATTTGATTAACCAATTCAATCAGAAACAAGGGACCCTCTAATCCACCACCTAGATTTTCCACCACATGACACTATCATCATTATTAATAATTTCGACTGTGGAATCACCCCCCTAATGACACACCTCCAAGATCCACCTCAAGGTGTGTTCTTATGAACCATCATGGGTCATTATCAAGGGATTTTATGATCATTCTCATGGGTTCTACACCTTGGGATATTCTAATACAATGTTAAACCATTTAAGTGTAGAATAATCCATCATAGGGACCCACCTTATAGATGTTCCTCAAGGGAAATTCTAATCAACCATCTGGGGTTCATCTCAAAGGAATTTCTAATCCATATCCTAGGATCACCACCATAGTATATTTCCATCCATCAGAAAACTATTCCGGTGAGGAATAGTTCGTTCTAGTTACTAAACTCAATATTCCTCCTCAAAGAGTGTTCTGCTCAACCATCCCATGTATTTCTCAGGGGTTTTTATAATCCTTATCATGGGTTGACTCTACAGTGTGTTCTTATACATTAGTAAACCATTCAGGTTTAAAATCATCCCTTTAAGGAAAATATATTTCTTATATCCCAATTTGTGGCATTCTTGTAAGAATCAGGATCTTCCTTTCTGGTATGTTTTTCTTTTTCCTGTTGTTTTTGAGAAAATATGAGTTTATGGTCATTTTCTAAGTACTCTTCGTGTACATTATGAGTACACGCCGTGTACATCCTTTCCGCTGAAAGCCGTGTGATGGCCATTTAGGTGCCACACACACCGCCGTGTAAGGGTATTTAGAGTCTGGTTAAAGTGGAGTACGGAATAGGTTAGTGCACACTGTGTTCTCCAAAAGTACATGCCGTATATTTGGTTTTCATTAAATGCACTAGGGCCACATATGACAGAACAAACCATCTTCTTCTATGCTTTCTTCGTCCGAGAGAACTTTCATGACAATTGATCTTTAATAAACCCCCGAGCCTCCGTCCGTCCTCCGAATCGAACTTCGTTGGATGTGTTGGAATCACATCGGTGGGTTCTCTCTTCTTCTAGAGCATAATTTTCTAATTCTGCCTCTTTTCCATGTAATAATTGGTTGAACATTTTATTCTTTTTCATATATCTACGACGTTATAAGGTGATTCAAGCATCGTGGTTCAATTATATTGATCCCCCAATGCCACGGTATGTGGTTTGTGCCTTTCTATAGAATGTCTTTGGGTATTATATTAAAACTCCACCAATACCCTTGAATGATGTATTGTATGTTTACTGTTTTTTCTTCTATTGTTTGCCTACATTTCTAGTATGTATGAGTAGAGGTTATTGATTGAAATTAGAGTAATTGGATATGATTTGGAGGTATTTCCCAAGCATGTTTTTCCTATATTGACCTTTGGGTATAGTTTTCCTATTAGGATGTTGTTTAATTTCCCATGACTAGTATTTTCGGATGGATTGACTTTTGTTCTGACATGTGTTATACTCTAGACTTCTATCCATGTAGTTCTTGAGGTGTACTTTGGCTGTTACACGCTGCTACTCTTTCTTGACTTACACAGGGCTGTGAGAACCTGGTGTATAGACCATAGGGGGAATTGACGTTGAGGGCTTCTCTAGAGTGTCTTTATAATTATACGATATGAGACCACATGTGGAATTTATGTTGAGTGCTTCCCGATGGCGTGTGTAGTTCTTCGATGCAGGACACATGGGGAATTTCCTTTGAGTGGTTCTCCAGAGAACCTTTAGTATGATATGACACTATTGGGGGTATTAAAGGTGAGTGATTCCCCAGAGATTCTATACTTTAGCTGAACCAGATGGGTGAGATTATGTGTGCTTCCTAGAGGGTTTCTTGTATCTTATAGGTAGAACTAGAGGGGATAGGCTGTGAGTACATTCTAGAGGGTTACATATTTGTGTTATTTATTTTGTTAAGCCATTTCTTGATAATTGGACTGTGGATTGTGTACTACCGAATAAATTCTTGTTTACTGCTTTCTGTACTTTTACCTACCATATTTTAATTGAATATTATGAATAGATCTTCGGGTGGTTGCATACTAGAATTTATTCCCACCCCCTGTTTGGTTCATGCTTTTGGGCTCAAACAGATTATGTTGCAGCAGTTTTAGACAAGGGAAAGCACCCTTCAACTTTAGGTACTTTATTTCATTTGAGCTGGAGAGCATGGGACCAAGCCGAGGCTTGCGATGCTGAGGAGTTGGATATCTATTTTCCTTTTGTACTTTGTTTACTACTGTATTCAGCATTGTTACTTTTTTGGATTCTTTCCTTGACATATATGTATCATTCATCATTTATATATATGTGCTTCAGTTGTTTATCATTTTAGTCTTTCGCTATGTACTATTGTTGGATATTACTATTTCTGCTATTGTATATCTATTTACTTCCATTGTGTACTCTTCCAATTAAGGAATAGTTTCCCCACTATCACACCCAAGGCCCTCGCTACTAGTTGGAAGCCCTTGGATTTCGAGGAAATGTGCTTGAGGAAATGTGAACAACCGGGTATGGGGTTCCTCTAGGTGGCATCCAAAACCAAGACGTTACAAAGTGGTATCAAAGGAATTATTTTCTCTTGACATAATGTTTGTAGCCTATAGTTAGGGATAGGATAGAATAGGTACTTTTTATTAAGCTCTGCTCAAGAGTAGCTAACATGTGTATAGGAAAAACCAATCTACCTCATTAATGCAATTTTCTAGTTTTTCAAGATTATGGTTGCCTTGATTTCACCATTAGGTTACTCACATGTTTTGTGTAGGTTATTATTTATGTTATTGAAGTTCTATTTCTGTTGCAAACCGATGAGATGAGGGTATGGTATCTCATGCATCATATAATCACTTTCTAGAAATCACATGTCATGCATTATTTCCATGCAATCTAGGGTGCATTAGAAATTTCATATTGTTGTGATATATGTTGTGTAGAATATGCATGATGTTTTGATAGATTCCTTGATAAAAATATTTTCTTCTTGTTAGAGCATTGATTGTGTAATGTTTTGTATGAATGAGCACCATACATTGGTTATTGAGGTGTTATGGGCCCTCATAGACTGGAATTTGGTAGATCATTAACTTTTTTACAATGTTTATAACTTGATTTAGATGCCAACCATTGATTCATGGGGAGTATGGGCCATCACAGATCGGAATTTGGTACTTTCAGTGTTCATTTTAGTGTTTTTAGGGCCCTGGAGTAGTTTCTAAGGCTTACTGTCCGGAAAACCCCAGAATACACGCTGTGTGGTTTTGACTACACACCATCTGTTCTTATTTTTAGGAATATAATATTTTTCATAAGTACACACCGTGTACCTTATGTACATGTTGTGTAGTCTCTCACCATGTCACAGGCCGTGTTGGCAGAGACACGGGATAGGGAAAACGTTGTGGGAACATGCCGTGTACCAGTTGTGCAAACCAAGTAGTGTAATCTGAGGTGTCCGACCATGTAACTAACAACACTGGTCGGTGGAGTCTCTTATTATACACACCGTGCCAGGTTTGAACATGCCGTGTAGTATTACCTAGGTACCCGACCAAGTCACTAACAACACAGGTCGGTGTTATCCTTCTCGTACACATCGTGTCCGTCTGGAACATGGCGTGTAGTTTCAGCCATGTCGTCGGCTGTGTAACTAACCACATGGTCAGTTGGGACATCATAATACACATAGTGTTCGTCTGGAAAATTCCATGTAGTGTAACATGGGTAGAGTGGCCGTGTCGCTAACAACACGGGCCAGGTGAAGCTTGTCTAGTACACGTTGTGTATTTTGAGAACAATCCATGTAGTCTTGTCTTGGGAGAGCCTTGTAGAAGGACTCTGGAAGGGGAAGAGGATTCAAGTACACGTTGTGTGTTAGAGAAAAACGTCATGTATTTGTGGCATTATACAACCGGTTTAGGAAGGAATACACTCCCATGTAATTGACTTAAGGGAACATGTCGTGTAAGGTTTATACATTCCTTGTCGTCATGTTTTGTAAAACATGAATGCCTTCTTCCTCATGTTCCCACATTGTACAACTAGTTTTTAGTCCGTAATAATGTTGATCTAAGGTTTTCATTTGAACACGAGGAGTCATGACATCGATACGTCCTCCTGTTGTCCACCTGTTACAGGGCAGTGATCAGATGTTAGATATGGCAGATCAGGGGCTTCCAATAGATCCTCTTGTCATGCCAGTCTTGGCACCAGTAGTCATCCCTATTACCGGAACTAATGCATAGTTCAAGGAAGGCTTAATGAGGATGATGCAGTCCTTTTGGGGAGTGATGCCTCCTACCCCATCGATGGCTGATTGGACCCGGGTCTTCCAGCAACAGCATCCTCCCACTTTCTAAGTGGAAGGGGGACCTTAGTATGTAGAGTCATGGATAGAAGCCATGCTAAGGATATTTGAGTATATGGAGATGCCTCCAGAGATGATAGTCAAGATCACTACCTATACTCTATTGGATTCCACCATTAAATGGTGGGATGTAATGTCAAAGGCGGTTCATCAGCAAGCTATGGCTTGGGAAGAGTTGCAGTGCGTTTTCTATGACTATTTTTATCAAGAGACCCTGAGGGCCGACCGAGCCTGGGATTTTATGAGCCTTGAGCAGGGTACCCTATCGGTTATGGAGTATTCCTCTCATTTCATAGAGCTTGAGAATTTCACACCCTTCCTAGGAGGATATGGGTTATTCCTGGAAAGGATGTTCGAGGATGGTAGCAGGCAAGACATCCACTCTTAGGTGAATATCATCAGGTTGACTTCTATTGCGTCAATCGTCAACTAGGTACTGATCATGTATCATATTTTAAGGGAATCCAGAGCTGTGAGCCAAGGCGGCTCGACATCCAGAGTTAGTGCATCACTAGATGATAGCCGGAAGCACCGTAGAGAGACTACCTGGGGAGATCTGAGTAAGAGGGATGCATATTCTAGTATCCAGGTGGTGTGCTACCATTACAGGAGAAGTAGGCATACGAGGATACAGTTCCAAAGAGACCCTATGTAGTGCCAATCTTGCAGCAAGTTGGGACACCTTAATAATTTCTATCAGGTCTTCTCACCAGTAGTCAGTGATTGGGGTTAATCTACGACCCCTCATATCGGAGAAGATCTAATAGTTTCTCAAAATTATGAGAACTGGTGTTCTTTAAGCCATGCAGGACGAGGTGGATGTCAGGGCTGTAGTGGTTAGTCACCAGGATACTAGCGACAGAAGGGTGGATCAGCTCAGAGTAGTCTCGCAGGGTCATAGTACCGCGGAGCTGGCCAAAATTATGTGATGGAGTAGACCTATCAGGAGTAGGATCCTGGTCCCTCTATAGTTCGAGATACGAATCTAGTTTCCCTGGTTTTGTCTTCTGATCTTTTTGATACTGGTACTACAAATAGCATTATATCTGTCGCTCTTATGGAGAGCCTTGGGATCCGTATCTTTTCTTCTGATGATGTTTTGACACTAGACACTCAATTGGGGACACAATCATCTAGTGTACGTCGGTAAAAGGAGTGTCCTCTTGAGGTTGGTGGGTGTCACTTCCTTTAAGATATTTATGTTCTAGAGATGACATGATATGATGTCATTCTCAGAATGGACTAGCTAGTTCCCTTCCAGACAGTCATCTACTGTTATCACCGTAGGGTGAGTTTCATATCACTAGAGGGTGGATCTTTTCATCCTAAGGGTGATTGGGATGTTCAGGTGAGCAGAGAAGGTCCGGAGCATCATGGGTTGGTAGCAGTTACATCCATGATTGCTCGTATTTATATGGATGATCAGATTACTTCACAGATAGAATTTCCTCCAGTGGTGGATCACTTCAGGAACGTCTTTCTAGAGTACTTTTCAGGTTTTTCTCCAGAGTGATAGGTGGAATTTTCTTTTGAGCTTGTGCCAGGGTTGGTACCGGTGTCTATTCCTCCTGATCAGAAGGCTACAACTGAGTTGTATGAGCTCAACAAGCTGTTTTAGGAGTTTCAGGAAAAGGGTTTCATCCAACCCAATACTTCTCCTTGGGTTTATCATGTTCTATTTGTGAAGAGGGCATACAATACCCTTAGGATTTGTGTGGATTATTGGAATTTGAACCAGTTGACGGTCAAGAACAGATATCCCTTGCCCCGGATTGATGATCTCTTTGACCAACTTCAAGGAGCCTGGGTGTTCTCGAAGATTGACATGAGATTTAGTTACCATCATTTGTACGTTATACCATCTGATATACCTCTCACAACCTTCCGGAGTATGTATGGTCTATACATGTATATGGTTATGCCGTTTGGTCTCACGAGCACGCTTGCCGTTTTCATGGAATTAATGAACCGAGTGTTGCATTCATACATGGCTTCTTTTGGGGTGGTATTCATGGATGATATCTTGGTGTATACTCACACTCGACATGACCATGCTACCCCTCTTTAGATCGTATTGAGTACACTGAGAGAGAACCAGTTATATGATATGCTCTCAAAATTCCACTTATGGATGGATCAGATTCACTTCATGGGTCATGTTATCTCAGAGACAGGTGTATCAATAGACCCAGTGAAAGTGAGAGCTATAGTTTTATTAGAGAAGTCGAAAAATGTCTTTGAGGTGCAGATTTTTCTAGGGCTGGATGAATATTACAGAAATTTCATTCAGAACATTTCGCACTTAGCATCACTGCTGATGGGTCTGACTAAGAAGGGTGCGAAGTTCCTGTGGTTAGATTCTTGTGAGTCATCCTTTCAGAAGCTGAAAGGGAGGTTGACTTTAGCACTAATACTAGTGTATCAAGAGCTAGGAAACATCTATACTATTTATTGTGATTCTTCATGTATCAGGCTAGGAGCTGTGCTTATGTATGGATAAGGAGTCGTTGCGTACGAGTCTCGGCAATTGAGGCAACATGAGAGAAATTAACCAACGTACGATCTTGAGTTGGAAGCTATTGTTCATGCCTTGAATTATTGGAGACATTACATTTTAAGGGAGATTCTTATGGTTCTCACAACCAAAAAAGTCTCAAATGCATCTTCATGTAGTGTGACCTGAATTTGAGACAACTAAGGTGGGTATTGTACCTTTAGTCATTTTATTTTGACCATTCCTATACATCAGGAAAGGGCAACGTAGTGGCTGATGCATTGAGCAGGAGGACTCAGATACATGCAATTCATGAGTCCAGTAGTGGGTAGAAGCTTATGTCCCTTTTCTCTTTCATGCATTTGGAGGTGCATGATAGACAGGGGCAGACTTTTCTATCTTCTGTAGCTGTTAACTCTTCCCTTATTGGTCGAGTATGAATGAGGCAGCTATCATATTTCTAAGGCCTTGTCCTACAAGAAAGAATTTCAAGAGAGGAAAATATTCCTGGATATAACTTAGGCAAGGAAGGGATCTTGATTTTCCCAGGATGTGTATGGGTACTACCAGATATATGCGAGGAGATGATGCATGACTTTTATTCCTTAGTTTGGGTAGTTCATCCTGGTGTCTACATGATGTATCGTGGTCTACAACGTCAGTATTGGTGGCTAGGTATGAAGTGGGATGTTGCAGGTTTCGTCATGAGTCGTTCCACTTGTTAGTAAGTGAATGTGGAACATCAGCGGCCAGTAGTGATTTTACAGTAGTTACCCATTCTAGAGTGGAAGTGGAACGACGTCGTGATGGATTTCATGATTGGGTTTCTGAGGATTCCTTTATGGAATGATGCGGTAAGGGTTTTCATTGAAAGGATTATGAACGTCACTCACTTCTTGCAGATCAAGGAGAACTTTAGTGTTGACAAGCTGGGATGGTTATACATCCACGAGATTGTAAGTTTTCATGTAGTTCCACACTCCATCATTTTGGTTAGGGATGAAGGTTTTACTTCTCAGGTATGGTAGGGCATACTAAAATCTTTGTGTACATAGGTGCTTCTGATTATGGTTTATCACCCATAGAGAGATGGCCAGTCCAAGTTTAAGATTCAGGTGATTGAGGACATGCTCCAAGAATGAATTCTGGATTTTGGAGGTTCTTGGGAGAAGCATATAACTCTTGTGGAGTTTTCTTACAATAATAGTTTTCAAGAAACTATTCAGATGGAACCTTATGAGGATTTTTATGGTAGGCCATGCTGATAACCCTTATTGTGGCTGGAGGTAGGAGAGGTAGCCTTACTGGGACTTCGTCTTGTATAGAAGACCACAAAACAGATAGAGTTGATTCAAAATAAGATGGATAATACACCGTCTCATCAAAAGTCTTACACTGATCAGTAGAGGTGACCTCTAGAGTTCGAGGTCGGGGATCAGGTTTTTCTACATGTCACACAGAGGTTGGGACACAAGCAGATCATGAGACATGGTAAGATTTCACAGAGGTACGTCAGCCATTTGAGGTGTTGGAGAGAGTTGGGCCGATTCCCTATTGGTTGCAGTTACCTCATATGTACTGGGCTATGCATGTCGTCTTCCATGTTTCTCAGCTCTGACATTAATTTTCAGACCAGTCTCATGCTTTCCAACCCGAGGAAGTTGAGTAGGAGATGGATGCATCTATCGAGGAGCATCCTATCTAGATTGTTGATCGCAGTACGATGGTTTTCAATAGCAAGTCTATTCTCTGATACAGGTTCTATGGAAGCACATGAGAGTACATGAGGAGACATTGGAAAGGAAGGCCAATGTACGATCATAGTGGCTGGAGTTGTTTGCGGTTTTTTCTTCTACGACACTCTAGGGAATTACAGGGAAAAGTTTCTCTAATGGGGGAGGTTTGTAAGAACCAAGATCTTCTTTTTAGGTATGTTTTTCTTTTTCATGGACGTTTTGAGAAAAGAGGAGTGTCAGGAAATTTTTTAAGTACATGACGTGTACATTATGAGTACACGCCGTGTACATCCTTGCCACTGAAGACCGTGTGCTAGCCATGTATGATCCACACACATGGTCGTTTAAGTGTATTTGGAGGCTTATTAAAGAGGATTATGGAAAAGGTGAGAACACAACACGTACTCCAAAAGTACACTCCATGTATTTTGTTTTTTAATAAAACGCACTGTGGTCACGTCTAACAGACATAACCATCTTATTCTAGGATTTATTCATCTGAGAGAACCTGAATGACCGCAGATCTTCAACAAACCCTAGAGCCTCCATCTGTCCTTTGAATCAAACTCTTTCGGTTGCATTGGACATACATCAGTGAGTTCTCTCTTCTCTTATAGCATCATTTTCCAATTATTACTCTTTTCCATGTTATCGTGGGTTGAATTTTTTATGTGTTTTCATATATATACTCCATTTTAAGGTGATTAAAGCCACGTGGTTCAAGTATATTGACCATCCCAATGACATAGTTGGTGGTTTGTGCCTTTCTGTAAAAATTCATTGAGTATTATGTGCAAACTCCACCAATACCCTTAAATGGGGTACTTCATGTTTATTGTTTTGCCCATGTTTTTTGCCTTCTTTTATAGTATGTCGGAGTAGAGGTTATTGATTGAAATTATGGTAATTTTCTATTATTTGGAGTTATTTCCCATGAATTTTTTTTTCTGGTACTGACCTTTGGGTCTAGTTTTCCTATTAGGATGCTGTTTACTTTCCCATGCCTAGTGTTATAGGATGGAGTGACTTCTGTTCTGACATGTTGTTATATTGTAAACTTCTAGACAAGTAGTTCTTGAGGTTTGCTTTGGATGTTACACACAACTACTGTTTCTTAACGTACACATGGTCATGAGAACCTGGTGTATAGACTATAGAGATAATTGACATTGATGGCTTCTCCAGAGTGTATTAATAATTATACAATGCAATACCACAATGTGAATGGATGTTGACTGGTTCCCCAGAGTGTCTGTAGTTACTCAACATGGGCTACAGGGGGAATTGACATTGAGTGCTTCTCCAGAATTCCTTTAGTACGATACGAGACAATAGGGGGAATTGATAGATATTTCTTCCCTAGAGAGTCTATACTTTAGCTGAACCAGAGGGGTGAGACTGTGTATGCTTCCCAGAGGGTTGCTTTTATCTGCTAGGTTGGACCAGAGAAGATCGGATATAAGTACTTCCCAGAGGGTTACCTATTTGTGTTATCTGTTTTGTTTAGATGTTGCTTGATAACTGGATTGTGGGATGTTTACAACTGATTACTTTCATGTTTACTGCTTTCGGTACTTTTACCTTCCATATATTCACAGACTGTTAGGTATAGATCTTCGGCTGGTTGCCTACTGAGATTTAGTCTCACACCCTGTTTGGGTCAGGCTTTTGGGCCCCAATAGATTATGTTTCTGTAGGTATATACAAGGGAAAGTTCCCTTCGACTTTAGGTACTTTATTGCATTGGAGCTAGAGAGAATGTGACCGAACCGAGGCTTGCGATGTTAAAGAGTTGCTTATATGTTTTCCTTTTGTACTTTGGTTTAGTACTGTATTCTTCATAGTTACTTGTTTTTATTATTTCCAAGACATATATATATCATACATCATTTATATATATGTGCCCCAATTTTTTTTATCATTTTAGTCTTCCATTTTTTACTGTTGTTGGATATTTCTATTTCTGATATTGTATATCTGTTTACATCCATTGTGTACTCATCCAATTTGGGTATAGTTTCCCCCACTATCACTCTCAAGGACCTCACTACTAGTCGGCAGCCTCTGGCATTCATGGAAATGTGCTTGAGGCCATCTGACCAACCAGGTACGAGGCGCCTCTGGGTGGCTTCTGAAACCGAGACGTTATAATTCTCATCCAGTAATCATGTACCCACAAGAAGATAACCATGTCCCATCTCCACAAGTTCATAAACTATTTCCTTTTTCATCTCAATCGGACTTTTTGATCATTCTCCAAAAGAAATTAAATAGGTGAACTAGATCTATATGCATACCTCATTCAAAATAGAAGTTTACTAAGGTAAATACCTTGGATAATATGTGTATATATTTTTTTTATAAATCCTGAAAAACATGGGATTTCTAATGTTGAATCCGTGAATGATATTCCCCCATGATGTCAAATATGTCAAAAAAGGCATTCCTTAGGTGAAAACCCATGAATTTTCACACCTATGGAATTACTACATCATGATAGACATGTTATTCCATGAATTCCATTCCTAATATGCCTCAATGATATTCCCTTCCATAATGAAGAATACATGGGACCAATACTCCCATCGTCTAGGAATTCCAGCGATGCCCAATGTTTTTACTATCATAACATAACTTTACTTTCATGTCATGAAGGAATCAAAATTTCCCCTAGATTTAGTGTAATAAATGATCATCCACAGAGAGATGGAACCAAGAATGATTTTTAGATCATGAATTAACTATACAATGGAGTACTAAACTATGAAACAAGTTCTATGAAAGAGTCCATTGAATGATTAATAGACATTCCATCATATATTTCTGTTTTAGGAGAAGAAAACATCATATAAAGTGACGTAATCCTCACACCTATGTATAAATGGAATGTATGGAAAAAAGAATCAATCATTCAAAAACCTGTGTTCATAATTTTGGCCACAACCTGATGAATTAGTTGGAAACTCAACGGTACTCGCAACCATGAACTGATAGGGAAGAAAACCACTTCCTACTCTTGTCACACTCAAAATAACAACCACAATAGACAAAAACCAACATAAAAAGAGAATAAATCCTTTAATATTTTATAGAAAACTTCAAACCATATGGAATTCATAAAAATAATCTCCATGAACCATTTTAGTTTGATATAAGACCACATAAGACACACTATATTGATCCTAGGAACATTCCCTTAATCCACTGAATATGATCCACAAACTGGAAAGTTCCAAAAAGATGAAAAACCCACAAAACTCCTCTCCAAAACATATAAAATGTCGCATTCCATGACCAGCCTCATATGAATTTCATTAAAAAAAATTAGATTCCTAAAATTCTCCCATTGTGCCACAATAATCACAACTAGAAACAAACATGGAGAAGTATCTTGCGAAACCTACCATATAATGATAAAATAGAAACTAAATGAGCTCCCAATACTCTACATCTTAATCCCATGGAATAAACATTCATATATAACAACAATAATAAAAGTGAAACCCAAACCTCATTAGATATTGAGAACAATGTGAAATTTTCTCCAGAATCCTCACCCTCATCAAGACATAAATATGATACCCAATGCTCGTAGTGACCCATTAGTATCTCTTTGAATCCCTTGAAATTTGGATTCATTTCAATAATCAAAGAAAATGAAAAAATAGATCCACATGTATTTTCAATTGGGGAAAAGTACCTAAATTATAGTTAAGTAGCATGACGCCTAGGTTCAATATAGGAAGACTTTATATAACTATACCACCATCACTTATAAAATCAAATATTTCCAGGAATATTTCATTTGGTTCAAAGATGATTAGAAAAATATATATATACTGGCCTATTTCAATGATTCCAAGATGAAAGAATTCCATAATCCACATGTCACATACCTAAGAGCCTCTCCCATAGAGAAATCATAGATGAATTAAAATTTAAACAAATGAAAATAATTTGAGGCACTGGAAGCATAGTCATAGGAAAAAATGTTCATAGTGACCTAGATTGATATCTATCATTGGACTAATAAAATTCATAGAACACCATTCTACCATAACAAGAATGAAAAGTGAAATAAAAAATAGATATAGATTCAATTCAATTATTTTATGAACTGACATATGCTAACCAATCACATCAACTGATATAGCTTTATAAAAATAATCAAACATTAATATATGTAAGATAGACTATGTTGATTAGGTGCGAGGGACAAAAAAGGATATATTGGGGACACTATTACCTCATATAATATTTCATTAATAGGATAAAAACCAAGGACATGGACATACATGAAAATCACTGTGTCTATAAAAAAATTAAAAATTGATACTGGATATATTAAATGAATGAAACATATAGACTAACGATATTGCTAGAATGATAATATTTATATCCAATTAGGATGACCACATGTAGAGGAAGAATGTATAAATAATGAAAAAAATACCAATGTCTCATATGATACCACTAATTTAAACAATAATAATATTCCAAAAAAATGAAACATATGTGCTACAGGTTAAAAATGGGGCTCTACATGAGTGGTACCACTTGATAATGAAACACTAGACTGACACAAAATAAATCATGAGTCATGTACTCATATTTAAAGATAAAATATGGAAATCATCAGAACAAAGGTACATGTATAGTGATTATTGAATAAATCTCAATAGGTCATCCCCAATGGTGGTCCAAACTTCTATTGTCATAAAAATTACTGGAAACATGTAAAATAACCATCATATTAAAATAATACCTAAAAAAAGTATAAATTAAATTAGATAAAATTAAAATGAATATATTGAAATTTAGTTTCTATGGTGACACATGAGATATATGTACCCCTTCAATGTCCAAATTAATTGGTTTTGCAAAATGTGTCTCACTATGGGACATATCATCAAAATACTTTTATTGATAAAAAAGATGATTAAAAACTTCCAATGAAAGTATAATCATGAATGTCAGACCCTGGGATATGTCAGTAGTCCTCTAAACAAAATATACTGGTCTATAAGGATTTAGGATGAAAATAGTATTATCGAAACCAGTGACATGATCATGAAATTGGACCCAAAGAGGGTACCTATCAATTCATTATTATCCCACAAAGGTATCTATGATAACAACTTGATCAAACATCAATATATGTGGTCTAATAGGGATATTATGGTAGCTTACACACACCATAAAAACATCACTCCATATTCGAGTTCATTTGCCACTAATTATCATGATTCTATTCTAGCTAGTGAAAACATCTATTCTAGAATGGTGGGGGTTCAATCATCAATATTTTCCATCAGTGACTGAAAATTTTCTAAAAGTATATATCCAGTATAGGATTAGATCCATATTTAAGTAAGGCCATCTAACCAATAAAAAAGTATTTAGAAGGTTTCTTATCACATCAATAATATATAAGAATGGCCTCTAAATTCTACGATATAAAAAATTGAAAAATTGTTTTATTACCACCAAACCCTTCAAAGTGAAAACTAAAACCCAAATAGAACCTCTCATAGTTAGCAGCTCATAAAGAATCCTTAGAGATACTATAATTCTCATTAATAATATGAATCACTATAAGGGTCTCCTCTTAGACAAGAATTTTTTCTGGACAAGCCCATCATAAGAAACCTTATCCAATATCTCTATCACATAATCCATTACCTTGTATCACCTATATTACAAGTTAAAAATTCATGATCACAATCACATGAATGAATCCTTATGAATCCTTACATTCAGCAGGGAATCATCAATAATTCCGTCAGACACATTTAAAATTCCTCTAAATGTATCCCAACCGTACCTGATGCAATATGACATCCCCCCATCCCAACAGATCCGTCTAAATTAAACCCTATGAATTTGGAAAAAATGATCCCATCCTAGATGGTACATGATCCCAATTTTCATGAACTATATGAGAGAACCGTATACAAAACCATATTTTCATACTCAATCAATACCATGAAACAAGTGAATTTCTAAAATAACATACATTATGAGTATTATAAAATGAAAACCTCAAAGTATTAAAATTAAAAATAAAACAATGCCATATGAAATATAAATCATGCACTCCAAAAAACATAAATATCACACTATTACATTCAATTTCAAAAATATCATTGAATGGTTTTTTTGTAAGATAATTGTTTTACCTAGTAAGAGATATTAGAAATAAATTCCTAGATAGAATGTATACAATATTACCTACATGTACAAAACATTTACACAAAAATGTACTCCTCGGTCATGTACCTCGTCCCAACCCAACATGTACAACCAAAATACACAATTTTTATACCCCACACATGATGTTAACTATGCAAGGATACCTCGCTATGTACCCAACAAGAGATGTGGTAATGTAATTTATATAGCCTTTTACAATTCTACATAAATAGAAACTATCCATGTATTCTTACTAATGTGTTTACTCCAACATGGGGTGTTTGGTACCCCAACCAGAGAATATTTATATGTACATGGTGTATCCTTAACACACATGTTGTGTACAAAAAATCTTTATCTGTAATCCTAAAAAAATTACATGACATGTAATTCATCCGATAATGTTTTCTTAAATGGAAACCCATACTGTCAGTCTCAACCCAGAATTCTAGAGAAAAAAAATCTACAGTCACCCTCAAGGTATCACAGAAAACCCAAAAAAACATTTTTAAACATTAAAAAACAATAGTATAGGGATTTTTGGCTAAAAAAGTGTCCCAAATTCAACTGTGAAATGGGAATTATTTCGTCTGCATCCACCACAACCCACAACTATCGTAATCTGAGCCCAACCACAAATGAATCCCAAATGACACCTCTACTATTTTACTCTCATACATCTCTCTTCATCATATGAGTCCCATAATGGTGAAATAATTAAATTTATAATCTAATAAGCATGGGAGAAAGTAAAATTAAAAAATGAAAAATAATATTAGAACATGGAAATAGAAGTGTGACTATGACTCTCATACAATGGAGGAGTTTATACCATTATAAGGAAAAGAACCTCATTATATAATTAACAAAAAGAGGTAATTCTAATTTCAGTATCTATTCAAGAAGACATCAAAATTCATAAATTCATGTTTTTTAAATATTTAATTATATATATTGAATATTTTATGAAAATATGAATAACACATAATCCCACCCACACTAGTTTAAAACCCAAATCATTGGAAAAAAATGTGGTAATAAATTATTGTGTTACCATATTCCAAGAGATATTACCATTTCCTCTCTAAGAATCAATACATAATAAGAATTAAATTTTTTCTTAAATTGGATAACTCTTGATGACAATATTCATGAGAAATATTATTCTATAACCCTTATCCCATTATATTATATTTTTATTACGATTTTTATCTTTTCAAACTGATTGTACATTGTTCAAAAATAATGCATTTAAAAAAATCTTCAATATTGTGATTTTTATCTCTAATTCAAAATTCCATAACTCTCTATCTAATTTTTGATATATTTTTATCAATATTCAATGCATTTATACATGGTTGTGTCATTATAAATATTTACTACTACATAAATATCATTTATTAGTTACACCAAAATTTATTATAATCATATAATTTAATGAAATTTTATTTTTTATTATTCTATACCTTATCCAAAACACCAATAATTATCAGGTATTGTCTGTTTTAAACTTCTAAAAAATTTCAAGCTTCTCTTTTCAGATGTTAACGATTTCATGGAAAATGGTTTTAGTATAAAGATTATTTTAGTAGACAAAGATCCTTATTCATTTCAAAAAATAATCATATCCACATGAATCAAATATAATAAGCATTAGTTTTAGGATAATTAAAGGATTAATTAAATGAACTGGAACCAAATGAAATAAAATAGAAAATTTATTAACAAAACCCACAATAGAGAACCTATACAGATTATGGTAAAAACCCTTATGTATTTTTTCTAAAATATTTGAAACCATTATATATGTCAGTGAAGACAGATAAATTCCGAAATTCTCTTTAAGTGAATCTATGATACCATATATTATCTGATATGTATTTCACTAGAATAAATTAGTAAAATTTTATATAGGATTGATAAACCATAGTAATCATTTTTTCTATAATGTTCAAATTCTCTTTGAGTATACTTATATTTTTCCTTATCAAATTGGCGTTAACCTATATATATCCTAAAAAATAACTATATGTATCACAATATGACTTGGTAATTTAATATTTATATTCTAAATGTTTGGGAAACACTAACATATTATTCATGTATATTTACATATTAATAAGTTGGTCTATACTTTTAAAAATTATCAATGTGTCCTTTTAGTACCATTATACATATTCATTTACACTTGCACTACACAACCCTTATAAATATATACATACATTGAGGAATCGTTACATATAAATTTGGTAACCCTTTTGATGTGACTTGAGAATGACATTATTAAATATTATCTCATTTTAGATTAATATTCAATGCATTTCAAAATATTAAACATCTTAGAACTGAATTTGGTTAGTCACATTTAAATGCACATACATAAGAAATTTATTTAATTGAATATAATCAACATATCACAAAAAAAATCTATCATTGTAACATTTATACACGGACCCTACTTAATAACATAGTTCGTATCCCATTAAACTTGAAACATAAGAAATGGTGAGTTTATATTCTTAGTATTGGAAGAAAAGTTAGATATCCACTGATGATCATTTAAAGTAATATGATAATCATAAGTGAAAGATTTCATGATAATATCTAAAAATTTTCATAACCATTCATTCATAGAAAACAAATCATTTATCATGTAATAAAAATGGTATTTTAAATGGAATGAGTCATAAGATTTTGGAATCGTAAAAAATTATCCATGGGCAATGATAGGATATCTTATAATGTAGAAGAAATCATATGAGCAATTTTTCATAGTTAGATGCATACAAAATCATTTGATTAGTCATGATTATCATCCAATAATATAATTGTGTGTTGGTTTCACTCCCCATTTCAAAATTTCTATAGAAAATGTTTAGTCCCAATATTATTTGTTCTTACTAAACTTATTCAATTCCCATTCCATTATATATTATCTCATTTGATATTGTAGAAGACCAATCGGGTTATACATAATATTACCTGATTTTAAAAATAAATATCAATTAAAAAACCAAGTATCAAGAATACTATTTTCTATATAATACTCGAAAAAAATAGAAAACTAAAATAAAAAATTTATTACTTAATCACTATAATGATATCACAACCACTAATGGACTCTTGAACTACAATGGATATTCATAGGAAAATATTTTTATAAAGGGTCATTTAAAAATCCTAGTATGGGAATAATCCTGGAATTGAAGCATAACATTATATTTGGAAATCAAAATTTGATTACATAAATGGAATGGAATTTGAATAAGCATATAGGTTCATTAAATTTTGAATAATTAATCATAATATCATTGTAACATAGAAATTTTGATTCAACATTTAACATGATATAAAAACGTTTTAAGGATAAGTGATAATAAAAAACAACATGGTTAATAGATTTAAAAAATGGATTAGGTTGATTCCCAAATCCTATACAAATTTCTTCTAGAGACAAAAGCATTAATCGATGATTTGGAGCTCTATCAGCATTCGTCAACAAAAAAATGTACATGAATATGTGTTCCACATAAATATATCACTCATAATTAATATAATTAATGATTATAAATGGAAAAACGGGTTACACAATTATGTCAAAAAAATAACCAAAGAGTATATAATCATAGATTTCTTTAAATAAAAGATTAAATAATTATAAAAAATTAATAATGGAAGATTGAGAATATAATATGAAATTTTTTGTCTAATTAAAGAGAATGCATGAAAAATTGTAGAGAAAACCCATTGGAAACAATAACTCTCTAGCGAAGCGTTATAAATTTAGAAATGTATTTTTATAAAAGGTGATAATAATAAAATATAAAAATTAAAAAAATATCCAAAAATATTTTACATGATAGAATTACTGATTTTAGTAGTTATCGGTGGAATAATAGAATTTAAGGAGTCTATATAAAAATGGGTAAGAAATGGAGATTCTCAATTTAGTTAGGTTTTCTTATCCAGATTAACTGGAAAAGGAACCATTTAAAAAATGTATGTCACCAAAAAACGATTTACTAAGATATATATATATATATATATATATATATATATGTGGATAAAGTCAAGTAATATTGAATATGTAATTAAGAACATTTGAGGGATAATTTTAGTTATGGGAGAGAAAGAATAAACCTAAAGGAAATACGGAGGTTTGGAAAGATCCCATAAGTAATGTTCTAAAATAATTATGATTTTTTTATGTCACGAATAGCCATCAAATATTCATTAATTGATGACTTTTTTACCCATTAAATATATATCTATAATATTTTATTTATGAAGTTCGTTTTTGGTAATTTAGTTGAGTTATAAAGTTCAATTTCATTTTTTTGAGAGCATTTATTTCACTGTTGCCACATTGGATCACATAGGTTAATTTTCTAATGTTCATGTAATATGGGACTAAAACAAAAAACTAAAAATAAAATATTAATCATGAAAATAAAAAAATTAAATTATCTGTAATACAAATATCTGTTCTAATATAGGGATGGTTCATTGAGTAAAAATATTAACATTATATGGCTTGTTCATTTAGTCTATTTTACTAATGATCAAGAAAATGTTTCATTTTACATAGTATTATATCTATATATTAATCAAAGAACATTAAAAATGTTATAATTTAATTATTATAATATTTTTACTATACTAATTGTTTTATGAACATCCTTGAAGGAGTAAATGGGAAATGATTATTGATTATCCACAGAGGTGTTGATTCGACATAATGTGGAGAGTGGTTTAATCTGTTGGAAATAATACTAAAAAATAAATGATTGGATAATATATATTAAATTATAAAAACAATATTATAGACTATTAATAATATTGGATATATTATTTCATTTTTATGAGGGATTTGAGGATAATGTGTTAGATTAAAATAATTTAAAAGATGTTGTTTGACAATGTTAACAATTGAATATTGCATGTTTAAAGGGGATATTGATGAACAAGGAATTGTTATTTGGGTGAGACCAAACACAATATCACATGGGGGATATTGGGTTGGATAATGTTAGGAGTATTTTTTTATGATTTATGTCATACAATGTTCTAGGAGAGGAGGTGGTGAGGGGTGGTATTTTATAAGGGGTTGAGCACGGTGATTTTGAAAATTATACTCATTAGGTTATTATTTTTTATGAATACCATCAATAGTTTCTACTATTGTGAATATTTATAATAAATGGTGAATTTGGGTATTATGTAATTGGTTATTTAATCAACCAAGACTCAAAAAAATCACGTTCTCGGCATATAATGCTAAATTTCTTAAATTAACATTATTCAAAATTTATAAAAAAATAAAACATTTTTGAAAAATACCAACAATTAAATATATCACATTTCCGTTTTATATGATTCCTCAATATTATATTACAATTTTATGGGAGTATTTAATATTTAATTAATTATATTAATATTCCTACTAGCCATATTACTGTTCCAATGGCCATGTTATATTTCTACAGCCAGATTACTATTCCAATGGCAAGATTTCTAATGATAAAATGGGTTCTATACATATTATAAATACCTATTATTATGTTAATTATTTATTAATTTACATTTTTATTATGTTTTTGTTTACTTTTATTTCAAAATGAATATTTTATTATCTGTGTTATGTTTATTTTAGACTACTTTGATCATTAGTGCAGTAATTCTGCTGGATAATGAAGTTAATTATTTCAAACATTAATTATTTTATTGTCTATTTTTATTCCATTTTAATATTTTTAATTATTAATAGTTTATTTTCAAAATACATTTTCATTATTTATTTTTGAGAATTATGTTTTTCCTGATTCCTCTATATAGTGTAATGTCTTTAAACTAAATGACATAACATTAAGATAGGAAATATCAATGAAATAAAATATTTGACATTACAATCTTACCTACATAAGTAATTTCACTCACATGAATTTGTTTCACATTGTATGGTTAAAAAAATTTAAGGGTACATCCATTTCATGGATTCCATAGGTTCTCAAGTCACCTATTTTTACTTATGTTTTCTCTACAATACATTGACTTGATGATTTGTCTTTTTTCATAGATCATTATCTTTTAATACACATATAATCACTAGCTACTCCTCATAAGAGAGGTAAATATATAGGTATACCACATCAAGATTTAGTGCATGTGATGTCATGACCCATCCCCTGGGGCCTGTGCCATGACTAACCCAAGCCCACCTTCTATAGTCTAGGGGATGGAGACTATCACCAAAGGCATAGTTCCTTAAATATGGGAAGGCATTTCTTTTATTACCAGTAAACACACACACACACAAGAAAGCACATAGCTGGATATGAAAACACAAAGTAAACTATATAACAAATGAGTCTTGAAAGTAAATCGGGGCAGAATAAAAGCCCAACTTGAAAGAAAAAGTCCAACTAAAATAAAATACAACTAACGAAAGAGAAAACGCAGATATTGAATCTTCTTACAAGGGTCCTAAATGAAGGGTAGGTACAGATTGCCTCCTCATCCATCCATGTTCACTCATCTCCTCCGCGTATCGACACGGTGTATGGTCCACCTCCGGGTAACATCCAGTCCTGGTACTCTCAGCCTCTGTCAACACTTCCCGTCATTTGTATCAAACACAACAGGGTGCGGGCATAGCCCATAAATGGGTGAGTATAACAATACTCAGTAGATACCCCGAGACCCTCAAGGTCTCACAAACTCCACCAAGGATAAACCAAAAGGAAAAAAATTAATAGATAAACCTACATAGGTATATGACCATACATATACCTATGTTATCAAGTGATCCATCTCAATCATTAGGAAAACACAAAAAAACTGACTCAGCTCAACCAGGATTTTATTCTAGTGGTAGCATCAATTAACAACCCCAATCACACTGTCGAAACCTCGACTGCTAGAAAAATCAACCTCTATTGAGTACAGTGGGCCTTCCATGACAGTGAACGGGCTTCTTACTATCCTTGGACTGCTAAGGTACTCCTCCTGTCGAGTACAGTGGATCTTCTGCGTCACCAATCGCGCTCCCCACCGTGGGTCTACCGCGTCACCAAGAGTGCTACTTCCCTTAGCCTTAAAGGTACTCCTCCTATTGAGTATCGTGGTTCTCCCTTGACACCAAGGCGTTAACCAATGTGGGTCTTCTGCGACACCAAGGCACTTCCCGCTAGGCTAGTAAAGTCACATTGAGCCAATACAGTCAGAAGTCGTTAGGTTTCATCCAGCTATTTGGTCTCTGCACTATTCTCTATCCAATCCAAGAAGATCCTCTCCATGATATACTGGTAGATAATCCAACTATCACGAAGTATCGTGAAGAAGTAACTTAAGGGTCCACCATGTCATAGGGGTCTCAAAACAACAGATGGCGCAAAAATCAGACACCCGACCTGTGAGTTATTATCCTTTTAGTTCCGGGGGACCAGTTGGATTTGTGCTCTATCCAACATGACTTTACATCAACAATACCCAAAACTCTATTGGATTATACTCAAAAGGAAGGTCTCACTAAAATAATTTTAGCACCATTGACGGTTCATAAAATGGACATCCGGTGCCAAAGATATTTCCGAAGGAGTGTAAGTGGATCGTAATCAGCTCGGGTCTAGTCCGACCCGGCTCGAGTTGACCCGGACTGACCCGTTGGGTTCGGCCCGGCCCGCTGGGCCCCGCCCAACAGGCTACAAGCATCCTCAAACATCCGTGAGGGTGCGGAATTGTCACGGTTCAATGCGAGGGAGGTTTGGCCGGGAGGGCGCTACGAGGGCGGCTCGGCCCGGAGGGCACTGCGAGGGCAGCTCGGCTCGGGGTGCGGGGCCGAGGTGTCCCGGTTGTGGTCAATTCGGAAACCAGGTGGCCTGACCGAAGCTGGTTCTTCTGGGAATCCAGAGCACCTAGTAGGGGGGGGGGGCTCGACCAGCAGACGGTGCGGCCAAGGCGGTTCGTCTGGGAGGCCGGGGTGACCAGGGTGTGATGATGTCGAGGCACGACATGGTTCGAGGCTGGTTCGGCTAGCGGCGGCGTGTCGCCAGTTCATCCGGGGGGGCTAGGAGACTGAGTGGCAGCATTTCCTGGGTGCAGTGTGTGTCGGGGCTGGTTTGGTTGGCGACGACGCAAGGCCGGTTTGACCAGGAGGTCGGGGTGATGCGGGGGAAGCGCGGGTCGCGGAGGCTGTGGGTGGTTGCGTTTTTTCCTTCATCACCTTCATCACCTCCATCGCCTTCCTCCATTTTGAAGAACACCCCAAATCAATAGAAGGGTTATGGAGAGGATGAGCCAGGTTATTTTGCCCAACACACTCCGCTTTAAAGTGGTAGAAAGAGGTTCAAAATAACAAAAACCATCAAACTATCCATTAATGATTATTTCCAACCCGAAAAGAAAAGAAGGGTTGTACTTGTGATGTGATAATCAAACAACATTAAACCCCTGACCTGTTCGTTGTTGGTTGACGTTGGAGTGAGAAGGCAGATGTCAATTCTTTGTAGACGAACATGTCCTACATCGAAGGAAGTTCCATGGAAGAATGTTGAAGTCGAGGTCATTCTTCGTAGTCGATGACATTCTTTGTCGGAGTTCCTTGTCGGTGGAGAGTTCTTCTTCGGAAGCTTTCACCCAAGTTCCTCCTCTCCCAAATTCCCACCAAAATGAAAAGGAAGACCAATATATTAGATTATAATATCTATTAATTCGTTTCCATAATATTCAAAATGGTTTAATTGATTAAAGGGGACTTGGCACAATTAATAAGATGTGTTGGCATAATTAAAATTGTGTTGGTTTTGAAGAGGATCCCCGCAAATTTATTAGGGAGTTGAGGGTTTCTTCCAAATAAAGGGGGGTTTCAAGGGGGTTTAATCAGGATTGGTCCCCACCACCATAACCTCTCATGAGAGGTTATGGTTCAGGTGGTTCCCACCACCATAACTTCTCAGGGGAGGTTAAGGTATGGTGGTCCCCTCTCCCAACATTCACTTTGAAGTTTAGTTCCAGTGGACCCCACCTCCCAACCACAACATGGGTGTTGCAAATAAAAATAAAAATGTCACACAGTTTTATTTTTATTTAATTATTACAGGGAAAACCCAAAAACTCTCTTTCACTCTCAACCCACTTCCATCAAGATGAATATGTCTTTAAGAGAATAGCTGCATTTAGAGTTCAACGGTGCCCTTAGATTTAAATTCCGAGCCCTGGTTTTTAAGTTAGGAAAACCTAGTTGCACATTTATTAAACGTACCTGAACAAAAGTTTAGAAATTAATTTTGGGAACTCTGGGCCTCAGAATCACACACTGTCAATTTTTGCAGACTCGTAAATTTCCCATTTATTTAAAAAAAATTACATGGAAATTCTAGGTCATTACATTCTCCCCACCTCACAGATTTACATCCCCATAAGCTACAACTCGAACTAAGGAGAAAAATGGGGTTACTGAGCATGCATCTGAGCCTCCCGCTCCAATGTGCTCTCCTGGAGGTTCTCGTGCTACCGGCGAATGTGCACCAAAGGTATGAACCAACCATGAAGGACCTACTAATGTCAATCCTCAATCTCTTTTGGATCCTCCGTAAAAGTCTCCCCATTGTAGACATCCAACTCGCCATGGTCGATGATGTGAGAAGGGTCGTCCACATATCTCCTCAGTTGGGATTCGTGGAAGAAGTCATGCATCCAGTGAAACTGAGGTGGAAGAGCTAAGCGGTATACCACCTTTCCAACTATGCTGAGGACCTAAAAGGGTCCGATGAAACTTTGAGATAACTTGCCGCCTCAGAAAAATATTAGTAGACTTCATCAGGGTGAGACCCATAGAATGATGTGGTCACCATCCTCGAACCCTAGAGGTATTCATCTCCTGTCGGCATACGAATTTTTGTATGCTCTGTCCAGTTTTCATCCACTCTTAGATGATAAGAACCTTCTCTATGGTAGTCTGTACCATCTCTGTTCCCAGTAGTACTGAATCCCCTGGGTTAGTTCAGCACAAAGGTGATCTTCAAGGTCTCTCATACAACACCTCGAAGGTGTCATCCCAATTGTGTAGTGATACCTATTGTTGTATGAAAAATAATCCAACTGTAACTGATCCTCCCAGCTACAATTGAAGTCGAGTACATAAGCCCACAACATGTCCTCAAGGGTTTGAATAGTCCACCTAGTCTGGCTATCCGTCTAAGGATGGAAGGCGGTGTTCAAACAAATTTGCGTCCTGAAATCCATCTACAACCCCTTCCATAGTCGGGAATTAAATCATGCATCAAGATCAGAGATAATCGTCGAAGGTAATCCATGTATCCACACAATCTCCTACACATAGAGGCGCCCCAAGATCTCTACTGAAACTTATTCTCTTATTGGTAGGGAGTGGGAAAACTAGGTGATTCGTTCAACGATCACCCAAATCGAGTCATGAACCATGGATGTATGTGGAAGTCCTATCACGAAGTACATGGATATCCCATCCCACATCCCCTTTGGGACCTCAAAAGGCTAAACGATGCCTGCTAGTACCTGATGATTCGACTTCACTTGCTAATAAGTGAGGCACTGAGAGAAAAACTCTGTAATTTCTTTCTTCATTACTAGCCACCAGTGCTATCGTCAGAGATCTTGGTACATTTTCTCCACTCCTAGATGTTCCACTAGAGGAGATGTGTGTAAATCCCTCAATACTTCCTCCTAAAGTTACAATGGTACCATGGTACGTCCTATGAAGAGGACGAAGTGCTCCCCACCATTAGAAAATCCATCAGGATCCCATCCTATGGATATCTAAGCACATCGTGTCTCAATGTAAGAGTCCCCACACTACACCTCACTGACTTGCTGAAGAAGTGGGGGAGTGACTGTAAGAGACTGTATAGAAGATGATCTGTCTCTATCAACAAAAGAAATTCTATAAAGTGGCCAGCTGCTCTGTCGCCTTTCATAGAAGCTATATACCTGATATCCTGTCTTGGAGGAACTAAAGCCAATGTTGTTCTCTCAGGTTGAGGCCCTTCTAAGAGAATATATACATGAGACTCTTATGATCAGAGTACACGGTAAAACATTCACCCATTCGATAGTGCCGCCACATATTCAAGGTGAAGACCACTGCTGGTAACTCTAGGTCATGGGTAGCATAGTTTTTCTCATGCTATCTCAGCTGTAAAGAACAATATAAGATCACTACTCCCTCCTGCAGCAGAACAAATCTTAGCCCGGTCCCTGATGCATCGCAGTAAACTATGTACCCTTTTCTTTCCTCTGGAAGCCAAAATATGGGGGCACTAGAAAACCTCTTCATCAGCTTCTTAAAGATCTTATGGCATCTCTCCAACCACAAAAACTGTTTCCCCTTTTTCGTCAAGGCTGATAGTGGTATTTATACTCTGGAGAAGTCTTTCAAAATCCTCTGGTAATATCCAGCCAAACCCAGGAAACTCCATACCACCATCACACTCCTGGGTCGCTCCTAAGCAAGTACCACCTCTATCTTCACTGGATATACTACAACTCCAGCCTCTGAGATGAAATGTCCCAGAAACTAGACCTCTCAGATCCAGAACTGGCACTTTGAGAGCTTACCACAATGCTGGTTCTTTCAGAGTGTGTCAAGTACTACTTACAAATGATAGGCATTCTCCTCCTCACAAGTTGAGTAGATCAGAATGTCGTCGATGAAGACTATAAAAAAGCGATCAAGTTATGGATAAAAAATCATATTCATGAGTCCAATGAAAACTACTGGAGTGTTGGTTATGCCTAATTGCATAACGTAGAACTCATAGTGGTCATACAAACATCCAAAAGTCGTCTTCTTCACAACATCGTCTCAAACATTGAGCTGGTGATAGCCTGATCTATGGTCTATCTCTGAGCACCACTGTTCTCCCTTCATCTAATCAAAGAGGTCATTAATCCTCATGATTGGGTACTTGTTCTTCATGGTCACCTGGTTTGGGAACCGATATTCAACACAAAGCCTCAAGCTCCCATCCACCTTCTTGGCGAACAGAATCATGGCTGCCCAGGAAGAAACATTGGGCCGAATGAATCCCTTCCCCTAAAAGTCCTCCAACTGTACCCATAGCTCACGAAGCTCCATGGGAGTCAACCAACATTCAAGAGTAGATATCGGTGTAGTATTGGGGTACAATTAAATATAAAAGTCCACCTATCTGTGAGGAGGATGACATGGGACATCATCAGGGAAAACATCCATGTACTGGTCCACCACTACAAGATAATGCGGACTCTCCACATCAACATCTCTAAGGGTATGGCTAGCCAAATGATGAGTTATATGCTTTACTTTCCTCCGAGAAAATCAATCATGTTCTGCAAAGGCTCCATTTTCTCCAGTGAAGGTAAACCTGGTCCCATCTGTGCGGGAACACTGCACTTTGTGCCTAATACAGTAAATATGAGCATGGAATTTAGATAACCAATCCATACCCAAGATGACATCTTAAGGCCTCGACGCCGCTACTATGACATGCCAGCCAAAGCTGTTTCCTCCTAGAGTATGATCACACTGTCGGCACTAGTGCATAATCGTTGAATCTACTCCCGTAGAAGTCTGTAGCTAAAAGGATCAATCCAACAGCTTTGTCAGAATAACCGAACTCTGAACGAGGACAGAAAAAATAAAAGAATGAATGGAACCTTAGTCTATAATTATTGTAGCTATGGTGGAGTAGACACATATCGTACAACAAATCTTCTCAAGAGCACCAAGATCGTAAAGCTTATCTTCCTAGATCTGAGATCTCCCCTGTACAGCCACACACTGTGGTTGGGGTGGAACTCCTAGTGGTGTTGATGGTAATATATTGAATCATCACCCACTTCCACTTACATGGCTAGGCCCTCTACCACGTCCACCTACTCCCTGCGGACCACATGGATAGATTCTTTGTCTCTTCCTGGGAGTTCCTTTGAATATCTACTGATTATTCAAACGGAGGGTCGGACAGTCATAAGAAATGTGACCCTTTACGCTTCATGTGAATCAATACCCGCTGCTGGAATGACTTTCTCCGCTTCGGGTGACTGGAACAACTAATCCCAAGCCATGAAATCGTCCACCTGTAGGTTTGGTCCTCTTGGACCTCTGTGACATCTGTCTGCTTCCATCTCTATAACACTCTACTACATGTCGACTGGTGGTGGATCTCACTGCTGGAGACTGCTCAGCAAATAAAATCTCTACTAAAAGGGCTATCTCTAACACCTTCACAAGCGTTGGGATGCTGAGTGGGATCACTGAAGCCATGATATCCCGCCTGAGTCCCCACTGAAGGTTCATGAACTGAAGAATGTGTCCCGTACTATATCAGTGGAGTAGCATGATATGTCTATGATCCTCACTGAGTACTGGGCAAGAACCATACTACCCTGCTACATATGAAGTAGCACCAAAATCATCACTACTCAAGGAGTCACTGGAAGACACTCTCCTGGAATAGGCTCTAGAAGTCTTCCCAGAGAAGCATCACCTCGTCGTGCACTAAAATAGAATTGCTGTTTAGCGGCGGTTTAAACTGCCTATAAACTGTTTGGCGGCGGTTTACAGAAACTGCGGCCTAATAGGGCGTCGACAATCTATTAGCGGCAGTTTTTAACGTTTCACGGTGGTTTTAGTAAAGCGTCGTATTTGCCTCATTTCACGGCAGTTTTCCTGAATTTTGCAGCGGTCTTTTGAGCCCTAGATATAACTTTATTCACAACATTTATAACCGCCACGAATAAAATCAAATTCCAGCGGCCGTAAAACCGCCGCTAAAGTCATGAGAACCACTGTGGAATGAGGCTGCCACGATGCTCCTATTTAGCTGCGGTTATAACCGCCGCTAGAAGTAAATTTTATTTTACGTTTAGCAGCGGTTTAAACCGCTGCCAGTATACATTTCGCGGAGGCGAAAACCGCCACGAAAGGCTTCCTAGAATAAATAAATCATTATTTTCTTCTGTTGCACCATCGCCCAGAAAAACAAATAAAACCAGAAAAAACCATCCCTGGCCTCCCACCAATGACCAAGAGCTGAATATCCAGAATAAATAACAACACCCAAAAAGCATGTTTTTATCTCAATGAGAAATAATATACAACTTTAATATTTAATAATAAAACAAAAATATGAAACTCTGGAATATAGGAATTCTAATTAGAGATAGTATTTTTAACACAATAGTCGGATATACATCAATTGATTCAACACATTCCTCATACTCATGTATACAATATCATAAATAGTAAATACTAGGAAGATAAAACATCACTGATACAACATTGTAACATCCCAAAACTGGATTCTACTAAATCTTATAACTTCACTTTCTTAGGATAGATCATCCCTAGCGATTCCACTCTACTTATAAAAATTGATAATTGATGAATTAGTAGTTATATTAGTACCAACCCATTCATATAATGATTTTTTTGGTTTTTTGGCCTAGAAACCATACTTAATACTTATAATAAATTTGAACTGATGAAATATCTTAAATAACACGTTAGAAATATATTGTTATAAAAAATTCTATTTTGGTAATAGTTTAAGATTTACATTGGGATCTAGCTTTTATAGGAATGTGGATATTTCCAGTGAGTCTTAGTTGACATCTTCTTTTGTTGGAATATAGGTTAGGTGGGAGATTCTAGTGACCGTTTAGGAATAAACCTAGAATTAGAGTTGATTCCTCGTGTTATGTGAGGGGTTAACCTAGTTTTTCTAGCATCCTTGGAGATAGTAAGCATCATTGGATGCATCTTTTTAGTTTTTTGTCATAGAATGTGTTTTTTATGTATTTTGGGATTGAGTAGGACTCTAGTTGTGGAATGATTCTTCAAGTTGGTAGGAGATCATGAGATAAGTAAAACTTCTAGGTGTTATGAGCATCTTTAATGCTTGAGATTAGTGGGACTGACATGCCAATCTAATTTTATTTAGTTTAGTTATTTGTGTTAACCAATCACTCCCTATGTGAGGTTACCTAGGTATTAACTATGTTGTTGTTAGTGATGTAGACCAGAGTTTTTAGTAGAAAATCTAAGTTATCCTAGTTCTATGGATGACTATATAAGAGGATCTAGTTTTATAACATCATCAATCTGGGTTAAAGTTCAAGATGCAGTTATTGATGTTGATTGAATGTGTGTGCATGGAATGAGGATTACATAATGCATGTGATTATGGATAGACCATTTCTATTTATTATTAAGTGGATGATGTAAATCTATGTGTTAGGAAGTGAACCACAAGTTGTTTAAGGATGGAATATTAGTTCTAGAAGAGGCTTCAGCGTATGCCAATGATGGATTGTCGTGATGGAACATGGTATAATTATGTTGACTCACATCTAGAAACCATGTTTAGTGGGGGAAAGAGTGTTTTTCATGGGAATTAGATTCCTATTTTTATTAAAATGATGGATATTAAAATTCTATGGTGGGGACAATCAAACAGGTCATTGAAAATGTAACCTTTGGGAGAGTGGTTATAGAAAGGATTATCATGAATGGTAAAGAAGAAAGTTCTTGGAATTCCAGTAATTAATGTTTCATGACCGGATATCTTGTAATGAATAAAAAAATGGAATTAAGAATAATAATCTAAATAATTCAGGGATTTAATGATAGGTAATAACTACCAGACAGACCATGATTAAGGGGAAATTGTGTTGGGAATGCAATTCAAGTCATGCTGTAACAGTTCAGTGATCAAAACAGTTATCGTTGGAAATGGTCCATTGTAACCATCCGAATATTGAAGTATTTGGTAGAAGTTCTGTTCTTAAAATTCATGTTTTTATAAGACATACCAATTGTGCGTCAAGTCGACATCCATCTTCAAGATTATATTTTAATTTATAAAGTATTTTTGCCTATATTCGTGGACTTATGCTAATTTATCACCCCGCAGTCACACCTATCTCTTAGTGAACCACCCTTGATTTAGAACATTCTCATGAAATTTTAGAAGACCTAGAGCATTCTTAGATACTTTTGAATCTTAAATCGGAAATTTTCAACAATGGGACTCACTAAAGGGTCCAAAACACTATCCCCTTGATCACTATGAAATGACCCAATTTGTTCAACACATCATCAATGGGTTTAACTATTAATCATCCAAAATCTTGACTACCAATTCAAACACAGACCTAAATGGAATGATGTATACCACACTCGAGAAATGAAGACATAAAAAGAAACATTAGAAATCAATAAAATGCATAAAAAGAAACATAAGAAATGAAGGGAATTTTAGGACATGGAAATGTGTGGTGGATACTATGTGCCACAAATGTTACATATACAAACCAACTGTTTCCATTTTTGTTCAACACATCAATAGTACAACTTCTCAGAGTCTGATGATGCATCGTCAGCCTCTCCACCTTCATTTCCACTTTGTGTTGTCACCTATAAGAGCAATATATTTAAAATTAAATACGATTACATATTTATATTAAAACTTAAAACAAATGACAGTTAGTAAACTAAATGATTTGGTTTTCTGTGATTTAACTGCATACCACTAATCGATGCACTCCCACCAAGGGCATATCTACTCATATGCTGATGTAGTTCATTCAACTCTTTCTGAAATGTAGATATCTGATCCCTCTGTTGGTGAACTGTGTTTCGTAATGAAACAATCTCTTTATTAGCATCTCCGAGTATTGGCTGACTAAAGTCAGGAGTAGATGCATCAGCTATCCCCGGTGGCCTGCTAAAAACCTCAGATGGCATGTGTCCCAAAACCATCCCGTGCACTCTCCCAGGATGCTCCTTCCCAAGGACATTAGCAACTAGGTCATCCTGGGAGACAGAGTAGGAATGCATAGGATTGACATCCCATAGTTCTTTAATTTTGACCTATAAATCAAATATCAATATATATTAACACAGAAAAAATTGATAATAAGTTATTATGATAAAAAATTGACTTCATACCCCAACTTCTTTAGTAGGCTCATTAACAAAACATCCATCTGATTTCTTGTGAACATCCATCCACAGTTCAGTTCTAGATGCTTCATGGCCTAATCTCTGTGTCTGCAATAATCAAATATAAATCAACAATTCATTATATTAAACAGATAATATTGTCCTATAAATATTTAATCTAATTAAAAGATTACCAATGTACTTTTATTTCTAGAAAAAAAATTTGAGTCTGCAGTGTGCAGGATGACTTTATTCGCTTGATTTGACGCATTCTGTCTTGATAGATCCTGAAATAAATAATATTCAATTTAATAATGATGTATTGAATGTCATGTCATTTTCATATACATGTATAAATGTAAAACTAGGATAATATAATAATATATATACTCCAATACCATTTGCTTCTGATCTTGATTCCTGTCAACAAACACTTTCCACTGCTCTTTTTGTACCCCACTAGGTAGCTTCTCATACATTTGCAGCGCGTTCAACGAAGCATCATTGACATCACACCACAATCTCCATTTAAAATCTTTCCACTTCTTACCTAGATTTTTCAACATCCACTTCCGTGATATCACATCAGCAATGGTAAAGTGGAAGAACATATGTATATAGAAATTAATCTTGAACATATTAGTAACATGACATTCAATTAAACCATAATTTAATAAATTTACCTTGATTTGAGAACCAAACACTTCATTTTTCCAGCTTAGAGGCATATTTCTCCAATCGTCATATGAAATGGGAACATAAATGGGCTCTACTGCCAGCTGGCCTAGAATCTGGCCAAGCAACCCAGCGACATCATCCGTAGGGGCCCCGCAAGAATCTAATGTCACAACAATCTTCTCTCCATTCAGATTCCAAAAATCTGAACTTTTTTATTTTTTTCTCCACGGTTGCATTTTTTCCATCTTCAATGAGAAAACAATTAGTATAAACAAAATGAAATAAATTTAATTAATTAAAATTTGTACCAATGATAGTGACACTATAGTATGTCCGGGATGAGCTGGAAGGGGTGCGTCGCTGCCCCACTACTAAGGCTCCTGAAGGAGGATTCGATGGCTCACCCTCTACTGGGACATCCACTAATGGTGTAAGAGATGGTACGGGGGGGAGATGGTGCAGGGGTGTCGGCACCTGGTGCATCAGATGTCGTGGGGAGGGATCCAGATGGATAGTCATCTATCGCAGAACTGGATGAAATAATGTAATGCTCCTTCCTTGGCATTCCTATCATTTAATAAAATAAAATTAAGTTCAGAATATATATTTCAAAAACATAATGCAGAAAAAAAATTAAAATTGATAAATGATAGAGTACTAACAGACAAAATAAATGATCTTTCTCATAATTGATAACCCCTATCTTTTGAGATTATATAAAGAATCTTGAATGGATATTGACATACTCCCATACTGATTTGTCACCAATATCAAGTCTCATGAGCTCAGTCTATTTCTCTACATTCATTCCCTTAGGAAATAACCATTAAAAAATCAATCATGATGAGATTCCAATTCATACATTCATGATGTTAAGAACGTACCACTGACTCCCAAAAGACTCTATTAAAACTATAAATCCAGTTCTAAAAAATTCTCACACACAAAGTATCGGGTTCCCTAAGATAATTCAGGATCACCTAAATTTGTTCCAACAACCTACCTGATTCCACTGACCCTTGAAAAACACTTAATGAAGGAAGATAGTGATTCAGGAATCCTATGATGGTGTCCGAGACTAAAAATGATTTAACATCAACAAATCAACATGTATTCTAGGTCGGAATAAGAACTAAATAATCCTTTTTGAAAATTATAGTGGACAACAATAACATCTAAATGAACTATACCAATTAAATAATTAAATTAGATTTATTGGTTGATACAAGATAGGATATCTATATTTATCTATGTATACTATAAGAGTAGTAATCATGCTCTTTGTAGTTCTGATAAAGGGACTACTATATAGATCATGCTCAATCATTAAAGAAATGACTTTTAAATATAAGTATATTGATGAATAAGCCTCTGGTGAAATATATAATGTAGAAATATATCCTATGTATGATGGGGGATATCATTAACATACCATGGATTCATGGGTAGGGGAACATGTTTATATTGAGATATTTTATTTATCTGACTCTCATGTATATATTTATAGCTAATAAAGTTATTATACAATATCCAGATTGAGGTCATGTAGAATTTACTATATATTAAGAAATTTTTCCCATGCAATGAGGAAACAGTACCCTTAGGTTGTTCATGAGTATAAAATTTGTGATCTAACACTATCCATGTTTTAGTGGCCTAGTGACTATATCCCTATTTTTTCAATGGTTGAATGGTTGTCCATATGTGATTTTTATTATTTATTTTCACCATAAATTTTTCATGAGACATTAAATGTGGGTTCTAGTGGGAATAAAAATGAATTTATAGAAAGATACACATTTTAGGGGATTAACTTGAAAATTTTTATGGATTTACCATTTTTATTGAATTATCATACTTTTCATATGTTTTTCAATGTGAATTCATAGCAGGGGGGACTCAAATACTTCCCTAGGTTCTTATTGTATTTTTCTAACATAGTTAGTGCTATGTATCTTTCAATTAGTATTTTAAATTATTGAATGTTAGTCCAATTTTTATATTTTTATGGAAATTCATTTTTAATCGAATATGAGGTGGTTGGAATTTTGAAATGTGTTGAATAAAATGATGTTAGTTTGGTTCATAATTTCATTATTGCAGAAAACTATGAGGTGTTGTGCACATATTTTAATGTAAAAAAATAAAAATATTTTTATTCTATTTTAGGATCAGATGTATTGAAAAAATATTATTGTCTTTTAATCTCATATATCATTGATATAATAGTCGGGTGTTGAATATTATAAAATAATGTAAATGAGATAATTACATGAATTGTGATCCCAATGATTGTATAAAAAATCTCATGGATATTCACACTATGTTTAAATTCATTGTTCATAGACCAATATATGTAGAGAGTTTAATGGAATGTATCCTTGAAAAAAATTATGTCATACATATAACGATATAAGTGAGGAATAAAAATATGATATGGATGTATATCTTGATACACATATGCATATATCCTTAGGGGATGACTTAGATATTTTACGGTCATGGTTATTAGACTAGTAGATGATAACATTTTTATATATAAAAACATAGAACCAATGATTGGTTAGTCTTCATAGATATTCCAAAACACAAACTGATGTGAATTAAGGATTATTAGTATCATATAATACCTTCGAGGGGGGTATTAATTTTATGGTCATGATGTTTAGACCATTGTGTCACAGAGTTTAATATCCTATGAAAAGGACCATGGTTTTGATAAGACATTACAAAATGAGAATATAATGTTTTGTATTTGGGGTATCCAAAAGAGATTCATACCCAAATTGGAAGGTGAAGAAGAATAGAATTTCATAATTTATTTAACTGTTAAAATGATTCTCAAATGTTTAAACTTCGGGGTACAACAATCACATTGAGTAGAATGATTTTGGAAGGATTAAAACATACATTATGAATGCCTGAGTCAATAATAAATAGAGACCAACTGGTGAAGAATGACCATAACAAATAGTGGAATACTATTACCATTCTCATTCAATAGAATCTAATGGTAGTAGGTTGGATATTTTCTCAATCAGTCCATTGATTGATTATGTGGTTTAGGTGGAACTATCTTCCATGACTGAAATATACCATAGGGATAACATTATATGCTTCGAGGAAAGGTGTGATATTCAGTATCAAATCCTATTAGATTAGCTCCAAATAAATCAACATCCACAACCAATTTTTATATGAATATAGAAAAAATTAATGATTAGATCATGTTCAAGGGATCCTAAGAGTAGTATATCAACTTGGGAAATTTATCAGTGTTGAATCACAAATCAGAGTTATGAACTGGCTTCATAGAGAAAAAAATATTCAAAAAGAATTTGAAAAAATTATATGTTATTCTACAATGTACTGAAATTGTTTCTTGTGTGATGTAATGAAAAATGAGACTCCTGCGTATTAAATAAATCAATTTAGTGATATATTCTATTTGAAGAGGTAGTATTTTAATTGAGGAGAATGTACTAATAAAATTTCCTAAGTCCAGTTGAAAATGGGATGGGATATCCAATATAACTGTTTCCAAGATGAAAATTTTATGGGTAATAGGAATAAATTATCAAGGATCACATAGTGAACCCCATGAGATTTTTATGATAGTATTATTATAATAAATATTTTTCCTAATCCATAAAAGGGAACAAATTAGTGGGAGTGAAACATTTCACCTCTAATGATTTCTTTAAGAGGGTTTAGACCTAACAAATAGTTGTGACTATTTTGATTTTTAGTTTATGTAATTTTAATTAGGAAAAAGGGTAAAAATTGAAGGTCATACAGATTTGAAAAAATGTTTATGAGGTTCAAAGTCACTTAACTTAGGCATGGAAGGTAGAACAACTAGTACATCAATGGGGAGGACATATCCAACTTCAGTTGGGCTCCCAATTGATGTATATTTTTGCCCATGTGTATATTCACAATGTTTATGTTTGAAGTACATGTACTATGTGTTTTTGGTCATGCCTATGAAAATAAATATCATTGTCACCATGTATTTCAATATAATGAGAATAAATCCACACATAGTTCTTGAAATGAAAATACCTCTGTCAATGATATGAATCATATAAAAGGAAAGGGAAATTTAATTCTTATAATGGGTCTATATATAAGATAACCTATTTAAAAATCTTCTACATAGATTCACCACATATGTAGGTGATAATAATTATAATATTTTGACAAGGAATATGGTATTTGGTTCCATGGTAGGGTACCTAGATATCACTACATATCCTAATGTGATGGGAGTCAATCCAACTTGTAGTTATATTTATAGATGATTCATTGCATAGATTTATATCACATGTGAGGAATATGTGGATTAATTCTCTAATATACTTGTCAAACATGTGGAAAAGACTTTTATATTGATCAAGATCTCATTTAGTGGTGTTTGGATTTTAATATCTCATCCTTTTATGGGATTGTAAAAAGGTGATGATCTATATCAAATCCCATATAGATAAGATACATTTTTCCATAGAAATAAAATATTCAACTATACAATTAGTATATAGTTTGGAAAAATCTACATTATGCCATTACATGGATGAAGATCTCATATTGGTAATGGGTAACATAGAAAGTAAAAACTTTCTTGCATTTTATTTTAGAAAAAAAAGTAGTCATGTGATGAGGGATGATTTTTGTGATCTTAAATTTAATGCAATAAAGAAAAATGTCATACAATTTAAAATCATGAGACCAGGAGGTTGTAAACTAATGTGGAGATTATACAAAACTATATACTAAAAACCTACCTACTGGAAAACCAAAAAACCTAAAGAAGGAGAAACAAAACTCTACCTAGAGGGGAAGATGGTGTAACTTCCAGGGTCACGGGGGACCGGGGGTCGCGGGGGGCCGGGGGTCGCGGGGTCGCCGAGGTCATGCGGATCGCTGGGGTCGGGGTCACTGGGTCGCCGGGGGTCGGTGTCACGGGGGAAGCGGGGGTCCGGGGCCGCGGGGGAAGGAGGGTCAGGGTGGTGGGAAGGGTCGGGTGTTAAAAAAACCAATGTTTCGTGGCAGTTTATTATAAACCGCCACAAAACCTTTTTAACAAATGGTTTAGCGGCGGTTACTAGAACTACTGCTAAACAAACGCCGCTAAACATCGGTTTTGTTTTAGTGGTGAACCTAGAGTATCAAGACCCACCATCTTCCGACTGCATCCTTTATAAGTCTGGAAGCAAGAATCCCCTTAATATTGGCTTGTGTCCCTACATGTTAGATAACTCTCACCAAGACCTCGACCCAATCCTCAACCACCTTCGGGTCCATCTGTACCTTAAACCAAGGTGGCCTCTTGCGCATGAACTTGTGCAATGCGCTCAACTAGTGTTCCCTCTCTACTGCTGGGGTTGGTGGCATCAGTGGACCAATGGGTAATGGTACCGCTGGTGCCTCCACTAGTGCCTCTATTATAAGAGGGCCCATCACCAAAGACTCATCGCTCGGTGGGCTATCAGTGTGTAAAACTCCTGAAACACTAGGAGGATGTCTGTGTGAAGGAATCCTAAAAAGAAACAAGTTTCCTATGGTTAAAAGGTTATACTAGGTGAGCTAACTTTAAGAAAATTTTTGAAAGCACACACACCATCATTGTTTTCGTGCATTGAGTCAGAAATCAGAAGTCAGGGTCCTAATGTGTGGATACGTCGGCCGACACACCAACAATAGACTCCCAGAAATGAAAACCAAACTCACTACACATAAAAATATTTCTTCACAGAAAAGATCAGAGTCCTATGTTCTGTGGTAGAACCGACTCTTCTAATACCAATTTTTCACAACCCGTCCCCCGGGGCCCATGCTGTGACTACACCAAGCCTGCCTTTTATAGGCTAGGGGCGAGCGACTAGCACCAAAGTCATAATTCCCTAAAACTAGGAATTCATTTCCTTTATAACCTTTTTACACACACAAAAGCAAGTACACAGCTGGATATGAAAACTCCAAGTAAACTGCATAAAAAAAGTGCGTTGAATGTAAAAGGGGCCAGAATATAAGCCCAACTGGAATGTACCAGAACAACTGAAATGCAATAAAACTGATGAAATAGAAAAGACAACTATTATATCATCCTCTAGGGATCCTACATGATGGGTAGGTACAGATCACCTCCTTACCACTCCACGTCTGTTTGTCTCCTATGCATATCGACCCAAGAGTTAAGGGTTCCATGGCAATTGAATATCGGTTTTATAAGGTATCTATATTGAATGGGTACAATATCCTAGGTAATTCAGCCTTTACTAATGGGTATTTAATGAAAGGTGACAATATTAAGAGGCCTAGTGGATAGGTTTCACGAAGGATGGAGGTTTATGAAGGTTTATGGTTTTACGAAGAATAGGTGTCTCAAGGGGGTTGGGTAATTTTCTAATCACATTGGTCTAGTGATGTTTTATATCTCATGAAACCAAGTTTCCTTTTCATTATGTAATGTATTAGTCCCCATGGTGATTTTTATGTGAAGTATCATTATCTCATGAAATCCTAAGATCTCAGAGGTAATTCATCAAATTTGATGTCCACAGAAGATCATGAATGAAATATATAACTTGTTTTGAGTGTATCAAGAAAATATGGGATGGCCTATCATAAAATATGGATAACTATAAGAATATATCACATATATATTACATGATGGATATTTTTTCGTTAATTTATAGTCTTTTTCAGAAGTGGAAATGCTTTTTTGTGGAAACATTTGATGGCGGTGGTATTTTGAAGCATTATGAAGGCAGAGAAGTCTGTTTGATGAAATACAATGAACCATAAAAACATTTTTTAATTTTTCTCTTATTTTGGGAATATCCATGAATATTCATACATTTTTCTAATGTTACATCCTCAAATTATATGGACTCTTTGAAAATTTCATGAAATGAAGCTAGTTCAGGAAGGTGATGGACTTTGGGAAAAAGGGTCCTTCTGTAATTTGGAGCTATATTGGCACACATTGAAATTTAAATGGTCATTACTTCCTTGACCACTCCAGTGAAAAATGTAATCCATCATCACAAAATTACCCCATCAAAATGGAATCCAATGTGGTGATACGTGTCAGATTATGTGGGGATAGGACTAAAAATTGGTGATATGCAAGCCTTTTTTATGATGCATGAGCCTAAATATTCCAATAAATATGTATTTTTTTAAAGGGGATATCATAATTATTTCTTTACAGAAATTAAATTTTAATTATTTTTAGAATCCTCAAGACCATCATGAGTATTTTTTAGTTTTGATCATTATCGCTCGTGAAAAATTAAAACATTCTTGAACAGTTCATTCATGAATTGCATTATGTAAGGATTTTTAATTTTATCTAATTTTACCTTAAGGAAGTGAAAATTGAGAACAAGTTCCTATAAAAATTACTTTTATTGAAAACAATGATGTCAAATGTGCAGAAACTTCTACAAAATAACAATTTGAGATGGTGGGAAACCTTAAAACTCAGAAGAGTTTTTAGAGTTTTTCAAATCATGAAACACCAACTGAATTTAAATATTATTAACAACCTGAATATCCACATTTAATCATGCTACCAAAATTAGGCTTTACATTGAGGGATGATGAGATCATCAGCAGAGAAAACTGGGATGTACCATCATACTATTTTTGGAGGTTACTTGTGTAATACTGTTGTCATAGAGAATCACAAGGTCACATCATTAAAGACCATGCATTGATCTCTTCCCATTATCTATGGATGAAATTGAAAAACATAAATATAGTGGTGTTGGTTGAATATGCATACATACAAAATATGATACTATTCTCACAATGGGATTAGTGGATAGTACCAAATAATGGATATAAGAATGGGAATTTTATCAATGAAGCAATTTTACATATGATGGAACCAAGGAATACTGGATATTCTAGCCCAGTGAATATATTGTGGTAGATATGAAGAGGTTGGGTATATAAAAAATGATGTATACATTGAAATTACATGTCTACTACCACCTTCACATCATTAATAGGATTTTGAGTTAGTGGATGTTGAGGACCAACAGATTCCACCTGCACTATGGGGAGGATGGAGTAAACCATAGGGAACACTATCAGATTGATGGGGTCCCATTTCAGGGATTAATAAATGTATAATTCTTAAAAAAATATATTTTAGATAGCGAAGATCATATTTCATCCCAATAATGATCTATTAATTATTTAGTTCATAGAGAGGGAGATAATAAACTATCGATTTAGGATATCCCAATCAGGTAGTGGTTCAGTTATTTCCTAAACAAGCACATGGACATGCATCTTTGGATACTAAAATAATATCTGATGAGGTATGTGTGATGAAAAGAGAACTCATATTGGAGACATTGATTATAAATACATTGAAATCCATGGGAGTAAAAATTCATGCCTAAGTTCTCCATGATTAGATTGAAAGTGTTCATTATAACACTTATCTGTGGGTGGATGATCCTAGTTTGCGATACACACATCAGTGGGTATCCATTTACCATTATCATTGTGGAGATGCTATAAATTAGGTATTACAACATCCTACTACTTATAATTGTAAAAAAATATACAAGATATTGAACCCCATTTGATATATGAATACCCCATTCCATGTGATTGATTATATTCTTGTATGGACAGGTTGATCCACATATGGGTGGTGTTAAAAATCTAAACCAATTTTATCCCTTGGTTACTAACTTCCAACAATTTATGCTCCTAATTATTGAGATTATATATCTTGATATGTGTCTATTCATCATTAAATATAGAATTTGGATAGAAGATCACTTTATCATCCATCATTTTCTCCTCCAAACGAGGGATGTTAGAGAATACAGTGTTGGGAATGAAATTAAATAGTTATACCACCAGGCCTTTTAAAGAGGGGAACCTTTGCAAAGAGTCGATTGGAAGAAAGCATATAGACCATACACTTCATACTAGTTAACATAGATATTTTAATAACTTTAGATACTTACCCCAAAATTTAATAATGGGGTTAATTTGGAACAACATCCCTATATAATTTAAAAAATGTAGTGAATTTTTCCTGATTTATTAGGAGAAGAAGAATTGATTTCACATTATCCAATTCCATGTATGCAGATTTTAATTAATATGTTTTATTTAATTTATTTTCTAGGGGTAGATGTCGAGGAGGTCATCCAATTTTGTGGATGATGTTGAAGGGGCCTCATATCAACTTGTATGTGGTGTCCTATGGATGGTGGGGAAAATAAAAAAGGATGAACTGAGACATGCTCAAGGGGAAATGTGGAAAGAATTATTTTATCTTAATAAGTGGGAATGGAACTGTGACCACATCATGTCAGTAATGGACTTGAGTAGAAGATGATCCATCTATAGTGGATATATATGAGAAATTACAAGGTTTTGGGAACCATTTTCTCTTCCCATACATCCCAAGTGATATTGTCTTCGCCGATACAGAGAAGAGATGGGAGAACCTTGAAAAATTCAACTCTCTTCATGGGGTTAAATTTGTCTTCAAGATGAAGGGATATCCCTCCATATTTTGGTCCCTAAATGTATAGTATTCTATGGTACCAAAAAAGTGGAAGTGAATTAAATTATGGAGATGCATGACCCAGTTTATTCTCATTGAATATTGTGTTATATGACTATCCCAGTAAATATTCTGTTGGGCATGAATTATATGATGACACATAACATTATAGAATAATAATTTTCCATTTATATTAATATTTATGAATAAGATATTAATTTTTCTCTATAGGGGATGCATTTTTCGATACCATACTCGACCCGCAACAATGAGTTTATCCTTAATCATTATTGCACAGAACATTGAGTTATATTGAAAAATAATACAATAAAATTATTATTTTAAATGGGTTTTAACACCTATGTATTGTAATGGAGGGAATTTATAATATCAATTGAATTTTGAAAAAAAATTTACACTTGTTTAAATAATGATTCATTGGTTACCAATTTTTTTTATAAATGGAGATAAAACCCCATTGAATATAAAAGATTTGTTTTTATGAAAACCTATTTAAAAAAAGGATAATTGTGTTTATAAAATTAAAGAACTCTTTAAAAATTCTAATTTCATAAAATATATGTTAAATATTAAATTAATTTTTTTTAATTAATCTTATATGTTTTTTATATATCATATACAAAAAATTCTATTTTTCAGATAAAAACTTATTTCTAAAAATTCATTTTAACTGCCTTTTGAGGGAGAACCCTTTTTATATATAGATTTTTTAACTTTTATATTTTCTATTTACTAGATAATCTAATTATATTGAATAGGTACATCAAAATTTACTTTTGATATATTTTTGGTAATATTTTGCTAAAGTTCCTTTTTTAAAAAATAGTGAAAAATACATCATTTTAATTAAAACCTGTATTTTTATCTAATTTATTTATATAGGTATTATATACATTTAATTGGTTTTAAATTGTAATTGGATTATATTTTTTATCATTTAATCCAATTTTGGTCATTTGAGGTAATTTCATATTTAAATTTCACATAAAATAATGTCATTCTTTGGAAAGTTTTTATTTTTTAAAACCCCGCTATTTGGGTCTGTTAACGAGAAATAATTTTAAATTAATTTCATGTAATTATTTTTCATGAATTTGGAAAAGAGGATCCCATATTTGGAATTATAATGTCCAATTTTTTTTGAATAGATACCATTTATTTTTGGACATGATTAATAGTAACTTCCGTAATTTTTTTTATTTACCATGGTTAAAGGGTAAAATTTGGAAACTAAGGGTAAAATATAAAATTATAATAATATTAAACTACCATAATACATGTCCCAATCATATTGGTTGAGAAATATCTAAAAATTCTCATCCATGGGTATATTGTGGAACCCCATGGAGCCACATGCATGAGCAAATGACATTTTATAAGAATTCATTTAAGGTAAAGACAAATATAAAATTAAAAAGTATTTTTTCTTAAATTTTTTTTAATTTGGTTTATATGAATCATATATTCCACAATAATTTTTTTTATAAATATAAAAATATTTCCTAACTATTGGTATTTTATTTGAAATTTTTATACAACAAGTAAGTACATTTATTTATGAAATAATTATGTTTTGGTGATTACCTTATTAATGAAACACTCAAATAAATTATATTATAAATTTTAAAATAAATAATATTCGGATACTTTTAATCCATAGAAGAATTTTTAGGATGATAATTACTTGTTATATTTGAGATAATGCTTTTGGTTGTATGGAATCATGTTTCTATTTCTTTAACAATAATCAATTAGTGAATTGTTTCAAAATTGACATCAATGGGTTTTTAAAAAAAATAATTTTTTATAAAATGATATAACTGTATTAAAAATATATTATATGACCTACATACTTATATAATGTTAAAACATTCATTAATTATCTACTTTTTTATTTTCTAGTCATTTTATATTAACTATTGTAACCATATATTATGAAAATAGAAGAGGACATGGTAAGAGTTAATTTTTTTAACTAAGGGTTAAAACTAAATGATAAGGTTAATTTGGTAACATAAACATGTATAATTTTATCTGGATAATAAGGATATGATTAAAAATCATCTTATGTTTAAATTAAATTTCTTTTGGACCATTTTAAATAGAAATTTATTTCATAATAAGTTAATATTTCTAGACATTCCTAATGTGACCATCCTCCCTCTTATAAAAAGTAACCACATCTACCCACATAACTCACACTGATCCTACCCCATGGATCCCCCAAATTCTACCCAAATAAGCTCCCAAAATCCCTAACTCTCTTTTGGAATCCTTGACATGGGATGAAGGCAATTCAAGAAAGCCTTTTGATTAATATCAAAATATGTTACCAAATTTAAGGGTAACATCTTCTATCAAGTTATTTTATTTAATTTTCCATATCTAATCCATAAGCTCTTATTATTATTTGATTACAAATAAAACCAAAAAATGAAATATAATATGATGATTTTATGATATTTATTCGAACTAAACATACACACACATCCATCTAATGTATACAGACATATTTTTTCTGTGCATGGCGAACTTTTACCTCACGAAACGATGATTATTAAAATTCCCCCTACAAAAATTCATGGTGGCCATTATGATTGAACTATATTTATATATGATAGGTATATTATTTATATATATGGTATATTATATTTATATTGTCTCTATACCACTGTAATTTTTATTTAGAATATGCCTTTATGCTTTCCATGTTGTGTAAATACGATAATTTTGATTGAGGATGTGTGGACTACCACCACCTCAAAGCGATGTGACTCATTTCTACTATACATGGATCATATATAGGATGGTTTTATTAAACCCATGATAAATAAATTAAATAAATATAATATTGATATTATAATATACTTTTAGATCATTTTATTTTTATTATTTTAATAGAAAAATGAAATGAAAGTAGAATTCATGTGTACGTACGACCTACTGTCTCCATGAATGGTGTATTTGATTTTCTATCTCCAAATAATTTTGATACTATAAATACATATATACTGGATATATTTAATATTTAAATCATTAATAATATTCTATAGATGATGGATTTTTGGTTACATGGATAATTTACATCATAGAAGTTCATTTTCGACTCAAGTACCAAATATCAACAAAACGACAAATGAGAACATAAATAATTATTTATTTTTATAACATGGTAATAAGTTATATAAAATGAATAATAATCTAAATTTTTTTTTCTGAATAATGTATTAATTAATCCATGTATATTTATTAGGATATTAACGAATGAAGGAGGCAATTCAGACTCAATGTAAGGGAATTTCTAAACTCAATTTCTACCCATAGGGTTTTACACATACATCGTTGATTATATTATGCCAAGATTATGTGTAGAATCAATACTTATTTATTTATGTGGTAATATCCACTTCACATTGTCTGGATATAATATTTTTACACATAATCTCCCAATTGATAAATTCTTACCTCATTTATACAATATTTTTAAGGGATTTCAACCCAATGTACATTCAAATTCGGGTAATTTGTTGTTATGAACGAATTAACATTTTTATGGGGTATATATAGCCCTTTGACCGATTATATCCTTAATATATTTATTCTCATGTTATTATAAATTATTATTAATTTTATTAATTAATTATTTGTATTCAATTATTTTCTCAACTGGTAAGGGACATCATCTCAAACAACTATCATCAAGGATTATTTTTATAACATACATAAACTTATTTTATATAGTGTACAATTATACCATTTTTAATTTAATTTGTTTCAATAGTTTTCAAAAGGAATTTTTTTCTATGAAGTGTTTTACTAATCAATAAATTGAATGTTTCTTTTTAACATACATGGCTACAATGACCTTTTAGCCGCCATGAGTATTATTTGATTTTTGAATTCCATAACCATAATTAATGTTTATAAAAGGGAAATAAATACCATAGACCCTTGTTATGTATCTTGGTATTAAAAATGGTTTTGATAAATCACTCATTATGTATACTTCTTGAAATGATATATTGTTATTACAATATGGAAATGTTATATTTCATTCTGCTTATTTTATTCGTTATGAGTATGTAATGGTTGTTGGGAATTCCTTATTTATACAGGTGGTTTTGTGATAAACTAAGGATGGTTGAGACCAAGATATATGTCTAATGAATTTGGTAACATAACGGTGGTAAACAATTATGTTTCTCCTAATAGATGTAAGGAATACATTCTGATGGGTATTCCAAAACAGTACCATGAAGGTTACTCCCTATGTATATGTGAAAGCTACAATGTAGGTTTTTAATGGATTCTACAAGTTTCCATTATAATTTATGATTTATATGAGTTATTCATAAATATGTTGATTTCATGAGGTAAATTAAAGAGCTTATGTTTGATGGGTAAAAAGGTTGTATTTCATTGATTTGTATGTATTCATGGATGACTGTTTTTTTCTGTATTTTATATCCCTTAGTGAGAATTCTATGACCATCTAATTTTTTTGGAATTTTTTCACTTGGTATAAGGAATGGTTAGAGAAAGAAACAATTCAAGAATATTTTCATCAAGAAAAGTCTTATTGTTTAATTGAATGAGTTTTATTATTGTGAAATTTTTTGATAAAGTATAAGTTTATAATTTCTAATATTTTAGATTTAATGTAATAGTTAAGGAAAAATTATCTAAAACAATAAACCTGAACAGATCCTTAAAGTGAAATAATGTCAAATCATCGATATAACTCAAGAGTAATTAAGGTTCATGGTCAGGGTTTATAGTTGGTATCATATGAAGGTTTATATAACTTTAGAGGTTAGGGTGTTATCTGGGTGTAGGGAATAGAACCCATATAACCAAGAGGGTCATTATCATATGTAAAATTTTGGAGGGTTATGGTAAAATAGGTTGATTTGATAAAAACATGAACAAAGGATATATGAGGAGGTTGATCGACTAGAGTAATATAAATGTTTTTGTGTTATATTTATCATATAGAGGATACATTTTTTATATTTCATTTCATGTTAATGTAATGAATCTTTTAAGAATATTAAGGATCGTTTCTCAATATAGAATGAAATAAGTAATTCAAATCCTTTCTATCCATCTCCAACGATTTGATAACTACTATTATGGAAAATCCATGTTCAATTGATTTCGATAGCTTCTTGAGTATTCAAATCACCATCGAGAAATTGATTGAGTTATCCAACCCCAAATCATTCATAAAAAAATTTTATGGATCATGGTATCTTTTTAATATGATTTCAAGATCTGAACATTTCTAACTATATCGAAAAGTGAAATTATAGAAGTTGATAGAATGTTTAGTTTTTGAATGTATAAAAACATGCCAAAATATAATGATAACATACTAAATATCATGATATCTTGATTCAAGGTATGATTTATTTGTTTTCCATAAATAATGAAAAATATTTGGATAGATATTTATAAATGATGAGGATATTCAATATCAAGGAATGCTGTATTATGAAATAAGGTGGAAATTCATAGTTAATGTATTATTAAGAATTATGAATGAGTAATAATTCTAAATATAATTGATTAAAGAGTTATGGTTTATAGTAGGATGATAAAATGTTTAAAAGTTTTAATTCTCATTTGATAACTAGAATACTTTGAAGAATATTTCTAGAATGTATAGCCCTATTGTATGATATGTGAATATATTATTCAAGGAAGAAATATATTTTCTTATGTCGACATATTGCATTACTTTTGGGGTTTATATGATAATTTTTAGGTGATTAATGGTTATTAAATTTTGGGGAAAAAATGAAACGTATTAAACAACCTTGGAGGATAAATTAGGTTATGCTTATTTAAGAAAACCAAAATTTTATTTTGGAAAATTTTATAAGAAAGATATATTTTTAGAATATGGAAAACCCACAGGATGGGTGACAACACGTTGTGTTAGGAAAGGATATGGGAATCGAACCCACAACCGAATGGTAACAAGGTCACATGACCTATCACTGGCCTATGTGAAGTCCCTGGTTAGTATGCCATATTATTTTTAGTGAAATTAATTTAACGATAAAGAAAATGATGATATTTGAGAATTTGTTATTTACCAAATAGATATCCTTATTATTGGAGAATTATTTATATACTAAGTGATATAGGTTATTTTGGGAGACTTTTTCGCTATCGGGAACAATATTTTCCTAAGGAAAATAGAATACTCTGGGATTTCATTTGCGGTGTAATATTTCAACTTTATTTTGGAATAATCTATATTTTTATTATCAATATATGAACATTTGGATTATTTGAAGAATTGATTAACGTATCAATAAGAAAATGTGATTAGGTTAATTACTTTTAAGTATGTGATTTTATGAGTAATTGATCTAATTTGAAAGTAAATGTTAAGATTTATCATGGAAGACTTTTGATCAAGTCCTTATGAATTTAGGGTTTTAATCATAATTCTGATTATTTTGAAGAATCTTAAGGGCAATTTATTATTGAGTGGTACTTGTTGAACATTATGTATTGTTTTTTTAATTTGTGGGATTAAGAGTAGTATTTATTTTTATAAAGGATTATTCTTTTGGAGGAATTATCTTATATTATCCAAACCATTTTGGTTGTTGATATTGATTCAATATAGGATGAATAGATAGTTAATATTTTTTGGATTATATTATTCTCTATAACATGATTTATCTTGAATTCTAATTATTTGGAGAAAAGACGAGTTGGTGGTTAAAATTTATTAATGGAATAATCTCAATATTAAAAGTAATTTTATTTCCTTATCTTCTCTGTCAATATGATAAATAAATTCATAACCTTTTGAAAATAAATTTAAAACAAAAACATATTCTGTTTACTTTTTCTACTGGGTAATCAAAGACTATTTAACCCATCACATGTTTATAGTATTTTAGTTGTAAACATTCTCTTGATCATGTTTTCTATAAATCTTCATCAAATCTTTATGGATAGTTTTTCATCCATATCCATGTTTTTTCACATGGATTCCTAATATGTGTTATGTCAGGTTACCTTTGTACATTATTTAATTTAAAGTTATAGTCTTAATGAATTTTTTTTATTTGGGGTTTTCAATGATGTTTCTGAGCCAAATTTGAAAATTTTGAGGACACAATTTCCAAAAGAAAGAATGATTTAATGACCGTAGAATTTATAGACTAATAAATTTTCTTTTCTATTAATCATTATTTATAAGATATTAATTTTACTTTAAAGGGGCCTATTTTTCTAGTAGTGTACTCGACACACAACAATGGGTTTCTTCTAATTCTTATGTTCACCAAAACATTGAGTTATACTAAAAAATTATACAATAATAATAATATTATTATTATAAATGGTAGTTTATGCATAGCCATTATAATGGTGGGAATTAATATTATCAGATGAATTTTGAAAAATAGTTTACAATTGTTTAAATAATTATTTATTGGTTAGCATATTTTCTATAAATAGAAATAAAAACCAATTGAATATAAAGTATGTGTCTTTATGAGAAACTATTTAAAAAGAGAATAATTGATTTTATTAAACCCTATCACTATAAATATATTTTTATTTAATGAAAAATATATTTTATATATTCAATGAAATATTTCAAATTTTTATTATATGTTTTCTAGATATTATATAATATAAAATTCAATTACTTAAAAAAAGGATTATTTTTGTAAAAATGCTATTTTACAGCCTTTTGATGAAGAACCCACTTTAAATTTATATTTTTTGACATTTATATGTTCTATTTGAAAAAATAGTATTTTTCTATAAAATAGGAACCTAAAAATATACTTTCGTAAAATATTTGGTAATTTTCTGCAAAATTTCAATTTTTTGTAAATAGTAAAAAATACTACATTTTAATTTAAAATAGTATTTTCATTTAATTTACTCATATTGATTTTTATTAATTTTAATTGGATTTATTATTTAATTAGATTTTATTTTTATCATTTTATCTAATTTTGGTCACTGTATGTTATTTCAATTTTAAGTTGTGTATAAACATATGTCAACCTTGTGATAGTATTTACTTTTAAAACACCTGTATTTGGGTTTGACAACGGAAAATAATTTTAAATTAACTTATACCAATTATGTTTTTTGAATTTGAAAAACAAATTCCATATCTTGAATCAAAATTTCCAGAATGTTTAAATAGGTACCTTTTATTTTGGACATTATGAATAATAACTTTAATAATTAATTTTATTTACCATGGTTAAAGGGTAAATCTAGTAAATAAGGGTAAAAATAATATTATAATAATATTAAACTACCCTAACACATGTCTTAATACTATTGGATGAGATATGTCTGACCATGGTAATCCTTGGATATATTTTGGGACCCATTGGATCCAGTTTGGTGTGATAATGACATATTATAAGAATCAATTTAATGTAAAGAGAAATATAACATAATCCTGTATATTTTACTAAAAAAATTCTAATTTGGCTTATATAAATGATTAATTGGACTATAAATACTAATTAGAAATATATTAGTATTTCATATAACTTTTTATTTTATTTTTAGTTTCTAGACAATATTAAATAAATTTATTTAAGACACAATGATGACACAATGATTACCTTATTAATGTATGATTCAAGTAAATGATATTATAAATATTAAATTTAATATAATTCTATCATTTTTATTTCATAAAAGAATTTACAGGATGATTATGAAATATTATATTTGATGTAATTCATTTGGATTGATGGAATCATGTTTTTATAACTTTATCAAAATTCAATTACTAAATAGTGTCAAAATTTACATAAATGAGTATTTGAAACATATACAATTTTTATAAATGGTAAAATAGTCATAAAAATATAATAATCAACCAAATGACTTATAACAAGTTAAATATTTCATTAATTATCCACGTATTATTCTCTTGTTGCTTTATAGTAACTATAGTAACCATATATTGTGAAAATACAAGAGGACATGGAAAGAGTTAATTTTTTTAACTATGGTTTAAACCTAAATGATAATGTAAACTTTGGGACCTAAAAATTTCTAATAATAACTGGATGATGGAGATACAACACAAAATTATCATATATTTGAATTAAATTTGTTATTTACCATATTAAATGAAAATTGAATTTATAATTTATTATATTTTTCTAACTTTGCAAAAGTGCGCCTCCTCCCTCTTATAAAAGGAAACCACGTCTACCTAGACAAGTCACACCTCTAAAGCCCCTTAGATCGTCCTAATTCTACCCAAATAAGATCCCAACATCCCACCATTCCTTGTATAGGCCTTTCCTTAGGATGAAGGAAATTCTAGATTGGTTTTTGGCACAAATTAAAAAAAGCTACCTGATTTAGAGGTAACGTCTTCTCTAACGTTATTTTCATTTATTTTCCTTCTCCACTATGTATGATCTTATTATTATTCGATTAGATAATAAAAGTAGTATCATATATATACTAGGATGTTTTTATGAGATGTATACAAACTACACATACACACAACTCCATAAAAGTGATACGAACATATTGTTTCTATGTATGACAAACTACTGCCTCACGAAACGATGATCGTTCAATTTTCCCATACCACCTCTCATAATAGAAATTATGATGGAAATATATTTATATATAAAATATATTATATTTATATTATCTCTATACTTTTTTAATTTTTATTTATAACATCCCTTTATTCATTCCATGTTCTGTAAATACTATAATTTCGTTTGAGGATGTGTGGACTACCGCCCCTAAAAGTGATTTGACTCATTTCCACTATACATGGAATGTCTAAATTTTGGTTTTATTAAACATAGGAGAAAGAAATAACACAAATATATTAGTGATATTATAATATACTTTTGTATAATTTTATTATAATTATTTTAATATGACAAGTAAATGAATGTAGCGTTAAAACATACATTGGACTTATTGTCTCCATGAATGGTGCATTTATTTAATATCATCAAATAATATAGATTATATACATATATCCTAGATATATATGATATTAATTCATTATAAATATTCTATAAATGATGGTATTTTTACTACACATACAATTTACATCAATCAAATTTATGTACAACTCAAGTACTAAATATCGACAAAACGACAAATATGAACTTAAATAATTATATATTTTTTTTGATATTGTAATAATTTATATAAAAGGACTAATAAACATTGAAAAGTTTCTTATTAAAGCATAAATTCACCAATATATTGTTATTCCAGAAATTAATGATAGAACATGACTAGTATGACTCAAGGTAAGGGAATTTCTAAACTTAATTTCTACTTTTCAGTTTTATGCATACTTCGTTGATTATATTATGATAGGATTGTATGGGGAATCACTGTTTATTTATTTATGTTGTAATTTTTACTTCCCTTTGTCTATATATACTATTTCTATACATAATATCCCAATATATAAATTCTTACATCATTTATATGATTTTGGTAAGGGATTTCATCTCAATTTACATTCCATTGAGACCTATTTGTTATTATACACCAATTCACTTATATATAGTGTATATATATCCCACTGACATATTATATCTTGAGTATCCTTATTATCATGATATTATAAGTTTTTTTAATGTTATCCTTTAATTATTTTTATTCACGTATTTTCTCAAGTGGTAAGGGAATTCATCTCAATCACCTTTAATTGAGGTATATGTTGATAATATAATATCCTTATTTTATACGGTATATAATTATACCATAATTCTATTATTTTAATTCTATAGTTTTTAAAAAAGAATATTTTTCTATGAATAATGTTACTAAACTACAATTGGAATGTTTTTTTAACAAACACGATGAGAATGATATTTCTGGAAATGCAAGCATTAATTGATATTTAGCTTCCTTGACAAGACATAATATTTCTAAAAGGAAAATAAATACAAAATTCCAATTTTATGTATTTTTGTATTTATAATTTCTTTGATAATTAATTTATTATGTAAATATCTTGAAATGATATATAGTTATTGTAATATGGAAATTTTATCTTTCCATTAAGTTTTCTTTATGTGTTATGATTATGTTATGGTTCTTGGGAATTTCTTTTGTATACGGGTGGTTCTGTGATCAACCGAGTGTGGGTGGGCCTGATATATCTCTCCAATCCATTAAGTAACAAGACAAGAGGTAACCGATAATATTTGTCCTATGATATTTATGTAATATACTGTTATAGGTATTCCAAAATTAACCATGAAGGTTACTCCCTATATAGTTGTAAAAGTTACAATGTAAGAATGTTATGGATTCTACACGTTTCCATTATGATTTATGATTTCTATGAGTTATTCATAAGTCTTTTTAATGGGTTATGTTAAATAGATTGTGTTTTATGTGTAAAATGTATGATTTCATTTATTTGTATGTATTCAAGGACTACTATTCTCTTTCCTTATTTTATATCCCTTAATAAGGTTTCTATGATCATCCAATGTTTTTGAAATGTTTTTATAGGGTATAATCGAGGGTAAGGGAAATGAATAATTTAAGAATATTTTTATCAAGAAAATAATTCATGTTTTATTTAAGGAGTTTTATTATTATAAACATTATTGAAAGATTAGATATCCATACTTTATAATAGTTGAGATATAATGTATTAATTATGGCTTAATTCTCTAAAACACTAAACCCGAAATGATCCTTGAAGTTAATTAATGTTAAATTTGTTTCATTAGCCAATATTGTGTATGGTTTATGGTCAGGGCCTTATAAATTCCTCGACATATCTTATTTTGGATTAATTATCTATTGGAATGGTTATAGGATAATAATTTGAAGATTAATAATCCTTCAAATGTAATGAAACTCTAGAATACCCATGTAATAGAGATCGTTCTTCTGATTAGGTATCAATTCTGGTAATTTGTTCTTTGATGATGGAAAATACTATATGATTTTGTTATATCATATATTTTATTATTATATTAGTATGTTAGAATCATAGAAGGGTTTGTAAATGATAAACCTCGTGATAGGGATGACTGACCCAAAACCCATAGAGGGTCTTGTGAGGGGCCTAATCCTGACGTGTTGGTTAGTTTTGGAAAACATTATATTTTTGAGGTGGAACCTATCGTGGAACATCTTGCAATCATCACTAATTTTGTGGATAATATTTATAAAATATTTTTGTAATAATATTTTCATTTTATTCACATTTTTACCATTCAGTAATCATGCCCAACTTACAATATGTCTTCATGGTATTGAAGATAATATTATGTATTGAGCCACTCATGGAGATGGTTTTGAAGGTGGGGCTTGAAGCAGAGGTGGATATGGTCATCACTGAAGTTCCAATTATTGAATATGATGATTTTACCATAATTTAAGAATTAGAGGATGTTCTATTTTTTGGGGCCAATAAATAGGTGGAGAAGAAAGTGGAAATTTTAGTATAGGAATCAAAATCAGTGGATGATGTCACACCACCAATGGTGATTATTGATGAGGAAATGATGGATGAGCCTAACAATGAGAATCTATATGAGGTGAGAGGGGCTCCCATAATTTAGGAAGTAATTGTGGTGGATGAGATTCAAATGGGTTTGGGGATAAGACCACCTAAGGACATGCATATATATGATCAAAATATTTCTATCCTAGTAGTCTTACTGGAGTATAATCCAACTCTTCCTGATGATATTTATTATTTAGGATTATAAATTACAATAGGGAACTAAAACATATGTTGAAGGGTGTGTCGGAAAATGTTAAATTTCATTATTCATTATACACTATCAACTATTCGAAACCATGTAGGATTTATAAACCATTTCCTAGTGACTCATAGGGACATTTTAGAGGACTATAGTGGCATCAATGGTATATATCATTTATTTTTTCATCGAAATAGAATGTGTTTAGTTGAGTGAGTTTTATAGTTCATGGTATACTGATTTTTTTGAGGGAGACCATGCACTCAAATCATTTATACATAAGATCACATGGATGAAAGATCATGATAAAAATCATGAAACCATCATTATTGATCAAGTAGAGATCATTAAATAATAGATGGAAAATATCATGGTGGAAGAGTCTAGTTCCAAAGAGTTGGAATATATGGAAACTGTGTGTCAAGGAAAGAAGGATCATGAATGAATTCATGATTACAAGGACATCACCTTGGCGATGATCAAACTGTATTATCTTGCATATCGAAAGTACAGAATACAAAATAATACGAAAATGTTGGAAGAGTTAGATTTTCAATAAACAAGGATAGGAATTATATAAAATTATTTAATTTTCAAATAATTGAGATGTTTTAATGTGTGGATTACCCACATAATTAATTTATGGTTTGTTTCTTAAATTTCACAGGTTTTTTATTATGCGTTCTATTTTGATGAATCTTGATTATATTAATTAGAAAATGAATGATAAATCAATAAACATACATGATCAATTATCAACCTGGGACATAATGTAAAAAATTCAGGTGAATCATTTATATGAGACTTCTATAGGGGTCCAAACAATTAGTGTCTATACTATTTATTGACCAACAAAAGAATCATGTTTATAAAAGATTTGGTTAGAGAGTGGTACTCTCTGCAAATCTCAAAATCCTTCTCAGTGTTTTATAGTTAATAATTAGGATACACTAATCGAGTTTAGATCTACCCAGAAAAGGGGACATAAGAATGAAAAGATTTGAGATGCACTATATTTGGAACACAAATGGGGTGATATTATTATCGAGGATGTCAAAAGTAGGTGTTTGATATATAGGTAATGCTATCATTGTATCAAGAATATTAAATCCAAATTATTGTTGACCATTTGGTATATTCGGAACACTGTACCTATAATAATTTCTTCATATGCCCTTCATATATTTTCCCTATAATGGCAGGTGACTTTTTTTGTGGATAGTCATAATTTCCAAAATGGATTCCAATTAAGATATTAATAACGATTGTAACCAAATCATGGAATAAATGAATAATAATGATGAATTTTTTGAATGATAAAATGATGTTAAAAAACTCTTAAGATTACACCACCATGTTTATAGTAACATTATATGATCATATAGATACGAAGGAATGCTAGAGTCATCTTCCATTGGAAGCCTCTTCTTAAAATCCAACCGATTGTCCTGGAATTTTAATGATTTTTAGCTAACGTTGAATAAAATTGTGAAATGTGTTTATATATGAAGGAATGAGTTGATTTGTAGTTTTAAATCATGTAATGCAGATGGTGGAATATATATTAAAATATTTTTATAAGAATAATGGCCATATAGAGTCATATAATATTATAAGAAAATGATTAATGAAATTTATGTTTACATTGATTTAGAAATGATGTTGCATAAATTTAAATTTTCTGGTAGGGAAGTGTGTAGTATTTTATATTGTGTTTTCTAGGGACATCTGAAATGACGTGAGTGTGTGAAGGATTTATGGTTTGGATATTAATTGTTTTAGCACCAATGGATCCAATGATCCCAACCAAGTTTTTATTGGGCCCAAGGTGGGTCATAACTATCATTGTAGTTATTTTTATGGCCTATTTTTTTATCGTTCCAATATTGAAACTTGGATGGTAAGAGTCTACTTTTTTATGGTTAACATAAAGTTTTTTCAACATGAAAGACATATAGGACTCATTACTAGGGATACTTATGTTAGATCTTATCCAACAAAGGAGTACAAAAAAGTTTGAGGTCATATATATAGGACCATGATTACGTCAATTATAAGGCCATCAAGGTCATAAAAATATTACATCTAGTATAAGGTCATTAATCATGGACCACTGGGTCTATTTCCTAATAATGTTTGTACATAAAATGAATAATTGATAAAACGACATGAATTTTAGGCCATAGGGGACCCGATTTCCCATAAAACACCCCTCATAAACATGGACACTTTGTATGGTCATAATGGTTAGACTTATGATTGTATTTTGTGGTAATAGATTTTAGATAGAATGGTGTACAACTTTATTTAATGGTTTCATATGATTCTCAACCATTCCTCGAGAAATTAATATATTAAACATTATCATATTATTGTCAAGATTACATTGATAAACATTTAGTGCCATGATGTTCCCATTATCTCAAGGAAGAGAACAATAAGGTTATGAAGAAGAGGACTTAGGGAAGTTAGAATGATTTTATCATACATATTCATATTACGTGAGTGTACATTAGAATGAAAGTCATGGGGATGGTGATTCTACCGATGTAGAGGAGTTTGGAAAGTACGTAACCACAACATCCATGATATCGACCCATAAAAGGGGTGAAATATTTGAAGAGAGCATAATTGATCATGTTAAAAACCTGTTTTCCATGTTAATGTCTATCAAGTATGTGATGAAAAAATGAGGTTCAGTAATTGGTCATGTTCAAACAAGGGGAACATTAAATTTCAACAAACATTCATTTGGTTCTGTGAAAAAATGGTAGGCGATATTGTGTGTCTATGAAATGTTGATGATAAGATAGATTATTAGAATAATGGGTGAATAATGGTCCAAATCGAATATAAAATGGAGTGTGAATGTGGATGTGGAAGATGTACTTAATGAAAAATTCTCTACGTACCACTCCACCATATGATCGAACATGTTGTATGATTATATCAATGCACTACAACAAAATATTGTTTCAGTGGTGGGTTTTTAGCGTCGGTTTCTAAAATCTATGATAAATGTTTTCAAAATATTTTTTACAAATGTTTCATAATTTCTCTCATCAAAATTACAAAATTTTTAGAAGTGATTTTTTGACAAAAACTGACGCAAAATTGAAAAAAATCATAAACATTATTTATTATTTATTTATAATTTTTAATTCATTATTTGAATCAAATATATATTATTATTTATAATTTTAATCATTTATACTTTTTTAATTAATAAATTTTTGTAATTAATAGTTAATAATGATTTTAAACAGAGAAAAATCTTCAATAAGTTGAAGAACAAACTTCATCATGAAATGACCATAATTTCGGATTCCGGACACAATTACAACTCCACAACTAGTCAAATCAAAGCTTATTATATGAGATAAATGTGATACTTTAAATAATGTGAATGTAAATGAAAAAACATATATTCAAATTTAGAATTTTGAAAATCAAACTCAAACTTCAATCATACATAACTTTTAATTCGGGTGTCTGTCCGGGCTCTACCACATATAAAATCGAATTTGTCAATGAGCTCTACAACATTTAGAATTTTTACCAACCCTTTGAGTATTTTACCCCCTTTTATACGGCTAGAAATTCCTAGAAGGCCTCCAAAACAGAAATTTCAGGTGCAGACCAGACCTCAATTTCATCAAATTCAAACGCTTATAACTTTCGATCCAAGTGTCTGTGCTTCCTGTGAAACATATCATATTGAAACTACTTTCATGATATTTGATTTTACTAGTTGTGGAACTAAAAAAGAAGTCACAGATCATGTTTTATGGTCATTTTAGTGTTTTTAGGGGTTTTGAGGTTCATCAAATTTTATGATTTATTTACTAATTTGATATTTATTTATTTATTTATCATTTATTTATATTTTATTTTTTAATTTTTTATATTTTTCTATGTATTTATTTATTTATAAATTTATTTATTGATAAATATATTTAGTTTTTATTAATTTATATATTTAATATTTCAAATTTATTTATTCATTATTTATTTATTGTGTACACATTATTTATTAATTTATTAGTTATATTTTTATTGATTATTTATTATCATTTTACTATTCAAATAGTTATTTAATTAACTATTTTTTATTTATTTACTATTTTTTCTTTAATTATATATTTTTTATTAGTAATTTAATATTTATTATTAATTAATTAATTAATTAATTATTTTTTATTTACTAAATTTATTTATATTTTATATTTATATTAATTAATAATTAATAATTAATAATTAATAATTAACAATTAATAATTACTAATTAATAATTATCGAATATTAATTATTAGCAATTATTAATTATTAATTTATTATTTATTATTTAATTTTTTATCTATCTATTTATTTATGTATTTATGTATTTATGTATTTATGTATTTATGTATTTATTAATTATTCTTTATTCATTATTCATTATTATTTATTATTTATTATTTATTATTTATTTTATTTTATTTTTATTATAATTTAGTAAATATTAATTTATTATTTATTTATTATTTATTTATTTGGTTATTACTTATTTATTTATTTTATTATTATTTACATAGTATTTTTATTTATTCAATATTCGTTATTCGTTATTTATTTATTATTTGTTTATTAATAATTTCTTTAGAATTTATTAATTATTTATAAAATTCTAAATATTAAAAATTAATTATTAATTATAAATTATTATGGATCAATTACTAATTATTAGTTATAATTAATTTTTAATTATAAATTATAAATTATTTACTATTTATTATTTATTATTTATTATTTATTATTTATTATTTATTATTTATTTATTTATTTAACAATTATTCATTAATTTATTATTAATTTTTTATTTATCATATAATAAATTATTTTATAATTAATTTAAAATTTATACATTATAAATATAATATATGTTATATATTATATATTTTATATTATATGATATATATTATGTATTATGTATTATGTATTATGTATTATATATTATGTATTATGTATTATGTATTGTATACTGTATATTATATATTATAAATTATAAATTAAATACTATATATTATAAATTAAATAATATATTTTTTATTTTATATGTTTTATATTATATATTATATATTATATATTATATATTACATATTATATATTTTTTTAGTATTTACTATTGGCAAGTAACTATTTAAAATTTAATATTTTCTATTTACTATTTACTCTTTATTTATATTTTTTATTTTTTATTTTTAATTTACAATTTATTTGGTTATAGTATATTTCTTTATTTATTATTCCTTAATTTTCTATTTATTAATTAGTAATTTTTAAATTGTAATTATGAAATATAAATAATTACTTATTACATATTAATTATTGATTATTCATTATTCATTTTCATTATTGACTAATCATTATTGATTAATAATTATTTAGTGTGTATCTATTTTTTATGTATTATTTTTTTCAATTAATATATACATATATACATATATATATATATATATATATATATATATATATTAGTATGTTAACTTCGATTTATTGGCCACCTGAAGAGCCTGCTATAGTGATAAAGGCTTTGAAGAATAAGCAAGAGTTCAGGGGTTCAAATCTAACACAATATAGAATTTCTATATATGTCATCACCTTTTTCATGGACATGGACTTGTGCATGGAGATGGACATGAACATAGTAATCATAAATAAAGAAAATAAATAAATAAATAAATAAATTACGACAATAAAAAATATTAAAAATTAAAAATTAAAAAAAATTATAGTTACAAATTATAAAAAAACTAAAGACACTTATTTTTTGTTAAAAAACGATTCCACAACGGTTTAAGCTGCTTTTAATTATTTTCCTGCACCGGATTTAACATCGGTTTTCCAAAACCACTATATAATGATTTAGTGGTGGTTTAAACAACTGTTAAAGAAAAAAAAAACCTATACTAAATACTAATTTTGGTATAGTTTTTTGTAAAGAGTGATCCTATCCTTGAGGGGGAAGACCCCCAAATGTGTTGCTGGTGGGGTAGAACCAGGATAAGATATACAAGTATCAATATTAATCCTATAGGAATGGAACTCATGCCACATATAGATCTAAAACACATCTTAGTTGGTGACCTATACTGAATGTGTGGTTCCCACTTAGGATAGGATGATACATTATCTCATAGTTATCCATGATGGAATCCAATGTTTTTTTACATCATAAAGCTACATGTTAACATTGTTTTTTGTGAATTTTATTTTTTATCTCACACTAATCATTTGAGGAACCTATATTTTTAAACTAATACAACTATAGTTTAAAATCATGTTCCAAGGATGTAGTTTTCTTGTTCATATCAAACTTATCATATGATTCACCCTATTTTAGTTTCACGAGGTAAGGATATATTTTGAGATGAATTCTAAATAACATTGTTTTCTTAGTCATCCCACATATTTCCCATGAGGAATCCATTTTTACGTTTTATATGGTAAGGATATAATTTGATGTCATGTGTTGAGGACATGAATAGAGTTTATGAATTAATCTACCCATTTGTTCTTCTTCATGTTGGGTAATGAAGGAACACCAATTTGATAATGGTTTCATGAATATAATTAGTTCATACACTTGATTAGTATTCACATTTAATCCTTCTTTACTCTAGAAAATAAGTTATGTTGTTCTTTATAGAGGATAATGATTTTTTAAATAAAATCATATTGATGGGACTAAAGAAAAGTTGTCCAAGTCATCACTCTTTATATCACTAAGATGCTAACAAAGACAAAAAATGTCCTAGAATGTGTAATGTTAGTATAAAATTACAAATATAGAAGAATTACATCATCTCTAGTGTGTATGGCATCTTTCCATTTTATATTATACAAAGAGGAAGTGGAAATAAATCATATTTACTACATGAATTATCCTATTATCATCTCATAGGGTATGGATATTGTTGAATGTATAGGGATAAGGGTGTGTGTTTTTGGTAATCCCCTATGTTCTATGAGAGGTATCATATGTTCATTACATAGTCTATGATACATATAAAAATAATGATCTATGGAAATTTATTTTGGGTCGTCTCACATTTTTCATATGATTAATCCTATGTTTTCTGTATAGGGTTGGAATATAGTTTAGAATTATGTTCCGAGGATATTCGGATATGATGTTTAAAGTCATACAACTGTTATTATGTCTTCTTCTTGTTTCTTCCCATAGTTCTCAAACCAATGGATAAACGTCTACTATTAGGATATAGATCATGGTCCAATGGGATTTATAAATCGCACTGATTTAGAAACATGGAATTAGTTGGAGATTGTGATACACTTCCCACTTATGGTGATTAAAGAGTATACACCATGTTTGAAGACCATGTGAATGATTTATAGTCTTTCCCACATTGGTTCTATCTATAGTGGTTTCTTATGGGGTATCATTAGATTTCTGAGAGACATTATCATTAAAAATAGAAGTAAATAGTGGGGGATTTCCTTCTTGGTGAATTCTCATGTTACAATGTTTCTCTTCCTCTCTATGTTATGAAGTTCCTAAAGATTTTTTTCTTCAAGGGTATCTTACCCATTTAGTTTGACATACAATATTTTTTATGGATTATGCTATTGGTAGAGGTCCATTATGAGTGATGAATGTTAAACCACTAGAGAAATAGAAATCCATTCCATATGTTAATTAATAGGGAATTTCCTGGGGGGAACATGGAGTTATCATCTAATAATCCAATTAGTCATTATGGTGTTTATTATGAAAACACTTTTTTCACAAACTATTATCTATAGAATGATGCAGAGTGTTTCATTGGATTCCTCAATCAATAAATATTCCTAGGCATGATCGAGGTATGTGTGGTTGGAATTGATATTTTATTTAGAATATAAATTTTCAACTCAATATATTATATGTCAGTTTCATTTTTCCTATACTATATTTGGAGGAATCCAAAAATGATTAATGACGTTGGAGTTATTGAAATTGATCAAGGCCTTGGATTGGACATCAGTGAAGAGAAATAGTTATTTATATTTTGTGTATAATTATTTTTTGGTCAAAATCAACCTACACTATAGAGCCATTTATCCTGGGAAGGTACCCATAAATTCACGTCCCCATACCTAGAATGTCTATGAACACATGATTTTGTGGAGAATTACTCGAGTTTGTTCTACAAATTTGGCATGGATATGAAATCCATTCCACATCATGGTGTATTCAATGATGCCATAAACCATGATGGTTCAAAAGTATTCCAACCTCCAATTCGAAGGATAGACTATATCATTCTTGATTTAGACCAAAGGATACCTCATGGACTTCATGACTGACATGGGTTATCTCCTTCCAATTTTCGATATATAGCACAATTCATTCAATCAAAATAATTAATTGAGTTTTCTAAATGAACGAAAAACATTGGATGGTGAAATATTATTCATTCTATAATATTCTCTCATGAGTTTATTGTCCTATTTCGGGAATGTCGTGATGGTGATCCTCAATGACGGGATTCATCAAATAAAGAATTTCATTTATTGTACTTTAATTTTTCCATCCTTGTGTAGATGTATGAGTAGCCAAATAATTTACCATAAATTCACTACATTTAAAAGTGGTCGGCCAATTAATCTATGGTTTATATCATAAATTACATAATCATCTTGGATTGTAACATCAATATAAGTTTCTAGTATCATCAAAAGTATTGGATAATTTATTTTGTGATCATGCAACATGTGTAAACTCTAGATGGAATAGTAATTGGAAAATTATATTATGGACTTGTTCTAATAGGGGAACATTTTTATTTTCTATAAAGAATCCATCATTGTCGATCTTCTTTAAGACTAGATAAGTTTCTACCATAACATGTTAATAGGGACATCAATCTAAATGACCAAATTGAGACATTGAATAAATGGATTATATTCATCTTTGTCGTTAATGCATCATTTTTACAACGTTAATGTGTATCGAAGGATGATTTGTGCGTGAACAATGAAGATCATTCCTATTATTTTTTTGATAAGTTTTTGGTCATTATACCTTCTGCTAGTTATAATCGAGGAGACACCATCTAAATTAAATTACCAATAAAACACAACATGTTCCTATTAGAAAATGGTTTTTATGGATTTCAAACATCTGTGGGTTATACATCAGGTGTTAGATGTAAAACCAATAGACATGATAAATATTTTCCCATGATGTCATTAGATAGGATAATCAATATATAAATCTTCTAGAGGTTTTCAACCATTGATCCATTTTCCATTTCAATATGCGGTGTTCAGGAACATATTTCAGTATGTTCAAATGGAAAAACGATATTTTATGGTGTGCCATGTAATACTACATCTCCACCACTTCAAAAAATAGTGTAGGGAAACTCTTCTTGACATGAGAGTATCTTATCTACATGTTGTGGAGCATGGGGATGAAATAATTTAGGTTTTTCATGCTTCCCCATTTGTTTTTATGGCATATAGGCTTTCCAAGTGATCATTCTAGGAAAACCACATAAATTAATAAAATATTCCTTCGTATGGGTGGCATAAAAATTAGTGGTTGTGGCATATTATACATAATATCATTAATGTAAATCTACCATTCCTCATACAATAAGTAAAAACTGAATTTTATTATGATCAATGAGAATGGATTTCACTTTTTAGCTATATTTTCATTGACTCGATGAATACATGCTAAGTGGTACGAGAGTCCCTACAATTCCCATATGTTCTATAGAGAGGGTATTTGGGGAATACAATTTATTTTTTCATTATCAATCATAACGCCTCTATAAATCATGAAAAATATAAGAACAATTCCATAGGTAACCCAAAATGAACATTTGAAAGGGTTTATACATAATTTATAGGGATGTCAAAATCCAAGGAAAACCAAATCATTGAGATGGTCTTAGATCTGTAGAGATTTATCCACCAAATCAACTATTCAACACTACACTAATGTTATGAAGAGTAGTTTGAAGATCTGGAATTTGGAATTATTATTATTAGCTTCAATATTAATCAACCAAAAAGGCCATAAATGGAAGATGAAATAACCATTGTTATCCCAAAAAGTAGCGGTCTCCTCATCATCAAGGGCCATCCATAACTAATTATTCTTATTTTATCTACCCATGATGTATATATTTGGGAAAATATCCATTTTTATCAAAACATCTATCTCGTGAAGTGGAATTTCATTCTTCTAAAAATAGTAAATTAGGTCTTAGAAGTGGATTCAGACACTAATCAACCAATTTTCAATCAAGGTCATGAAAACTTTCTCTAGCTACATGGCGTACATGAACAATTTAATGAAGTCATATGTAATAATATTCTTATCTTCAGCATCAAACATGGTATTGTGATAATGGCTCATCAGTATAAGTGGATTTTAAACCCATGGTTACCGTTGAGATGCCATAGAGGTGTATTTTAATCAAATGATCATGGTTTAAAATTTCATTAAAACATTAGGTGAATATATGTTGGTGATAATTTTGGGAAGGCACATTCTATTGTTTTTCCTCTACAATCATAGATACTCCAATCAGTGTCACCCTTGGATCTTACTCAATTCTAAGGTTAACCTATTCCCACTCATAAATAATGATTGATGGACCGTTATAAATTGACCAAGGGGCTCCATTATTTCCAAATTTTCATCTGAAATATGGAGATATGAAGGAGGTAGAATCCACAATAAAATGGTCAATCTTGGGATGACATCAAAATATTATATAATGGAGGAAATTATTCATCAATGGAAACTTTTTCAACTAACACATTGTTGAAAAAAGTCATAATATCCAATATCCCATTCTTTCTAACGATGATGTTCACTCCATATATTGATGTCATAAAGAAGGTTCATCATTCGTTGATCCATCCCTATATTATAGAGTTTTTCATGGATCAATGGAAATGGGGTACAATAATTGATATGGTATAGGGATATGGTCATTCGTTATTGGTTGGGCCTATCCAGTGTAGATGTAAGAGGTAATCTATAAGCACTAATTCATGTGAAAAAATTAATGTACATAATTGTTTTCGAATATTAGAATCCATTTAATGGATTTATATGGTTACTTATTCCTTCATGTCTAACCGAGGATCCTATGTAGTGAATTCCAGGTCAATAGGGGTGTTAATACACTCAGCCTCACTTACTAGGGGCATTTCAATCCTTTTTTAGTCCCTTAAATTTAGTTAATAGAACCCAAAAGATATTAATGGAGAATAATCACCAAACAATACACCGAGATGTCAGTTGAGATAGTATTTGAGGCACTGGTGATACGAACAAAAACAACTACATGTAGATGGAGTATAGCCCTTCCCAAAAGTTTTTTGAAGACTATATCCAATGATAATACCATAAATTATGTGCTTTCTACCAAGAAATGTAATTTAAAGTGAATTCGAATCATTCCACATGTATTCTTCTCTCTCTTATCATATTAATAAATTTTTATGTTTGAGAGATTCATATTTTCTTCTATGAGAAATAATATTTGAGTGTCTAAGTCTACATGAGACTTAACCTATTGTTAGTTTCTACTATGAATTGGTGGATTTCAACACTAATGAACTAAATGGTGATATATATCATCTGTATGATCCACTTAAGAGTATCACCCTCATCTTCATTATATAATGAAATGACCGCCTAACAATTTTTCTATTACGATTATTTTTTGTTATAGGGTTTTGAGATAGATGGTTCAATATAAAATTGAAGGGGGTATTCAAAGAATTAATATTGGCCTCGCACGTCATTTTTGGTATGTAGAAATCCAAATGGATTAAGAATCTTGCTGGTATATTGGAATGGAGTATCTACACATCCAATTCCCACATAAGGGGAATATTTTTTTTTCTAAAAAGTTCTATCCAGAAAATTAGAGTGTATGAGGATCCATTGGATATGGGACTCAGGAATAGATAGTACTATTTGTACTGCAATGTTGGTCAAATTTTCTACTCTAATCACCCAATAAATGTGCACCAGTGTATTGAAGTTAGGCCTCCGTTGGACACCACTAATGACTGTGCAGTCATGGTTTTGTTCCACGAGTAGCTCATAAAGTCATATATAGAGTTTCACTTAATATATATTCCTGGAAGGTAATTACATATCTATCATTATTCAGGTCCTTCTATCTAGTCTCAGTATCATGGATAGTTTGTTCTGAACCACATTTTTGAACATTATTCATACAATTGTATCCCCTACCTATCCATTCATTTCATTTTATGTAGATCATGATTTATCCACATGGCCCTCTTCATCAATGGGTTCCATGATGGAATTTATTAGGGTGACAGTGTGGATGGAGTCCCATTTCCACTAATTATTTACAGGATATTCTAGAATCAAATGAATATTGAATTATTTCCTAACATGGGAGGGATGAAGTCACCAACATTGTGGTATTTCATTGACCCTGATGAGGGACACTGATTTCTTGTTCACATTCAATGATTGTTATTTTGATACATGAATGGGCACAATGAATATATAGACATGGAAAGTGAGTTAATCGGATTATCAAGTGGGGTCATATGATATCATGGTCATGAGAGACAATTCATCATGAAAAATAGTAATTCTACTCATAATTCCTTGGCATGGAGTGTGCTTATACTCTTAAGACTCATTTATGTCAATGTTTTTTTAGTGGAAACATGTTATACATGTGTTTATTTTTTACTAAATTCTTCTAGACCAAGGTCCAATTGATCATTAATATGATATTCTATGTTGGTACATTGTTTATTTTTATCTCCATTGATCACATGGTATGTGATGTGGTTTACAATGATGGAGAGTTCAGTATATTTAGGTCTGTTACATTCTGAAGGAATTAGAATTCCTTTTTCTAGGATAAAATTGATGTAACAAAGACATATGTATCCTCAAAATATAAGGTCTTGTTATTATTTTAACTGAATATAACCCTTGATTAAAGGAATTAATAGGGTTTGGGAAAATTTCCTCTCAAAAAAGATGTTAATTGTTAGTATATAATTAAAAAGTCCACTCATTAAAAGGATGAATATTAATAGGATAACCCTGTAAAGGGGAATATTATTTAACTGGGTCTAGATCCTCCATATGCATGATAGTTGAAATTTAATCACATGCATTCTCATGGGAGATATAATTTGTAGTGGGAATGATCATCGCTTGGTCCACTGAAATTATTCTTCCCGAAGATGATATATGGTTGTCCTCTATCAAAATAATAATAGATAATTTAATGAGATTTGGGTAGGAAGAATCTAAACATTACAATTCTCTAAATACATAATTAGAATATGATATTGGGAAATCTGTATATCAATGGTGTTTTTGATACCCTTCCATCGGGGAATGAAGTCATAAACATACTTATCAACACTATGGTCGATCGTAGTGGGATCTAAGAGACTATTCATCCACATGGTAGAGTTGAAATGGTAGAGAAACTGCTAATGGAGATCATATCAACTAAAAAAATCATAGGGGTAGTTGTTTATACCGAACATATGAGGGGTCATCTAGATTATGGATGAAGAAATGGATTGTAGTACGTTCCAACTATTCAAGATTCCCCAACATTGATAAACACTATGATATGATGTTTTCCAGATATTGCAGAGACTCTCCCTCTATATTAAATGGTGTAAAAAATGGATTTCCAAATTTTTCTAGTGGTTGAATTTAGTTTACCGATTACTTATATAGTTTTAATTCTTGTGAAATTTAAACCTGACTTGTTTCTATAGAATCAATGAGGTAAATTAATTCTATTTAAACAACATCATATTAATGATATGGGTAAAATAGCTCTCTAACCCTCTCATCATCCTAGGATATGAGATGGCCATGAAATTTAGTGGGATAGGTATATTACTGAAATAGAGGGGATACTTGTGTCTTACTAATCTTTTAAAGACCATATATTATTTAGTGACCAGATGTTCATGGCTATAATTTTAAAATGTGGGAATATAGCCAATGGGGAATAACTTCCAAAATAGAGAAGATAAAGGGTCCATTGTAATTTTTGAGTTATTTTTTATTTCTCAGAGAAAAGATATTTTGTAATCCTTTTCTAGGCATCATGGTTTTTGAGAAAATGGTCATCCTAGAGTGTGACACTATTTTTGGTTCTACCTCAGATAGAATAACGAGATTAGCAACTCGGTTCATTTTTCATAATATATGTTGGAATAAAATAATGTGTAATTGAAGGAACTCATATGGGACGTTTCTTGTCTCTATTGAAGAATGTGAGAACATATTGGTGGAACCTCTTAGTACTATAACAACCCTTGGAGAATGTTCTCCCAATAATAGATTGTGTTGTTTGTCATGTTTATTAATTCATTATAATTGTTGATTGTGATGAAATTTATTAAGGTGGGGTAAATATATGGAATTCCACTAATAGGGAACAGTCGTGACTGATGATCTAATTGGTTATTTAATATAGTGATGAAATATAAGTAATTATAATACCCCAATATTGATGTATTAATAAGAATTTATTTGTTTTTTAAAAATAAATGGATCATAGTGGGACTCTATATGCATGTATTTTGTAAATTTTGATGGTATCCAAACACATCTTGATGTTGAGCTGCTGGGAGTGCAGTGATTTCAATCCTCCAAAACTATTATTGTATGCCATTGACATGATTATGGATTCCTAGGTAAATTAAATGGAGGTTTTAAATGTGTTAGAGTGTCACCAAAATGTTCTTGTAAAATTATACCTCACGAGGGGGAAACTATTGTTAGAGGGGAATCCATTGGATTTCACTACTTTAGACCTCCTTGAAAGACTCACTTTATATGCGGTGTTCTTGATAATAAAATTCATGATGATATGATCATTTTGATAACTATTATCCCAAAACCCAATTTGTATCGGTTTGAAAATTAGAAATGACAATGATGATGACCTACATATCTAGTTATTTTTTGGGAGAGAGGCCTCTGTGCAGGACAACTATCCCCTAAACAATGGTAGGTATTCCAGATGTGACATGAATATTTATATCATTCACATGTAGGATGGGGTGTTCAAAACCTCCTCACCATGGGGAGAGACAATATCATTATAGAGATTAGTTGTGTGTTAACTACTATCTGATAGAATCAACCCATATTACAATGTTCGTCCCATATCCAATGTGGAGGAATAGAAGAGGGAAGATGAAATTGGTAGAGGTAGTTATACTATGTGTCTTTGGAAGGAGGCTAGAAACTTCTCTACCTACAAACCCCTATAGTGGGATTTGTGGATTTTTGGACATCATCTATAGGTATAGTTATCCATATTTGATAGGATTTCCTCCCATATTTAGTATAAAAGGTGAAATATCCTTCATTTTATTTTCCATGTTATCATTTTTTGAGATCTCAATGGTGACATTTTTTTCATTTCATCTAATTTTGATGAAATGGGAGTTCCCATGAACAAGTTTCCTTGAGATAAATCTACTATAACCATGATAATTGTAGCATATGTCATGAGAATTAAATCCATAGTAGTTTTTTATAATTTTTTTGTTATGTTAATTAGAAGAAGGGTATATATTCATCAAGGGGAGGACCTTCACTCAAATTGGTGAAATTGTAGTGAAGGACATTAAAAAAAATATTCATTATCAGATGGAATATTTATGTTTTTTCACTAAATGGGATACTCAACCGAACTTTATAATTTATTGTCTAAGGAATAAATCACAAAATAAAAAATATGAGCCCTTCATAATTTCGTTGTAGTTCAAGGTATGATGTGCTGGTTGTGGCTTGGACCACAATTGTAAGATGAGATACCTTCTGACAAGAAATGTTTATTATCAACCCCTATCATTATTTTCATGTTATTTTAGCCTTGACCAATAGTGTATGGTTGAAATGTTCTTTCACCTAAACCTATAGGTACATATATATTCATCAACGTGGCTATATGGGACGCATCATTTTTAAGTACCAGGTGGTGGTCATCATGGGTATGACCCTTATATTACTACATTGTTTTCTATGGAAGGAATCAATTAGATAATTTTAGATAGAAGCTCTCAAAACAATTGATAGACGTTATTAGGGGTATTTCTCCAAGAGTGACCCTCACGGGTGAAATTCTTGTATTATATTGTTGATTCCTGATCATTGTGGGTTGTAACTACATTTTGGATGACCCCTCCAAACTAATGAAAATTAACATTGGAAATAATTAACCTTCATTGGATGATATCATATGTGGTCATGGGGTGAGGTTTTATTTTTATTTATGGATGAGTATTCCATCATGGTGGGTGAATTTTTGTGTATAATATATTCTTTGTTAGACCACCATACCACATGTCAATTGGTAGTGGGTTATATTAAATTCAATATGCCTTGAGTGTTGATGATATATAGATCCAATAAAAATTAAATTTACAATTAATGTTATTCCAATGTGATAAACATCCTTAATCATTGGATATTATGGATTGAGGATCCATGTCAATTATTCATAATACTATTTACTCCAAATGAAATTCAATTTCCACTGGTTATATAAAAATAGTCCCATACTGGACCCACCATCTTTTTTTTATGGTCGTGCAAAAATATATATGGATCTAAACATGCTCAAAGCCGATGGTTCTTATTATTAAAAATTGACTCCCTATTTAATGTGAAAATGTTTCCTTCCATGTAGGGATTTTTAGAACATTCTATTGGGGATAAACATAGTAATATTATTTCCCCATATCCCCAAATTTCAATGTAATTCAACTTCTTTTATAAGGTTGGTGATATTATATTCATGATAAAAACATGATGATGAAACATTGATTCATCCTTCCATAAATTCTTTTATGGATCTTGTCACCTTTGTGGGGTATCATATATAGATATGATTCATTATAATGAAACACATTCATATCACCTACATGAAGTGGACACCTGTCAATTATGATTCTTATGTATTGAAAGGGAAGCATACTATTGTAGGATTAGATGGTATATTTCAGATTGTATAATAATTTTTAAGCATTGGGGAAATTTTAATCCTAAAATTTATTCTCCCATTGATGTCTGAATAATCATTAACATAATAGATCCTATGATTTGATCATTAGTAATCCCAAGTAATTGACAAGGTTGTTTGTCATAGGGGAGTAATAAATATGAATATTTTTACCCATGGGATCCCATATCTATTGTATGGGTAAAATATTTTTGGTGGGTCACTTGATTCACGTAATTTAGGTTATGTTGGGTAATTGTTTTAATATATTTTTTGGAATGATTTTTTGTTAGGTGTATCTGTAGTGGGGATTATTATGAGACTTAAGGTTCTGGTTAAGTGTGTAACCTTTTTGGAGGATGAACACACCTTAGGATTTGGTTATGTGTGTCCCTAGGGGAATATATGAGAATAATTTTTGGTTTTCATATGTGTGTCCCCATGGGAGAAGATGATCTCACCTGAGAGATTAATTATGTATGAACCCAGGGGGGATGCATTCACACATGAGGTTCTGGTTATGTGATTCCCCATCATGGAAAATGATAACCAATGAGGGTCTGGATAAGTTTTTCCCCTAGGGGAAGATGATAATTCTTTAGGGGTTTTAATCTTTTTTCCCTAGGGGGAAGATGGTTATAATTGAGGTTATGATTATGTGTGTACTTAAGGGGGTAGTTATAAATCATTATGGTTTCAATAAGTGTTTCTCTAGGGTGAATATGGTCACACTTTTTGGATATTGGTATATATTCCCCATGTTGGGAGGCTGATCCCACATGAAGGATTGGTAATGTATATCCATAGGGGAGAGATTATCAAACTTTTTGATTTTCATACTTATTGGTGGAATACCTAAAGCCATTTTTTAATGTTTTGTTTTCAATATTAAAATTTAGTGAGGTATCCCAATTTTTTTTTGAGATCTCATGATTGAATGTAATATAGGTTTCTTAAATAAAATGTAAAAATATAATGATAAAAATGATTTAGATTGATTCCATATTTCATATTCATATGAAAGAACCAGTCCATACTATATATCATCATGTGGTAAGGAAATTTTTTTTTTCTAAGTATTGTCAAGATTGAGTTTTTATAGGATTATCTATATGAAATATCAATGTGTTTTAGGATATCATTCTTGTTGTGGATTTTCATCCTATAAAGGACAATGAGGATGTGGGGATTATATAAAAAGGTGACATGATGTAGTGGTATTATCCCATGGTGTGGATGATGTGGAATCTCTTGATAATAGTTTATGAGGCATCACATTTCTAAGTACATAGGTCATGGGTATAGTTTGACATCATTTATTTAGGATTTTTTGGTTCATTTTATTTTCATATGACTTGGGAATTTTTATTTTTATTTTTATGTCTTACAATTAAGGGGTTTGGGGGACCTATACCCTCTAATACCCTTTAAATTTATAATAGAATTATCCATCATAATCCCTATATAAATGTATTGGTGGAATGTTTCCCTTGATGATGGAGCCATTGTGGATTACCCATCTACTGATCATGGACGTCATAGTGGGGCATGGAGTAAAAACATAAAATAAAAGTGTTTAAATCATGGTTGCAAATATTAGGTGGTCATTAATAAGACAAAGTGGAAATATGGTGCTAGTGTATAAGAGAAAACATAGATTTAATTGTCTAAGTCATTCTTGATGAAATGATGCATACTTAATAGTTGTTAATATTTGTTGCACCAAATAATGAATTTTGGATTAACCAGAATTGGATGTGTACAAGGCCCCATGGAAGTAATCTTTCTTGAATGTGTTTGTACTAAAATGAGTCACTATGGAGAGTCTTATTAGAGTTGTTTCATAGAATACTGATGTTCATTAAGGCTTAGGTTTTTATGCATCACAAGGGTATCCTGAAGGATAAGGGGTTTTCAATGCACATAGTACTCGTGATGTTGTTTCATTCATGAATTAGGATGACCCTATCATAGGGTAATGGTGAGGTGTTCATGGGGTTTGTTTGATTAGGGTTAATTATCTCTCTAAACCCCAAGACTCACAATGGGATTTCATCTAATGAGATGTTGATGGATTATCTAAAAGCTCATGTATATCAATCTTAATGATTCTTTATAACCCATGACAGATGGTTTCTTAAAAAATCCCTACATCTATAAATCCATCTCCTCTATCAAATTATTTGTTTAGAGTTTAAATAATTCTTAGTCCATTTTTTGAAGCACCAAATTTTATCCCCTTCTAACGTTGAATTAATAGAGGTATTTATAATTTTTAAGAAGTTCATGAAATTTGATTCATGAATGATTACATTTAGTATGAAAATTTCATGAAAGTTCTTCGTTAGGGTGGGATGTTCATGGAATGGAAATATATTGAATGGATTTTACCAACTAATATTTTTTTACAACCTAGACATTTAGAATTTTTATTACCATTTGTAAAGGTGTTGACCAATTTTAAAATATATTATATATATCATTTGATGATAATTTTTCTCATATTTGCATCAAACTGGTCATTTCTTCTTCAATTTCACTGATTAAACATGTATTTCAGTCAATAGATATCAATGCTGAGATTATTTCATGATTATAACTTTATTAAAATTTAGAATTCTTATTATATAATACCCAATTATTTTAGTTCCCCCATAAATAGTGTATTACCATCCTTTCCAGTATTAGAATGTATAAACACATTATATATTGAAATTAGGTAAATCTTTTTCTCTATTAATGGAAAAATAATGTTGACAATAACATCATCTCGAAGACACTCTATTCCTTAAAAAATTATTTATATAATAAATCTTCATGATTCCTCTATAAATATTAAATGCAGAATTTTTAAAATCAGACTCCTTACATACTCCAAAAAAATCAAATTCTAGAAATTTTTACCATTATATTTTTTATAAATGAACAGGTGTTTTTGTTTCTAGAATCATATTCATCCCTATTTATTCTTTAGCTGATTGGATGATTAATATATCCATTGATATATGACCATCTTATCTAAAACATGTTCATAAATTCTCGAAAATTATTTTGTGACCGAATTATATAATTTAATTATATAATTCATGTTTTATTTCATTAAATAAAATTCCTTAAAACGATACATTATTCTATTATTGTGCATGTTTTAAATTTTTATTCCACCACGAAATGATAATATTCAAATGAAATGACTAGGAACGAAACACTATGAGTCAGTATTTATAAATAATGTAAGCCAAGTGTATCCATTCTTATAAGATCTTGGAAAGCAATGGGAAGGATCCAATGATATTAAAAGAAAATAATGAGTTTTATAATAATGACCATGATATATGGAATACATAGTCATGATTGTATTTATGGAAAGTGTTAAAATATCCACCTGTTATAAATATGGGATTTGGATCCATGTTTAAGGTTTTTGATTGACCAAAGGGTATGGATGATCTCTTGAAAGGTTATGTGAGTAAATAACGTGTTGGTTTGAATATTAGATAACAAAATACATTTGAGGAGGATAAGACTATGATTCTTCTAAAAGGATGTAGCCTCTCTAAGTATGAAGTCACCTAGACTATAGGAGGCACTGTTGGTGACCACGATGATGCCCCAATGAATTTGAACAAAACCACATCCCTATGTGAGACCTACATATAATGAACATTAAAAATAAATTTTGAGACCACTATAAAGAGTGTTCCAATAGATCCATTTACTATATGGATGTGGCCTATGGATTGAAGGGATGTTGATGCTACCATTAATGATATTCCTTAGTAATGGGGACAAATCCTGGTTATTCAGCTTCATAACAAGGATGAATTCCAATATTTTTGACATAGCCACCAAATTATGATAAGTTATTAATGTTCCTTTATGCTATTACGTAATAATCAAATTCCAGATACAACATAATCAAACAATGATGAGAGATTCCCTCACCTTCAACTCATTATTGTTTCTCCCCACACATTGGAAACAACGATTGAGGAGGATAGAACTAGGGAAATCCAATGAAGGAAGACCTACTAAATAAACCATGAACCTCAATGTGACCAACACACAATATCCATAAAAAAATTGATATAATTTTTCCTCACTAGGGGACTAAAAAAATAATTTTGAAAACTGGTTGGTACCCCTATGTTTTACAACTATATCTTGTCAATTCCCAGAGTTATGTAGACTCTAAATAATGAATTTATACATCAATGGAATATTTTTGAACATTAATTTTTAACCCCATTCATCTAGGAATGAATTATCATTGAACCAATTGTCATTATCCTTGGATTATAATTTTTTTCGAAATGAATACAGATATGAATTCTTCGGAGGGATATCATTTTGAAAAAATAAGGATAGTCCAAACCAAATCACTAATCCAGTACAAAAGTACATGGTGGATAAAATAGTAATTAATTGTGAGAATCATTCTCAACCATTCTAAAACCCAATTTTTCATTAATTTGGATGATCAATATCATAGTTACATAGTCCTCCCAGATCCCAAGAACATCAGAAAAGGTTTATTGTGCAACAACATACATTTTCACATTATTTAACTAATGTAATGTAAATATATTTTCATAAAAAATGGATATGTTAAAACCATATAAATTCATGGCCGCACCCCAATGATGAAGGAATGGGAAGTGAAGATACATAGATGTGTGACTTAGTTGGGGTATATCACATATATCAACCCTTTACATCTATAAATTGAACCTCACCCACCCCCCCAATTAGAGGATATATCTATGAAAAAATAAGTATTATCTCACACCTAAAAAAACTCTATTCAATGAAATCATGAATATCAATACCTATATAGATTACAAAAAGGTAGGTGACATGCATTATTGACCTCTAATGGGACCCAATGTGTTATGAACCATGTTTGAGAGTTCCTTGCAGATCATCCCTTATAGTTTTGATGGGCTACTAAATAGAATACACTTACATGAAACCCTAAGATGCCTGAAACCTCAAAATATTCTAGTGCATATACTTTCATATTATATTTTGTTTCCTTGTGTTTAATTATATATCTCAAAAAACCCCATTTTCATATAGAACAAAATTATTGAGTGCACCCACCATTGGGAGTTTTGACCATTTCCTCCTTTCCCCAAACACATTTGCATTCAATTTGAGTAACTATGTTCATTTTTCAAATTCCAATGGGTCCATAATTACCCCACTCTCTTTTGATACTAGTATCATCAACCCTTGTGTTTCCACCCTTTGATTCAAGAACAACATATACCATTACATTAAAAATTCCTCAAAAAAATTGATAGCTTATTTTCGTTTTCTCTAAAAAATTAGATCCCTAATATCTGGACCCTTGATTTATACTCATCTATTTAAGTTTTCATTGTTATGAACCACCTAATGTAGAATGATTAGTATACTCATAATAAAAATAATTGGAATAATTAATGGAAATTGTTGATCTTTTCTAGTAGAGAGGCATTTATCTAGATCATCCTATCACACAACATAATGGAATCCGTAAGTATATGCCCCACCAAATTTTTATCTACATGATAAAATTATACATAGAAAATCATCCTAGTAAAACTGCATTGAAATAAACAATAACATCTACATTTCTTTATATTCAACTATATCATTACCATGTCTAATGAAAACTAGATTCCTTGTGTATGATTATTAGTGGATTCCACCTTCTCCCCACCATAGGATGATCCAACCTATTTTGGGTATCTTCCATGGACATGACCCACACTATCCCTCATTACATCTTATTTTTGATATGTGATCATCCTTTCCCCTTGATGTCAAACTTCATGGACCGGTCTTATCTTAAAACCATAAAAAAGACATCAAACAATGATATTTTAAATCCATATATCCGAAACATGTAATATATAAAACATCCCTAAGGATAAATATAGACACCCTGAAATCACCATGAATTCTGTATGTGTGATCATCTCCCCCCATTGGAGCCCACTTTCTATCACCACCATCATACCCCTTTTATGAAATCTTCCACACTGGGGACTCACATAACTGAATCTTATTATTTAAATACCTCACTTTTTTTAGGGGAATCACATTATTAAATACATTATCTGACCCCCACCACCCTATTTAGGTACACAATTTACTAAAGCACATATTGGAAGTATTTTACCCCTACAGGCACACTTCACCCAATCCCAAATTTTTTGTTACCCCCTAGGGGACACACTCACATGAACCCTCAAGGTGTGATAATAGAATGTATAGGAACACACCATTACTCATACATCCAACCAATCCCAAAACTACAATAAACATGTTACCCAAAAAACGTTTATTTACATTTTTAAATAATCATGAGGTGATTTTGGTAAATATACATATATGATTATGCCCATTTAATCAACTACCTTATGGTCGCTATGGGATTCCATTGGTTCCTCACCTAATATGGATTAAATTAAATATTATATTTTATTTAAGACCAAATCCTTGATTCCCTACATACCCAACATCCAAAGGAATCCAGACCTGACCAACATTACGATATCTTATAATTGAATTTCATTTTTATATTGAAATATAAGTACTGTAATTATAAAGTATCCTTTTCAAGATAGTGTTAGGGGTGAGTTTCATGGAAATGAAATAAATATTTCACATACACACAAACTAGAAGACAAACTCTCCTATAGAATCCATGGAAGGTTAAACAAACATCCATCATCCCTTCTCAATCATGTATCCGAGGACTCCGATTATCATAACAGAAGCTACCGCTGTTGGAAATAGAGAAATTAGGGCTAAAAAATGTGTGAGCGGAGATACATATGAAAACAATAAAAAATTAGGGACCCTAACATGAAAATATTATCCATAAAATATGAGAAAAAATAATGGTTGGTAAAATATCATATTTTCATGTCACTGGATCATGATATTACATTTTGTGTCCCACAAAATGTGTAATGGGACTAGAATGAACCACTCATATTATTTGTAGGAGAGAGCATTGGGAAATGTTTTTCTATGAAATATATATTGTGGATCCCTTCTCTATATTATAAATAATAATATTAATGAGGGTATCTCACATTAACATCATAAAATTTGTACATATGGATGATTCAATGTACCTTATAAGACTCATGATATAGAATATAGATTACCTAACTCAATCAACTTTGGAGGTAGGTGGAATGTTCCTATGAAAATACCACATGGTTTGTCCCTATCTTGATATACATTTTTTCATAATATACTAGGTTCACATGGCCCATATCTCCAATTTATATCACTTAGAAGATTTATATAAACACCTTTTTTCTATGATTTGAACCATATGGGGTCATTCCCACTAGGTAAATGGAATTCCCGGACCACTAATCATAAAAACCATGCCGAAAATGACCCAATTGAAGGTTGTGCGGTGGGAAAACACCCCTACTCTAATGATAAACCTCATTGGGATTATATCATTATAGTTTACTAGGATCCCACTCTACAATGGCCATGATATAGGTGGGTTTCATGCCATAATTGTATATGTTACTACTCTGAAGCTACCTAGAAGGGCTCCCACCAAACTATATTAGATCTAACCTCATCTAATTCAAGAGTTTGATGAGCATGATGAATCAATCAAGGATCCCCTATCGTATTCTAGGAACCCCTGAGTCTAATATTGGTTATAGGCCCATAACATCTATTAGTAGTAGAAATTTTTAGCAGTTGCAGTGGAACTTCCATCTATCAGTGTATGCCATCACATTCCATCTATAGATTAGAATAAATCCATTTTCACTTGATTGGGATTGATAATTTTTCTGACTATCATTAATGAATGGTTGATTTTATCATAATTCAAATCCACTAGAAACTAGGTTGTTCCACATCGTGATAAGGATACTATAGAATACCTCCTACCCATTGAAATGTTATTTCAAGATCTAATGATTCATCTTGAGGATGGAGGGAATTTTTTTTGGGATAGTGCATGTGGAATATTTCATTATTATCATCAATGGTTCCTAATAAATATTTTAGAAGTCAATCTTGGAGATGATTTTCCCCTTTGCATATCGTACCCCGGGATGTATCGTGTCTCTATTGACCTCTCAAGCACCATGACTACCGATGACTTAAGGAGGGAGCCTTCACCCCCAATACCAATTTTGGGAAATGATTCATGTCAACTGAGGTTTAAGATCCATAACATTGAGGTCCAAAATATATCTAAATCCCTCCATAAGAACTGAAATATCAAAAAAATTATTTCATACTTTCATGAACATTACGGAAAACTATTTCCGCCACTATCATGATTCCATCCACTCAACCTCTACACTAAATGATAGAGAGATGTTAGGGTATGGGTTCACTCCCACAGATAGTGGTGAGAACTCTATTTATCCCCAATGATATGGTGTAACTATCATACATGAGTGGGTAGAAAATATCACTTCCTATAATGATAAGGTATATAAATTTTATCAGTATCTAAGAAATATTTTGTTACGCTATGGGTGTCTGGTCTACAAGGTGCCCCCTCTCTTGGTGATTTGGTAAAAAATTTAATACACACTATGTTCTCCATAAGATTCCTAGACTATGAAAAACAAACCATGAGCCGACCAGAGGTTCTACCATCCTCCTAGAAATGAAAACGTGTATCTATGGGGACTCTTGGTCATATACCAGCTATCATTCACCTTTTTTACAACTATAAACCTAAACATTTTCATCGAAGAGTCCCTTAATGAGGGATAGATGGTTTTTTTCTAGAATGTTTAGAAATTTTTTTACACCTACAGGACTATCTGATAACCATGCATGGAAGCCACAATTACATTTATGTCATTCGTCAACAGTGGAATATTATTGATGTCATGACCCCTTCCACCAATGATGCCCCTCCTAAGCTGGAAATGGGGAAAGGGAGATAAAGACCCCCCGAGTCCTTCCTCCAGTAGGCCCCGGAGTGGCGACTAGCACTAAGTGTATGAGTTTTCACAAATATGGGAGGCATTACACTTTTTATTATTTAAGATCAGGAAATAGGATGAGTCAAACACCAAAAGGAAATGGTACAAGTAAATGAAAATAACCCAAAACCAAACACATATGCATGTTTTATATAATACTTAAACAAAAGTACAAGTACAAGAAAATCTCTAAAGTACGATATAAAAAAAGAATGCAGAAACTGCAAAGAGAAAAACTCTAACACCCAACTAGCATATTCCCGTACGGTCCTTGAAGTCCTCCTGAAAACCTGAATGTAAACATAGGGTGAGAATACAAGTATACTTAGTAAGAAAACCTAATGCTCTCGTGCATACGTGGGGAGACATCCTAATTCCCTGTGAGAAAATAGAAGGAACCAAATCCTTGTAAGGAATCTACCCACCCAAACCTCATCAAGTAACAGTCCCCAAATATCGAAAATAAATAGAGTAGTATAGTAATATTATCAAAGTATGGGTACCCCTCACCACCTTCCCACTAATTACTACTCAAGCCCTCACACCTAACACACTAACACTTCCCCCTCTTGTTGAGCTAGTTCCACTACCTGACCATACAAAGCTCGAGCTAGTTCCGCAACTTCGCCATATGAAGCTCATAGTATCACGCTGACACTGAATCATCGGCCATCATAGTATCCCTCCAGCTCTCAATCCTTGGCCATAACCACATCTCATCCCGAATACACTTGGGAACCACATCAAATCCTCATCCCAAAGACTCTTGGGAAACATATGACATAACTTTCCTGAAGGATCTTGGGCTACAGAACTTGGAAGAGGGAGCATAGTGAAGAACAGTAACCATCCATCCTTTAGATGATTGAGAATCTCACCCTCTGTCCCATGGGTGTTCGGCACGTAGTGCTCAACATTGGTGGGGTGCATAAAGAAACATAAAACGTACATATTCATATAATTATATCAACCACTCAGCCCATCCTAAGACTTCTACACAAAATATCTTAGCACATGCCTCGACACTACTACCTCGAAAGTATGCACACAATATACATCCCCAAATCCCATTATGCTTTTCATGTTTCAACCGTTTTATTTTATCAGTTCCATAACTAATGAGAAACTAAAAACAATCAAACAAGATCAATCTTTCGTAAAACATATCCCTCCCGACCACAAATAAAGTTAGAGAAAACACAAGCAACACAATACCATTTTCTTTTATCAGCCAATCAATTCAATTGATTTTTTATATTTAATAAACTACCATTCCCCACAAATCATTAGTGAACTCTTCCACTTTTATTCATATGCAAAACCCATCCCTGTAGCCCTTCTTCCAACCACCATAACCACAAACACATCAGAAACAATACCGTACCACATCATCATTCCTTTGATACCATTTACCGCAGCTCCTCTACCCATCACAACCATATCATACATGCCAACCCACAACCAGGACAACCGCAACCCCTTTGCTCACCCGTTCCACAACAACCCACAAAACACCCCTTCACATAATTAATCCCTAACTAGCACCCACAAAAATCATTCTTTCTTTTAGTTTAACCAGGGGATCATACGAGGGTTCTAGGTATTCATTTAATCATCCAACTTTAGAAGATTAACCAATTTCCACATTCAATGATGTTTTATCCACAAAAAAATCCAGAAAAATAGGGAAATATTTAATTGCGCAAGAAAATGCCCCCAACAAATGTGATTTTCAGTAGGTATAAGCCTATTCAATTTAAAACATAATCAAAGGATAACCATTGATGGAAATAAAACAACACTATCAAAAAAATTCCCCAAACCTGTTCTTTAACTAGTTATTATCTTTATTTATTGGTTCAACCATATCACACGAAAATAAGAGGATACCCACCCCACATGATGCACAAAAGAGAGAGAGAGGAAGGGAAGATCCCTACCTCAAAGGTTTTTGATGGAAACCACAACGGTTAAGGAACGCTCAAGGAACCCAGGTCGATTCTCCGAAACCCCGCCTTAGATCTCTACTCCTAGCAAGATCAAGACCAAGAATCATCATATTCGACATCGAAACAATAAGATCTACCCATAACGAGCTTAGATTTATAAACCCAAGGGAAGAGAAGGAGTAGATCTAAGAAGATCTAGGAACCCAACAAGAACGATCACATACCTTGAGAAACCGTCTTCGATTTCTGAAGACAAGCCTCTAGATCGCCTCTAAAACGCGTGGGAGAGGATCCCTTACCTCCAAGGAAAAGTAATATCAGGTAATGACATCTTAGGGGCTTAAAGGAACCATTTATAGGAAAAAGAGTTCAGATCCAAAATTTTAGGATCTATCTTTAAGTGCTCGCACGGTTAGACCACATGGTTTAACAAACCGTGCACTAACCGTGTGTTAGCTTCTGTCTCGACATCAATTACTGCACATTTAGGATGATCGGTTAGTCCTAACTATGTGCCTCCTGTGCGAAGGCTACTATCTCAAACCCCAACCTCGCTCAGTTTGACAAACCGTGTGCCTCCTGTACAAAGGCCATTACCCCTATAGTTTTCCTTAAAGGTCCACCCAAACGTACCCCCAAGTCACCTTGATTTCCCAAAACACCTATAGCCCCACATTTTCACAAAGGAATGGACCTGAGAGGTCCAGTACATTACATCAGATAACTCTCAAAACATTCTTGTCCTTGATAATTGAAAACCAACCCATAAAAATGGGAAAGGTCCAAACAGCCACCCCGCAAGATACCATTCAGCACTCTCGTCATAATAGGAATCCAACCACTATCCTAATTATATGAGTCATGGAATTACTTCCCCCATGTCGAGATATTGTCCGCTTTAGGTGGAACTGACTCTCCTACACGGGTTTAATCGAATCCACATTAATGCATCTCGATTAGGGATTAGGTCCTCCCACCCCAAAATTTTAGGATTTCTCGTACACATACTGCCCCCACCACCACACAAAACAAGAAACACGCTGCCCCAACACATGGATTGGGGAATTACTTCTCCCATGTCATGATACTATCTGCTTTGGGAAGCACTGACTCACCTGCATGGGTTTAATAACATCCACATTAATGCGTCTAGATTAGGGATCAGGTCCTCCTCTCCCCATATGTTAGGAATCTTCAGGCACATTTAATGGAAAGAGTGAAACAACTTAGAATTATAGACTAATGAAAAATAAGGTCTAGGACCAAAGCATGGGCGATAATGAGGTTCAACAAAGGTGTGTGATGCTACTAAATTTAAACAAAACATAAACGAGAGCATCTAAGTACAACCAAAAAAATTTCTCTCGTTCTCTAGCCTTGTTATGGTTTCCTCTTCTAATGAATGCAACCGTCTGCATCCCACTCCTCTACCTCTCTGTTAATGCCTAGGTACCATAGTTCCAAGGTATCCAAAGGACGCCTAAGCCCAATTAGCAAGGAAATTATCTCAAGGTTTCATTTTATCATTTTATTTCAATTTCTTTCCCAGAACACCCAAATCATGTAAAACACAATTCATGATGATGCTTGTACCTTTCCTATGCTCTCTAACCTGCAATCAATGTAGTCTTAATTGGTCGTTCAGTAAGCTCAGAGTCCTTGCATTAGATCATGAGGGGCCCTAAAATCCCATGAACTAGCTGGTCTTCCCTAGCCTATGTCATGCACCAATATCAGCCAACACTGTTGCCCTACTATCCCATGCAATCCACACTGTGCCAAACTCTAGACTCCATCCTATCTCTCAACCATCACCTCCGATACCATTCTATCATGACCCCCCTCCCACCAATGATTCCCCTCCTGAGCTAGAAAAGGTGTAAGGGAGATAATGACCCCCGGGTCCCACCTCCAGTAGGCCCCGGAGTGGTGACTAGCACCAAGGGTATGAGTTTTCAAAAATATGGGAGGCATTAACATTATTATTATTGAAGATCGGGAAATAGGATGATTCAAACACCAAATGGAAAAGGAAAAAGTGAATGAAAATAACCCAAAACAAAATCCATATGCATGTTTTATACAATACTGAAACAAAAGGACAAGTACAAGAAAATCTCCAAAGTACGATAGAAAAAAAAAGAATGCAAAAACTGCAAAGAGAAAAACTCTAACGTGCAACTAACAAGGTCCTGCATGGTCCCTGAATTCCTCTTAAAAACCTGAAAGTAAACGTAGGGTGAGCTTACATTTATACTCAGTAGGAAAACCTAAAGCTCTCATGCATAGTTGGGGAGACATCCTAAGGCCCTGTGAGAAAACAGAAGGAACCAAAGCCTACTGATGAATCTATCCACCCAAACCTCACCAAGGCACACTCCCCAAATATCGCAGATCAATAGAGTAGTATAGTAATATTATCAAAGTATGGGTAACATGCACCACCTTCCCATTGATTACTGCTCATGCCCTCACGCCTAACCCTCTGATGCTTCCCCCTCTTCCTGAGCTACGACAGCAACCTGGACATACGAAGCTCTATCTAGTGCCGCAACCTGGCCATACGAAGCTTATAGTATCTCACCGACAGTTATTCCTCGGCCATCATTGTATCCCACCGGAACTCAATCATCGACCATAACCACATCTCATCCTGAAGACACCTGGGAACCACATCACATCCTCATCACGAAGACTCTTGGGAAACATCTATTGTAACCTGCCTAAAGGATCTTGGGATATAGAACGTGGAAGAGGGAGCATAGGGAAGAACAGTAACTAGAAATCCTTTAAATGTTTTAGAATCTCACTCCTCGTCCCACGGGTGTTCGGAACGTAGTGCTCAACATGGGTGGGGTGCGTAAAGATACATAAAACGTACAGATTTAAATAATTATATCATCCACTTATCCCATCCTAAGGCCTCTATACATAAGATCTGTGCACATCCCTCGACACTACTACCTCGAAAGTATGCACACAATAAATAGCCCCAAATCCCATTAATATTTTCTTGTTTCAATAGTTTTAGTTTATCAGTCCCTTAACTACCGAGAAACTAACAACAACCAAAAAATATCAATCGTTCGTAAAATATATCCCTTCAAACCAAAAATATATTTAGGAAAAACACAAGAAACATAATACCATTTTCTTTTATCGGCCAATCAATTCCATTGATTTTCCATATTTAATCAACTACCATGCCCCACAAATCATTAGTTAACTCTTCCAATTTTATTCATATTCACAACCCATCCCTGCAGCCCTGCTTCCAACCACCATAACCACAAACAAATTGGAAACAATACCCTTACCACATTATCATTTCTTTGATACCATTTACCGCAGCTCCGCTACCCATCACAACCATATCATACATGCCAACCCACAACCAAGCCAACCGCAACCCCCCTGCTCGTTGTTCCACAACAACCCACAAAACACCCCTTCACATTATTAAACCCCAACTATAAGCCACAAAATTCATTTTTTCATTTAGTTTATCCGGGGTGATCATACAAGGGTTCCAGGTATTCATTTAATTAGCTTACTTTATGTGATTAACCAGTTTACAAATTCAATGATGTTCCATCAACAAAACAATCCAAAAACACAGTTCAATATTTAATTTCACAAGAAAATGCCCCCAAAAACCGTGATTTTTAGTAGTCATAAGCCTATTCAATTCACAACATAATCAAATGATAAACATTAATTGAAATAAAACAACAATATGAACAGAAATTCCCCAAACCCGTTCTTTAACAAGTTACTATCTTTATTAATTGGTTCAACTGAATCTAACGAAAACAAGAGGATACCCACCCCATATGATGCACAAAAGAGAGAGAGAGATGAAGGTATGATCCCTACCTCAAAGGTTTTTGATGGAAACCACAATGGTCAAAGAACACTCAAGGAACCCGGGTCGATTCTCCGAAACCCCGCCTTAGATCTCTCCTCCTAGAAAAATCAAGACCAAAACTCATCATATTCGACATCCACACACTTAGATCTACCAATGACGGGTGTAGATTTAAGAAACCGAGGGAAGAGAAAGATAATATCTAAGAAGATATAAGAACCCAACAAGAAAGATCACATACCTTGAGAAACCTGCTTTGATTTGCGAAGAGAAGCCTCTGGATCGCCTCCAAAACTCTTGGGAGAGGATCTATTAACTCCAAGGAAAAGTAATCCCAGGTTATGGCTCCATAGGGGCTTAAAACCCATTTAGAGGAAAACTATTTCCGATCTGAAATTTTAGGATCTAATTTTAAGTGCCCGCACGGTTTAACAAACCATGCGCTAACCGTGCCTTAGCTTTTGTCTCGAAAACAATCCTCAGACGGTGAGCCTGCATGATTTGTCCTAATCGTGCGTCTCCCGTGCAAAGGCTACTACCTCCAACACCAACCTCGCACGGTTTGGCCACACGGTTTGACAAACTGTGTGCCTCCCGTGCGAAGGCCATTACCCCTTTAGTTTTTCTTAAAGGTCCACCCAAACGCACCCCAAGTCACCTTGATTTCCTGAAACACCTCTAACCCCACATTTTCACAAAAGAATGGACCGGAGAGGTCCTGGATAGTACATCAGATACCTCTCAAAACATTCTCATCCTCGAGAATTAAAAACCAACCCCTAAAAATGGGAAAGGTCCAAAAAAACACCCCGCAACATACCTCTTAGGGCTCTCGTCATAATAGGAATCCAACCACTATCCTCATTATATGAGTCAGGGAATTTCTTCCCCCATGATGAGATATTATCCACTTTAGAAAGCACTCACTCACCTGCAATAGTTAAATCACATCCACATTAATGCGTCTCGATTAGGGATTAGGTCCTCTCACCCCAATATTTTAGGATTTCTCATACTCATACTACCCCCACCACCACACAAAACAAGAAACGCGCTACCCCAACACATGGATTGGGAATTACTTCTCTCATGTCAAAATACTATATGATTTGGGTGATACTGACTCGCCTGCACGAGTTTAATCACATCCACATTAATGCGTCTTGATTATGGATCAGGTCCTCCTCTCCCCATATGTTAGGACTCTTCACGCACATTTAATGGAAAGAGGGAAAAAATTATCATTATTGACTAATGAAAAAAAAGTTCCATGACCAAAGCATGGGCGAGAATGAGGTTCAATAAAAGAGTGTGATGCTTATGAATTTAAACAAAACATTAACGAGGGAATCTAAGTAAAACAAAATACATCTCCCAAGATCTCTGGTCTTGCTAGGGTTTCCGGTTCTATTGCATGCAACTATCTATGTCCCACTCCTCTGCCACTCTGTTGACGCCCATGTGGCATAGTTGTATGATAAACAAAGAACGCCTAAGCCCAAGTAGCAAGGAAAATTTCTCAAGGTTTTATTTTATCATTTTATTTCAATTTCATTCCCAGAACACCCAATTCATGTAAAACACAAATCATGATGATGCATGTACCTTTCCTAGGGTCTCTAACCTGCAATCAATGTAGTCTTACTTGGTCGTTCGGTAAGCTCAAAGTCCTGACATCGAATCAAGAGGAGCCCTAAAATCCCATGTTCTATCTGGTCTTCCCTAGCCTATGTCACACACCATGATCAGCCAACACTATTACCCTACAATCCCACACAATCCGCACTGTTCCTAACTCGAGACTTCATCCTATCTCTCAACCATCACCTCTTATACCATTCTGTCATGACCCCCTCCCACCAAAGATTCCCCTCCTAGGCTGGAAATGGTGGAAGGGATATAATGACCCCCTAGTCCCGCGTCCAGTAGGCCCCGGTGTGGTGACGAGCACCAAGGGTATGAGTTTTCAAAAATATGGGAGGAATTACCCTTCTTATTATTTAAGATCATGAAATAGGATGAGTCAAACACCAAAAGGAAAAGGAAAAAGTAAATGAAAATAACCCAAAACCAAACCGATTGGCATGTTTTATACAATTCTGAAACAAAAGTACAAGTATAAGAAAAGATCAAAAGTATGACACAAAAAAATAATTCAAAAACAGTAAAGAGAAAAACTCCAACACCAAACTGGAAAGGTCCATCAAGGTCCTTGAAGTCCTCTTGAAAACCTGAAAGTAAATGTAGGGTGAGCATACAGGTATAATCAGTAGGAAAACTGAAATCTCTCGTGCACAGGTGGGGAGAAATCCTAATTCCCCGTGAGAAAGAAGAAGGAAGCAAAGCCTAGTAAGAAATATATCCACCCAAACCTCATGAAAGAACACTACCCAAATATCGCAAATCAAAATATTAGTATAGGAATATTATCAAATTATGGGTACCCTGTACCACCTTCCCACTGATTACTTCTCATGAACTCACGCCTAATTCTCTGATGCTTCCCTCTCTTCCTGATCTAGTATCGAAACCTAGCCATACAAAGCTCGAACTAGTACCACAAACTTTCCATACGAAGCTCATATTATCCCGCCGACACACAATCCTCGACCATAACCACATCTCATCCTGAATACACCTAGTAACCACATCAGATCTTCATTATGAAGACTCTTGGGAAACATCTATGGTAACCTGCCCGAAGGATCATGGGCTATAGAACCTGGAAGAGGGAGCACAGGGAAGAACAGTAACCAGCCATCCTTTAGATGTTGGAGAGTCTCACCACCTGTCCCACGGGTGTTCGACACGTAGTGCTCAACATGGGTGGGGTGCATAAATAAACATAAAACATACAGCTTTATATAATTATATCAACCACTCAGCCCCTCCTACGGCTTCTACAAAAAAGATATGATCACATTCATCGACACTGCTACCTCGAAAGTATGCACACAATAAATATACCCAAATCCCATTAATCTTTTCATGTTTGAATAGTTTTATTTTATCAGTTCCTTAACTTCTGAGCAACTAACAACAACCAAACAAGATTAATCATTCGTAAAACATATCCCTGCCAACCACAAATTAAGTTAGGGATAACACAAGAAACACAATACCATTTTCTTTTATCAGCCAATCAATTCCAGTGATTTTTCATATTTAATCAACTACCATGCCCCACAAATAATTATTTAACTCTTCCACTTTTATTCATATGCAAAACCCATCCCTACAGCCCTACTTGCAACCACCATAACCACAAACACATCGGAAACAATACCCATACCGCATCATCATTCCTTTGATACCATTTATCGCAGCTCTGCTAACCATCACAACCATATCATACATGCCAACGCACAACCAAGCCAACCGGAGCCCCGCTGCTCACCTGTTCCACAACAACCCACGAAACACCCCTTCACATAATTAAACCCCAACTAGCACCGACAAAATTCATTCTTTCATTTAGTTTAACCGGGGTGATCATACAAGGGTTCCAGGTATTCATTTAGTCATCCAACTTTACATGATTAACCAAACTGCACATTCAATGATGTTCCATCCACAAAACAATCCAGAAAAATAGGTCAATTATTAATTGTAAAAGAAAAGGCCCCCAACGACCATGATTTTTAGTAGGCACAAGCCTATTCAATTCACAACATAATTAAAGGATAAACATTAATGGAAATAAAACAACAATATCAAAAAAATTCCAAAAAATCATTCTTTAAATAGTTACTATCTTTATTTATTGGTTCAACTGTATCTCACGAAAACAAGAGGATACCCACCCAGCATGATGCATAAAAGAGATAGATATGAAGGTAAGATCCCTACCTCTATGTTTTTTGACAGAAACCACAATGGTCAAGGAACGCTCAAGGAACCAGGGTTGATTCTCTAAAACCCTTCCCTATATCTCTCTTCCTAGCCAGATCAAGACCAAGACTCATCATATTCGACATCCACACAATTAGATCTACCAATAATGGTTGTAGATTGAAGAAACCAATGGAATAGAAGGTGTAGATCTAAGAAGATCTAAGAATCCACCAAGAACGATCACATACCTTGAGAAACCGGGTTCTATTTGCAAAGAGAAGCCTCTAGATCACCTCCAAAGCACTTGGGAGAGGATCTCATACCTCAAAGGAAAAGTAATCCTGGGTTATGGCTGCTTAGGGGCTTAAACGAACCATTTAGAGGCAAAAGAGTTCATATCCAAAATTTTAGGATCTAACTTTAAGTGCCGGCATGGTTACTCCACAAGGTTTAACAAACCATGTGCTAACTATGATTTAGATTCTGTCTCGACAACAATCCTCGCAGGGTTAGGCCGCACGGTTTGTCCTAAATATGTGCCTCCCAAGCAAAGGCTACTGCCTCCACCACCAACCTCATATGGTTTGGCCGCACGGTTTGACAAACCTTGTGCCTCCTGTGAGAAGGCAATTACCCCTTTAGTTTTCCTTAAACATCCACCCAAATTCATGCCCAAGTCACCTTGATTTCCCAAAACACCTCTAGCCCCACATTTTCACAAAGTAATGGACTGGAGAGGTCCGATCCATTACATCAGATACCACTCAAAACATTATCATCCTCAAGAATTAAAAACCAACCCATAAAAAGGGGAAAGGTCTAAAAAACAATCCCGCAAGATACCTCTCAGGGCTCTCATCATAACAGGAATCCAACCACTATCCTAATTATATGAGTCGGGGAATTCCTTCCCCCATGTCGATATATTATCCGCTTTAGGCGACACTGACTTGCCTACACGGGTTTAATCGCATCCACATTAATGCGTCTCGATTAGGGATTAGGTCCTCCCACCCCAATATTTTAGTATTTCTCATACACATACTTCCCCCACCACCACGTAAAACAAGAAACACGCTGCCCCAACACATGGATTGGGGAATTTCTTCTCCCATGTCAAGATACTATCCACTTTAGGTGGCAATGACTCGCCTAGACGTGTTTAATCACATCCAAATTAATGCATCTTGATTAGGGATCAGGTCCTCCTCTACCCATATGTTAGGACTCTTCACACGCATTTATAGGAAAGAGGGAAACAACTTAGCATTATAGAATAATGAAAAACAAGGTCCATGCCCAAAGCATGGGCAAGAATGAGGTTCAACAAAGGAGTGTAATACTTATGAATTTAAACAAAACATAAATGAGGGCATCTAAGTAAAACAAAAAACATCTCTCTCAATGTCTGGCCTTTCCAGGGTTTCCACATCTGTTGCATGAAACTGTCTGCATCCCACTCCTCTGCATCTCTGTTGATGCCCAGGTTCCATAGTTGAATGGTAAACAAAGAACGCCTAAGCCTAAGTAGCAAGGAAATTTTCTCATGGTTTCATTTTATAATTTTATTTCAATTTCCTTCCCAGAACACCCAAATCTAGTAAAACAAAAATCATGATGATGCATGTACCATTCCTAGGGTCTCTAACCTGCAATCAATGTATTCTTACTTGGTCATTCGGTAAGCTCAGAGTCCTTGCATTGGATCACGAGGGGCCCTAAAATCCCGTGTCCTAGCCTGTATTCCATAGCCTATGTCATGCACCAAGATCAGCCAACACTGTTTCCCAACTAGACCATGCAATCCTCAATATGCCCAACTCCAGACTACATCCTATCTCTCAACCATCACCTCTGATACCATTCTTTCATGACCCCCTCCCACCAAAGATGCCCCTCTTGAGCTGGAAATGGTGAAAGGGATATAATGACCCCTGAGTCCTGCCTCCAGTAGGCCCTGGAGTGGTGAATAGCCCCATGGGTATGAGTTTTCAAAAATATGGGAGGCATTGACATTTTTATTATTTAAGATCGGGAAATAGGATGAGTGAAACACCAAAAGGAAAAGGAACAAGGAAGTGAAAATAACCCAAAACCTAACCCATATGCACGTTTTATACAATATTGAAACAAAAGTACATGTAAAAGAGAAGCTCCAAAGTACGATACAAAAAAAAAGAATGTAAAAAACGCAACAAGAAAAACTCCAACACCCAACTAGCAAGGTACCACACGGTCCCTGAAGTACTCCTGAAAACGTAAAAGTAAATGTACGGTGAGAATACATGTATACTCAGTAGGGAAACCTAAAGCTCTTATACACAGGTGGGAAGACATCCTAATGCCCCATGAGAAACCTGAAGGAACCAAACCCTATTAAGGAATCTATCCACCCAAACCTCACTAAGGCACACTCCCCAAATATCGAAAATCAATAGAGTAATATAGTAATATTATCAAAGTATGGGTACCCCGAACCACCTTCCCAGTGATTATTGCTCAAGCCCTCATGCCTAACGCTATGACGCTTCACCCTCTTCCTGAGCTAGTTCCGCAACCTAGCCATATGAATCTCGAGCTATTTCCATAACCTGGCCATATGAAGCTCATAGTATCCCGTCGGCACTCAATCCTCGACCATTATAGTATCCTACCGGCACTTAATCCTTGGACATAACCACATATCATCCCGAAGACACCAGGTAACCACATCAAATCCTCATCTTGAAGACTCTTGGGAAACATTTGTCGTAACATTCCTGAAGGATCTTGGGATATAGAACCTGGAAGAGGGAGCACAGGGAAGAATAGTAACCAACCATCCTTTAGATATTTGAGAATCTCACCCCCCGTCCCACGGGTGTTCAGAATGTAGTGCTCATCATGGGTGGGTTGCATAAAGAATCATATAAAGTATAGATTTATATAATTATATCAACCACTTAGCCCATCCTAAGGCTTCTACCCAAAAGATCTGAGCACATGCCTCGACACTGCTACCTCGAAAGTATGCACACAATAAACAACCCTAAATCCCATTAAGCTTTTCATGTTTCAACAGTTTCAGTTTTTCAGTTCTTTAACTACCGAGCAACTAAAAATAACCAAACAAGATAAATCATTCGTAAAACATATCCCTGCCAACCACAAATAAAGATAGGGAAAACACAAGAAATACAATATAATTTTATTTTATCAGCCAATAAATTCCATTGATTTTCCATATTTAATCAACTACCATGCCCCCCAAATCATTATTTAACTCTTCCATTTTAATTCATATGCACAACCCATCCCTGCAACCCTGTTTCCAACCACCATAACCACAAACACATCGGAAACAATACCTGTACCACATCATCATTCCGTTGATACCATTTACCACAGCTCTGCTACCCGTAACAACTATATCATACATGCCATCCCACAACCAAGCCAACCACAGCCCCACTACTCACCCGTTCCACAACAACCCACAAAACACCCCTTCACATAACTAAACCCTAACCGGAACCCCGAAAATTCATTCTTTCATTTAGTTTAACCAGGGTGATCATACAAGGGTTCCAGGTATTCATTTAATCAGCCAACTTTACATGATTAACCAATTTCCACATTCAATGATGTTCCATCCACAAAACAATCCATAAAAACATGGAAATATTTAATTGCGCAAGAAAAGTCCCCCAACAACCATGATTTTCAGTAGGCATAAGCCTATTCAATTCACAACATAATCAAAGGATAAACATTGATGGATATTATACAACAATATCAACAAAAATTCACCAAATCCGTTCTTTAACCAGTTACTATCTTTATTTATTGGTTTGACCGTATCTCACGAAAACAAGAGGATACCCACCCCTCAAGATGCACAAAAGAGAGAGAGATGAAGTTAAGATCCCTACCTCAATTTTTTTTGACGGAAACCACAACAATCAAAGAACGCTCAAGGAACCCGGGTCGATTCTCCGAAACCCCACCTTAGATCTCTCCTCCTAGCAACATCAAGACCAAGACTCATCATATTAGTCATCCACACACTTAGATATACCCATAATAGGCGTATATTAAAGAAAAAGAGGGAAGAGAAGGAGTAGATCTAAGAACATCTAAGAACCCAACAAGAATGATCACATATCTTGAGAAACTGGCTTCAATTTGTGAAGAGAAGCCTCCGGATTGCCTCCAAAATGCTTAGGAGAGGGACTCTTACTGCCTAGGAAGTGTAATCTCGGGTTATGGCCGCTTAAGGGCTTAAACAAACCATTTAGAGGAAAAAGAGTTCAGATCCGAAATTATAGGATCTATATTTAAGTGCCTACACAGTTTGTCCGCACAGTTTATCAAACTGTGCGCTGACCATGCGTTAGATTTTGACTCGAAAACAATCCTTGCTCAGTTATGCCACACAGTTTTTCCTAACCGTGCACCTCCCGTCTGAAGGCCACTGCCTCCAACACCAACCTCACAAGGTTTGGCCACACGGTTTGAAAAACCGTGCGCCTCCCGTGCGAAGGACATTACCCTTTAGTATTCCTTAAAGGTCCACCCAAACGCACACCCAAGTCACCTTGATTTCCTGAAACACATCTAAACCCACATTTTCACAAAGGAATGGACCGGAAAGGTCCGGGACATTACAGTTGAGATCATCGTGCTATGAGTATCTAAATGCCAAAAAGTTTGTGTCTAACATTGCACTCTTAAGAGGATATGTTTCAAGAGTCTTACTATGATCCAGTGAGTCATGGTAAATCCTAATAAATAGATTATGTTCAAAAGATTGGGTAGTATATAACCCTATATTTCATCCCCATCTAATGGAAATAATGGGATCAGAAATCCATAACTCCCATCAATTTTATATGTTCCTATACAACCACATTCGCCATGCATATCTCCAATATAGCTCTAGCAATAGAAAAAAATATATACTATAGGCATTGAGATTTATTGTGAGAACCAAACCATAGGGGGTTATGTAGTACTAAGGGGATTCATCAAAATGTTGTGGCACCTATTAGCTAAAATTTAAATTGTTCCTTCAGAGTACACCCGCCAATAAAACATTTCTTCATACACACAAATATATAAAAAATATCCAGAGGAACACAGATAATACATTAACATCTAAGATTGTGTTACAAACTGAGTTATACTATAGTGTATCTTTTTTTCAATATGAGATATTAGGAAACATGTGACCTACTGACCCATATACCTAAAACAATTACCCCATAATGGTTTTTCATATGGCCTCAAGTATAACTCCCCGCAAGATAGAGGATTCCGAATAGAATCACGTGAATGAGGTGAAAGAGTGGGGAGACTATACCCTCTCAATAAATATAACACAATGTTGAAATCGATAGATAAATAGAGGAATCATAAAAAAATGATAGTGAAAATTAAGAATCCAATAGTAATAAATAAAAAAAATCAATTATCATATACCAAATGATGGCATGTTATATGTATAAAATAAAGGAACATGATAACATTCTATAAAATACATGGATCAAAAAGGAAAAAAGAACATAATGACTATCTCTAAAAACATCATGATACACATGTTAGTTTTATGCTTCCACACTCCCAATATATATAAAAACCATGTATCAACAACTTTCCACTTTCCCATGTCACTACCAACATCCACATAATCTTCATATGTACCAATAATGGATAGAATAATGTGTGAGATTCAATCAATTGGACACCATGATTAATATCTATAAATATCCTATTCATGAATATAATATTTTAGTCTGTCTGAAATAATGGAAATGAGAAATATATCTGGAAAAGGTAGAATTTGGTTCTTATAAGGCACTGGGATGACATTAAATTCTTTAGCCTATTACTAATAGTCTTTGAAAATTCAACTAATTTTATACATATATATGGTCTATATACAATGTGATGTCTTTTAACCATATATTCGAATAATTTATCACAAACAAGGGTGTATCCATTTTTTACTTTAATCATGTGACATCGTCGTAAAACACATTTTACATTGCAATTCTTAAATTATTGATAACTGTGTTATAGATTAAATGAAATATGAATTAATGATTTCAATTAAGAAGTCACAATTTTAATTTCAACCAAACACACAGAAATACGTTTTGGTTATATAACCTTGAATTTAAAATAATCATCAAAATGGAACACACAAATGATTTCCCCACATTGCATATAAAGACATCACATGTTTATTCGGTTATAATTTGGTCAATAGGTTCCAAAAAATGAATCTAAATAAAGTAAAATTCTTTTTAGGGGAAACACATTTTGAAACCAGCAAGTGGCACATAATGAATTCAATAAATCATCCAAACATTGATATATAATTATTAGACCACCTAACTTATGAACATAGAAGAAAACTCGTCTAGAACCAAGATTTGGTTTGGTATATATAATATGATGACCAAAAAACTGAGGAAATGAAAATAGGTCATATGATCCAAAAGAAAAACAGTGTTATCAATAAAAATAAAAACATCAAAAGCTTTATATGGATTGTAGCACAAACTAAGGTGCATCTAAAAAAAGTAAAAACAGAAAAATTAGAGTTTGTATCACTAAATGGAAAAAATTATTTATTATTCATCAATGTATGTAAAAATGGGGGATATACTATGTGAGTGTGGTGAAGTAGAAATGAGGGGACATAAAATATAATTTATTTTATTCCCCTCTAAAAAAATTACATGAAATTCATATGATGTATTAATGATTAACACAACATGTAATTCTTAATCATTCCCTTTGAGAAAATATCATTACACACCATTAAATTCCCTACGTAGTAAAAAACATGGCATGTATTTAATGAATGTCTTGTATTACAAATACATTTTGTGAATTTTACTTATAGGTATCCTTCATCTACCTACTTCATTCTTTTAATAACACAACAAATGATCTAAGGGTTGGCTTCCAAATCTTATCCAAAAAATAACATAAAAATGGTGTAATATTATATTAAAATGAATCATAACTGATATGTGAACCTGGGTTCTTATAGTATTAACTCGTCCTTCATATTCATCTAATAGTAACTATTCTAAGAATGTAATAACATTATCCATGAACAACATCGAACACTGAGCATGTACAATGGACTCCCACTCTCAGGTATCATCTTGTATCTACCTTTTCTTTCATTAAACCCTTAATAAAGGAGAATATGGGCCTCAAATAGACATTGTGCTATGATCAAGGATGTTCATGGTATATATCCCAAAATATTGATTGACATCAAATTTTACATCACCGAGATAAGAATCATAATATGGATCAACAGGATAATATAGAAGTTATGTGTCAATAATGATGTTTTTCATGGAATAATACCTTTAAGGTAATAGAAATTGATAGGATATCATACCTACTCTTATTATGGTTTAAAATATCATAAAATAATGAGGGGATGAATTACCTTGCCTCTATATCTATCTATTTCTATTTATTTGGGATACCCATAATAATACATTATCTTTGACCTCAAACTATAGATGTTGTTTGTGACACTTGACATTAAATTTTCAAATAAAATGAGTTATAGGAATATTTTTCTTAATAATATGTACATTCTAATTTTTTCTTAATTGAGATGAGGACACATTAGTACTAAATCTTGTTCCCCTAAATATGAAAAGGTTTAATGACATGACATACAGTAAATGGACACATATAAGATCCATATGTATCATCTCTTGATAACTATTATTTTAGTTGAACATAGCAAGATGGAAATTATTTTCCTAATAGCTTCCAAAATCAAGGAATTGTTGCAGGATAATGTCCTCTAACACCTACATATATATATATATTTATTATTTTCAATCATTCTTGGATTTAAAATTTCTCATCATGGGCACCTATGTTCCATTAGATTTCTCTTACCCCTTCTAGAACATCAATTTGAAATGAGATCTCATATATGAAATGATAGTTTGAAAGAAAATATAGTTGTGTTATCTCATAATGATAAAATAGTCCAAAATCATCAAATTGGAATGTCTCTTTGATATGAATGGAGTTTAATACCATTTTTAGTTTATCCATATATACACAAACCATGTCTCTACATTTGGGAGACCTCGATATGCCAACTACAAAGTCCATTGAAAAATAATCTAATTTCAATTCTAATACTAGTAACTAATTTAACATGCCATTAAGTCATTTTTTTTCTACCGAAACCTACTCTTAGGTGAAATAACAAGTTATTAAAACCTATATATGATGTTTCCTCCTTGGACCCCAATACTATGAAAGCATATCAACATATATCATGAAGAAACATATAATAACTACCCACTAAGAATCATGTGACTCTCATGTCATTACCTTTATCATATATATTGGAACCTAGAAACACAATTGTATAGATATGATTCCATTATGATTGATAGACCAAAAATTAGGTGGTTCATCACCTTAAATCCTTTCTCAACGAATCAAGTCTTCTGGATTTGAAAACAACATCACCTCCACTCTCCACAAAAGTGACGAGTTCCCAAATATCACTTCATGTATAGAATATCCATGATGGTCCCAAACCTCTAAGAGAATCTCAATAAATATGTCCATAAGTTTCCAATCGCTATTAGCCACATGATGAATCTATGTATGTGTCATCCTATAGAGATCATCATAAACAACATTCCCCTTAATAATTGTTTATTATAGATCAATTTCAAAGAACTATTTGTATTCACCCAAAAAAAATTCATTAAGTTAATGTTACACTTTGTAAAGATATAATATAAGCATATATGGTGTATACAAATTTAATAATACTCTCATATCTTGTAACGCCTCCATCAATTCTAGGTGTGTACAATAACATCAATATATAGATCATGTTTCACACAATTTATATCAGGAGGACTCAAATATAGCGACCCAAACTCCATGACTCAAACTTACTTCATTAGAACCTCCCCTATACCAATAACTAATTCATCACAGTAAATAATATATTTTCTTCTCATCTCAAGATAAATCTGTATTGGTGGTGATGGTAGTCTTCCTTTTAGCTCATGAAAGGTTCTCTCAATGTATTCTGACCGTATAATCATCAAATACTCATTGGTCAGACTAATAAGAGGTGATTCGGAGAATGATAAGACATATATAAAATGTATATACTAACTAGATATCCTCAATAAATATATTATATCACGAAACATTTTGTGATAATCCCATGTTACTACAACACTCACATTATTAGTGTCAACTGAAACTTTAACCACTGAGATAATATGAATGAGAATGTTTAACTTGTGTATCCATAAGTGGCCTTTACTAGGCTTTTCATAAATATGGTGCTCTCTATGTGTATTAAAAATGATCTTAGGAAATGTGGCATGGTTTGATTGAGTTGAGAATACACCATGTTGTCATCATTGAAGGAAACTAAAAAGGTATCTAGATATGGATGGGAAACACTATACATTAAATATGTAATGATAGAAGAAACATTGATAATAATGAACTTTATAATGAGATATGCAAATAAATTGTACCAACTATGAAAAGATGTACCTGGTATGACTGATTGTCTATCTAACACCTAATGATATGATGAACTATTTTCAATCTTAAACGACACTCTAGCTTATTTTAGTTGGTCAAATGTACCATCAATATGAGTTAATGGATACTTTTATTGAACAATATCATGATTCAACATATGATATTCCAAGAAAATATCGAGGGTTCCATCTACCTTCTTTGAGAAATGTACTAGTGAAACTTATGGATAACTATAGGTATATGTATAAACATTATCCTTGAAACCTCTAGCTTCCCCTTGATATCCTTTATCTTAGTTTTAGACATCGTGGAAGGGTGAATGGATATAGGTGCAGATCTATATACATTATAAATATAAAAGTATACCTATATTTTATATGGAAGTATAGAAATTTAATCAAGGAAAACATTCATAATGTTATTTACTATGATATGGAATTCTTTCTAAGGTAATATCTACCCATAAATGTAAGGACAATAAACCTGGGTGGTCAGTCAACCTAGCCAATGATAATCTAATCCTACTCTAATTACCAGGAAATACCACTCGCCTTGGTAAATTTATGTACTTACAATAGTGATATAAAAACCATAGGGAGATAACAATACAAAATATAATGACAGGGAACCAACCTATCCATCCTAATAATGATATCAAATATTGTTATCTAATGGAATAATAGTTTTAGTAAAAAAACATGACTTCCTAACATAAAGGGGAATTAATTACACTATCACACACTCTCACATCAGAATCTCAATGGAGTTTCATGTATCATCGCATCGTATTAGAACTCTATACAAATTCCAAGGATCTATACAACATTCATAATGATTAATGAATGTGAAAAAACCTATCAAATAAGGAAGCCAAAAATGTAAATTATATGAGAATAGTACATTGAACTATTGATTGCATGACACCGTACTCCTTTTGTATAGCTGTTACTTAATAAATTAGTCATGATCCATGAACGAAAGATGAACCATATATCTTATAAAGGGTCAAATATTTTGGATCTATGTATCATAAGCAAGGAAAGATGTTCCATGGCCTCCACCTCTACATATACTGCAATTAGTAATCCATCTACCTTCTATAAAGATGCACTTCATCAAGAACCTAAAAGTGTATCTGATACAGATCCTCTCAAACAAGGTACAAATGTAATGGTACTATAGAAATTTTGAATATCCAACAATCATCTAAAGCCTCAGCATTTGATTTGGGAATTTGGGACACTAAGGTTTCTTATTCCTAGTATTATCAATATAGTGAAAAACTATATAATTTTTATTGCTCATCTCCAATATTTTCGTAGTCATGCATGAAGTATCAACATTTCACTTCTGGTAGCTATTTTAACCTCTAATCTGCCTCGGATAACTACCCCTATGGACCACACCATCATCTTCTCTATTGTTCAACTTGATGGTGAGAAATTGGTTCACTATATCAGATATGTAATTCAATACGAAAAATGAATACCTGAGATCAAATAGGATGCATAATACTGTCTTCGATTCATCTCACTTTTTATAACACATAATCCATATATATTGGAACAAAGAACTGAAGCTCTATAAAATATTTTAAGTAGTTAATAGATTTCATATAACTCTACTAAAGTTCATGAACTCTATGGAATGATCCTCCCACGTTTTCTCAAGGAAAAGTAGTTCTAGAATCTATAATAAAAATTACTCCAATTCACCCCATGGTACTGACCTAAATTGTATATAAAATGAACCTATGTTTGGAAGATCCATAAATAATATATGTATTTATAATCACTCCCCTGTTAGGAGGTGTCTTAGGATGCTTAATGATAGATAATATTATCTCCATAGATAACTCTATAGCATAGAAACCACCATACCCTGAAAACCATAGTTGAAGTTGTTGTAGAGAATCATGTATAAGCTATCCCATAGAATGGGAAGGTCATAGATCTCCTGTATCATCATTATAAGACATAAAAAATCATCTAAAAATAATACATCATCACCTGCATCAAGTAATATAGGTGGTCCCATAATAGGCAGAATTGGAGGTAGAACTCGATATTTAGGGCCCACCACCTTTATAGCATGGTGGTAACCACCATCCCAAACCACAGCCAGATGAATTAATGGTGGAATATATCAAAATATTATAAACACATGGATCTGATTTGATTTATTATTGATTAAATTTTTGAAACAGTTATTGGATAAGTATGAGCCTTCCTATGTAATAGTCACACCCATATACCTTCATAATGAGGATGTTCTCGGTGATAGGAACAACTATATAAAACATAAGAGACACAAACTAAATCCCACTAATAAGGTTATTAAAATTTCAAAATCTATGTTATTCTATAATGATCCTAGATTAAAAAGTTTCAGATGAAAATTATAAAGGAATAAACCCTTTAAATATCAATTAGAATCCCTATATAGTGGTGACCGAATCGTTTTGAATTCAATTTCATTTATCACTATTCTAATTTATTTTTAAATTTTATTTTGATTTTTGTCCAATATAGATCAATACATCACATAAATAAGTGAAAATACACCTCATAAATTTTATTCCAGCACCCATTTATGCTCAACCACTCATACCAAGTCATATATGAAATGATAACATAATTCATGGACAAAACAATAAATCACCGAAATATGATATTGGAAAAGAAAACAGTATTTAAACATGAAATAAGATAATAAACAACATATAAATCATATAATGTGCCTAAAATGATACATGATCATGATTAAATTACATATTAGACCAATGATAAAATATAATCCTCAATCATAATTTTAAACATCATTTATCAAGTGATTCACCAAATTCTAGAATCTAATCAACTATAATAATAATGATTCAAAAAATAATAACATATTCAAGTTAATTTAGTATTTCCATATAAATCGGTTCTCTAATCCCAGAAATAGATCATTACTAAATTATGAATGTTTCTTACATTCTATTCTAATATTCCCAGATGACAAGAAAAATGAAAAGAAACTAAAATTATTCTACATTGTGATATCCCAAACTTGTTTCCAAAAACCAGTTCCCCTAGATGGTGGTACACATGGCCATAAACATGCCTCCTCATATTCCAGAGGCTAATATCTAGTAGTGAGGGTCATAGGTGGTGTAGTGGGAAGACTATACCATTTTTATCAGAGTAACACATGGGTTGAAATTGATTGATAAATAGTAGAAGAATAATTTATATGTGACATAAGAATTAAAATAATCCTACTATAATAAATAACCTACATCCAATAGCATATACAAAATGATGATATTTTAAATTTATATGATAAAGTAACAAGAAATTATGATATAAAATACCTGGATAAAATAGGGAAAGAACAATAAGAATATATTCAATAGCATTACAAGGTATATCTTGGTCAGGGGCTACACAACTCCCAATCTATATACAAATCAAGTATCAACCACTAGGCACTTTCCCAGGTCTCTATTTTTTTCAATATAATATTGCTAGGTAACAATACTATCACGGATAAAGTGTGAGATAAAACTATTAGTCCACTAATAACATTTTCCATAAATATCTGGTTAGTTTATAAAATATGGAAAATGTGTCTTTAATAATCATGAGTAGTATTTAATCATTTATGGATCAAATCTAGTTCCAAAAGGAGACTAGGATAACAACAATAGCTTATGCCTATGACAGATAGTCTCTAAATAAGTAATAATGTGTATACAAAAATATTGTATTTATTTGTTGGAACTCCTATCACCACATATATTTTAACCACTATTATCATGTACCAGAAGCATAACTCAAGCATCCATGAGATGTAGCAAGAGTATCATGAGTATCAAGTGACTCAATAATCAGTATTTCCAGAATAGAGGAGTCCATGATGAGTATAATAGACTTAGATACTCCATTTCTAGTATAATATCAAGAATGTTTAACATGATCCTATATAAACATAATAGTAATCATGGTCATATATCACCACGACTGGAAAAATCCACCTGATGGGTCTCATGGTAGAGGATATCATCCCCACAAACCTATCCATTGATGGATATGATTACTATTAGATGAATCTAGGTTGAAGTGTTTGGATAGTGACTCAATTTGGATTCCTGATGGAAAGCACTAATTTTATATTAGTCTCATTGGAAGCAACCTAAAATTAGCTACTATGAAGGCCGTATCTTCAAATGCCTGCAGTGGACCCCTCTTTATACCACCAATGCATTAAATACTGACATCAGGGTCCAGTATATGAAATATATGTTGATGCATCCCATTTTGAATCATGTGAGTCCTTTTTAGTTCCACTGGGATAGATACCCAGATAGGGGGTGGGTGGGGGGTGAATCCGGGTATGAAAAATTAAAACAACTGTCCCTGTTGATCTTTTTTCGTTGTCAAACAAAACATTCTTATAATCCCTTCCATCAAAATCTACTTTTTTAATTTTTTAAAAGCCACTTATTGGTTAGTGGTAACCATACAATTCAGAATTCAAGTACACTAAAAATCCAAACTTCAACAAAACAAACAACAACATACATTAACTGAGTGCACATATTCAAAAAACCAGGAGCAACCAGAGTCAGCCGCCATCAACCCATCACAACCTTCTTCAACTCGCCAGGTCGTTCACATCCAATGTCGTTGGGCCATTGAGAAAAAAAAAATACAATCTTCAAAATTCAAATTTCAAATAGAAACCATCATACAACCTAACCAACTCAAGCTTCCCACCCAAACCACAAAATTCAAACATAAAAATCCAAAGATCACAAATAGAACCTACCGCCATTACATCTTCTTGGGACACGAAAACTGTCGTCACCTTGAGCCGCTCACCCTGAAAATAAACCACATCCTTGATAGCTCCACTACCAATGAGCACCCACCGGAGAACATCCCTCCACAACGTCGAAACAGTACCACAAAACTCATACAATCTCACCATCATCAAAACATCTTGCGCAAATATGAAACAACCAGATCCGTCGACGATGGAAACTGCCTCCGCACAGATCGTAGTCGTCGGTACCATCACAAATGAAACATCGGTGTCATGGCCGTCAGGAACCACAATCAAACCCAATACCATAGTAAAACCGACAATGCAAACACAACAAAATCCATTCTAATGAAACCAATAAATGAAGAAAAATCCAAATGAAAGAAGGAAGAAAACGTCAAATGAAACATCACTATAGATGAAGAATAAGGAAACCAAACCAGAGAGAAAAAAACCATCTTTGGTGACGGAAATGCACTGAGACCACTGCCATCCCCCTCCAACAACATCCCATGATGCCCCAAAACCCACATCAGGCCCAACCAAGATGGGTTCGATCACGATGGGTTGAACAGAAAGGGCATAGGGGGAGAAGAACTTCGAACACCCCCACTGACGCCAACCCAAGCGGCCGGAAGAACCCGCACAGAGACCCAGAATAGAAGTCTGATGTGGGGTGAATGTCAGTAAGAGGGGGGGGGGGAGAAGCAAAAAGAGACCCATCGACGAACATCATCAGTCAAGCAGGGGAGGAGAACAGGGGAAATAGAAGAAAGGACAAGGTGGAATGAGGCAAGATATGACTTCACCGCCGAAAGGAATTGCAAAAACCTAGGGAGGCTGAGAACGCCAAGATGACCAGGGGCGAAATAGAATGTGGATGGAAGAGTGGAGGGGGAGGCAAAGCTGAGGCGAAACAGAGGCCTCCCCCTCAGAAATTATTCCATTCTCGTGTAGAGTATGAACAAATCTTAAATCAAGAACAAGACACAACAGTTTTACAAGGTTCACCCTCATTGGGCTATATCTAAGGAGCATACACTAACAATGTGCCGATATACCAAATATAGTAAAAGTTCACTTATTTTTCCAATGTTTGGAGGAGACTCATTGTACCTCCTATATTACAACCACTCACAAAATGAAAGCTCACTGATCTCTCAACTAAAATGTGCTCACTTCTTCTTCTGAAGATCCAATCATAGTTTTAAGACTAGTAGGACCATTCATTAAAAAAATGAATGAATCATACCATTTATCTAGTTTATCTTTTGATTCCCAACATTCACCCACAGATGAATCTCACTTTGCCCCGGAGGTACTAGGAAATATTCCAACTTTCACAGAGCGTGAGAATGACTAGAAAGCTTTTCTAAGACTGGTGTGTTTCTTTATAAATAGTGGACATGTTTCTCTGAACTACTTGCATGAAACTCCATTCACCATCTTAGAAATTAGGAAAATGACACAATTTTACACCCAAAAAAATATTGGTGTGAAAATATCAACTCGTGCACTACTTACGAATAACTTTAAACATGCATGACCAAACAACCACTTGCATTCCAAAACCACTTGCATGATCAGAGCTCGAAAATTCTCTTGGGGTTGAGATTAATTAAAAATTAGGAAGGGTAGACCTCTTTTTATATCGATTTTGGGTACCCTGAGTGCCTCATACAAGTCTCCTCCTGATGTGGAAGTCCAGACGCCATAGCCAATGTCTTCCTAGTCACCTTTTGTGCCCAGACAAAAAATTGGGTGCCCCTTTTTTCCTTTTCTGTATTTTGATGTTATGATCTCAAAAAAATATGGCGTGCCCCTTTCCATGTATGCACGACACTTGTGTTCAAGTACCATTTCCAAAAACACTTTTCTCCATTTGTCTATTTTGATGACCAAAAATTTGGAAAACACTAGAAAATGACGACACGTTGTATCTACTCTTTTTATAAATCCTCCTGATCGTTCATTCATTTCTTAAGGTTTTTCAATAAATCATGGATTTTCGAAAACATCCCTTGTACGTGAAAACTCTACCTGAAAACCCTCTTTTTTCAACTATTTGAACATCGTGGCCTTCTTTGTCAACAAACACAACATGGAGGCCCACTTTTTCAACAAACACAATCAAATAAAAAATGATTCAATGATACATTGGGGGGTTTTCCCCAATAATATACCCTCTAGGATTGTTGATAAGTTTTCTATAAAATGATACCATATTAAATCTTCATTCACAATTTTCCTCTAGCAATTTGATAGTGAACATGGATTCAAAGAAAAGATACTCTATGCCCACATGATCAATGCTTGACCTGAGAAATAAGAGTAAATGTAATGTTCATCAATAAATAACTTCATTTCTAACTTGATGATACCAAAATGATACAAATTTTTAATTACTTGAAACCATCTAAAACCATTCCAACACCACTCTAATGCTTGTATCACGATCCTTAGCTATCGTGATATCTATTCATTAATCAATCGCTTCTACATTCATCATATTTAATACTCTCCTTCATCACTTCTTGGGATCTTGTGTGGTCCATGATAGCCTACGACTGATCACTATAAAAACCAAAGAAATTAATGCTTTAATCCCTAGAATATCCCCTATCATCTTGTCCACCTAAGTTAATTAACTCCCCTATATCGCTCCTCCACCTATCAGCTTCTCCCCTTGTATTTTACTATGAAATTTTCTATCTTTATTAGCCACATTTTCTCACCCTTAAGGAACTATTTCTCCCACATTGTCAACAAACCCAATGGACACTCATTTGTGGTCTGTAACAGAGTAGAGAACACATATCGACACATTAAAAAAAAACATGACATACCTCAAGGAGATGGAGACACACACCCAAACATCATCATGTGTGAGGATTAAAATAAACTCCCAATGCTATTTGATGACTCTATAAATTATCCTTGGGTAAGGCCTCTGTCAGAATGTCTGCAACCTGTAGTTCTGTGGGCACAAACTCTAACATCACAATTTCCTACACAACCGTCTCCTTGGTAAAATGATTTTTCATCTCAATGTTCTTTTTCTATGAGTGATGGACATGGTTTTTATGATATTTATACAACATAATTTATCGCATTGGATTTTGATCGGATAATTTACTTCAAATCCCATATCATCAAGTTGCATCTTCATCCTCAATAACCATGTACATGCTTTAGTTGCTGCAATATACTCTGCTTTTTCTGTTCTTAATGAAATGCAATCAGGATTCTTTCATAGATTGGAAATTAACAATACACCAAGATAGAAATAACCTCATAAAGTTGATTTCCCATCATCCAATGAACTGTCCAAATATGCCTCTGTATATCCCAACATCTCTAGCTGATATTTGACATTATACATCAAACAGAAATCCATAGTTCCCTTATTATACTGAATTATTTTCTTCACTGTAAGAATATGGATTTACTTTGGATTACATTGATATCACACTTCTTGGAATATAGAAAAAAATATATCATGTCTTATCACTTTTAGGTATAGAATACTCCCAATAATCTGCTAATATTTTATTATATTAATAGACATTCCACCATCATATTTTGAAAATTTCATCTGGGTAGAAACTAGTGACTTCATATACTTGGAATTTTTAATTACAAATCATCACATAACCTCTTTCGAATATTTTTATTGAGATATGGAACTTCCATTACCTCTTTGTGTCACCTGTAAACCAAGAAGAAATGTCATCTCACCTATCATTAACATCTTGAACACATATTACAAGAATTAAAAAAAATGTTTGCACCGACCTTCATCTGATCTGCAAAATATAATGTCATTGACACAAACCAAGACTTTCATCCTTTGATTACTATCATTATTGAAATTGATATTGTAATAAAATATATCACACTAGAAACCACGATTCTTCAAATAATGATCATGTTTTCAGTACTTTGATCTTAGTGCTTGCTTCAGACCATATAATGCCTCATTCAGCTAAAAATCCTTGTTCTTTTCCTCATGAATGAGAAGACCATCTATATACTCAATATACAATTTTTCTTCTAGAACCCCATTCATGAATTCATATTTGACATCCATCTATAACACTTTGAACTTCTGTTGAAATATAATAGCTAGGAATAGTCTTATTGTCTCCATCATTGAAACCAGTGCAAATATATCATCAATATCTATTCTATCTATATGAAAGTATCATTTTCACACTAGTTTTTCATTGTTTCAAATCACTGGACTATCTTCATTCATATTGTTGTGATAGACCCATTTAGTCGCAATGGCATTCTTATCTGTTGGCATTGCAACAGTCTCCCATGTTTGGTTCTTATCAATCTTATCTAGCTCTTAATTTAGTTCCTGAACATAGTTTTCATCTTCAGCTGCATCATTAAAGCATTTAGGATCTACATGAGATGGGAAATATGTCTGATGTAGTGATTTCATTTTTCTTCTCTAGACTGGAGATAACTGATCACCAATGATATTCTTCTAGTCAATTTCAATTCGAATCATTGGTTTCTATGGAGATATGGATTTTACTTCCTCATTACCATCATCAGTATCTTCTAAATAAACATCTTTCACTTTTTCTCCTATTGTGTTACTTTCCTCTTCACAACATTCATCATGAAACTAGTCACATTACTATTTATTATTCTCTTCATTTTCCACAACAGTGACATCATTCCTCTCAACTACTTTTCCCAGCCTCCTGCAAAACCATTTGTATGCTTTGATTTTTCCTTAGTAGCCACAAAATATCCCTTAATCTCCACAGGGCACAAATTTCACATGTTTCTCCTTGTTGAGGATAAATCACATACTTCCAAATATTAGAAAGTATTTAACCATAGGTTTTTATCCATTCTACATCTCATACTGAGTTGTTCCTTCATAAACAATAGATCCCTATTCTAAATGTAGACCAATTTCAATACTACATCATTCCAAAATTTCTTTCATAGGTATTTTTCTATAAGAATCGTTATGACCAAGTTGTTAATGATCGAATTTCTCCCTTCAACCACTCCATTATATGAGGTATTTATTTTTGAAGAAACATTATTCATTATCCCTTGTTTTTAAATATAGTCTTCAACCAGAATGTTTGTGAATTATGTACCATTTTCAGTAATAACATTCATAATTTTCTTCCCAAGAATCCATTCAGATTCCCTCCGATATAGTTTTAGGAAATTGAACACATCCGAATTACGGGAAATGATAAATACACATTCTATTATTCTATAATAATCAATGAACCGAACATAATATCTCTATTTGTCAATGGCTCTTGGTGAGATAGGTCCACAAACATTAGCATGCACCAATTCGAAGATTCCAATTTACTTTTTTTCATTACTTCATATATCTTTTTTATGAACTTTCCTTGATGGAATTCATCTCATAGTGAGTACAATAATGTGATAGCTGAGGGGGGTCTCTAGATACATGACACATTTCCAAATCTTCATGGGATGGATGACACAGATGACCAATTTGTTTATAAAACAACTTGTTTTCTTCCTCGATAAATAAAAGGCACATATCTTCTTCTCCACTTACAAGTTAGGGATTTCAATTTTTTGTTTTCCCTATAGGATCATTGTACCATATATTTTGTTGATGAAACACACCTTTTTGGTAAACTATATATAATTCCTTGAGTCACATAGTTGACTGATGGTAAGAAACTTTTGATTGAGACCTTCAACAACCATGACATCAAAAGGTCTTATTTCATTTACCCCAATCCTAGATTTTCCTGATCCAATTATCTTTTGGCCTTCATCATTTCCCAACAATAAAACTCTTTCTATGTCATATTTTATTCCAATATCCAAATCATTATTGCCAGTCATGTGATAAATTCAACCATAGTTAAGGATCCATACAACAAAATGGTCTGATGCTTTAAGGGAAATTTTAGAAACCACTGCATTCTCTTTCCACTTATTCATGGTCCATATTTTTGTCTTCACACTCGACATAGATTGAGACTTCCAATCATTATCTAAGAATATTGGACCGACATCATCTTGCAATGCTTCAAATAAATTTTTCATTTTCAACTCACATGTTAGATATTTGATCTTTTTCTTGTGAAACTTTTTATTCTGGTTTGAAACATTCCTCTACAAGGTAGATGTACAATATCGAGACATGATCCCAAATCCACCACACCAAATATAGTGTCCATTGAAATATGTTTTAGGGAACTAATATCATATTTGTTTCCACCAATGTATATGTTCCCCTCAGTATATTATAGATATAGAACACACATTTTTTTAATGCCCCATCATTCTACAGAAATAACACCATATGATAGGGGAACTCATGTGTGTCAATTTGGTACTACTAGTAGTTCCTTTAGTTCTTTGAATTTTCTAATTCTGCATTGTACCCACATCAAATTTCATTCTCAGAATGGTCACTTGTGGTCTGACTTCAACCCTATTTACTTTAAGTGTCTGATCAAGCCCCAAATAAACCTTAACAACTGAGCCCAATTTCTTTTTATTTAAAACATAACTACTAGGATCCTATTTCATCGTTTCAGTCTTTTGAATGATATGCTTTCCCAAAAATGTGCTGGGAATCAGATGTTTCTTAGTCCTTAACATTTTGTCATAGACCAAGAATTTCTCCTTCAAGTTCATCAATACTCTTGATTTTATCTTTCATTTTTTTATTAAAGCCATATATTTCCCTTTTTTGTTCCTCAATCTATATTTTATACTCACTAACATATTTTGATTCCACAAGTGTTGATGAATAGAGTTTCACAATTTCTTCCTTCGAATCAATCTTCTCTTCTTCCTACTACTACATATATAGTTTTCTGTCCTGAACAACTTTGTTAAATTTCATTATTTTTTCTCTCCAAAAATCTAACTTTTCAATAGTATCCTATAACATAGATTTCATATCAACTCTTCCTTAAACATATTCTAGTTCATCAATGTTATTTTCTTATTTTTTATGAATAAAATTGGCAACTGTCACAATATCATTTTCTCCACAATATTTTCAATTCTCTATCTCTTCAACATCCTCAACCTCAGACTTATTCGAACAGTCACATTGATGTGAAATGTGATTCTTCTTCTTGATGAAATTTATCTTGAACTAGTTCTTGCCTTTTTCATATCCTGAAGTATTCTTCATGGGAATTTCTATTTCATCCTCTTCATCTTCTTGAAACTTATTTGGGCACTATTCAATAAGATGACCAAATTTTCCACATCTAAAACAAGAAATTGGTTGTTTTTCTTTGAAAATTCCTTTTCCTCTTTATTGATTGGAAGAAAAGAATGATATATCCTCATCTGTCTTTTCTTCCTCCTGATAATCTTCAATGGTGAGCTTACTCATAGCCTTGGATGAGACCTCTTTAGATTTACCCTTTTCTACAACACCGTTATCATCATTTATCATTTCATATGCAACAAGGGTGCAATGTAGGTTATCCAATGTCATCTATTTCAGGTCTTTATCTTCCAAAACAGAATCGTTTGGATTGAACCGTGGTGGATGTTTCATCATTATGTGCTTCAAAATATTGATTTCATTAGTGTTAGCATCCAATTCTCTTCGATCGACTTCCAATAATGTACCATTATTATTATAGGTAGTAATATGATGCATTGCTCCTATAAACACATCCATTACCGAAGATCAGAAGTAGTGTTGCATCCAATTCTTCCACAGTAGAAAATAGTTCATGTCGAAGATCAGAATCCCTTTATGATTTGTGACCTCCATTAGAGAGAGAAACAATGATATCAAACATCCTCTGATACCAATTGTTAGGACCACTAGGATATATAACTTGAGGGATGGGGGTTAATCAGCATTTTACAGATCAAAACAACTGCCCCTATTGATCGTGTTACATTTTAGACAAAACTCTCTTCTCCCTCCTTCCCATTGTAGAGTACGAACAAATCTTAATGAAAGAACATGGCACATCAATTTTACATGGTTCAAACTCACTAGGATACATCCAAGGATCATACACTAGTGATGTGGTGATGTACCAAATCCGCTGAAGAGAACAAATGTTTACAATGTTCCGAGAAAACACATTGTCCCTCCTTGTTTAGAACCACTCACAAAATAAAAGATCATTGCTCTCTCAACTGAAGTGTGATCATTTCTTAGTTAGAAGATCCAATCACAGATTAAGGACATTTTGGTCTCTTAATTATAATAAATTAATGCATAATCCTATGTATGTATATGCTCTGTTGACATCCAACATTCACCCGTAGATGAATATCACAATGCACTGGAGGTACCAAGCAATCTTACAACATTCGCACAACCAATGAATGTCTGGAACACTTCTATATGCCGGGCGTGCAAGTGTCAAAAAACTACATGTTCCACTCTCTATTTTCCAAATAAGAACTTGGGAAACTGAAAACCTTTTATGCCCAAAACAATATTGGCACAAAACTATCAACTGGAACACAACATATGAATAACTTTAAATAGAAAAGACCAAACCCCCACTTGCATGCCCAAAACACCACCATGAATGAAACTTGAAAATTCCCTATGTGTTGAGATTATTAAAAAATTTGGATGGGTATCCCTATATTTATAGGAATTTTGGGTACCTTGAGTGTCACGTGGAAGTATCCTCCTGGTGCGCATGTCCAGCCACCTTAGACTCTTTCGCCCAAGTCACCTTGCCTGCCAAAACCAAAACATGGACTCCTCTCTTTCTAGGGAAATTTATTGATTTTTGTGATCTTGAAATAAATGTGGAACACAACATTCCAAGTCTCCATGACACTGGAATGCATGTCCATTTTCCCAAAAAACATTTCTCCATTTGTCGATTTTGAGGACCAAAAATTCGGAAAACACTAGAAAACTGCACCACCCTATATCTTCTATTTTTATACCACCTCAGGATCACCCATTCATTTTTTGAGGTTCTTCATTCAATCATGGATTCTTAAAAACATCCCATAAACTCAAAAAATCTCAATGAAAAGCCTCCTATTTCATCAATTTTTACATCATGGTCTTCTTTGTCAAAAAAAACATCATGGAGGACCACTTGGTCAAGAAACACAATCACCTAAAAACATATTCAATGATACCTTGAAGGATTTTTTCTGAACCGACCTTTTAAATGGATTAAGGTTAATAATAATGTGAATTATAACACCCCATATTGATGTGGTTATTTTTATCAACACCCCTATTGATCTGATGGTGATGACTACCCATCCTTAGTAAGATTTTGTTGATATCATTATCATTAAAGTATATCTGTTAGAACCCATCACACCTGGTCAGAGATTTTATTTTCTAGACCAAAAAATGGAGTTATGTTAAATTACGTATTACAAAAACATATAGGAGGACCTTAAATAAATATAACACCCTACCTATGTGGACTATTAATATGTACATCCATTTTCAATTGATCCGCACACCCATACATGTTCTATTAGACATTGTGGCATAGAATAAAGTTGAAACATCATCATTTCATTGATATTTGGATTGGAAAACACATTTGGAAACTAAACATGATTAGAATAATTTGATTTTTCACTAGAAGATCCATAGTGAAAGTGTTCTTAATTGAAGGCTCTTCCCATATCATGTTAGATCACAATTTTATCATCTAGTAATCAATTTCAAGAGTGATATATAATCTGTTTGATTCATTTATCTCAGATGATGAGGTGGATCTAGAATTTTCTCATCCTATATTTTTATAGGGTGTCTCAATGACTGTTTTTGAGTTAAGTTAGGTGAACCATAAAATTAAGGAAGATCCCAGCACAACATTGACAAATTCATCCATGTCACCTGGGGAGAAACATTAGTATATGAACTTACTCAATTAATGCGATGATATGATCCCAAAATACAATGAAGAGATTTTAGGAATTCATCCACAATTTTTCATTCATCATAATGGCATCTAAGTGGGTCCCAAAGGTTCAAATAATCACCTGAAATATGCACCCATATTATTTTTTCATGTTCAATGGGAAAATTTATATCTGTATTACTTACTACATCTTTATAGAGGTATAATACACTGGGTCATTGGAAAATAATTTACTTGTTTGGATATATAATGGGAAGATAAAAGTATTAATTAACATCATGGAACACAAATACCATTATATAATGGACAATAATATACAACCACTGATAGATTTTTTTGATTTATTTTATTATTGCTTTCAGGCCCTATCTATCATGGATGGATATTCTATGTACAACCAAATCTTGATAGGCCCTATGTTTTAGGATTATAAAAATTTTAGGTAACCATGGTGAAAATTTTTATACTAGGATCTGTCTTCCAATATATAGAATAATGGATCTACATAACCATACATCATAAAGTTTATCATAATACCTATCTTCTTGACATTGGTTGAAGGTTACATGTATGATTTGGTGGTTAAGCCCTTCTAGTGACAAAACCCACCAAATTACCAAGATAGTGTGTTTTACTTCCATAATTCCCACCTCAAATAATTAAACCCATGATCTATGGATTCGAGATCACCTATATAAAATTTCTCAGCTACATTGTCATATATATGTGTATTAGGATTCACTAAGAGAAATATAAGTGGATTAACCAAATTCCACCACCATATTACCTAAATGTTATGTGCAGCATCCAATGTAACATAGAACATATTCATTAGTTTTTAAAGGTTATATAGAAATTTTAATCTATTTGTTTGGCTCATAATGAATGAAACCATTTGGTCTTAGGATCAAGATTAATAAAGGATCATTGAGGACATTAAGAAACACCTCATACAACCCATAGCCACAATGTTATGAATTTATGAAATGACTATTATACTTTATTAGACTACCCTATATCTATTTCCTGGAACCCTAATATCCCAAAAGAATGATGGAATGGAAGATATCATTATCTACCTCAGCCACATGATCCTCAACATAGAGGTAAAAACTCCCTCATTTAGAATACATGTATAGATTTTTTCATTAATGGGTACAAGTTACATAATTATTTTCCACCCCATCATCTATAGTTGGTATCATTGGTTGATTCACTGATGTATATATTCAATATACCCATGTATCCATTGAGGTTGTCATTCTAGGAAGTAATCATATGGGAATTGAGAATCACATTTGTCAAACAAAAATACATCATGGTCCAACCACTGGTAGAATTGCTGAATGTGCACCTGAAACCTATGGAACAACCCCTGGATGCATATTTCTAATATAAATCTATTATCATACATGGGAATACCACTCCTTATATGTATATTCATTTCAATACTGGCTCCCAGAGTCTTATTGGTATATGTCTCAAAAACCTTAAACTAACTGGGTAGGCATAGGGATTCTCTCCATCAAACATGATTAATCCATCCTCCCATATAAATTATTGTTATTAACAATATATATAGAAAATATAGTGGTTTAATAGTCCCTTACTACTATTTAAATTTATACACTAAAATTGGTTTCCTTTTTCTACATAGAAAGGGAGATTCCAAATTGGTCCTCGTGAAGATAATGGGTGACTGTATCATCAATAATGAAGATCATGTTACTCTTATTGAATGATGTCCTCAGTTGATGTACTAGATTCCTTCCATTACAAATTTGAATCATGTTATTCGTTTATTAAGTATATAAGATGGTACTCTAGAATGAGTAGCTTATTCCCTTCAGTAACATGATCAAAATGACTGGGTCATTCTTTTCGAACAATGGTGGGTCATCACCCTTTCCCATTATAATGAAGACTTTATTCATTTTTTTTATCAACGGACTTCATTAATTGATAATCTATATAATGAAAATCTCCCAATTGAACGTGTTGAAAAAGAGAGAATCATGCGATATGAATCATAGTGGAATCCCCATAGTGTCCCCAAGATTGAGTATAATTCCTATTATTGTGGGATTGATTAAATTATACTTTATTTGAAAAAAATTATATGAGATAAATCATCTCTTAAAAGAGTTCCTTGATGTATCTAGTGGGTACCACTTGGTATGATTGAATATCATCACCCAAATTTAGTGGTTTGGATACTTCTGGCCTGTCATTGTCTACAGCAGCAACAAATTTTCCAAGAGGTTTCATGCATGCAGTATCCATATAAATATTCTTCATGAACCTATATATCTTATCAACACAATGAAATACTATTATCAATTTTAAATTTAGGTACACTACATTGTTTATCGCTACCTACTACCAACTGATCAACTCTTTTAGCTCATTTTGACAGAAAAAAGTTTTACTCAATGTGGGTAGAAGTAGTACCACTCCAATATGTTAAAACAAAGTAATTGAATTATTTTTTGACCTCTCACATAAATATTTATGTTCCTAAAATTATTTTCAAAGATAGATTAAATAATTTTCATGATATAGTTATGAATAAATTTTATTCAAATTATAACATATAATCTATCCACACATCGTCTTACCAGACATTAGTAAAATGATAGATTAATGTTTTCAATAAAAACCTCTATTGAATAAAACATACATAGGTTGGCCCTAAAATTTATTTTGTTCAGATAAAATCATTAATACTCATTGGTACAATTAGATGAAAACAGAAAATTACACCTAGGAGACCCCATATTCCCTTGTCTATGGAAAAAGACCAGATTTACCTATTAAACATCAGTTTCCATTCAATCGAATGGATTTTTATGACAAGAAAGAACCCAATAGAATAACAAAGTATTTCAAGATTATTTTTAATCCTATAAGTAAAACATAATAAAGGAAGTTTATAACACATAGAGAAACCAATATAGGGTAGTGTGCGATTTCAACAAAATGATCCACCGCTACTACATCCTTTTGGATGACATGATAATGGTACTTAGAGAATATATAATACATGGAAATGATCCACAGAATCCTAAACCCTTGTTTGAATGACCATCTATTTTATACAATTTCTATTATAGTGGGTCAAACTAATTAACCACCATAGGCGTAGAGTGTATCACACCTACCATCAATTCCATGATTCTTAAGATACACATCCCATGAATTTAGATGTTAAAATATATGTTATCTCAAAAAATAACAACTATTTTCCAAAAATTAAAACCTTAAACTATTTAATTCTATTATATATGGTATTTTACCTTAAAATAGAAGATTATCCTTTGGTTTGATCTATATTTCCATAAACTAGAAGAAACTATAGTCTAAACTGTATGACTCTAAACTAAATAATACAAAATCTTCAACACATGATGTCAAACTATAGGCCTTCCCCACGTGATAAATACAATATCTCTCACATGATAAATGTGAGATGAGAAAACACCCATAGAATATGACATTAATCTATATCATTACCAAATTTTATGAACATAGTATGCCTTATATGATAAAATATGAGATGAATAAGAAAATAAATTTCCTTTGAACACGACATTAAACAATAGACTTACCCTATGTGAAAAATATGGGTTTAATGAAAGTGTATATTTTTTATGAAAAAAATAAATATCTTCATCACCTGATGATCATATACATCCTCACTATGTAGGATGAAAATATGAAATTTCATATGCTATATATGAGATGAACAAGTAATAAACATCCTCAACACACGACATTCAAAAGAAGAATTATAGAATTCGATAAATATGGGATACCTAACATGAAAAAAGAAAGATGAACCAAATAAATGTCCTCATCACATGATGTTATACAATATACATACCCTACATGATGAACATAAAATAACTCATATGAAAATATGATATGGTTCAATTTCATTTTCACACTGGAAACTAACCCTTGATCATTTTTCTTCTACCATGATGTGTTTAAGAACTAAATTTGCCTTGATTCACATTTCCATGGGATACGTAGGTGCACATTGATCGAATATACCAACACCACTGTCTACACTAATTGATTTTTAGGTCCTCCGAAATTTTCATTTCTCATGAACCAAAGCATCATACAACTAGTTTCTAGGTTAATTATTAAAGGGTAGGGTCACGTTAGATCAATCATTATGTCAGGTATAAGCTCTATTTCTACACCTGAACTACCTCACTGTTTAAACTCTCTTTTAGTTCAATGAATTATAACATAAATATATGTGAATTCTCCACCTTCACCCCCAACATTAACAATGTTTTTTCATCCCTATTGTATCAGAAAAAACACCCCTTATCAATTTCATCATGTCCATGATTGAGAGAATTCCACACTATCAACATTTTAATTCGACCTATCCATGTTTTAGAACTATGTATGTATAGATATCAGTCCCCTGGGATACATTGGGATTCTTTGATCACATAACCTAGTTCAATCACCAATCATCAACTCGTCAAATTTTTGTTCATCCGACAACTAGTGTGTGCAATATCATTGAATTGTGTGTGGAAAAGGGTATCCTTGGACATCAATCACATATGTTTATCACTATTCCACACCACAAAATCCCCTTTAGGAAAGCTAGAAAATTCTTAATGAGTTATATTACCATAAAATAATCGTATCCTTAGTCAAAAATTTATTACTCTAAACTACATTTTCTTATTTCCCAAATACACGATGGTATACAATATATTTACCCCATTTGATAAACATGGGATGTATCAAATGAGAATTGTGTGATAAAATCATTTAATTTCCTCAAAACATGATTTTAAATTATGGACTTACGTTATGTGATGATCAAAGGATCCTCCATATAATAAATATAAGATAAGAAAACAGCATCCCCAAAATACGAAGCTTAATTGTACCTATACCATATATAAAAAATAAAAGATGCCTCATATATTAAATGTGAGGTGAACTAAAACTAAAATCCTCAACACATGATGTTAAAATGTTTCATTTCCCTATTTTATTAACATAGTATGACATATATGAATTATATTGGATGATTTGATTTCATTAGTATAGATGTTATCACCCCTCTATTGTAAGTATTTTACCACATCGTATCCTAGAACTACATATTTGAATATTCCAAATCCCATGAGATACATAGTGACTTCTAGGTCTCATAACCTGGGGCCCACACGATAACTAACACACATTCAGGTATTTCCACCATCAATTCAGTTTTGAACTTCTCCTACAAAAATGATCATCTAGTTAATTTAAGACATGGTAGGGTATCTCTTAGGACACATAATATTCACATCTGACATTCCCAACATCCATTTCCAAACTTAATGATTCAATCAATATCAATCATAATCATCCACTAAATTGGAAGAATCCCCTAATTGCGATGGATCTTAGCTACACTTGATCACCTACCAACTTGGTAACACATCCTAAAGAAACACCTTAGACAGAAAGTGGGTCCATTATTTTGAACAAGGTAAAAAGTCAATATCATATTTTTTCACTCCATCGTTGCAAAGTGTAGGTGTGGAAACTATGGTTAAAACATTGAATGACGTTGTTTCCATCCCATCAGCTATACCATTCTAACAATAAATGTCTTTCAATTAAATATTTACCACCTATTACATTTATTGTTTCATTAGTGGGAATATAAAAAACAATGTGCATCATTTCACACGCACTTGTGAATGGTGAAAAAAAAAAGAGAACACCTTTTAGGACATCCCCATGTTTGTAATTTTTATCCCTTACTGGGTTCTACCCTAAATAAAATATGAACTAATTACTACTAAATATTTCTCAAATCACCCACATCCCACATAGGATTATGAATCAGTGAGAATTTTCCATCTAAATGGTTGAGGTGTTGAAGATCTCCTTGAATGGGAATCACATCTCTATTTCAATCCATAAAACCACAAAATATTATTATAGTTCTAACCATGTAGATCATATAATATGTGTAAATTGTATCCAAAATGTTTTTTATGACTTAGAGTATCACTGGACGTCAAGTAAAATTAGGTTACAAATCCTCTCTGTCACACACACTCCATTAAGACACTTGATCCATGATAAAAGAATTATGAACTTAAACTATTTTTAAACCCTTATCAAATAATTGTAAATGTAAAATAGTTTAAACTCCTAAATAATTTATAATGAAATTATACTTTTTAAATATAATTGAAAAAATTGGTATGAACATAACTAAAAAATTAAAAATGAACAAATGAATTTTATGTAGAAAACCAATACGTATAACATGATAAAAATCAGTCTCCCATCTACCAGGTCACACTCATGATTATATTATATATGGGGGAGTAAATGGAAGGGTTAAATATAATGGTACCCACAATGTCCACCAGAAACATAATCATTGTGCTTACTGGACCCCAATAGTTTATGAAAATGTTATATAAGAGTCTAAAATCCAATTTCCTCTTTACCCCCACAATGAGGTTCCACCCAGATTGTTTCTAGTTCATCACTTCCAATTCCTTAATTTGACAGTATTTATTCATGTCGGTTCACACATCCAGATCACATGATGCAAAATTATTCTACAAAAGTCAATATCACGTGATGTTAAACTATACGATACATCGTCTTCACTATAAGATCCTATATTATGTGTTCAACAACATTACCAAAATATTTAAATAAATAATCATTTATACTTCATAAAATGTATTAAATCTATAAATAATTTTTTTTATTCACATGAGAAACCAATTCCTACATCAGTTATAGTTACCAACAACCCAATTCTTGTTCTTTGACCATCAATCACCATTTTATTTATTGTCACCTTTGATGACTAGTATGATCATTTCTCAAACCAATACTCTGACCAAATGAAAAAAAATATATATTGGGGTATTGATATAGGTGATCAAATCCTTTTGAACATCTCCTAAATTAAAATACAAGATTTTCATTTTCCATGATTTGGATTACCTTTATCTTTAACATTCGGACAACCCACCTAATGATAAATGTGTCTTTCATAACAGATCACCTACTATCCTTGGAATTTTTTCTTATATACTTATAACAAGATTTTGGGTTTTCTTATGTTTTGGAAAAGGTCAAAAACTTAATATTATCTTATTTTCCCCATCAATGATTGAGATATATTAGAACTATTCTACGATCATGGCCAGAATCAATCCCTCTGACCCTATGAAACCCTTTGTATTCCAAATCACGTGCACCCTGAATATGGAACTTCCTCACCCCCATTGTTTTTAAAGAATTAAACAGCCATTCTATTACCTAATCTGTGTACTTGCACACATTTGGAGTTTAAGTCATCTATATAGAGGGCCCCTCTCTCCAACTAACTCATTTCTAGTTAGGATACTACCTTTGGTCTATATAAAAATTATACCATGAGTTATTGTACCTTATCTAGAACACTCATATAAATGTGTAATCTTCCATTTTCCCTTGTTCCAAGCATTAATAATGATTTAGTTTGTCCTATGGATATATTATATATTATCTCAAAAATATAATTGGGATGTATTCAATGTAATTTAATGAATCATTTGGGAAATTTAATATAGAAATAATCAAAAAAAAATTGTTTTTAACCCTCATGCATAAGTCTCTCCTTTATATGGTTCTCTCTAAGGGTGAACCAAAAAATCCAATTTCTCAAGCCTATCTAAAATATGGGGATCTACCTATAGAGAACAATGAATACTAGTACGATCATTTACATCCACTTTAGCACCCATGTGAATATCATCATCTGTAATTCATATATGGACTTTCCCATCATTGAACTTAGTCATTAGTGATGTTTTCACTCCCTACATAGCATTAAAATCCACCAAATGATCATTTAAATGGATGATTAATCATTCCTAAAAGAAGATGAATATCAAAAACTCGTGATCCTAAACCTCCATCCATGTGAGTTCTAGTATAGTTTCATGGAGTTCATTATGCCCTTAAATTCAAAGTTATTCTAGATAATTAGAAACTCTATTAATTCCTCAGGAATCCACTACAAGTATGATCATTATGAAATCTCTAGAGGGAATTTGCATCAACCCCCCCCCCCCCCCCAGTTCCTCGTTTCAGTATCTAAGGACAGGGAGATCCCATCCCACTCAATAGCTCCTAATCTGGGTTGTAGGTGATAAAGATCCAAAATCACCTCCTTGTTATGTGAGAGACAATTTGATTCTCATATGAAACAACAAGCCCAAAATATTTTCCCTATTTGGTTAGAGATGGGTTATTCTATGTATTATCCATTAGAATAGAGGAATAAAGGTCTTATTCTGGGATCATCTTTGATGAAATGGGATCCACTTTGAAATGATAGTTTTCTAGTTTGAATCTTCTATAATGGTGAAATATTCCCCGACATTATGTTCATCCTTCTCCAATTCCATGTCAATGAATGTAGATGGTTCACCTCATATGATTGGAACCTTCTAACCCTATGTGTCACAGTCACCCTAAATGGATTACTTGATGAAGGTTAGCTCAGTTATCAAGATAATCAATCCATCTTTCTTAGTTTCATCGTCTTGGTGGGAACATACTCTCTCGATCACTTTATCAAAACAAAAAAATGACATTAAATTTTTTCCATTACCATAAATAGTGATGATATTAGTTTTTAATAGAAAAGATGATAAAATATGTGATATTTTTTATGAAATCCATTCTTGAAGAAGAGAATGGAAAATCCTCTATTGTGGACCTCTGGACACCAGGTGACACCTCAAAAGAAAGCACTAGGCCTCTCTATAATACCTTACATTAGGCTATATAATTTAAACATTTTATTGAAATGGATTAAAATAGCCCTAGGATGGTTTTATTAAGATCTTATTATTCAACTCATTCATTCCTTAGGGAATTTAGATCCTATTGATGAATCTCTAGTTGAGATCTACCTCATTATGTGTTGGATCATCCTTCATAATACTAGGGTGTGGTCCCCCATAGATTCCATGTAATCATAGAGAATTAAATACATCATCTTTTAAACCATCAAAAATCACTATTTCATTTGAAGCTAAAAGATCATACTTTGAGTTTGGATTATCATAGTCCATTGAGGTTCTTACATCACACTCAATAGTGGCCTCTAGGGTCTCTCTAGACACATCCTTTAAAAAAACATCAGTTTAAAACCATTAATATAAATTATTTATTGAAAATAAATAAATGTTGAAAAAATTGTAACCATAGAAAACATGTGTTCAGTTTGATTATCATCTCTATGAGTGATATCTCACTCTATTGAGAGATTTCTTATCCAGTGAATGATCATCAATACTCCTCATCATTAAAACCATACACCTCAGTTTCAGTGACTGATGAAATATAGCACGATGCCTAATTGATTTAATATTTTTAAGGTTTCATAACCGAAATAATATGTTCCTAAGAAATGTTAGGCCTTTAATCCTCATTCTAGAATGAGAATGCATCCATATATTATTTAAATAAAACATCTCTTGTAATAATAATTATTCTATGACACTACTAAGGCCAACCTCTGGTAGCAAAACATTATCTCGGGTGTGCTTCTTCGATATTTTATTCACCAATATGTAAATAATTTAATGGCCACAAACAACACAGAGCATGATATTGGTGGAATCAATGACCAAATCCACCAAATTTAATTGTTTTCCCCTGGATTATTTTTATCCCAAGAGTCCTTTACCTTTTCTTACAGACACTTATGATAGAGACTAGTACTGCTAGGGGGAGGGGGTTTAGAAAAAACATGAACTCTCCCCTAAAAAGTGCATCCGTTTTTTCTTAGGATGCATAATGGGAACATCTTAGAGTATCTGTTATAGTTCACAGTTTTTTAAGTGGTTAACCTGATATAAAAATCCTCCTTGAATTATGGTTAATTTTTTCACCTGGGTATACAAAAATCCAAATTATTGAATAGATTTAAGAAATGAAGATTTTGATTTTGGTTTGTTGCAGCATGAGGGGATACAATTTCCCTTAGTACGTGAACATCCACTATAGATAAAGGATACATGGATGACATTGTTCATGGATTCCCAAGTTGTTTTTTACACCCAATTGAAATCATCAAAATATATTATAATAATGAGATATAGTGTATGCTTCGAAATAGGTGTTTTGTTCAATCATGGCTATGAAAAATCTACATTTGAAGTCCTGATGGTACTCCCACTATGTAATGACATGGATTATCCCATTTTTATTTTTATAAATTTTCTAGGAGTATTCAAAGACCAGAAACTACGATGGCGTGTGATTATGAGGTTTAGTGTTCTTGAAATGTTTTGATTAAAAATTCTTTGTTTTTAGTAGCACCCATCAGTGGTTTTCCTACATAAGTGGAATAACTCTTAAATAGGTGTCCAGATCTAAAATCTGATGGAACTGTTGCATCCAAGATGGCGGGCTTACCCACGACGTGACTTAACATTAGTCGAAATAGGTCTTGAGGGAGGAGACCATAAAATGAATTAACTCTAATTAAAATAATAATTTCAATTATTTTTAAATCTTAATAACTCATGAACAGTGACTCGGATTGGCAATTTGATCATAATGAAAATTTTGTTCAATCACTTAAAAACAAGTTTAAAAAATGTTTTATAGATACTTATCCTCAATAACCAAACATATCTCGTCATTGATTTATTTTGATGATGTATTATCCCTTTACCCTTGAAATAATAAGGGGTATGATAAATTATTTTTATTCCATTTTTATCAAAATCATTTCAATTCATTGTAAATATTATGAAATTAAACATCCAAATTATATAGAATTTCATTGGGCTGAACAATCCAATATAAAAACGTGTAAATAAGATGAATTAACTTACAACATAACTATTCCCCCATTTCATACCTATCACTCTATGAATGTGTAATGTTACTATAAACTGAGAATCATATGATTCCAAATGATTTATCGAAAAATAAATATTTCTATGGAGGCAATATAAACTTAATATTGTATAAGATAATTTTTTCGCAAGGGATAATGATAAAACTGATGAAACCAAGGAAAATTCTCAACTACAAGAGTGAAATATAACATAGTAGGAATTCAATAATGAATAATGAATAATGAATATTTATTTCCTTTTATATTTTTGGCTCACTGCATCCAAAAATCTAGCATGTACGATTGTGCAACATCTATTGCTTCCAATAAAAAAATAAACAAAATAATTGAACGCATATATTTTGGCTCTTTAATAGGGTAATGACCCTCCCAAATATAACATGAATTAAACTCTCCAAATTGTATTTCACCTCGATGTTTTTCTATCAAAACCACACATCAATTTAAATCTAAATTTCACTTAAACCTCTAATCCGAATATCTCCCATGACATGTCCATTATTAAAAAACTATCCATGTAACACATCACTTATTTTTAGTGTCCCAAATAAAAACGTTTTTAAAAATATAAATATCCCAAATGATTACCTTGGGAATTTTTATGATTGGGAGAGAATGGATAAGGATATATGATATTAAATTAATAAACTACACTAAAATTTATATAAATGTGAAAATAAATTTTTATTTTTATTGATGTGTATTTTCATGTGAGTAAAAATACATTGAAAACAATGAATGAATATTTCATAGATGAAATGTTTTCCAAATATAATATGGTGGGATGGTCATAATATGAGTGCAAAATTATTCCTAAATTAGTTCATTCCTTTTAATATTTCTATAAATGGAGATTAATATGATACTTATAGTTTAAAAAACAACATAACCACTCTAACTCATATTCAAAATGGATATTGTGATGAATCTCAATAATGGGCAACGAAAACTATTGATGTAAAATATCATTTTATCTATTAAGAAAATGATGAAAATTCATAAGGCCCCATGGTTTCATTTGAATGGTAAACCTCCCTAAGGAAAATACCATTTTTTTTATTAGAACTGATTAAATCCTAATCCTTGTTGATGATGATGGGTGGGAATGGATCTAATAGGTTAATTTCTCTCCACAATATCAAGAAACCGAAACATTTTACAATAATAGAAATATTAAATAATGTTTAAGAGAATTATATGGTGAATTAGACTAACACGAAATCCATGAAATGAAATCACATATTGTCCATGATAATAATCATCCAATCCATTTTTTCTTAAACATTATTTAGATCAACATTAATGTCAATGTTAGATCCAACTATTATCATATTTATATCAATTATCATCCACTATGACAACCTGATATCCCCCACATAGTTTTTCCATTGATTAAGTCATGTTTTTTCTCCAAGATAATATTATTTAGGATATGATAAATTATTATACTGGTGATTATATCAATAACCTTGTATAGGATGTTACACATGATAATAAGAATGTACTTAATTGAAGAATTTGAATCCTTAATAATAAAAATGAGAAGACCAATAGACTATAATGCCACTATATGAAGTTTACCAATGAGGAAAAATGCACAAAATATCATGATAAAATGATCATTTAAAATATCATATGATACATTTTAAAAATAATTTAGAAATCTATCAGAACAAGGATCATTATACCGACTGAGGGAAAAAAATAACTCCTTGATCCCAAAAATTGCCCAGATAGAGTAAAGAATCAAAATTTTTTCATTCACCAATGATAGAATATTCTTTTTTAAATTAGATCCTAAATCATATCTAGTGTATCCTTCCCTATGGTTTTAATTAGAACTTATAATAAATGATTCTAAGTGGTTATCCACTATTCCTATCACTATATTTATGCCCCTTGTGTATAAGCCATTGTTAAATTAAATATTAAATCTCCCCGTCCGTTTTTTACTTTTCTATGTGACTGGATGTCTTTTATGTTACTTTGATAATCCCGAAAAAAATACCATGTGACAATTCCCTTTTAATACTTCCAACATCTAGGATATAATTTTCCATGACCCGTCCTCAGGGCCTGTGCCGTGACTACCCCAAGCCTGCCTTCCATAGGCTAGGGGTTGACGACTAGCACCAAAGGCATAAATACATATGATGGGAAGGCCTTGCCTTTATAAATTGTAAACACACACAATAGAGTACACAAATGGAAGTAAACCACTAAGTAGAAACTATATAAAAAGATGTCATGGAAAGTAAAAGTGTCTAGAAATACAAACCCAACAGTAAAGTACAAGGAAAAGAAAAAACATGAACAAAAAAAAGAAAAATAGCTAGAAGGTGTCATGCAGCTCTTGGATCATCCATCACATATCCTACATGAAGGGTAGGTACATATAGCCTCCTCAGCGCTCCACGTCCGTCCGTATCCTCCAGATACCATCTCTTCGGGAGGTCCACCTCCGGGTACCGTCCAATCCCTGTACGCTCCGCCTCAGTCAGCACTGTCCGTCATCTACATCCAACACAACGAGGTGCAGGAATAGCCCTTGCAGGGGTGAGTATAATGATACTCAGTAGGTTCCCCGATACCCTCATGGTCTTACAAAATCCAACTAGGGTAAACCATAAAGTATGAATCAACTGATAACCATTAAATAAATATATGCCCATACATATACCTATGTTATCTAGTAACCCATATCAATCACGAAGAAAACACAAAGGTCATTGACTCGGATCAAACATGGATTCTCATTATGGAAACCATGGATGATAGAGAACTCCTTCTCTGTCAAGAATAGTGGGCCAGTCATGACACCAAGGTGCTAATCACTATCCTTGGACTGCGGAGGTACTCCTCCTGTCGAGTACCACGGGTCTGCTACCAACTACCAGTCGCTCCGCCGCTGTGGGTCTGCCTCCAACTACTAGGATATCCCCATAATATCCTACATAGGTACTCCTCCTATTGAGTACCATGGGTCTACCGCCAACAACCAGTTTCTCCTCTGCCATGTGTCTGTCTTCAACTACTAGGCGCTCTCCACTGGGCTAGTCGAATTGGTCATGCAGTCGTCAGTTTTTTCAGCTACTAGGTCTCTGCACTCTGTTTTCTCTTCACTGGATGGATCCGCTCCACAAGGTACTAGAAAAAACTCCAAATATCGCAAATTGCTATGAAAAAGTATCTCAAATGTCCTCCACGTCATAGGGGTATCAACCCAACAGACAGCGCGTCAATTGGATGCTCAGTCAGTGAGTAATTAGTCTTTTAGTCCTAGGGCCCCAGTTGGATTCGTGTACAAACCAACCTGACCATATCTTAACTATACCCCAAACACTAGTGGGGTAATCTCAATGGTACCATCTCTCTTCGAGATTACTAGTGCCACTGACGGTTTGTCAAACAGACGTCCGATTCCAAAGATATGGTCAAAGTAAGCAAAGGGTCTGTAGTGGGCCCAGGTCCAGTCCGACCCAGTCGGACCTACTCAGCCCAACCCAGTCTGAGCCGACCTAGTCTGGGTCAACTCGTAATGAACCAATGGGTCTGACCTATCTCATTGGGTGGGTCAGACATCTATGCTAGGTCCGGTCCGCTGGGTCCGGCCCAGCGGACTATGAGGGCGGTTCGACTCGGATGCCGCCACACTGGCGGCTCGACCTGAAGGTCGGGGCCGGTTTGGCCAACATCGAGAGGGGCGCGACTCGAGAGGTAGGATTCCTGGAGGGAAGTGGTAGGCCGCACAGGTCGCGGGCAGGTTGGCGGGACACCGGGCATTGCACTATGGCGTCGGGCAACGCACCGGGCATGGTACTTGGGTGCGGGCAGCGCGCTAGGCCACCGGGCAGACCATGGTAGGGGGCCGTGGGGGTGCCGAGAAGGGTGCCACGGTGCCGAGAAGGCCACTAGAAGGGGTCGAGTATGCCACCGGTAGGGCGCAGTGGTGCCGAGTATGCCGCCTACAGGGCGTGGGGGCACCGAGCAGCGTTCCGGGGCAGCGCGCTAGGGCGCGAGTAGTGATCCGGGCGCCACGTGGGTGGCACGGTTTGTAGAGGCCGCGGGTAGCACATCCTCTGTTCTCCCTCTTTGTTCTAGTCACCTCTTTGTCATTCCATCATCATCGAACAAGAACAAACAAGGGGATGTTCAGACCCTGTTCTTGCGGCCCGAACCCTCCTCGTTACAGTGATATAAATTGGCGATTCTCATATCATAAATGTTTTTTAACAAAGAAGAAGGTTTAAATTCATATATAAATTAACTCAAATCCTCCTACCTCGAGTACGATGATGTTGACGGAGTCACGAGAAGTTTGCGTCGTTATGTCATTGTTGGAGGAGGAAGAGGGTACTTGTCATTAGCGGACGAGCGTTCGAAGGTGACGAATTTGAAGACGACGTCGGTGTTCTTCATGGGTGTCACTTACCTTTCTTGTCCCGATTGAAGAAGGAAGAAGATGGCATCATTGTTCTTCAGTGGCAGAAGAGACGTTATTCTTGTTCTTCATGAGAAGAATGAAGTTGTCCCAAAGAATCTCCAAATCTCCACCAATAGAAAGTTCCCACCAAAAATAATAGAGGATGTTCTATATTATTTCTTTGGCACAACAACACAAAGGGTTGTTTTTAATTAAATGAGACAACTCAATTAATTAATTTGAAGGGTGGTTCAAATTTAAAATAAGTGGAGGTGTGGAGTTCTAATTAATTAATGGAGAGAGGTTTCTAATTAATTATTGGGGAGGTGGAGAGTTACAAATAATTAAGAGAGGGTTTCATCCCACATAAATGGGAGGTCCCAAGTAGTTACAATCCCTAGGTGGTCCCCACCAAGACATCCTCCCAAGGGAGGTTATGTGCGGGTGCGCCCAACCACCATAACCTCCCATGGGAGGTTAGGGCGTGGTGGACCACACCACTAACCACCACATTGTGGTTTTAAAAACCTTTATGAAAATAAGGTTATTACTTTATTTTTAATCTTTTTAATTAAAAACCTCCAAAATCTCACTTCCATTATTATTAGAATGAAACTATGGTGAGGGTCTCACTAAGAAATCACTGATGCTGCAAGTTAAACAATTCCCTCATATTTTAGTTCCAAGCACCGATTCAACAGTTATAAAATTCCATTTGTACGTTTACTGAACGTACCTGAACAAAACATCATAAATTGATTCTGGGCACACCGAGCCTCAAAATCAAGCACAGCCAGAAACGGTGAACTCGTAAAATTTCTATGTATTTATGAAATTTTCTTTTCATGAAAATTATAGGTCGTTACATTCTCCCCACCTTATAGATTTACATCCCCGTAAGCTACAACTCAAACAAATGGAAAAAATTAGGGTACTGAGCACGCATCTGAGCCTCCCAAACCCATGTGCTTTGCTGTAGGTTCTCTTGCTGCCAATGAACATGCACCAGAGGTATTGATCGTCTACATAGGACCCACTCCTGTCGATCATCAATCTCCCCTGGGACCTCCATGAATGTCTCCACGTCATTGATGTACAACTCTCCATGGTCGATGATGTGGGTTGGGTCGTGCACACATATCCTCAGCTGATATACACAAAATAAGTCATGCACCTGATGTAGTTGAGGTGGAAGAGCTAAGTGATAAGCCACCTAAACTACATTACTGAGGACATTGAAGGGTCTGATGAATCATAAATATAACTTGCCACCTCGTCCAAATATCCATAGACCTCATCGAGGTGAGACCCGTAGGAAGACGTGGTCACCATCCTAGAACTCCAGAGTTCTCCGTCTTCTATCTTCATACAACTTCTATCTACTCTGTGCAGTCTTCATCTTCTCATGGATGATCTGCACCTTCTCTGTCATAGCATGTACCATCTCTGGTTCCACCAGTGCTGACTCCCCAGGGCCTGTCTTGCATAGTGGTGATCTCGAAGGTCGATCGTATAACGCCTCGAAAGGTTCCATCCCTATGGTGGAGTGAAAACTATTGTTGTAGAAAAACTCTACCAATGTTAATTGGTCCTCCTAGCTGTGACCGATATTGATGACACAAGCACGAAGCATGTTTCTGAGGGTCTAGATGGTCCGCTTGGTCTTACCATCAGTCTATGGATGAAAGGTGGTGCACAGACATAGCTGCCTTCCGAAAGCCTCCTATAACCCTTTCCATAGACAGGAAGTAAACTGTGAATCATGGTAGGATACAATAGAATAAGGAACTCCTTGAAAAATCAATATCTCATGCACATAGAGGCATTCCAAGGTCTCTACTGATCCCTGCTCACTAATCGGTAGAAAATGGTCTAACATGGTGAGTCAGTCAACGATCACCCATATCGAATCGTGACTCCAGGATGTACATGGAAGACCCATCACAATATCCTTGTATATCCCATCCCACTTCCACACTGGGACCCCTAGAGGCTGAACCAAGACTACTGGTACCTGGTGCTCTGCCTTCACTTACTGAAAAGTGAGGCCTCATGAGACAAACTCAGCTACAGAATTCATCATACCTAGCCACCTGTGCTATTTTCAAAGGTCCTGTTACATCTTCACCACCCCTAGATGTACCACTAGAGGGAAAGTGTGGAATTCCATCAACAATTATTCCAGAAATGAAACTAGTACCATAGTAAATCCTTTGAAGGGGATGAAGTGATCCCCACCTTCAGAAAATAAATCAGGTGCCTACCCTGTGGATACCTGAGCACGTCGTGTTTCACAGTCAGCACCTCCAGGCTGCGCCTCCCTAACTCGCTGAAGAAGTGGAGGAGTGACTGTGAGAGAATTTAAAAAGGCTACCCCATCTCTATCCATGAAGGATATCTATAAAGTAGCCAGCTGCTCTGTTGCCTCTCCTAGTAGTTGAATGCCAGATCTCTTGTTGAGAGCATCCAAAACAATGTTCCCTTTCACAAGAGTATAGTCTATCTTGAAGTCATAGTCCTAGAGGATCTCAAGACAATGCCTCTATCTCAGGTTCAGGTCATCCTGATATAAGATATACCTGAGAATCTTGTGATCAGAGTACATGGTAAAATGTTCGACCATCAGAGAGTATCGCCACATTTTTAAGGCAAAGACCATTACTACTAAATCCAAGTCATGGGTAGAATAGTTCTACTCATTCTATCTCAATTTCCAAGAACCATATGCGATCACAACTCACTCCTACTTCAGGACACACCCAAGTTCAGTCCCCGATCTATCGCAGTAGACTATGTACACTACGGCTTCCTATGGAAGCCTCAATATGGGGGCACTAGTTAGCCTCTTCCTTATCTTCTAAAATCTCTTTTGGTATATCTCTGACCACACGAAGGGTTTACCCTTCTTCGTCAAGGAAGATAGTGGTTATGCGACTCTGGAGAAGTCTAGAATGAACCTATAATATTTACCAGCCAAGCCCTAGAATGTCTGTACCTCCGTCACACTCTTGGGTGTCTCCCAAGAATGTACCGCTTCAATCTTCATTGGATCCACAACATCTCTATCCTCCAAGATGACATGTCCCAAGAAGTGAACCCCTCGAATCCAAAAATGGCACTTTGAGTTCTTACCATAAAACGGGTTCTCTCAGATTGTGTGCAGTACTACCTATAAGTGGTTGGCATGCTCATCCTCAGTAGTCATGTAGATCAATATGTCGTTAATTAAGACTATGATAATGTGATCGAGGTAAGGCTGGAAGATCCTATTCATGAGACTCATGAAAACTTATAGAGAACTGGTTACACCAAAGGGAATAACCAAGAAATCGTAATGGCTATACCAACACCTGAAGGATGTCTTCTTCACATCCTCATCTCGAACTCTGAGCTGGTGATATCCTGATATGAGTTCTATCTTCGAGAACCATCGAGCTCCCTTGAGGTGATCAAAGAGATCTTCTATCCACGAAAGTGGGTACTTGTTCTTTACGTTCACCTGGTTCAGGCAACGGTAGTCAACACAGAGCCTCAACCTCTCGTTCGCCTTCTTGGAAAATAGAATCGAGGATGCCCAGTGAGAAACACTATGCTAGATGAATCCCTTCCCCTACAAGTCCTCCAGCTATACCCGCAGCTCACAATGCTTAGTGGGATCCATCTGATATGATGGAGTAGATATCAGTTCCATCCCTAGGTATAGGGAAATGTATAATTCCACCACTCTATGAGGAGGTAGTCCTGGAACATCGTCAGAGAAAACATCTACGTACTGGTCCACCACTACAGGATAAGACAGACTCTCCACATCAACTGCTCTGATGGTAAGGCAAGCCAACTAGTGAGATATCGGATGCAACCTCCTCCGAGCATGTCTATCTTGCACTACAAAGGTTACCTTCTTGATGGTGAAGGTGAAACTGGTCCCATCCGTGCAGACACACCGCATTTTTTCCTAATACAGTAGATCTTAGCATGGATTGTGGATAAGGATTCAATACCTACGATGATGTCGTAAGCCCTCGATGCCACTACGGGGATATCCCAGCCGAAGCTCTCACCTCCTAGAGTAATCTCACACTACGAGCACTAATGAGTAATCGTCGAGTCTGCTCTCGTAAGAGTATCTAGCTATAAGGATCGAGCCAATGGCTCTGTCGGAATATCGGAACTCTGAACGAGGGCAGTGGCTATGAAAGAGTGACTAGCACCTATGTCTATAAGAACTGTAGCTAAGGTTGAGTAGACACAGATCGTACCTCGAATTATCTCCGGAGCACCGTGGTCATATGCCTCAACTGCCTGATGCTGAGCTCTCCCCTTTCCATCGGCTCCCTATGGTCAGGGTGGACCTCCTGGTGGTGTTGGTGGTCGCACCTCGTAACATTGACCACCACCAGCTGCTCGACCAACTCCTCTACCATGCCCGCATGTTCCCTATAGAGAACCTCGATAGAACATCTTCTTCTATCTAGGAGGTCCCACAACTGACTGTTCATCATCAGTACGGTGGGTCGGAGAGTCACATGCCATGTGACCAAGCCTACCGAATGAGTAACACAACCCAATCCTGGAATGACTGGCTTTGTCTCCACTCCAGGTACCCTGCACAACTGATCCTAAGTTGTGCAGTCGTACACCTGTAGGAATGGTCCTCTTGGACCTCTGTGGAATTTTTCTACTTCCAGCAGCAGGAGACTCCGTTGTGTGTCGGCTAGTGGTGGGTCTTACTGCTGAATACTACTCAGCAAGGAAACTCTCCACTAGGAGGGATTTCTTTTGCACCCCGACCTGCGTCTGGATACTAAGTGAGATCATCAGAGCTCTGATATATCACCTGATATCTTGCTCAAAGGTCTGAGCCCTGAATAATGGGTCTCGTTCCATATCCGTAGAGTAGCGCTAGAGGTCAGTGAACCTCATTGAGTACTATGTTACTATCATGATACCATGCTGTAGATGAAGTATCTCTTGTATATGCACCGCTCGAAGGGTGGATGGAAACAAATACACTCATAACAGGCTCATGATGTATGTACAGAGTAAAGTTTCCTCATCGTGGACCTGAAGCATTAGGCTCCACCATCTTCCTACTGCTGCATGTAGGATACTAGAAGCAGGGATCACCATGTAGTCTGCTGGTGTCCCTACTGGCATGAAAACTCTCACCATAGCCTCCAGCCAATCCTCAGCCACCTGCGGGTTCATCTCTCCCCCGAACATGTGTGGACTCTAGAGCTGGAACTCATAAATCACGCTCAAGAGGCATGCATCGTCTACTACTAGGGCTAGTGGTGTCAGTGGCCCAATTGGTGGTGGTACCTCTATTTCCTCAATTGGAAAGGGGACCTGCACCGAGGCCTCATCACTCGACGGGCTATTAGAGCGTAAGACTCTCAGGGCTCTAATTGGTTGTTTGTGGGGCAGCATCCGGAAAGAAACAGATGTGACATGGTCAAAGGATTATACCTAGTGAGCTGACCTGGTTGATATTAATTAAAGAAAAGCTTTTGAAGCACACACACAATCAGTGTTTTTGTGAACTTAGTCAGAAATCATAACTCAATGTCCTGGTGTACGGATACGTCGGTCGCTGCACCAACACTGGACTCCCTGAACTGAAAACCACACTCAGTACCCTTAACACTATTGATTCAAATAAAAGAAATATCATAGTCCTATGTTCTGTGGTAGAACCAAAACTTATGATACCAATTTTTCACGACTCGTCCTTGGGGCCCATGCCGTGAATACCCCAAGCCCACCTTCAATAGGCGATGGCTGGCGACTAGCACCAAAGGCATAAATCCCCAAGCTGGGAAGGCATTTCCTTTATAAATTTTAAACACACACAATAGAGTTTGCAACTTGAAGTAAAAAAACTAAGTAGAATCTGTATAGAAAAGATGTGCTGGAATGTAAAAGGGGCCAAAAATACAATCCCAACAGTGAAGTACATGGAAAAGACAAAACATGTACAACTAAAAGACAAATAGCTGAAGGTGTCTAGAAGCTCCTGGATCATCCACCATCGATCCTACCTGAAGGGTAGGTACTTATAGACTCCTCAGTGCTCCACGTCCGTCCGACTCCTTTGGAAACCATCTCGTCACAAGTTCCACCTCCGGGTACCGTCTAATCCTCATACACTCCTCCTCGGTCAGCGTTGTCCGTCGTTTGCATCCAACACAATGAGGTGCATGCATAGCCTGTGAATTGGTAAGTATAAGGATACTCAGTAGGGACCCTGAGACCATCAAGGTCTCAAAAAATCCAACAAGGTTAAACCACAACGTATGAATCAACGGATAACCATTACTTAGGTATATTCCCATACATATACCTAGGTTATCTAGTAACCCATCTCAATCATGAGGAAAACACAAAGGTAATTGAGTCATCTCAAACCAATATTTTGATTATCAAAACCATGGATGATAGAGAAATCCTCCACTGTTAAGAATAGTGGACCTATTGTGACACCAAGGTGCTTCTCACAATCCTTGGACTGCTGAGGTACTCCTCCTGTCATGTACCGCAGCTCTGCTACCAACTACCATGTGATCCTCTGTTATGGGTCTGTGGCCAACTACCAGGAACTCCCCCTAATACCCTGCAGAGGTAATCCTCCTGTCGAGTACCACATGTCTACTGCCAACTACCAGGCACTCCTCCGACATGGGTCTACCGCCAACTACCTGTCACTCCCCACTGGGGTAGTCGAATCGGTCAAGCAGTCGTCAGTTCTGTCAGCTACTAGGTCTCCACACTCTATCTTATTATCACTGCAAGGATTTGCTCCACGAGCTACTAGGAAAAACTCCAACTATCGCGAAGTTCCACGAAAAAGTATCTCAATGGTCAGCTAGGTCATAGGGGCCTCAATGAAACAGACAACGCGTAAATCAGACGCCATGTCTGTGATTTATTAACCTTTTAGTCTCGGGGGCCCAATTTGATTTGTGTACGATATAACCTGAATAAATCTCAACTATACCACAAACTCCAGTGTGGTATTATCAAAGGGACCATCTCTCATCAAGACTACCAACACCATTGACGGTTTGTAAAACGGACATTCGATGCCTATGATATGGCCAAAGTAAGCAAAGGGTCGGTAGTAGGCCCGGGTCCGGTCCGACCACGTCTGACCGACTCAGCACAAACCAGTCTAAGATGACCCGGTCTGGGTAAACTCAGACAGACCCGATGGGTTTGACCCATCCAGTTGGGCGGGTCAGCCCGATATGTTAGGCCTGGTCCGGTGGGTCCAGCCCAGCTGACTATGGGGGCGGTTCGGACCGGATGCCGCCGCGCAGGCGGCTCACCACAAAGGTTGGGGCCGGTTCTACCAAAGCTACGAGAGGTGTGGATCGGGTGGTCAACTGCTGAGATACCAGCGAAATGCCACGTGGGGCATGGGCAGGTCACCAGGACACCGGGCAGCGTGCCTGGGCCCGGACAGCCCGCCGGGCAGAGCACTTGGGTGAGGGAAGCGCGCCGGGGCATAGGGCAGACCACAGCAGGGGGGCGTTGGGGCACCGGGCAGGGTGTCAGGGTGCTGGGAAGGCAGTTGGAAAGGGAAGGGTCGACTTTCAGGGGTGATGGGTAGCGCACTGAGGTGCCGACCAGGCCGCCAGAGGGGCGTGGGGGCACCGAGCAGTGCGCCGGGGCAGCGCACCGAGCGCCGCGGGGGAGGTGCGGTTTGTAGAGGCAGCAGGTAGGGAAGCCTTTTTTCACCGTCTTCATCACCGTCGTCTATTTTCCTTGCCATCATCATTGAAAGAGAACAAACAATGGGAAGGTCGGACCATGATCATGTGGCCCGAACCCTCCTCGTTACGGTGATAGAAATTAGCGATTTTCATATCATAACTTTGATTGAAGAAGAATGAGGTTTAAACTCATATATAAATTAACTCAAATCCCCCATCCACGAGTTCGATGATTTTGAAGGATTCATGGGAAGGCGGAGTCATTCCGTCAATATCGTATGAGGAAGATGGTACATGTCATTGGTGGATGAGTGTTCGAAGGTGACGATGTCGAAGACGACATCCGTTCTTTGGGGCGTCGCTTCCCTTTCGTAACCTGGTTTAAGAAGGAACATGATGGTGTCATCATTCTTCGGTGGCAAAAGAGACATTATTCGTGTTTTCGTGGGAAAAATGAAGTTCTCTCAATGGTTCTCCAAAGCTGCACCATGAGAAAGTTCCCACCCAAAATAATAGAGGAAGTTCTCTATTATTTCATTGGAACAACAACACAAAGGGTTGTTTTTAGTTAAATGAGACAACTCAAATAATTAAAGGGAAGGATGGTTAAAATTCAAAATAAGGGGAGGGGAGGAGTTCTAATTATTTAATGGAGAGAGGTGACGAATTAATTAATGGGGTGGTGGAGAGTTACAAATAATGAGGAGAGGGTTTCATCACACATAAATGGGAGGTCCCAAGGAGTTACAACCCCGGGTGGTCCCCACCAATAAATCCTCCCAAATGAGATTTTGTGGGGGTGGGTCCTAGAACCATATCCTCCCATGGGAGGTTAGGGTGTGGTGGCCCTAGCCACTAACCACCACTTGGTGGATCTAACCACCTTAATAAAAATAAATCAAATACTTTATTTTTATTCATTTTAATTAGAAACCTCCAAAATCTAAAATCCATTCTCATTAGAACGCAAATGCGGTAAAGATCTCACTAAGAAATCACTGACACTGCGAGTTCAATGGTGCCCTTAGATTTCAGTTCAGAGCACGGGTTCAAAAGTTATGAAAACCCGTATGTACGTTTACTGAACGTACCTGAAAAAAACATCAGAAATTGATTTTGGGCACACTGGGCCTCAAAATCAAGCGTTGTCATAATCAACGGACTCGTAAAAGTACCATGTATTTAAGAAAAAAGATTTCATCGAATTTTCGGGTCATTACAAAATTATATAAAATTAATTATTATTTATAGAGAAGGGAAATTGTTTTATAGTCCCACTATTCCTACATTCGATTATCCTTATACTAAATTTCATATTTTATGTAGATTAGGGTTTTTAGTGTGTTCTTTCAACTTTAATTCATGTAATTGGAATACTCTATGAGTAATGATTAAATATTATGAATATTAATCTACATATTCATTTACATTGTAAAAATCATGTGTTATTAAAAACATTACAAAAATCATTCTACCCTGCATACTTCACTGAAAAGAACAATATTATATGCATATATTGAAAAAATTGAGAATAACCTCACAGGGAGAGTGATTAGATAATTCTATGGCCTTGTGGTTAACAGTCAGTTGATGAAAACAGAAAATTCCCTTGTGGTTCTATAGTTAGTGGTCTAGTCGATTCAAAATCATTTTATTTTCACTTTTTCAAAGATTATTTAAATATACATTAAATTAATCACATTTTCTGAAGAGTATTGTGAGAATAAAATAAATTATGTCATGTATTTTCTTCCTATAACATATCCCTCATATAATATATGATTGGTTTATTATAGATTTATTTTACCTCAATGGAACTAGGGAGTCAAAAATGAATAAAAAATTGAGAAGAAATGGTAGAGATCATTATTATTGGAGATAATAAAATTATAAAAAATTAATGGCATGAAAATTGATTATTTGTCACTAATACCCCTGATCATTATATATTATGGTTAACCCTATACCTCATACATGTTTAAATATAATTTAACTGAGATCTGTATAATTTTATTGATTGGGATCCAAATAATTCTCTTACAATTGAAAATTCATGAGAAAATAATTTTCAAATCATATGAATGATGCTTTGATTCATGAATGGCTGTGAAAGATTCCAATGAAGTGAGTATCTCAGTATAGATGTAACTTCATTTTTTCAACTCCAACTTGATAACAATATTCAATAGAACAATCGATATCATTTATGGGATTGGTGATGAACCTTGATTAAAAAGATATATTTAGTCATCTAGAATACCTTTCTGAATTTGAAGTTGATCTGGTCTTATAACTAAATCCAAAAAATAGATAAACTATTTATAAAATACCCATTAAGGGAGAAACCTTATTTTAGTGGAATGATAGGGGTCAACATCATCATCTTCTAGAGAAAAGGGCATAGGGAAAACAACAACATCAAAATCTGAAAATGGAGGAATGATAATAGAGGGAATCAGATCAACAATCATTTAAAAAAATTGAATGGTCCATATATCAACTCCATGGAATGTTAGAATAATTACTATAAAGACACCCATAAAGGGAAATCATACCATGGAAGTCATTGGAAGTTCCTCCTTATGATTGGGGACAAAGACATTGAATATCAGATTATGGATTTTAGATGGTTTCAACAATATGGATAATGTGGGTGGACAATAATCTCCAAGAGTGGGATATGATTCCCTAAAAGATATAAAAACAGCATGAAAAACTAATGATGAATTTTAACACCCCAATATTTTAATTAAATGGTGTACATAACGGAATATTGAAATATTATTATTTAAATATGATAATTTTACATTAGACATTAAATCTGATAGTATTATTAATAGTATTATAATTATTATATATATATATATAGATAAAATGATCCCCCTAAATAAAATTCTTTTATTTATTCTTATTAAATAAGTACTCAATTTTTAGTAATTCTTTTTATGCCTCAAAAATTATTTTTCTTCAAAAGTAAAATTATTATTATTTTTGGGGAAAAGTATTATAAATAATTATATAAATTTCTATAAATTATTGTTTAAAGAATAATATAAGTTTTCAAATTGGAATACGAAATTTATTTTATGGTGAACTTTATATATTTTTCTAAAAATATTAATATTGCAATAAACAGTGAAAAATACCAATATTTATTTAAAAATAGAATTTATGTTTCATCAATTTTCAAATTACTTATTATTTTTGAATTGTTTCCACAAAATAATAATTATTTTAAGTTATATTTATACATTTTGGATAATTGGAATAAATATTATTATTTCTTTTATAAAATCATTTTCTGGATGAATATGAATTTTAGGAAAAACTCTATTTTTAATAAAGTTATTATCATCGAGTATTTCAGACGCATTTTGAATTTATTTTCATTAAATTTTAGGAAATCAGTTTTGTTAAATGGGTTTTTATTCATATATTTAGATTTTTCAGTATATTAGTTTTTATACATTTTTGTAAAGAAGTTAAATTTTTAGTGAACAGTATGAAGAATTTTTTTATTAAATAAGTTACCTTTTATGATATATCCCAAAAATAAAAATAATATAAAATTTTATGAAAATTTTAGAAATAATAAATTATGATAAAAATTAAAAAATATAATTAAAAAATTACTGAAATCATATATATTATAATTTATTAAATAATACACATTAAAATCATTTTCAATGCTAAACTGAGCATGTGATGTACTGGGGAAGTAAACAATTATCCTAAAAATAAAAAATGATATGAGCTAATTAAATTTTAGGCATTAAAATTAATTTTAATTTATTATTTATTATATATTTGTCTACATAGTAATTTTATAGTTATATAGGTAGTGGATTAATCAAATTCTTTTGCAATACGTGTGTAAGGTATAAGAAGTCAAAATAACACATTAAATTTGTTTTCGTGATATATATATGTGATTTAAATGATATAATTAATGAATATAAATTCATATTTTGGTCATAATTAAAAAACAACATGATAATTTTTTATTTTCTTTTTTTAATAAATTTTAATATTACATAATATGGTTGTGAAACAATAACAAGTTACTGATTTAAATAACATGATAAACAAATAAATATATTTAAAATATTATACGTAATAAAATATGAAATAATTAATGGGATAAAATAATATTCATGATAATCAAGAAATATGAAGGATTCTTTAAAATACTATCTTCTATTATCTATCATTGTCTTGATCAAATTAATGTCGATAAAATTAATTGTGTCAAATTTCATAGTAATCATGTTTTATGAAAACAATATTTTGTTAAATATTGTTTAAATCCTTAAAATTATTCTTAAGTTCAATGTGGTAATATATTGTCTCAAATTCCACCCTATATTCATCAATAGCCTATTTTGAATCATTTTTCTCCAGAATAATATTATTATATTTTAATATTTCGAGAAATTCCAAAAGTACCTATATTGTCAATTATAAAATAGAAGCCATTATTTCAAATAGTTAGACCACATTAAAAAATATAACTTGAAAAGACCATTAAAATTAGTATTTTAGGCATCTTTATCAAATATTTGGAGGTTCAACCCCTTACAAAATGGCCATCATATGTCCATAAATAATAGATCTAAAGAGTTTCCACTACAGAAGATGTAATCATCCTTATTGACAAAATAATGATTGTCTATTCTTATACATCATGTTCAGGTTCTATAAAACTTATCAAATAATATATCCAGTATCATATATATATATATATTCATATTTTTTATTATAATTATGGTAAAATCATATTCCATATATTATCCATTATATGAAAAGAGAAAGTTTCAATCATTTGTATGTACGATTTACCATCTCCACATAGTGGTGCAATTCATTTTTCATCACTATATTACATGGATGGTTATAAATATGGGACTAATTAATATATATGATATATGTTTCATAAAAATTATTCCATTCTGCATAATTAATCTTTACCAATCTTTCATTCCATCACTTAAAAAATGCAAATAGTGTTCATGTGTATGCACAACATACCTTCTCAATGAATGATGTAATTCATTTTTCGATGTATATCATTATGTAACTATAAATACCTATATATTTAATAAATATAATATTTATTCCATAAATAATATTATGGACATTATTTAACTTTGTTAAAAGTATACTGACCATATCTACCAAATCAAATCATATATGAAAATCAAAGAGGCTACCACACAAAATGAATGCTTATAATAATGAACTAAGAATAAATTATTTATAAAATAATATCATATATAGATTGATATATATGATTATAGATTTCAACAATATAACAAATTAGTGTAAAATTATTATCAAGGATGAAAAGGATGTACAAATGAAATCAAACCTGATGTAAGGGTTTCTCATCTAAGTTTTACTAATGTTATATATATTTCATAATCAAAAATTATTTTTGTGGAGTGAATTTACTTTCCCTATGATATATTATGTTAGTAATATCATTTTATTCCTAGTATTTAACATTTTATTTTAAATTATTTCATTTATGGGGCTTATGATTAGAATGCAAATCCTTCATATATGATTTGGAATACCCATGTACACTTATAAAGAATTTATTAAACCATTTAGAATATTTATAATGGTAAAATAATGGTTTTGGAGAAATAATTAATTTTTTTACACCTATTGAGGAAAATAGTATCTTATTTTCTTCCCCCATTCAAATAACTCAACCCCATGTTTCCCTTACAATGGTGGTAATGCTTCTTCTAAAAATCAATTCTACTATTGAGAATCCACCATAGAAACTCTCTCATATGTCATATTTTTACACAAACACGGCACCATAGAACCCATTTTAATGTAATATAGAGGCCCTACAGATCCTTTATGACCTAATCGACAATTTTAAAATGATAATCTTAAAAATAATCATTGAACATCAATTCAAAATCATTAATATTAAAATTATGGGATGGGTCAACCTGATATTTTAGAAGCATTGATGCATGGAAGAAGTCATGCTAGGATTGGTTCCTCTCAAATAATTTAAACTGATATGATACCAACCTGAATATCTCTAAAAAATATAAATTTATAATGATCCTAGGAGAATTTTCCCTTCCCAAAGTATCTATCCAAGCCCATGTCTAGGGAACATGCCAGAAAATAAGATATCAAAACTCATACTCCATAGGTCATTGATATAAATAATCACAATAGTTTTTCTCACATGGGTAGTCACTATATGATTATTGATAAGCTACACCTCCTCTGATGTCTCCTATATGAGACAGGTTCCTAGAGTCACTACCACTCCTGCCTCTATCTAGCACATAATAGACATACATGGCGTATTGTACGTACCCAAAAAAGAGCTATCAGTATGGTCTCTTGATAACTATAATTGTATGACAAATCTAAAAATAAATATATGTTTGACCAATGAATCTATAAAATAAATGAAAAATGATTAAATCATTTCCTCTAAAACCTATATTTTTCATTCTGACTGACCATTAGACTGAGCCTGGTAATATGAACTCATATGTACATGTGTACCTTGTTCTTTCTTCCACCACTTCCAAAACCAAGATGTGAAATAAACATCCTAATCAAAAATATTATTATAAGGGTACCAATGTTAGAATTTAATTTCACAGACATATAGCCTCTCTTTATCTTTCATTGAGAATGTTATTACCATTAGTAATAAAGTGGGATACCACTATTATCATGTCCATGAATACTGATAACAAGTTTCTGACTTGAGGAAAAATTATAACACCATTCAAAAAAATACATTATGATTTCATTCCACTTAAATTATGGGAATAATAATTGACATAATAATCTATCAGGCCACTGGTTCTTTTCCATCACCAGTTAATTGGTGGATGAATTATTAATAAAACTTACACTGTGTTGTTTCATTCTCAGAAACCAATACATCGGTTGCATGTCATGATACATCGTGGAAATACCTGGGCTCATTTCCCATTAAAAAGCATCAGAATCTCATATTAGTTCCTCCATAATATATATAGGAAACATGATGTTCCCATGTATAAGTAGGATTTCATCTCAATAAATTAAAAATCTAGTTGTGGGTTTACACATGAAATACTCACCCTCAGGACTAAGACATTAGGATCTGAGAAGTGAATCCCCTTCACTCAATGAAAAATTAATGATTCTACCATAATTATGTAGGAAAAGAATGTTGATACCATTCATGAACCACCAAATTAATCGTAAAAATATGATTCATCAACCTCAATTCATATCGTTCTTCTGGAAAGACTTGTGTAAAAACCTTCTAGATCAAGGAATCTACAACTTCATTTCATTTAGTAGGCGTAGTAAAAATCTCTATTTTTAGGGACTGATGGTATTCAACAAAACACCATTGTCTGCGGTGTGAGTAATTATCTATGATGTTATTCTTATGAATTTGATGGTACTTATACAATGAAAATAATTCTACAATCAAATTGATTCTCTGGAATTTAAATGTATAAACAACTGCTTCTATCTTTAAAACTTGGGTTGGGTAGTTATGCTCATGTGGGATCAATGGTCGTGATCTGTATAGAACATCCCAATATTCCCACATCAAATCTATTCCAGGAACTATTCTTATGGAATGAAAAAACACATTATCACCTCTTTCATGTTCAGGTTGAATGGATATAATGTCTGAGGTATGTCTTCCATTAAATGTTGAGAATCATTCATCCATGTTTCAGACCAGATAATCATGAAACAATACATGTCAAATCATTTTAGAAGTGGATTAAGATATGAGAAATCATATATAAAATTTATGTAGTATCTATCTAGACCTATAAATTTCTATATATGAAACACATTCATAGTATTCTTATAGTAAACTATAATCCCAATCCTATCAAGGTCAACTAGAACACTTGATTCATATTTATTATGACATATGAAGTGAACATCATCGATCCAAATGTGGAAAATTTTGAGTTTTAAATATAACCTATGTTCTCTTTGTATACTCAAAATTTTACAACCGTGTTTGGAATGATCATTGTGATTTTTTGGTATACCTAGTTATCATCCGCATACACCATAATTATGTAATAATTTAATGTGTATGAAACCTAATTCATCATTGCTATGAAAATTGAGGGTTCATTTTTTGAGTTATAATGACAATAACAAAATACCCCAAAACACCATACTTGTTGTCGAAATATTTTAAATGTGTTTATAAAGATATAACGCTTATTTTATGATAACATCATCACATACCACTCTTAATGAACACTATATAACCTCATAAATTTTTGAAATGATCGTATATGTGAGGTAATGGATATTGAATTGTAATTATTATTATTTTCAAAAATCATTAACCAATGAATTTCCTAAAGACCCCATTTTTCCATCACAGAGAAAATCAGGAGAAAACCATACTGTGATGTATTGAGAATGATATAACCATAATACTACACGTACTCTAAATACTTATTGAGATTATACAACTAAAACTTATCTATCCTTTTAAGATTAATGGACATATTTTCATTTATTGAAACATTCCTGATATACTACTTCAAATATATCAAAGGATTAAACCAAGAAAAATAATTATTACAAACATATCAATAATGATATGATATATGAGGATAATAAGCTTATGGTATTCCTTAATACTCCATATAATGGACGGAAATTTTTGTTATCACGCTACTTAGTCCATGATACGCTTTTCAAGCTCTTCATATCCAGATATATCTGTTCTCCTTATGAATATTACTATCTCTCTATTGTGATGTAAATGATAACTTGAAATGATATAATTCAATATAATAATGATTGGGTACCAACTAATCCATCATGATAATTATTTCAATGCCCGTCATTGCAATGATAAAGATTTACCATGATATAAAATAATTACATACCACAAGAGAGATTACTTATCCTAGTTTAAAATCTATTATCGAATTCCCAATGGAATACCAAAAGATTTCAATATATATATGTACATTATTTAAATCCCAATAATTTCAATGGTCGATACAAAATATGGAGTGTGAGGAACATGTATGTAACAATGATGATAATATAGTAGGGGCCATTGAAATATTAAATCCCACTGAGGATGACCATGCACTCTATTCCTTCACTATTTTTCATACTGTGTGCAATTGGCCTGATCGGTGGGCTTTAGATACATCTAGAATATTTTGAAGGAGTCATATATACCAATATAGAAAAATATAAGTCAATATTCCATGACCACGACCTCTTCCTCAAATTGATTGGCTAGTGACACCCAATGATCGTTCCATATATGGAGCTACCAATGATTAACTAGAAAATGGAGCAAGAACGAATCCCGAACAACTAGAAAAATAAGGTATTGTCTGAAAGAATCTCAAATGGAAACCTATTTGGACATAGTACCTAAAATATTATGGGTTTTTATCAAAAATCGGATTCAAGGGTCTTTGATTCCCATGATGATGGGACAATACTAAACATCTAGTGTGTATTATCTAGTTACAACTTCCCTGCTATAAGCTCTCATGATGATGTTATTGGTCACGGGAAGAACCAATACTCAGTATTGGAATTATGATATCTTTTTCTATACCATTTAATTCCATAAGATTTCACATTGAAATAAGGGATTGATTCATAATAATTGAGTTTGTATTGAACCTGAATAAATTTAACTCAGATCAGATTGTGTTTCTAATCCCATCAAAAATGCATCTTTCTAGAGATGGATAATCTCCTAATAGGGCTCAGAAAACATTATAAATATTTGTAATGTGAACCAAATAGTTGAAGAATATCGTGGTTCCCTATTAAAGGTAAAATATCACTTAGACCTGGCCATCTATTAGCATATCGTGGAAGAAGAAATGGTTAAAACTGGACTTGAAATTCCAATAAGTCATACCCTGGTTCCATTAAGCCTAATTCATAACATCATCCAATGTATTTCAGAATCAGGAAGAATTTATGTCTCAATATTAATTTTCCTTTTTCAGAGGTGTATCACGAATCTCAAAAATCATTATCATGGTTTTTAGTTATGGATTCAAATCATGTGGACTTATATACACTAAACACATGGGTATATATTTTTACCCAAACCCTTATGTTTTTATACCATTGAAGATTAAAGTCATGGAGTTACAAATATAGTATTTATATGTAATATGAATCCCTCTCTAAAGTGGTCATGAAAACCCACAACATGAATTACCAATGGTAATGTGGGTGAAACTATTAGAGGTAACAGAAGGGTATTGGGACCACTACCTATAGATCATAGTCCTCACCACCCTCCTATATCACAGAAAGAGGAATTCATGGACGAAAAACTGTATATCATCCAATATCATTCCTTTAATATAAATTTATTTTCGAAATTCTACATATATAAATGTTTGACATCTACATGAATCCTATAATTGTGTCATAGTCATCTGTCTTCTCCTAAATCCAGGTTTAATAGACATTTTAGATCATTAATAATTATAATAGAAACTATATACTACCCACTAATATAGTCAATTCTCGGTCAATTTACTTATTTTACATTAGGCGTTTTGGTATACAGACTATAAATTACATGTTATATTTGAAAATACAATACTTTTTATTTGTAAAAATCATTTAATGGAGAGAGTAATATAAATTTTTTTAGTTTTTTATTTCTTTCTATATGTTACTGAAATCAAATTCCATTCCCAATTTTTTAATGATATTTCATTATATATTAGAATGGGTAGTTCATTTAACTATGTAGAACATTATATTCAATATTAAAATATAATGGGTAGTATAATATGCGTTTACTAAATAAATCATCATAACTGTTTTTTAGATCAACATGAATTCATTAAATTAAAAATCAAATTCATGTATTCAAAATAATCATATTATACTCTTATTTAAATAATACAAAATGTGATAATTGGATAATTATGGTTCTATCATTAAACTATACACGAAAAAATAGTTCATGTTGATGTAAAAACATTATTTTCAAATTACCTAACCATAATTTAAGTAATGAAATATTTGTTTCAATAAATATATAACACTGAATAAATGAAAAATAGTTATCATAATGTCAAAAAATGAATCCTACATGGCATGACAAAATGTTAAAAAATTTATTCCCTATGGGTCCTATAATGATACACGAACAACGATTCTATTCCATAATAGACCGAGGATAAACAAATAAGTAATAATAGAATAATCAGTACCACACATGTGGGTCAGCTACTCTAAGGAAATAAAGTTAAAAAATTATGACACATCCTTGTCTTAAATATACCAAACAAAATAGTTTGACAAATAAATATAATTCTTTTTTACCAATTTGGGACATCCCACATTAGCCCACCTGATAACAGAATTAGAACTAGTTGCTCATTTGGCCCATTGAATGCCTCCTGAGAGTCCAGAGGAAACTAATAAAAAGTGAGTGTCCATGTTGGTATGGTGGGTAGCCTATTACCTACTTATAATAGTGTGACACAATCTTAAACATCGAATAATAATGTAATGGATTTTATAGGAAATAATAATGAATTTAGTAGCATAAAATCTATAATCATATGAGAAAAAAGTAATCAAATGATAAGAGGAAACTGTACCATATACAATAATGATTTCATGTATCTACTAAAATATAAAGCATACATAAATATTTAAATATAAAAAACTGTACAAAACACCAAGAAAATCCAATCATGGAGATAACTAACAGATTCATATGCAACTAACCTTCGGTATTCGCATAACATGTCGTACATCAATAACTGGAGGAATGTCCTTATCCACAACTATAATAAAATAATATTACTGGCCCCCAAAATTGTCCATATAGGGTGTGTGTTAAAAAATGTAGGCCTCTACAAAAGCTATCTATATAAATCCAGGCCATGAATATGAACTTTAATAGTTTGATGAAATACTCTCCAAAAATCTAGAAAATATTTTTGACCCCTCTCCTTTATCAGGGAAGGGGTGGGGGGGAATATTTGACACTGATGAAATCATTGCAAATCATGTGGTCACCCACTTTAATAATGTCTTTAATGGCCGTAATATTGATAAAGACCTTCTACCTGAAGTTATACCTATTATGATTATTGATAAGGATAATTATTTGCTTAACAATGTCAATTTTGATCAAGAGAATAAGGATGCTACTTTTTTCATAACCCGGACGGTGCCCCGGGACGTGATGCTTTTAACAATGGGTTCTACCAGAATCATTGGGATATCATTCAAAATGATGTCTATAATATGATTAATGCTTTCTTCTCTAGATCCGTTCTTCCTCATGGCCAGAATCCCCAATTCGTTGTGCTTAATCGCAAGTTGTAAAATGCCGATGAAACACAAAACTTTAGAACCATTTCCCTTATAAACTCTTTTTAAAATTATCACCAAACTGATTGCCAAAAGAATTTATGCCATTAGCAATAGAATTATTTCCTGGACTGATCACTCTAGCTTATTCATGACGATGATTAAAAAAATCCAATATTATTTTATTTAAAAAGTTTTGATATGGAAATCATTAATTAAAGGGATAAATATTATATTTTATAATTTAATTTTCAACCAGAATTCCATGTAATGATTAATGAGGAGAATAAGGAAAACATATAGATGTAAAAGAAGTTTAGAAATGTTCTTGACTTCAAAAATGATCACAATGGAATGATAGTATTTATGAACATTATTTTTTTCCATAAATAACATATTTATTTGATTTTTTAGATTAATATCATTGTTTATCAATATCAATTCATCATGGTTGTCTAATGATTCATGAGGATTTGATAAATTATTTCTGGTGGGACGAAATTAAGAGATATATCATAGAGTCTAAAGATCAATGAATGGTAGTTCAGAAAGATATGTCTGAGAGAAAAATGTATTTGGGCATGTTACATCATTTACCCAAACCAGTATGAAAATGGTAAAACATCCCCTTGAATTTTTTCATTGGACTCCCAAAAACATCTATAGAGAATAATTAAATATGAGTGGTAGTCGATCCCTTACAAATCAACCGAATATAACAATATTGGAGTATATTTCGATATGGATTATCCTTCTAAGATATACATTATTGAATTTGTAATGATTCATGGAGTATAACATTTGTAACAATTGAATATTTTTTTAGGTATTTTTTTGAATGGATTTATCTTTATGATGTTTTTCATTTCAAGTGACACTATAAGTATTCATATATATATATATATATATATATATACACTTATTAAAATATTCGAAACACTGGTCACTATATTTTCTTTCATTACACACTATACTAAAATGCCCTGTGCTACACTCAATGCTGAAATGTTTTGTTCTACCTAGAACACCGGCTTAGCAAATGTTATATACAATAAAAATGTTTCTAAAAACACCATTTAATTGTTATTATTAATTAAATGGAAATATTATAATATAGATAATAAACATACTATTATTAATAGTAAAAACAAATCTTATAATATTAAATATGATTTTTTATATAGATAGAACATATTGATAATGAAAGATATGTTTTTCGGTAATGTGATTTTATAATTAAAAATAACGTTATCTCGAATGAACCATAATTAAATTTTAATTATTTTTTTAAATTTTAAAAATTAATTTTGTAAAATGAACTTATATTTTTAATTTATAATTTCTAAATTTTCATTTGGGAGATTTTTTTGGATTTGTCTAAAAATTTTCATTTTTTGATGAAAAGTGAAAATACTGATTTTTAGTCAACGACAACCTTTTCATTTAAATAAATATTACTCTTATATTATAATTCCATTTTTAAGGTCAAATTAGATAAATTATAGATGTGTTAATTAAATTTTATCCAATATTTCTAATTACAATATGAAGTTGATTATAAAAACAAAATAAACTTTTGAACATTATTTTACTGAAAACCCTCATATTGTAGTCTCGTCTGTATGATTGACATTAATATTAATTTTCATGCTTCTATGAATTTAATTAAATAAAAAATACACCATTGAATTTATTATAATATTTATAGTCTAATAATATCACCTTAAATTTTTATGAAAGGAGTTGAAAAAGTGATTAAAATAAATCACATCACTTAAGGAAAAATTCAGCTTAATTATGGACTAAACATTAATCTTAGGGGCCCAAATGACCTATCTAGAAATACATAAAAATTTCTAGAAATATTTGTATAATAAACCTTACATTAATTATTTATATTGGTTTTCAATGTTTTTTTAGGTTATTTCATTTGTACACCTAACTGATTTTAAAAAATTCCATGGGATTTATTTTCCCTCCCTATAATTGGCCATCATCTCTACCACATCGTAACACCTATCCATCCTATAATTATAGTCCAATAACTTCCAAATAATTTCCAAGATATCTTTAATTACTACTAGAAGCCTTAATTTGGGTTGAATGCAATCCATTGATTCATTTTGGCATAAACTAAAAGGAGGTACCTGATTAATAAGTAATGACTTCTCCCACATCCTTTCATTTATTTCCCTTACCACCCATCCACTATATTTATTACATTATTTAATAAAAGAAATATTATGAAAAATATAATAGGATGTTTATATGATATTTTTTAGACCTATACATATACACAAACCTCCGTCCAATGGGTTAAGAACATAATGTTTATTTGTAAGTTGAACTACTCCCTCACTAAATGATAATTGTTCATTTTTTTAAAAAAATACTCATGGTGTAAATAATGATGGAAAGTATTTATAAATAATATATATATTTTATTTAATATTTTTTTAAGTGTACTTATTATTTTTACAACAAATATATTTTTCACTTTCCAATTTTTGTTAATACAATAATTTCGATTGAGGATGTGGTGAATACCGCCCTTGAAAGCCATATAATTCATTTATACACTACATGGATTGTATTATGGATGGTTTAGTGAATATATTAGATATATATGGTATCATAAATAAACATTAATAATTATTTATATAAATATATTTGTTTGTGTCTATGTATTTTCCTTTTACATTATTTCTCTCAATATGAAAATTTAACCGAACTAGTGTTCATCCGTACGTACGACCTGTCGTCTCCATTAACAGTGAATTCCATTCCAGACTTATATATTAATTTTATTATTATAAAACAAATATAATATTTATATATATATTTATATCATGGTTAACATTTTTTAAATCATGACATATTGTATATTTACTAACGATATAATTAGTTAAGACACATAAGAAGAATAAAGTGAGTGTTACCTGAAATGAAAACATAACATAGGATTGTTAAATATAGGCTACCATAAGGTAATAATAAAACCATATAAGATATTTTATATATAAATATAGTGATTTATAATATTTATAATAAATTTATATTTATTATCAGGTGGATTGTTCATGTATGATCAGAGTCAAAACACATGTAAAGGGCCATTGTTCTCACATTATATTATTGTGACATACATGAATTATTAACCATACATTTCATCCATGTGGTGTGTATACTACCTAGGGATATAATAAATTATATATATAGTTAAATTTATTGTTATTTAAATATCCATTATGTGACCCTTATTTCATGGTGTTTACGCTCCAAAAGCAACAAAACGCATAAAATAGTTTTCACTATATTTTACTTCATTGAGAATCATGTTTTCTTATATGAATAATTTAATTTTGAAAAATGTATAAATACATTTTAAAGGGCCTATCAAGAATATTAATATTCTAATAAAAATATAGGATTCATGAAATTTCTGTTTCTTATATAGAGAGAGTGATCCTATGTTACCAACTGATATGATTTATTGAAACAATCTCATCATTTTTCAACATTATTTATTTTATGCTTCATTTGATTAAATATTAGTAACCTTATATATATATGTTAATGAATTCATATATTACCCTATATTAATTCACTCTTTAATCATGTATTGGTTAATATTTAATCACTTTGGTATATAATACTATTAAGAATGTGTTTTAAAAAATACTAACTTTATCCATTCTTAAGTCAAAAGGCCATGATCTCTAAAAATAGATTAAACTCACATTATACAAATTTCATATGATCAATAAAATAATTTTACACTTTTTTATTTCACCAATGATTTCAAAGTAATATTCTTACCACTTTCTGTAGGAATATTTTTTCTAATCTTTTTTACAATGAAAAGATGCTATTTTTACCCCTTTTAACATATATAAATCTATCTGATGTCAATACATTTAAGATTTTTTTTTATGTTTAAAAGTAAAATTTGAATAATTTTTTTTGAAATATATTTTAAAATAAATGAGTTGGAAAAATGTTTCCACTACATCTATAGGATACTAAGGAAAATAGTTTTCAAAACATTTTCTAGATCCTTTTATATGATTTTAAGGAATATGGTTATTAAAATGCTTTCAATACCATTTTATATTATTTTAGGGACAATATATTTCAAAAACATTTCAAATTGGATTTCAAAAAGTTTTCATGATATCATTAAAGGTTTCCAAATAAAAATGATTCCTAATTGTTTTCAATTATTTATTAGTAAACATTCATGTTTATTTTTAGAAAAAAAAATTTAAAAAAATTTAATGTTATAATGATACATTTAAATTATGAAATAATATTTTACATAAAAAAGTATTTCAAAATGTTCTTCCAATTTATTTTCCATTTATGATTTCATCTATTTATGTAATTAAATCTATTCTAAGAAATTCTCTAACGGTTATATTCATAATATTTATTGAATAATTAATGTTTTATTAGAATGAATCATTTGAATCCCATTTATATTGAACTAGTTTTATGATTTTGAACCCCGTTTATTTTCATGAGTTAAGATTTTGTGAAGTTATAATGAAACCTATCTTTTTTCATAGGTTATGATGTGATGAAATTTTAATGATACCCACTTCATTTAGTGAGTTATGATATGTTGTTTATAAAACTTATATTCTTTTTTGGGTCATGATATGAGGAAGATTTTATTATCTTGTAGCACATGTATGAAAGATATTGTTATGAAATGGGTGGAAACTATATATCCTTCCAATGTATTCAGTAATGATTGATGACTCAAGAGTGTAAATGTTATTAATGAACTTAAATGCATGATCACGATTTTAATGATGAAGTTGGTTACATGTCCATAAGTAGATGTGTGTGAAATGTTTTATGTCCTTAACTTAATGAGTGATCTTTTTTCTAAATATACATGTTCAAAATGTTATAAAAAATAATCATTCCATAGATTTCATGCCTTATTCTTATGTTATTCCATCATTACTTATGAACATAAACCTCTAATGATCTAGGACTTATGAACATCCAATATTTATTATGATATCTAATACGGAGGTTATGATCTACAAATGCTATGATCGTGTTCTATAAACATTTTTTTCATGTCATTATTTTGGAATTACAATATTTACCATTAATGAGAATGAAAATCAGACCTTTATTGTGTTTTCATTCCTAGGGTTATGAAGAATGGATTCATATTGATGTACTAATGATGGAGGTCATTATGGGATATAATAAAGATCATTCACCAGGATAGAATATTTTTTTCCACAGTTTCAAAGACACTAATCTATTATTGTCTTCAGAATTTATTTTTTTAATGTACTATGTTTTTATATAAAATGATGTAATATCATTGTTTGTTAAACCTGGGTAACTATAGTTGGTACCAAAATAAGGGTTTAGTCAACCATGAGAACTATAATGAGAATACATTAGTGAGATACCTAGGTATATTTCTAAGTATTTGTCTAGGGATGTCTCTATGGATATGCATAAGGAAAAGTAAATGTTTAAGAAAATACCATAGAATTTTGTTAAAGGATAGTTTGAGTGGTTTTCTATAAATAAATCCATGTCTATAAACAACAATTGCATTCGGATCTAGCACATATGTTCCTAGGGGTAACAACTTCAACACATCATTTCAGGCCTGAATCTGGAAAATCTGGTATATGAAAACTGTACTTTGTTCACACATGGGCTGAAACTCTTGGGGGATATGTTATTGAGATTCAGAAACTCTTCATGAACCATCACGATGGATTTAAACATAAGTTGGCTATGAATAACCTAGGATTAACCTTAGTTGTCATTGATTAAGAAAAGAGTAATTATTTAGAAGTCCTATAAGTGTCTCTTCATGATTATGTGGTTCCTCACAATTATAAATGTCCCTCACAATATGATTATGGTTTTATAAAGTTGATGGATCCTGAAGAAACAAAGTTAATTGTGAGTGTGATAGTCAGGGGAATAAATGCCCAACTGATGATCTGAATGCTATAGGGGTTGGAATAAAAAACCTCTTTCATGTACTCTCATAAATTTCTAATGATATGAATGAGTTTGATCTTCCAAATGAGAAAATTATGGATCAACGTTCTATTGATTCATTCATGGGTCATTTCCCAACATCATGTTGTAGATCATCTGATCCACTTTTTTCTAGAAACTAGATCATTACCTATAAATAGAAATTCCCCTATTTCTAGAAATTCATATCATGAGAAATCCAGTTTGGTTTTTTATCACTTATATGTTGATTTATTATAGTTCTTGATATTAACCATGAATACAAGGATGAAATTTGAAATTGAATCCAGTGATTGGGATGAGTTTGAAATCATATTCTTCAAAAATATCATTCCAAATTTTCTTCAAATGAATATGGATATGTATTTCCATATGTTGATGAAAAAGAATGATTAATATATAATTACTTATATGGACTGTTTCAACATACATGAGAGGTAAAAATCTGGTATTATAATTTATTTTGAATGTAATGTAGAAAGGTTCTTAATTTGATTAAATCCAAGCCTTATAAAGTAATTAAACAAAAGAGATATTAGTAACTACGATGTGATTTTTCAGTTTGAAATAAATTTATAAATATAGGTTTCTACTACTTATCAGCATATTATTTTTAACAAGAAAAATAAGATATATTTCAATGGGGAATATAAATAGTGCTGAGTGAAGAAAAAGTTTCAAAATCATAATTTCTAAATCAACGAGATAGAGAACTTATGAGAGTTCCTGAAAGGAATAATTTATTTTCAAGTATCAGGAGATTATCCACTAATAAAAAAATGTTATAAGTGGTAATAATATGAAACTAAATGAATTGAGTATAGATACTTTTCAACATAATGAAACACCCAAACATCAGTGTTTCATGTGCATGAAGTATGGCTATTATTGGAATCATTCACCCATTCCAAGGAATAAAGTGAATGATAATCCACTACAATCTTTAAAGAAAATGGAAAAAGGGAAAGATTATGAAATGATAATGGATTACGTGAACCGTGTTAAATAATAAATACCTATCCATCCCAAATTATTTAGTAACTTTATGTTTGGTTTTTAAGAATAATCCATCTCAAAGTATTATTTTTTATCCTTTGGTGAGATTTCATTTTATTATATTTCCTTAAATTGATTATAAAAGAATAAATTCACATTAGATATTCTATTAGTACATGTATGCACTCATGTTTCTAATAATATTTTTTATAAGATGATCTTATATAAGTAATAAGGGTTATTTATATTTTGGAAGTTGTATTAGGATAACCATTTTTGGATGTTTCAATTAAACACCAGATGAAGTTAATAATATTAAAGTGATGTCACTCCATTTGAGGGTTATTTTCATATTAGATAGACAATATTGAGTGTTACTAATGAAAAATAGTACGACATATCATGGGTCTCATAATCTATTAGTACATAGGGATGGATAAATTCACCTTCCTTTTTGGAGAAATAGGTGATGTGAATCCATGAACAACAAAGGGTGAGGTTGTCTGGAAATCATGTGAATAAGAAATTTCATGAAACTTATTTTACATTATGAAAAGAGATATTGAAACACAAAAATTGGTCCTAGAACATCTGTTTTTGATGAATCATATGGTCCCTTAGTTCATCGAATATTTATGGATTTCTAATTGGTAACATTATATTGGAATTTTTCTCAATCATTCTCCATAAATATATGATAGTAATGTGTTTCTTTCATTTCTATATTTTCAATTCACTTATTTTATGATTCTCTATGGAAACCCAGTTATATGTTACTTTGGATAACCATTATTGTTCCAAATTTCACTTGTAAGAGATGTTTTAGTATATATTTTTACGATGTGTGTTTCTATGAATGAAACATTAATGTGTTAAAACCTTATTATCACAGATGTATTTTTAAAGAGAAATTCATAATAAGGTGGGTAGAATGTAACACCCCAAAATTTTATGAAATTTTTTGAGTTTATTTATCATTTAGATTTTTTTAATTCCTGTGGATGTTGAAATAAATCAAATATATGTATTTATTTATTTATTAAAAAACATAATCAAAAAAATTTCACATGAAACAAGTTGGATTTATATACATGAAATACTGATTGGATTATTCTACAAACAATGGTGTCTGGGCTTATACTAACTACAACACTGACTTGGAATATGTTACACAAAACATAGATGTTTCTACGAAGCATCATTTTATTATTAAAATTATTTCCATGAGATAATTATAATCTAGCCGATAAAATTATGTATATAAAAAGTAAAAACTAATTTAAAAAAATTATTTATAATTTTTTGTTATAGATAAAACATATTGATAATGAAGAATGTGTTTTCTGGTAAAGTTCTTTTATGTTGAAAATTATTACATTCTCAAATAAACCGCGTTTTATATTAAGATTAATTTTAGAAACATTTAGAAATTTAATTTTTAAAAATAAACTTAATATTTTTAATTTATAATTTTGAAATTACCTTAGGATTAATTTCTGTGATTTTTATGAGTGACAAAATTTTTTGATGAATAGTGAAAAATACTGCTTTCTTGTTAAAAAAGGCATTTTCATTTTAATAATTATTAATTATAAATTGTATTTTAAATTCGTTTTATGGTTAAATTATATCAATTATAAATATATTATTAAATTGAATGTTTTTTTAATAAATTTCACTTTGAAATTGAATATAAAAATAAAATACACGTTTGAACTTCTTTCAACATAAAAAACCCATAAGTTTACCTTGTCGGAGAGATTATAATTAATTATTATTTTCCAAATTATCATAATTTAATTTTTAAAACTGACATAAAACCTTTACATATGTATAATATTTATAATATTTATTATATAATAATATAAAATTATGCATTTTCTAAAAAATTTAGTAAAAGTTATTAAAATTAATAACATCGGTTAATATAAATTTTAGTATAATTTGGGACTAAACCATAATATATGGGGACCAAATTACCTAGAAAAATTTCCAAAATCCATTTTATAGATATATTTATTCTATAAACCTTCTATTACTAATATATGGTGCGTTTTTATGACTTTTTTAGGTAAGATAATGTGTACACATAACTTTATTTCAAAAATTATAAAGAAATAATTTTCCATCCATATAAAAGTCCACCACCTCTACCACATCCGCAGACATCTAAAAAAAATTTGGAAAAGGTATACCCAATAATCTTCCAAGAAATCCTCCCTCCCTCCTAGAATCATTACCTTTTGAAGAATGCATTCAATGTAATCCTTTTAGCACAAACCAAGAGGAGTTATCCGATTAATAAGTAATGTCTTCCCTCAAGATTTTTATTTTAAAATCCTTATCCACCCCATACAATGTAAATATTCCATTATTTTATAAAATAACTAGTATAATATATTTACTAGGATGTTTAATCCTATCGTTTCAACCTACACTTACACACAACTTCATCTAATTGGTAATGACCATACGGCTTATGTGTACAGTGAAAAATCGCCTCACTAAATGGCGATTGTTCAATTTTACTTACCCCCTCTCATGGTTGAAATTATGAGGGAAAATAAATTTATATATGTTATATATTATATTTATTTTTTATTTTTACTTATTTATTAAATTTACAACACATATCTTTTTATTCATTTCGTTTGTTTTTTATATAGTAATTTCATTTGAGGATGTGTGGATCAAAACCCCCTCAAAGTGATATGATTCATTCACACACTACACGAATTGTATTATGTATGATTTTGGTGAATATATATTTTATATTTGATATAATATATATATATATTACATATGATAATATATATATATATATATATTAATAATGATATATATATACATATATATACATATTTATCTTTTTCTTTCTTTCTCTCATCAAGAAAATTAAATGGAACTAGCGTTCATACATATGTACGACCTACCTTTTCCATGAACATTGTATTATTTTTCATAATTATACAGTATATAAATTATTATAATTCAAAGATACTATTTATAAAATATTTTTATATCATGTTACAAAATAATGAAATCATGGTATAATGTATAAGTACCAATTATATAAAAAATTAAGACACATGCAAAGAATAAATTGAGTATTACCAGAAGTGAACCCTTACCATAGGATTTTTAAAAAGAGGGTCAAATAAGGTAATAAACAAAACATACATGGTATTAGATATGATAATTTATTTTCTAACATATTAATAATAAATATCGATTTATTATACATTTAGTTTTAATGGGTACGATGAGAGTCAAGACAGAAGGTATGAGGATTTCTTCCCACATTTAATTTCCATGACAGACATGCTTTATTCACCACCCATTCCTTTTATGTGGTGTTTATACTTCCCATGGATGTAATAAATTATTTTTATAGTAAAATTTCTTAGTACTTACATATCCATTCTATGACCTTTATTTCATATGGTTTTAGATTCCAAAGATACCGTATTGGTAAAATAGTTTTTTCTCTTTTTTACTTATTTGAGGAATGATCTTTGTCATTTTTCTAAATTTAATACATGAAATATTCACTCATATGTTACCACATAATAAAAATGTATAATAAAATTCCCTTAAAAAGTGAAATTTTGATCCATAACAGTTATCCAATGTAAGATAAAATAAGATTCCACCTAGGAGAACAAAAGTTGCAAGTGAAAACATGGATATTGAAGAAAAATATTACCATCATTTTCTGATGGAGGGTGATAGAGAAGAAAGTTAGAAAAATGTTAACAACTAAAATGAAATACATCAGTAATGACCTGAGGAAGCATATGATTCAACAAAAATGTAAGTATATGACAAAATTTTTTGTTTCAAGAAATGTTATTATGTTATCATTAAAAAATATACTAAAATGGTTTCTAGAAAATTTATCCCTTTATTAATTGTTGATAAACATCACCTAAATCTATAAAAATATGTCTTTTATGGTTCTTGAAGTATTAAATGAACTGGAGATCCATGCATGTAGAATGGAATGTCAGTTTTTTGTTGGACTATCAAAACATGGATACATATGACTTGGTGTCCAACCAGGATGGGTATTAGCTGCTAGCTTGAGGTATGATCTTCCGTCTTGGGGAGTTTTTCGGCATGCAGGGTCCTCTCTTCATGGTTTTGGAGGAGAGGGTGTTGAAAGTGATGATGAAGGTCACAGAATTGGTTCTCAAGCAGTAGAACACCTCATGGATAGGAATGCAGTTGGTGATGGAAATGCTGAAAATGGTGATGGGGCATGATGTGGTCCCAGAACTACTCATTAAACAGATTGAGGATAAACCCCTGTAGCTGTAATGAGTATTTGTTTACTTGAAGTTGATTTGAAGATCCAGTTTGGCAGAGGAGTTTTGAGCCCAAGATGGTGGTGTTCTTCTACACCATTTTTCATTTTCTAGCTTTAAATTTGATTTTCTTCTCCAACTTTCTGCTGGTGTAAGCTCAGTACACCTCATGTGTTAACTGTAACTCTTGTTTTATTTAATAAAATTTAGGGATTTGGGCTAGGAGACCAACCCATATCTTAGTTTGTCTTTAAAAAAATTTACTTGAGTTCCATGCTTCTACATCACATTTTTCATTAGTTATCATCCACATATTGTAGATTGATCATGCTATCCAATAATATAAATCCTTATGTGGAAGAGATAAATTTAATCTTATATAATTAATATGATGTTTAAATTAAAATGTTCATAAATGGTTATCATCATAAACCCTCTATAACAAGGAAATTAAAGGATTATAATGAAGGATTTGAAATCATCTTAACAATAATTCCCTTATATAACGTAATTTATCTCTTGGTTGTCACATTACAAACCTGTAAATAACCTCATCATATATTCTCTTGAAACCTGGTAATAACATGGATTACAATAGTTCCTTTTAGAAATCATTCATGCATCTATATTCCAATTATTACTAGATCCATCACATGAATCCAAGAAGTATTAAACATTATCTTTGATGATAGAGAATATTTTTTCAATAATCAGTTATATGGAATTATCTAATGTCCAATTTACTTATTCATATATAGAATATATTTATCAAATAATCACTACCATGGAGTCAATAATTAAATATGTATTATTTTCATTAATCAAAATATAACCTTTCCATTAAATCACTTTTCTATTCCGTCATTAAAATTCAATATATTCTTGTAAATCCATAGTAAAAACATAAACTCTAAAATCCATACATAATTTACTATTATTAATTATCAAATCCAAACAAATTGATACTTCAATCCTTAAATTTTTAGGTCTTGAATTGAAGATGTACTTAATTGGTATATATGTTAATCCTTAGCTCGGGGAATTGTGTGGTTCAACTCACTTGGTCTACTCAGATAAGACATTGAACATCGTGACAACTCGCAACTTTATGGCACTTTGTCCCACAAAAATAACATATTCCCCTCCATTTGAGGTATTCCTCAAGGTTCTTAATAACTAATTCATGACATGGTAGAAGATGAATCTTATTCCCTCTATGATATATACTAGGAAAGTACATACTTATCGTATTCGACCTGTTATAAATATCCCCAAAGATAACAATATTATTTATATAATGTGATAGCGGATTTTGCATTATTGAAATATCTTTTTCTCCATTGATCATACCATTTGACTTATCATAAGAAAATCTTCCATCACATTCAACATTAATCCATTTCAATCTATTTCTTTCCATTCATTAAAAATAGAAGTATATTCTAATCAATAATTATCATAGTATAAAACCACAGAGTCATTAAAATAATTAATTACAGGATGTTAAAATCATGAAAAATTCCAAAATTTCTGACACATTAGGTTTATCCAAGGTTATTCATAGGTAACATATATCAAAATCTTTCATGATGGTTTTTAAATAGTTTTTGAATTCCCAAATCTCATCCCCTGAGAGTTTCGAACTAGGTGTGCAGCAAGACCTGTTGTCGTGTACTAGATTACACATATTAAATCCCAGACCATCATGTTGGAGATATTATCCTTAGGTACATCTACTCCAGATCCCCATCCACTTATATTACCCCCACAATGATGTATATTTTCGAAACCACTCAATCTAGTCTTGACAAAAATTCAAGGACATTCTCCAAAACGTTAACTCATCCTTATACTTAGGCAATGGGATATCCCAAAACATATCCTTATAAAAAATCTAGGGATATAAATATGGTTTTATCATCATATTTTACAATGGATGAATAAACCTTTACTTTGATACCAACTACAGTGAACTAGGATTAACATACATAGATATTACATCATTTTAGAGGAATATTCAGTACATTACCAAAATACATTCCATAAGACTGTATTAGTATAGTGTATTTGGAAACATGGAAACAAAATCTATTATCCAAGTGAAATAACTTGAACATCTTGTATACATGTATCCACCATTAATACTCATACCTAATACCTTTCTTCATAATATTGAGAAAGTAAAAAATAATAAAGGCGTGATCTCATATTCTTAGTAATGGTAAAATAACAATACATGTAAACATATACATGAGCAAAGTAGTATGTTAACACGATCATAAAATTAGGATATCATACCTGATATATCAAATGGAATCAACATGTGTTATGGGATAAATCTTGGTAGTTCATAAGAGATGAATCACAATGAAATAAATGCATAAGTCATGAATATATAACATAGGAATAAAACATTGAATTTTTGGCATGCTTATTTTTTTATAAAATTTTGAACATGTATAAGTAGAAACAGGTTCACTCATTATTTAAAGGACATGAAATCCGGCCCACAATCATTTTTTGGTCATGAATAATGGTTCATGAATAACCTTATGGACATGAAACCACATCCATGAATATGATTGTGAACATATAATAGGGTTCCCATATAATATTTTTAACATGTAACCAGGTTCAAGCATAAACTTATGGACGTGAAACCAAGTCCAAGGATAACATTGTGAACATGTAATCAGGTTTAAAAATAAAATTTTGAATAGGTAATAGGGTTCACACATAAACTTATAGACATGAAACCATGTCCATTGATAATGTTTTGAACTTGTAATCAGGTATACACATAACACTGTGAGCATGCAATCAGGTTCACAGATAAACTTATGGACATGAAACTAGCTCCATTCATAACACTCTGAACATGTTATTGGGTTAAAGAATAAGATTTTACACATGTAATCAGGTTTATACATTAACTTATCGACATTATTCCAAGACCATTCATAATATTTCAAACATGTAATCAGGTTCACACATAACATTGTGAACATGTAACTAGGTTCATGCATAAAATTATGGACATGCAAGTAGGTCCTTTCTTAATATAATGAACATGTAATAAATATCAGACATTACATTTATACCCATGGGTAAACCAAAATTACCAATTAATTTTGGGGATATGTAGGTCCCATCCATCTTATAAAAAAATCATTCATGCTTTTGGAACATGATAATAAACCATTCATCATACTGTGACCAATAAAAATACATAGGTATAATAAACATCAAACCATAACACATGAAATGAAATGTCTATAATTAAAATTTCATCACGTTATTACTGATTGATAAGAAATAGGTTTCTTAAAAATTTCATAAAAGAAAAAACCTGTGAAAATATATGGTTTTTATAACTTAAAACCCGTGAATGGAAAATAGGCTTTATAATGACAATAAAATGAATCATAAACCTTGTATAGAATGAATATGAATGGAATCATTATATAATTTCATATAATTTCATAAGTAACATCAGTGAATGTTATATTATATGGAAAATTATTTTTAAATATCTTTCAATGATGTTACTTGAGAAAAATATCATTTATTATTCAAAAAAATTTTCATAGTTTAGAAACCAATATAATTATGATTTTTATAGAAAATACGTTGAACACATATAAAGGAGACACAAAATCATATTTAAAACCATTTTACATGAAAATTTCTTTTAAAAAAATTCTATAAAGAGTATAATTTTTTAAAAAGAAAAATGATATTTAAAGATATGACAAATGGTATATTCAAACATGTCATGTGAGGTCAAAAGAACATTCCTTTTACACGATAAAAAGTATAGAAAAGTTCCGTGTTCGGAATGTGAAAATAATATTACCACGAAGATATTTTTAAAAGGAAGAAAAATTAAAAAATTTATTTTATATATCTAGGGGTAATGGTAATATATTCTTCGAACCCCTTTTTAGAAAATATAGATTTCTTAGTGAGAGGGAAACGTCGAGTTTTTGTAAAAACATTTCCATAACTATAGTGTGTACCAAAGAGTAGAAATTTGTATTAAAAATTCAGTATATCAATAAGTTATATATTATAATTAAATTAATTAATTTTCATAATATATGGATCATAATATTTCATCAATTAAAGCATAAACATAAACAATCTTGAAAAAAAATGCAATTGTCCAAAGAAACCCTTATAACATGGTCTATTAGTATCATTCTATCCATGTAAGGAAAGGTAATTAAATGAAGCATATAATATAATTAAAATACCATGGTTCATGATATATCATTTAAAATGGATTTATATGCACCCCTAAAAATAGTTTAGGTGCATAACAAAACATGAGAATCAATGAAGGCAAATTGAGACAAAAACATTTTATCAAATATGGTATCATTTGAAACATAAACCCCATGAAAGATGGAACATAAAACAGAAATTTTAATAACAATAGATTTATGAAAATGATAAATATAATAAAATCATAATCACTACATACACCAGGCAATTGGAAAGGATGGTGAAAATAGCTTGTATCTCACAAAAATTAAAAGTGAGATGAAATCCCATTCCATTGTGTTTTGACTATCTTCGTACTCGTACAAGAATGTTTTATAATTAGTATAAGATTATTATAAATATTTTACATAATAATATTCTTATATATTTTACAATACAGGTGTTTATTGTAACATTATATTACCCACTTGTTAACGATCTTATTTAAAGGTTTCGCTTTGGGAAATATTAACTTTATTCTTGGAATGTGTCTTAATTTGTTACATCATTATAAATTATAATTACATAATGACTGAAGAAGGAAAAAATTATATAAATATATGCTATACATATTATTAAGATATTTAAATAATCTATATCATAATGAAGTACGTAATTTATTACACCGTTCTGGGAGACGGTAAGTCCCACTTATGCATGAATGTTGTTTTCCGATTTTATTATCTTTTTGAAAGAATGTATGAAAATGAAATATGTATATATATTTGTATATATATGATTATTAATTTATCATCAATATTATATATATATAATATATTTTCATTAAACCCATCCTCAATAAATTCTATGTGGTGTGTGAACGAATCACATCACTTTGAGGGGCAGTAGTCCACACTTCCCCTAATGAGATTACAGTTTTAAAACCAAATGGAATGAAAAAATATGTGAATTGGAACAGGAATAAAAAATAATAAAGGCATAATAAATGTAATATATTTCACATATAAATATGGTGTCCATTATAATAGCCACCCTGGTTGGTGGTAAAGTATAAATAAACAATCGTCATTTCTTGATGTCGCAGTTCTCCACACACAGAATGAGTTTGTTCAACATCAATTAGATAGAGTTATATTTATTTATATGTTATAAAAATTAAAAACAAACATTATAGTATATTTTGGATATATTTTTTTCATACTAGAATAGAATATGTATAGTATATTGGTTGGAGAAAGAAAATAAAGGAAAGGAGCTTGAGAAATGATGTTACGTTTTAATTGGTCAACTCCTTTTAGTTTGTTCCAAAATGATTATTTTAGATGGTTTTTGCCCAAAGAGAGGCATAAACGAATAAGGAAATATTTTAGGGAGAAACATACTGTATATAAGTTAGGATCATAAATTTTTTGAGAGTATTTATGATTGGGTAGAGGTGGTGGCTTTTTATAGGGATGGAAAAGGAATCACACTAATTTTTTAGAAACAAATAATATTAACCCAAGTTATTACCTAAAATAGTCTTAGAAAACCAAAGAAACTAAATATTTTATATTGTGTGGCCTAAAAATGGATATAAAATGGGTTATTTTCATGTTTCTAGTTAATTAATGCCCCTACTTTTAAAGTTTAGTCTCTAATGATGATTAATTTCGCCTTAACAGCTCTGATAAATTTTAATAATTTTTTTAATCATTTGGGTCAAAATGTAACATGGTATTATTAGATTATAAAAATTAGACTTAATTTTTTTTAATTCATATTTTTTAAATTCCAATAACATGTGAAAAAAAATTATGATTTGTGCTATTATAGCAGACGAGATGAAATAACAGAATTTTAATGTAGGAAAAAGTTTAGCAGTTTGTTAAGATTTTATACTCAATTTCAAAGGGAAGTCTATTATAATGAATTAAATTGTATTAAAATATGAATTATTGATAATATTTTACATTAAAAAATAATTCAAATATCAATTTTCATTAATAATTATTTTGTCAAAAAGGCAGTTTTTAACAAAAAAGTTGTACTTTTTACTATTCATCAAAAACTGAGGTTTCTTAGAAAAATCCCAAAATTTCACTTCTGGATAAATTGGACACTATAAATTCAAAAATGAAGTTTATTTTATACATTTATATTTATATTAAATTAAGAAATTAATTTTATTATTAAACCTTATTCATTTAGGAAAATAATATTGTTAACATAAAAAGTCTTTTCCAAAAATATTATCTTTCATTATAAATATGTTTTATTTTAAAAAAAAGAAATATTTGAAAAGTATTTATTACTATGATTTACATATATTCAAAATTTATCTTATTTAAAGAATCAAAATTAATAACATGATATGTTTCAAAGAAAAAAAGAGTTATGTGCATTGTACACCAAGTAATTGTTTCTTGTAGCACACGCTAAGTGGGTATTGTGAGTATCACAATTCAATTTTGTATATCATGTGAGTGGAATTATTAAATTTGTGTTTATATATATATATAAAGAACTATTTCTACTATAATGTGTAAGGAAATATTTTGAAATGTTAAATTAGTAATGGAAAAAATTCTCAAACTATCAATGTGTTACAATATTTACCTCAATAAAAGATTTCAAAATGTTATTCCATGTAATTTTACATATAAGATTACATCCATTGCTGTTACTCATGACCTTATTGGTAATTATACAATGGTTTAATTAACATTATTTATTTAATGGTTAATGTTTTGATGGAATAAATCTTATGACACCCATATCTATTCCATGGGTTCTATGCATTTGAAACTGAATTTATATCACAAGTTATTCTTTCATGAAGTTATTAGGAAACATATATCCTGTCATATGTTATAATTTGACCAAATTTTAATAATACCAATTTTATTTTTGGGATATGAATTGATAGTTATCAAACCCATCTCTTTTTATGTGTCATGATCTGATTAATGTTTTATCATATTGTCGCACATGTGTGAATGCTTTTATTAAGAGATCAGTGGGACATATATCTACCTATAATGAATTGAGTAATTAAAGATGAATCATGAGTATAATTGTTATTCATTAACCATATTACTTGTTAAAAATATATATTCATGGACCTAGTTTCATGTACGTAAGTTGATGTGGGGGCCTAATTTAATGTCCTTAGCTTTTTGAGTGAACCAGATTCTATATACCAATGTTCACAACGTCATAAAAAATGTGCATTATATATATTACAGTTCTTATTCCAATGATATTCATTCATGAATTACTATCTTAATTTTTTTATTATCAATTCATTATGAACTTAAAATCATCATTGTTCTCTCTAATATGCAGGGTATGGTCTTTAAATGTTATTCTCACATTGCATACACTTTTTTTCACGTTATGCATAATCATTTACTTTATTTACCCTCACTGATCATTTGAACTCACCCTTTTCTTATGTTTCCCTTCCCCATGTTATGAATAATGGTTTAATGCAAAAATTTTAAAGGTGAAAATATTTATGGTAGATATTGATGATCTTTCACCATGATTGGTGTTAGTTTTCCATGTTTCCAAAGACACAAAAGGTGTGGATATTTTTTAAATTTATCAATTATTCAGATAAAAAATTAAATAACCATGTATGTTAAGCCTTGTTCACTATAATGTTAAATTATATAAGAACATGATCAGATGATGTACTGAATGTTATGAAGAAGCCCTTAAAAATCTAGGGATACAATGTTGAAATTTAGAACTACGTATCATCTGAAAACATGGTCAGTCAAAGAGAAAAAATAAAAACCTCAGATCTATGTTGAGATATCATTATCTAGTTTTATAAGGGTTTGAGATCATCACCTTCCCCTATATTAGTTTTATGAAAAATAGAGTCTTCACTTGAGCATTTAGATGACTCGTTATAGATCTATTTATGGAAAGAAGTAGAGAACTCCATCATAATGGAATAAAAATGAAAAAATATTTTTATTGGGACTTGATGTTGATGATGAAATCATATAGAAGGGTAGATTTATTCATCAACACATAAATAAACAAAAAAATAAGAGAAAATGTTATTCTGATAATCGATGATGTGATCGAGAATTTTATGTTTGTGAGAGGGTAATTCAAGAAATTTATACATGGAATAATGAAGTTAAAAATAATCCCTTGTGACATTGGTCCCTTTGAAATTCATGGTCGTATATAGATCGTAGCTTATCACTTGATGATTCCACCATCCTCTATCAGGTTTACTATGTGTTCTATGTTTTTCTAATAAGAAAGAAAATACTTGATCCATTACATGTAATCAACTCATTGACTTTACCAATAAATAATTATTATTCTTATTAGGAACACTTAGTATAGATTTAGGATTAAATAGATAATATTCTTTGAAATAAGACCTCTCACCTCATCAAATATTTTGTGGCAAAACAACTACATTGAGGAATTTATATGGGAAATGTTGATGTAATGAGGCAAATGTGTCCTTTGTTATTGTAACCAATGTGTCATATTTTTAGAGATTAATTCAATTGAAGGTTGGTAGAATTTTATTACCCTAGTTTTTATGAATGTTTTTAATAAATTTAATATTTTTAAAAGGCTTGTGTTACATGCAAAACCAAATTTTAACGAGCTATAAAAACAATTAATATTACCCTTTATAAAAGATCAACTATTGTTAATCATTAAACATGGGGGAATAATTTTGAATATCATAAATTTTATATTAAGGATATTTTTTTAATACAATGAATAAATGTAGATGAAAAATAATTTATTTTTAGTAATGACTTTATATATTTTCAAAATAATACTTTCAATTTTTTTTTAAATTACTAAAATTAATAAAATAAATTTAATAAATTTTTATTTAATTAATTGGGTAAAATAAACATAATTTTTCAAATAATCATCTGAAAGATATCTTATTCTTATTTTTTTGTGAATTTTCTAAAAATATTACATTTTCAATAAATTGTGAAAAATAGTTTTTTTTGTTGAAAATTGCATTTTAGTTTAATGAATTTATAATTTTCCATTTTTTTAAAAGGAATATAATGCCTGAAAATTAAATTAAATTTAATATAATCCAATTTAAATTCCTGGAGACATTATCAAATTGTATTTTGATATAAATAATTTTTTATATTGAACCTCTTCTCTTTGTAAATCTGTTATCTCATCACATCTATGAGTTAAAATTTAAAATTTAAAATTCTATATTTATTAACAAATTTTTGAAAAATGTATTATATATTTGGGATCATGATAATTTATATTATATATTAAGGTCTAATTGATTTTTTATCATTATAAATAATAAAAATTAAGGAAAGCATTTATCACAATTAAGGAGAAATGGGTTTATTGGTTTTTAAAAAATGTTATAAGTTAAAAATGACCCAAAATATGTCCAAAAACCATTCGATAGTAATATTTAAAACATAAAATATATTAAGATCTTGAATGTTTAATTTTTTCCAAATCCTACATTAAAACCATAATTACATCCCCCTATCTTATCATAGAATCCATATTTTGGTTAGGATACCCTCCAAAGAAAGTTTTAGATATAAACCTTAAGAGGTTTCCAAAGATGAGGTAAAATAATAAAATATAATTTTAATATAATTTATTCTTACAAATCCAAAATATAATCTTAATTTTTTCATATATAATAAAATATTATCTACCATATTATGGTATGTTATTATGTTTTTTGGCATAACCTTTTTCTATCTCCACTTCCATAAAATGGGATACACAATCATTATTCGGGAGTATGTTGTGCTACTACCTCATGAAAAAATGTTCATAATTTTACATAACCATCTCTAAGTGATGGATTTAAATTTTTATTAAATTTTTATTTAATATATATATATATATTAAATTTTTGTTCTTATATAATTTTTAGGTCAGATACACATACTTACATTACATCCTGTGAAAATATGATTACATCATTCGTGTATACTACAGATTACCTCTTAACTGAAAAATTTGAATCATTTGTGCTATACATTGAAGGTAATAAATATTATATTAATGAAAATATATTAAAAATAAGGTATATAAATTATTCTGGAATGAAAATATTTTATTTACCTTTTTTCAAAGAATTCATCCAGAAAGTGAAAACAAAGTTCATGCCTACGTATATTCTACCGTCTCTATAAATAGTGTTTTTCATTTTATATCTATAAATTTTTTAAATCACTATAATGAAATATATCATAAAAATATATGATAATTATATAAGGGATAAAATTATGTTGATAATCTAACAATGATCAATGGAATAAGACAAAATAATATAACTCATAAAATATATGAAAAAGAAAGCAGTTATTGCAAGAAACCTGACATTGATAAATAATTGTTAACAAATTGGTAAGAATAGGTCATAATTAAATCTTATATGGTATTTTATATATTTATATTATTTTATAATATATCTATATATAAAAAATAATTTTACAAGAGTTTTGGATGTGAATGAAGGAATTCATGACTTAAGGTAAGTGATTTCCATCTGACTTTTTTTACTTCTATAAGGAAAATATCATATTTACCACATATTAATGTAATGTAATGTATATAATTAAGATGAATTTATTATATAATAATTATCATTAAAATTAGGAAATTTACAAATCCATTTTAGGATCACTCAATCATGGGGTTTATAATTCTGATGTTAGCAAATCGATATGTGACTTTTTTTCCTCAATTTTCCTTATCTAATACAAATGTTATATTATAAAACTATGTATTCATATATAGTTTATATTTATTACCTTTAACATGTAATTTAATGAATTTAAATTTTTCCATTATATTTTATGTTTAATTTAATATTATACTTCCATGGGTCTTGAAATTCAATATTACCAAGTTGGTAATGGTTTTACATTAAAATTGCATATTTTATTAGAATTTCACATGATTATACATCCAATTATGAAATATTATTATATATCTCATATTAAAATCATTTATCTCCCTCCAATATACTTATTGTTTGTAACAAAATTATTCTCTCCATTTTTCTCTCTTTATGTTATGATGAGTACAAATTATTGTTTTTCAAAAAAATCACCTTTACTTCTATCTTCGGAGGAAAACAAGTTTTACTCCGAAATAGCGTTTTCTAAACAAAAATTCGTAAAATGTTTTTCATTTATTAAAAATAAATTAATGATGAAATTATTATACATGTTTGAGTTTAAATTAATTATTTTTAAAGGTTCTATCATTGCATATTCCAAACAATGATGGTTTGGTTTTTACTTAAAATGTAATAGGTATAATTTTTTAAAATGTAAGCCACAGATAGAAATTTACTAAGGTTATGTCTCTTATTTTCATTGAATAAATATTTATAAATATTTATTTTTATTTTGAATGAAAAATATATTTACTATATTTTATGACGTTTTAATATAAAAAAGATTATTTTCATAAAAGGATATTATATTCAATAAACATTCCTGGTGGGTGTTCATTCAAAATAATTTTCTATATAATATGATATAGTTTTATGGTACATATTCATTACTAGGGATATGATCCAAGGATACCATTTTTATTCATTATCTGAGTGGTTTATGATTGTGATTATAATATGTTTATGAAACTCATTTATCATTTATGGGTTATAATATTATGAACTAATTATGAAACCTGATTCTATTCAATGGGTTATGTGTTAATGAAATAATGAAAAAATTATGAAATATGATTATTTTCTATAGTTTATGGTATGATAAAATTCTTCTAAATACCATTTAATTTCATGGGTTTTTATATGATGGATGCTTTATAATCTTTTGGAACTCATATGTTTGATTAACATTAAGTGATTGTTGGAAATATTTTATCCCCGCAATTCATTGGGTCAAGATTTATATAACAATATATAAATAGTGATGGATGGGGAGTGAACCAAATACTTGAAGGCATTCATTCCACTATTACTGTAATTCAAGTGAACCATAACTATAATAACTGTTTGGGGTGTGAACCAAATTTTATTTCATAGCGTCAGAAATGAGTCATAAACCACTAAAAATTTTATTTTATGTGCATATGTTCATGAAACAATATATAAAAATGGTTTTATCTCATGGATTATCGCTATAGATTCTATTATTCATTAATTCTGATGATCTAACTAGATTTATTCCATGAAACTAATTTATGATATATGACATGAAGGGTGTGATATTCAAATATTATAATCATTCTCTCATAACCTTAAGCTAATGATATGTTGATATATACTTTTTTAACATAAAAATTCATATGATCTTACTCTTTATAATGATAAATTTCACCATTTTATGTTAAACGTTATTATATACAATATTTCTAAAAAGTGTTATACAAATAGAGAATATAGTGGGAGATGGTTTCACCTAGTTATGGTCAAGTTTTTTCTTTGTCCATGTTTATAATAGAACTATACCTTTATGATACTCGTGAGTGTAAATTTTTAACGTAATGAATATTCATCCAAAATGTTATAACTTCTATGCATGATATCTTTCGGTCTTTTAAAAAAGAAAATCAATGTAAATTAATATTAAATAAAAATGATATTGGTTACTCTCTTAGTGATATATATTATGTTATGAGTGTTATTAATTGAACTCAGATTAATGTAACCTATTAAATAAGATAAAACATAATATAAAATAAGTTAATTGAATCAAGGGAAAGAATATGATACAATTTTTAATTATAGTTTTTCATGAAAATAAAAGAAAAAATGTACACTTCTCCTCCACTAAACGGATGAGGATGATGATGAGAGAGTAAATTTAGCTACCCTAGTGTATCCATGAAGATTTAATTAAGAACGAATTCACTTACCTAATGATTTTATTTTCAAAGGTAACATCTAGAAGTATTTTTTCAATATTTCAAGTTGATTTTTAAGGAAAATAAAAATCTTATTATTCTTAATTTAGAAGGAATTAATGTGATTATCAATATAGATTTACTATATCAGCATACAGAAAAAAAATTACTGAAGCATTGATTACCGACAAAGGAATCATGTATAAATAATGGATGATGGTACATAAAATGACCATAAACTGATTAAGATAGATATAATCATCATTTTTAAAATATTATACAATAATGTAACATATTTATAATCACCCATTAAAACACCATCACCTCGTATAGTCCCCAAAATGTTTATACAAGTTAAAATTAGCATAGAATATGTGTATTTTTTTAAAAAATAAACACCCCGACAATGGAAAAAATAATTATTGTGAGGTGGAAAAGTGGAATTTTACCATATGACTCTAGTGATGGAAGTAGATCTGGTGTCTTCATTGATTCTGAAGATAGTATTTTCCCATTCAGTGTGTGTTGAAAATAGTTCGGGTCAATAAAGGGCCTATATGGGTATATGATGGACAAACTCGATAGGATGAGGCATGTAATACATCCCCAAATAATATAGATATTTTTGGTCTTTTGAATTTATGATGAATATGGGTTGTGATATAGGAAGTTTATGATTTTTTTGGTAATCATTAAATGTTGGAAAAATAGGAGAGTGATATAATAGAAAGGTCATTGGTATACGTGGTGGAGGTGTCTATATTGAAAATTGATAAAAGTTGTAAAAATTAGGATTTCAAAGAGTATTATATGATGGTTGATCATTGTTTTTTCATCTTCATAATTCTACCACAATATCCATATAATGGGAAGAAGATAAATATGTGTATGGGAAAAGAGATGGGTATGTTTTTTGTCAATTTTTATGCATTTATATGCATTCTAAATTCTAAAATAGGGTATCACTGAGACCATTTGAAATATATCATGAAACCTTTAAATATAAACCCACATAAATAGAAAATAGGTCTTAACACCAAAACAAAATTTTTATTTAGCTCAAATTTTTCGGAAGAAACTCTATATTGTGATATGACTATAATTGATATTCTTAGTTTTCCCTTTATCAGTAATGATATTTCGTAATTTCACATAATACATTAGTATACCCATAAATATGTTTTATTAGGAAATAGTTAAAAATGCGAGGATCCAATCTAGTTAATGTGGTATAATGTAACACCACATATTTTAATGTTTTATTATGTCAGTTGGATCATTTTCTTACTCCACAATGAAACAGGTCTCATTTTCCATAACCATGTTAAATAGAAGGTATTAATATTTGATAAATAAATATATATTAAATATATAACTTATTTCATATTCAAAAATGATAAAAATATATTATATATTTTTCATATTCAATGGATAATTAATGTGTCATCCAACATAACTGTGGACAAACGCCTTCATTAAATAATATTCACTATTTTATTTTAATCATTGTCACTAATATATGGTCACATGATTTGGTTTATTATATAAATTTAATGATTAATATTTATCTATGTTTATCTAATTATACATTTTAGAAAATAATAATTTTTTTATAAATTAATTATTATCATTAATTCAGTCATATAAAACAAGTGTATTAAGAGGAAAATCAATATTTTATTTTTATATTATATGTTTAAATCCATTAATATTAATATTTTCTTATTTAGAATTATGATATATAAAACAATGAATCATTAAACCATATAATTTTTATTCTGGTAGTATAGTATTATTATAAAACTATTATATAATAGTTTGTTTATTATATTAGTTTCATGTATTGGTCAGTTTAAATAGCATCTTGAACAACACTATCAATTTACATCACAGAAGAAAATAAGGACTTATCAAAATGTATACTCTGATATAATATATAATGAATGTTTTAATTTTGTTTCTCATAAGGTCCTACAGACACAAAACTCATTAATTAACACCTTAAATTTCTCTTGATAAGAATCACTGATACAACATCATCGTCAATTTAATCTTTTCGGTTTTGTAACCAAATATATCATGGTTTTAAATTACTACATTATAAATATCATAAAAAATATATTATAGTAAAATTAATTGCCATTAAATGAATGAATTTGTAAAAAGAATTAAAACAACATACATTTTTGTAAAACCAGTTCAAATTATCAAATTACACTTGCACCTACTATTGAAAATAGATAAAAAACTAACTAATATATATATATATATATATATAATTATTTGAACTGATTATTTTAAAAATATAGTGTTATGAATGATATTCTCATGATATTATTTAATTAACATAATCATTGTATTATTGATGATTGGTTCATGTTAAAAAATAATATGGAATGACATAAGGGCCTTTTTAGAAATTTCATATCAATAAGAAATATAATCACCCAAAAAATTCATAATGAAATAATATAACATGTAATATGAGTATTATGTAAATATATTTATGAATAATTCCATAAACATACATTTTTAATTTCGTTGGATACTTTCATACATAATTATTGTATATAATATATTTTCATCATCTATTTTTATATTCCTAATCACTTGAACCCTTTATAGTTATATCATACATAAAAATTATTATTCATATCATGTGGAAATTGAAATATTAATATAGGTGTGAATATCTTCAAAATATAGTTATAAAATGTATGTATCAATCATATATCAGTTGTTATAATATAAAGAACATATCTTAATGATAATATAGGCATAACATTTCCAATTTATAAAAAATTATTAAAATGGTATTCAATTGTGGGATAAAGATTCATATTTCAGATGACCTATTGCATAAGTGTATCAAATAAAAATTAAACTGAAGATTTTATCAGTAACATTTGATTTTAAAACAATAAAATATTTATTTAATAGAATACTGAGCCACATATGTTTATTTATACGCAACATCATTCTTTATGTGAATTGAGATGTGTTATGAAACTATTAGTTTTCTAATATTACCAATTAATTTGTTTTAAAGTAATGGATGTGAATAACTGATTTATGGGATATATTTATAAGTATCCCCAATAAATAAATATTTACTATATATTATTAGGAAATAAGCATACAAAATATAGTGATTGCTATTTATCTTACAAATATGTATTTTATTCAAAAATAATTTTTATATCATTTTGTGGGTGTAAATTATAACTAACTACAACAACATTTAGAAATTATAATTTCAAAAAAAAATCATTATTTTTTAAACAACTATATAATAATTATTTTTATTTTAAATTTATCATATTTTCTAGAAAGTTATATTTTTCTAGTAAGTATTGAAAATAATTATTTTCGAGAAATTTTGAATAATTATCCTCTCTGAGTGTCAAGATAAAATTTTTAATTTAATGTAACAAATGTATCATATTATTATATATAATATAAATAATTATATTAGAACAAATATTATACATAGTTTTTTATGATAATTTTTGTCTTAAAACATATTATATCATCTAAAAGCGTATTTTCATTATGTCATACAAATATATATATATATATATACAAATACCAAATGTAAAATTAGAATCGTAAAAGATGTGATATATTTAGAATTAAGATATTACAGTTTTGTAAATTTTTTTCTTCTATATTTTTCAATTTAAATATTATCCTTTATAAATATTCATTCAACATTACGGGTGAATCATGTAAATAATGATTAAAATAATATCATAAGAACTAAGCAAATCCCAAGAAACTTTCATTACAATAGCATATTAGTGGGTTTAAATTATCATCATCATAGATTCATTTATATAGATATATTTTACCATTATCCATTGAAAATTACTCATATGTTACATTAAGAAAATAGGAAGTTAAAAATTTTAGTCTCTTACTATTAGTTTCTATAAATTATTTTCACTAGATTAAAAAATACAAATGTTAAATATAAATGGTTAATTTAAAGATAACTATTTTATATCAAGGTAACATATTTTTAATGGTTAGTTGTTAAATAATTACCTTAATTCACTATATAACGATTACTCAATGACAATACTAGTAGTAGAAATATGTTGTAAATAATTATATTAACTCTAAAAGTAATATTGTCTATGAAACGTAAAATTTCAAAAAAAATGAAATAAATTTATAACATTATATATATGTTTTTTAATAGTTTTGAATCTAATTCTCCTATTTTCATGTTGCTATCAAAGTCAAATTATGATAATTGTTCATTAAAAGTCATTAATAGTATTTTATGTTAAATAATATTTTATTAAATTATTAAAAAATAATTAAAATTATTAAAGAATAAATTTTATTGAGAAATTATCATGTCTACCACTTTCACTTTATAAAAAAAATTAACATACAAATCATTTTATAATATTTTAATATTTACAATGTAATTACCACATTTATGGTTAAATTATATAATCCATCCGATTATCCAAAAAGATATGAGAAGATATGATATAAAAATTCATAATATTTTTCATAGATTTTAATATTAAGGCCATGTAATCCATATACATGAAATCATTTTTTTCCAAATATTTTACATAGGTTAGAAACATATTATATTATAATATTTCATGTATTTCTACAAATAGAATTAAATATTCTCTATAATAATAAATATTCCGCAAATCAATTAAAATTCAAAAAAATATTTTTTTACCAATATATGGATAAAAATATGATGCATGGTAAATTTTTTGGTCACCCCTCAATGACTGTTTCTACCCACCTCCTGCATGCTCGGTTTCTTCATCATTTCCCTGGGGATTTGGTGTGACGAAAGTCATGGGATGCGACTACACTCACTCCAGTGGTGGTGTTTCAGGCTTCGGGACCAGATTTCAGCTGACCTGAGATGGTGAGGTGTGTGATTCCTCAGGTGTGGTTTTTTCTCGGCATCATCTTTTGGGGGACTCGGTGTTTCTTCAGTAGGTGTGGATTCTCTTGTGGTGGATCTCGTCTGACATGGGGTCGGTGAGACTCAGTGAAATTTTCCTTGCAGCTTACAGGGGGTACGACGTCGGATATGTTGCTGTTTGGAGGGGGGAGGCTTTTTCCTCCACCTAAGACTTATCTTCTCGACCGGGCCTCGGCTTATTCCTTCGCTGGTGCTTCGTCAACTTCATATTCTTCCATAAGTTCCCCAACTCTTGATGATTCTAAGGATTCTACTCCGGTGAGTAGTGATGTCTTCCTTCTTGCGTAATTTTCATCTCTTCCCTACCTTCATATCTGGTTTCAGATCCGAACATCACCGATGAGGATTGATCTTGGTTAGTGGCTGTTCCTTTGAGCAGCGCCTTTGATGCTCCTCTACGCGAAGGTGGAGCGAGCTCAAGATCAATTTGATAGGTCGTTATTGTAGGTTTGGGGGGTGTGTGGAAGCCGATGTTTGGGGAAATCGGTCTCTTTCATGCTTGTCGTCAGGCCTTGGTTGCTGCTTTCTTGGGATTTAATGTTTGTTGTGCCTGTTTGGAAGGCCATGCTGCCTCATCAATTGCATATTTTTTAAGGATTGTATGGATGTTTGGTTTTCTTCTACAGACCCTGTGTGTGTCCCTCTATTTTCTCCAGATGGTGTTCTCTTTTGGTTTTTCATGTGTTGTTCTTTTGGGATCCTAAATACATTGCTTGCACTAGTTTTATCTTTGTTTATTTTGGTTGGAGCCACTTTTAAGGTACAGTCGGTTGGACGACCTCGATTAAGGGATGGGTGTGATGGAACTCATCATTCTTCAATTTTTCCTCTATTTTTAGATAGATTGGTGCCTTGATGGACTCCTGCTCAATGTTTTCTTTTGGTGTTTCATCGCATTTGGTTGACATTGATGTGAGTTTCTTGCATTCTCTGTTGTGTGGATAGCTCAAAAGAGAGAAGGGTGTGCTGGAACCCTTCATCAGGCTCTCCTCCAAAGGTTAATGATGGCTGGTGAGTTACTCTGTCATGTTGTGCTATCCAGCAACGGTGCAACTTATTGAAAAAGGGGGCGATGCATCTTCCAGATTGAACTCTTTTTGCAATGTCTTACGAGGGGGCGACAAGGACTCTTCTGGTGTTTTCTTTTATGGTTGCATCTCTTTTGACTCACAATGTTTTTTTATCTTGTTTCCCTTTCTGGATTTTCCATTGTTTGTAATGGGTTGCATCTATCCCATGTAAATATGACATTCCTTTCTATCTATTTTACGGGGTTTGACCCCCACCTTTTTAAAAGAAAAAGTGGTAATATGGAGTTCAAACAATGATATTAGGGAGATAAAGTCCCATAATATTATCTAAATTTCAATAGATGAGATTATTTATACCCATAATAAAAAATATTATAATTATATCATATTTTCACTACCAACTCCTTATAATTAAATTATATTAATTTTACACATTTAGGAATTCTATGAGGGCCATCTTCTTAATTATAAAATAAATCCTCATCACCACTTTTTTGTACACCCATTGAGATATCTATTTCATCTTAACCATGGATAATTATCTTTTTAACATACCTACATAAAATTTATATTTTTTTTGTATACTAAAATATCAATTTCAAAGGTTCATATGAACGTATCTAAAGGATGTATACAAAAGAAGATGTCATCATTTTTTATGACAGTTGAAAATTTATTTATTCCTGTAATTAGTTTAAATTGATAATAAAATAATAAAAAAATAAATAAAAAATCATCAATATTCATATATATTAATATGATAATTTTATTTCTTCTTATAATACCCGTTTTCATCATTTAAGAAGGGAAAACGTCCCTCATGTTCTCTTAAAACTTATTATATCTACATAGCAGCAATTTTAATTTTTAATCATCATTTTATTTGTATGGTCATAAATATGGAACTAATTAATATATATTTTATTTAATTAATAATAAATATTCATAAATTATATATTATATATACATTATTACTTCCCCACTATTAGAAAGATATAATGTCTCCCACAGGTACATGTAGAAAACCACCTTCACAATGCGATATGATACTTTTTTCATATGTGATTTACATGGATTGGGATATGGATATATATAATAAATATATATGTTAGATATGATTTAAAAATTATATTTTAATGTTTTATGTTTAATTTTAATTTTTTCATTCCATCTTTTAAAATGTGAAATTTCTGTTCAAGGATATGTATGACCTCCCATATCGATGAACATTGAAATTTATTTTTGTATAAATATACATTTTATGTATGGAACTGAATACATAAATAATTTTTATAAATAATTTTTATATCTTTATTATAATTTTGGCGATGATGGAACCATGATCAATCTATAATGCCATAAATACTGAACCAAAATTCTATTAAAAAACCAAATAGATAACACCATTAAATGACGTTTTTAATTACATATTATTAATAATAATATGTGGAAATATAATATTTTGATAATATTAGACACTATAATTATGTAATTGACTTATTTATAGTATTATTATTATTTTTAATTTATTATACAGGACATTAGTGTGCATATGTGGAAATTTGTTTTTGAGGATATGTTTTCTTACCTAATTTTTATTCTAATATGACATATACCATTTTCCCCACATATTTATTTTGTGTGGTATATATACTAAAAAAATTATTTTATGTTTATATTCATTAAAATTTATTGGTTTTTAAATATATAGAAATGTGTTTATCATTGATGATGTTTTTATTCAGAAACTACCCATGAGGTAAGGGTTCCACATATTAATAAATCTTCATTAGGTCATGTTTGATATTTTCACCTATTAATGTTTATGATGTGCTTACACTTTACCATTAACATGTTTTATCACTATTATCATTATGTTAATAAAATTTCACCTTTAAATTGATCGAATTCATTCATTTTTCTAATAATTTAAATGCATATAAATTGATAAGGGTTTTTTTATAATCTCTTTATTTAAGAGAATTGATTACTGTTTTGTTTTTAATAAATAAATTTTCAGATCTAACTCTTAGGAACGTGAAAAACCATATTCCACTATAGCTACCAAATAATATTACAAATTACCATTTCATTTTCCTGTCTTTACTTACTTAGGAGACCAAATAATTTTAGTACTGAAATCAGATGATATTTATCTTTTGGGTCAAAATGTATTTCTCATCCATTTATATGCTTTCTAAAAACTTTTTTAAGAATGTTTTTATAGTTTTGAAAATATTATTTAAATTAATTTTTAACCATTTTTAATTTAAATTAAATTTTTTTTCAATTGAATCATTTTATAATTTTCCAAATTATATAATTTGTTATTTTAACAAAAAAAAAAGTAATGAATCACATTATAAACATTAATGGAAAGGATAAAATCTATAAATTTCAGGACCACTCAATTATTGGATGACTCGCATATATGCTTCCATGATTTATCTAAATGTAAATATCATCATTAAGGTTTTCTAAATTTTTATATTTTAAAAAGTGAATTATTAAATAAAATGTATATTCCTCCAGAAATAATCATGTGTACTTTCAATAAAGTTTTAAACCATGATGACACCTATTAAGGTCACATATAATTTATTTGGTATGTTATCTAGTGATACCATTACTATTATTTCTTGAGATGTTTTATGGTTATAATGAATAAATATCATAGAAACCAATTTTTTAAAATGTAATATGTTTTTTATGATTATTTTATTGATCCTGTGTGTAACCGCCTGAACCTAGTTACACATTACTGGTCACCTACTATAGGGTTCCACTAAGCCCTAGGATTGTGTCTTCATACCCCAACATCTTCCAAATTGTTTGAACGGTCATTCAAATGATATTGGAGAGTTTATAACCACTACTGATAATAATAATTGTAATATTTATATTATTATAGATGTTATGGATGATAAAAAATAAAAGAATTTATGAAAATATGGAAATAACAAGCCATTAGAGAACTAGTTATACAAGGTCAGTTATATCCACATGTCATGATAATCATAAAAAACACATAATATTTCCCATGTATGGTAAAATAACTACATAAAAAATCCCAAATTGACCTTTAACTCGGTTGCAAAGAAACCCTAGCCCATCATCCCATAAACCTATGCACCCATGTTGCATCAATACACACTATGGATTATCAAATAATTCTGATCCATTTCCATATCTCAAATCCATTATGTATACACCTATACTACGGGTCTTCTGTATGGTCCAATTATGAACTCAATATGACACAACCAATGTGTTCATATATTACATCCATAATTATCACAATTTATTTTAAAAAATAATTAAATTATGGTTACCCAAATATTAAAGATGAACATTTTCTCTTGTTCTCAACAACCATGTGGGAATTTTTATCTGCTATGGAAAATAACGGAATGTAATGATACATCCACTTTCAATATTACTGGGAGAACATGTATTCCTCCATCCATATTCATACATCAAGGTTTATCATTCTCAAAAAATTAAAGTATGACACATATGGATTAAATATAATAGTCCACTCTCACTCTTCATGCATTAACATCAATTAAAATCCACATGGACTTACACTTATCAGATCTCTATATTCTATATTGCATGACTTCCTAATATATGTCGATATCCTTCATTATCAAATCTTGACCCATAGATCCCAACACAATGAAAATCTTGAGGATCCATATATTCATCTCACAAACAACCATATATGGATTTATATGGTGATAACCTCCAAAAATAACTGATTTACATCACCATAATGTATTCTACTAATGTATATAGAGGAATTCGCCAACATCAGGTGGCCAAAACCACATAACTTAGTCCCTATTATGTGTTAATATTACCCAGTCTGTGATTTCAGCCAAAAGAATTGAGCCTAAATTCACTAATATTTTTAATAAACTCCATAGATGAACCATTTTTCTATATTAGAACTATATTTCATAAATATATAATGGTACATCACTATCAACCATAATATGAAGGACCAAATATCTACAATTTCCATGATTGAAATCACCCAATGACTCATGCGCCATGACCATCAGGTTATCATGGAACTGATATATCCATAATCAAAATTAAATTAACATATTAAAATGACACAACCATATAGACAAATTAAAATCCTTATTCATTTATTACATGAATTACCTGGATCAATGCATTTAAATGGAATGAAAATTACCCTCAACATCATCCTTTAATAATTTAAAATATTAAAATTTAATAATATGACTCACCCATAAAAGCCCACTAATTATTTTTTACTATCTATTCCACAACACAATTATAATTGCGGAAAAATATATAAAAAACTTACCATATACCATTATACCTTTTCTCATCGAAGAATGACCTCTACATCAATCCATAATAGAATATAGATATATATACACAATGTTAATATATCCAATTAGATCAGATAGAAATATAATTCCAATGGAAAAGAAAAAATTATAATTAAATCAAATGGAATAATGGTTTTATCCCTATATTTCTAACACAATAGACAACGAATAAATTATAGTCCAAATAATTATGGTAGGTAAAATACTAGAGGATAGACAATGTATTTATACATGGCATGTTGTGAGTGAAAATAGTTAAAAAATTGGAAATGAAATATTAAATAAGTAAAAGAGGATTTTTTATTTTAATCCCTTTTAATGCGATTCATGGGTTGGCTACATGGTTTTCATAAAAATTTACCAACCATTTATTCTTCCTATCCCATGAGAAACCAACCTCATAGGATTATATTGCATTAATAGGTATACCATCTATTAAATCTAATAGCTCTCCCCACCCATATACATCATGCTTCCTAGACATAGGACTCCATAAATATTTTTTTGAATCGCCACGCCATAGTTATAATGGTACTCAAAAATTTGGTCGCATGGTAATACATAACATTAATCTAACCATGTGTCAAGTGATGTATATCCGAGATTTTCATATTCAATGTCTAAAAAATTAAATATAAATTTATCCACATATAAACATATTGAGCCTCAATACTCATCCAAAAACAGAACATTATCATGTTGTGAATGTTGGATTTAAATTTTGAAATATAAAAATATTTTTTGTTTATCAGCCCAATTAAATATAAAATTCCCTCAGAATATCTCGACCAACTAAAAAACCCATTATGTTTCAACTCCTGCATCATACAAAGTCTTGTTTCTGAGGTATGTAGTCTTTTTAAAAAATTATACAAAACCTAACCATCTAATTAAAATCACCCAATACTAACTTAATTACTCATTCATGGGGATATACACCTCAGTAATTACCTACTCCGTCATTTCTTTACCTAAATTTTAACATTCATATGGTTTCGTGGTAACCCTCGATATGACATACATGTCCCAAAACCATATATAATATATTAGTTATCTCGTTAAATTCTCATTTCAAACACAAATAACATGTCCAAATCCCCCCATGAAATGGGTACGTGTCAGGAGCCCCTCCTGAGAAAGTGTACCCCTCCTGGTCCAGCAATGTGGAAAGGGAGATAATGACCCCCGAGTCCCGCCTCCAGTAGTCCCCGGGTTGGCGACTAGTACCGAGGGTATAATAAACACACAAATGAGAGGCATTAACCTCGAAGAGAACACATGCGAAAGAGAGAGATAAGATAGAAAACAACCAACTACAACTAAAGTATAAAAGAAACCCAAGTACATATAAGAAATTCCATGAAAAAGTACTACAACTGATAGGGAAAAACGACAAGTACCCAAAAGAAAGTAAAAACAGCAGCGAGCACAAACCCAAACAGCTCCTGCAACCCCAAGCTAGTAAAACCCAGCATGATCTCAAACCTGATCCAAGCGACCTGAAAAATAGTTTATATATATACGTAGGGTGAGTATAACAGTATACTCAGTAGGATCCTCCCTGAAACCTCTCGTGCAAAAGTAAAGAAAGAATGATAAAGCACAATGAACAACAAGTGAAACTATATCATCACCTAAACAGGTATACTGAGTTCCCAACCTCACTCTGGATACTCTCACCAAGTAACAAATAAACGAATATGACATATAGTAATGTATATCAAGGTTACCCCACTACTACTTCCCCACTAGTTGTCTGCTTTTCCCCAATGACATACGTCTTGTGCATCTCTCTCCAAAGGCTTACCTGTATAAACTTGTTCTAATATCCACAATCTGCACCATGTCCACTACAAAGGATTGCCCTCAGACACCTGGGCTAGGCTCCACAGCATCCTCACACCAAAAGTGACTAGGTAGTTTCCGGGATCCAACACAGCCCGCATAATGTGTATCACACATCAGGTATTGTACCTCAAGCCATTACACCCCGTACACCGCGTAAGGATCCTCAAGCCATCACAACCTATACATGTTACACCTATAGTGGTCCATAGGATACTATATCTATAATATATGTGTGGAAATTACCACAATCCATTACATCTCTCTACAAACATATATGGGGGAAACTAATCGTTCTGACAACGACACTAGTATCTACCAAGAGAAGAGAGCGGGGTCAAAGGGGGTTAGTCAGCCATTCATCCTCCAACTAGAATGTTGAGGAAAACACCCCCCCCCCAGAGCTCAAAATCCTCGGGGTTTCAGTTTCCCTTACTGACAGTGTGGAGTATCATATAGAAACACAAAAAGTATAGGATATATATATATCACAACCACACTATGGGAATAACCTAGTCTTATCCGCAACTGCAGCTAACGTCTCATAGACTCCGGGCTACTATTTCTAAGACTAGGTATCCTATAAGCACACAACCAATTAATGAACTTCATTAGGTTAATTCATTACATTTTTCATCAATTCCACTGTACGTTAATTAAGTCTTCCATCATTAATTAACCACGAACAACCCACATTAACTTTCTTGGAATCACATTCAAAATTTTCTGTTCCTTTAAAGTTAAAACATCACCATTAAATAAAAGCATTTCCATCCCCGTGGATTATCACCATTTCATCAAAATTTCATTTTAGAAATACTTTCCCATATATCCTGGCATTATAGAAAATTATCTTATGCTACAATACACAAGGTGGCTCAACACGGTGATTAGATATATTACCCGTCGAGTCTTTGCCGCCTATAGATAGTGTGTAGGCCCATTCTCCCTTGAGAGGAAAAACACGGAAAATACATGGCATACCCCACGCGTCTTCACCCCTTTTAGAAGAAGGGTAAGCAAGACCAACTACCTTGAGCAGTAGGGAAAAGTATAGCAGATAAACAACCAAGAATCAAAAAACACCCAATAATCACTACCATCCCATTCCCTCATCCCCAGTGTCGTCCCTGACACCCACATGCATAAACCGATGCATCTCGCCACTCTAGGCATCATCTGCTGGCACAACCATAAGGCCTTCCTGCCTCAACAAATCACAACAGCCCCCCAGGGTCATATCACAACACAAGATATCATAGCACCCCTTCCAGGGTCACAACATAGCCCAAGCAGCAGGGAAACAATCATTACAACCAATGGGCTCTTGGCCCTTTACCAAGGCATCCAACCTTCAGAAACCAAACACCAACAATCACATCAAATGGGATTTTAGCCCTAATTCACAATAAGAGGTTAACTCTGAAACCTTCATGGAACTCAATCAAGTTATTTGACCCACCTTGAATTAACAAATTAAATTCATTGGTTCCAACATCATGAAACAATTCAGTAAGCTATCACTGAAGATTAAAATTGCTTACTATGCCAAATTTGATCAACATCAAATTAGAACAACAACAAAAACATCAACAAACAGATTCATTTACATGCCTCTTTATCTTTGTCCAATAAATTATCAATTAATTCTAGCTTTACGTTCTTTGTCAATTCCATCATGAACAACATGGTAACAACCAAGGAATATATATCACACTATCTAGAAAATCAAGAGGAAAACCATTATCATGGTACAAAGTAAAATCATGTGATCAAGCCAATTCTTTTAATCCGATTCATGTATTAAATTAGGTCAATTCCATTGTGATCCAAAGGGATAATTCATGTGATCTCTATGATTTCACATAACAATTAGAGAAGCCAAAAATCCCCTACCTCCAGGGTTTTCGAGGAAAACCACAACGGTCGATGAATGCCCATGAAACTGGGTCGATTCTCCACGAATCCTCCTTAGATCTCCTCTCCTATAAAAACCAAGACCAAATCTCAAAAAAAAAAACATCCACATACCATGATCTACCCATAATGGGCATAGATCTAAGAAGACAACAGAAGAGGAGGATTAGTTCTAAGAAGATCTAAGAAACCAAACAAGAACGAGGAAGAACGACCACGTACCTCAAGAAACCGACTTCAATTCATGAAGAGAAGCCTCCAGATTTCCTCCAAAATGTTTGGGAGAGGTTCTTCAGCCTCCAAGGAAGGGTAATTCCGAGTTATGGCTGATTAGGGGCTTAAATGAGGTGAATAAACGAAAAACGAGTTAGACCCACAATTTTAGGATGTAACATTATGTTCCCACATGGTTAGTCTAAACGATTTAACAAACCGTGCGCTAACTGTGCCTTAGCTTCTCCCTTGACAACCCCTCCATGCACGGTTAGTCCACATGGTCAGAAAAACTGTACAATAACCGTGCGTTAGCCACTGCCTCCAAGACTAGCCTTCCACGGTTTGGCCGCACGGTTTAGGCAAACCGTGCGCCTCTCGTGCGAAAACCATAACCCTTTAGATTTTCTTAAAAGTCCACCCAAATGCACCCCAATCCACATTCAACTTCCAGATCACCTTTAACGCCACATTTTTACAAGGGAATAGACTGGAGAGGTCTGTGACATTACATCAGATACCTCTCAAAAGATTCTCATCCTCGAGAATCCAAAACCCACCTAAAGAGAACACGAAACAGGGTCTGAACAAACACCCCTCGAGATACCTCTCAAAAGAGAGAAATCCACCAAAACAACAAAGGGAGCCATCTCATAAACATGAAGGTCTCAAAACCACATAAGCTACAACGATACATGAAAATAGCTAAACATCAAAAAACTCTAGGTACTGATCATGTATCTGTGACTCACGTTCCCAAGTACTCTCCTCCATGCCACCGTATTGCCACAAGACACGAACTAAGGGAATGGAACGTCCGTGAAACACTTTCTCCTTGTGGTCTTGGGTCTCCACAGGTCGCTCCTCAAAGGTGGAATCATCATCAACATCGATATCTCCCCAATCGATGATGTGAGTGTCATCATGAAGATAAAAACGTAGCTGTGATACATGGAAAACATCATGTATCCGACTCATCTGAGGGGAAAGTGCCCCTCAGTACGCAACAACTCCAACATGAGATAACACCTCGAAAGGCTTAACAAAATAGGGAGAAAGCTTACTCCCATGACCAAACCATCGATTCCCACGATAGGGAGTCACCTTCAAAAAGACATGATCCCCAACATTAAACTCTAAGGGTCTCCTTCTCTGATCGACATATGATTTCGGATTATCTTTCGCTGCCTTTAACATCTCACAAATCACCTGAATCATATTTTGTTGTATTCTGCACTAGTTACGGTCTGAAAATTGTTGACTCTCTGATCCCAGTCCAGCACAACAGAGGATAGCAAGTTTGGCCATACAAGGCATCAAACGATTCCATACCGATGGTGGAGTGAAAACTATTATTGTAAGAAAATTCCACCAAGTGTAAGTGCCTCAACCATGAACCTCCAAAATAAAGAACACAAGAGCACAAAATGTCTTCAAGAGTCTGGATGGTTCGCTCTGTCTGACCATCTGTTTGAGGGTGAAAAGTAGAGCTAAGGCATAGGTGAGAACCGAAAGCATGCTGGAGACATTTCCACACCCTGGAGGTAAAACAAGGATCTCGATCCGAAATGATCGTCCTAGGGACACCATGAAGTCTCACCACCTCCTCCAGATACTGCCTCGACAAAACTTCCACTGAGCTTGAATCCTTGATTGCTATGAAGTGGGCTGATGTTGTTAAATGATCCACTACGACCCAAACAGCATCATGTCTTCCCGGAGCTCGTTGTAAACCTGTAATGAAGTCTATTGAGATGTCCTCCCACTTCCACTGAGTAATCTCTATTGGCTGGAGAAGACCACCCGGAACACGGTGTTCGAAATTCACCTTCTGGTAGACTAAACATCGAGACACAACCTCTGCAACCGCATGCTTCAGCCCAGGCTACCAAAAATAACTCCTCAAGGATCGGTACATCTTTGTCACACCGGGATGTACTGCTAAAGGAGAAATGTGGAACTCTCTGAGAAACATCACGCGCATATCCAAAGCAACAAAAAGCCTTCCATGATAATACACTATGTGTTTTTCATCCTCAGACCAACCATCAGGGGCCTCACCAAAAACAACTCGGTCTTTGCAGACCTCCACCTCAGGATCCCCCAACTGGGACTCTTCCACCTTCTGAAACAGGGATGAATTCACCATCATCTGAAAAAGACAGCCTCCACCCCCATCTTCTCCCATATCAAGATGAAAATCTAACAGTTCCTCCATTACTCTACTGGAATAACTGGATTCACGCACAGTATCACTACACGACTTTCGGCTCAGCACATCAGCTACAACATTCTCTTTTCTAGGTGTATATGATATTTCAAAGTCCTATTACTACAAGAACTCCATCCACCAAAGTTGTCGCAAGTTCAAGTCATGCTGGGTGAAAACATACCTCAAACTCTTATGATCAGTGAAAACCACAATGCGTTCACCAATGAGGTAATGTCTCCACAACTTCAGAGAAAACACCATGGATGCCAACTCAAGGTCATGAGTGTCATAGTTGCGTTCATGGGGACGCAACTGCCGAGACCCATAAGAAACAACTGGCCTCCGCTATATGAGGACACAACCTAACCCCAGATGTGAAGCATCACATAAGACATCAAAATGGACTCCCTCACCCGGAAGACAAAGAAATGGAGCACTTACTAACTCCTTTTTTTGAAACTCGAAAGATTCCTGACACTGATCAGTCTATATGAATTCCTGATCTTTCCTAGTCAAAGATGTTAGAGGAGTTGCAACTCGAGAGAAATTGGCTACGAACCTCCAGTAGTAGCCTGCGAGACCAAGGAAACTTTTCACCTCTGAAACTATCTTGGGGGATGTCCAAGAGACAACTGATTCTATCTTAAAGGGATCCACAACTAATCCATGTTGGGATAAAACATGCCCCATGAAATGAACTTCTCAAGCCAAAACCTCACACTTCGACAACTTCCCAATCAGCTGATGTCAACAAAGAACTCCCAAAATGGCTCATAGATGCTCTGCATGCTCCTCTTCAGATGTGGATTATACAAGGATGTTGTCGATGAAAACTACAACAATCTTCTACAGTAACTCATAAAACATAGCATTCATCAAACCCAATAACACAACTGAAGCATTCGTTACACCAAACGGCATTACAATGAACTCATAATTCCCATGATGACAACTGAAATCATTATTCATGTAATGACCCAATCTTTTTTAGTAGTATATTAACTTACTCTTAATGATTTAATAAGATGATAATTGTTAATGCAGAAAGAGGAGTCGATGGCTTCATCCAGTAGACTCGACCCTTATGAATCCCACTTATCGGAGCTTGGGAAGGAGGTAGCATCTGTGGGCTTCGCTTTGGACCAAGCCCAAGACGAACTCTAGAATGTCAATCTTGAACGGAAACGCATACGGGAGAAGTTCATGTTAGTAGAGATTACTACTAGGGCAATGTTATTTGAGCCTCCCTCAGATTCTCTCACCATAGCACACCTTACACTTAGGTCTTATGTCGGTGTTATAAGTGGCTATGTGACGAGACCCTAGCTTCCTTGTGTAATCCTTTCGGGTGAATGAATTGAGATTTCTTCCTTTAGTGATGTTTGTGAAATTTAAAATGTCCAGATAATTTTAGAATGTATTTTATTGATGAATTTTGAAAAAAGGATATTTTAAAATATTTATGTAAACCCTAAATAACTAATGATGTGTAATGATTTTCAAAAAATGGTCTTCTACAAAAGTGTTCAGTAAGGAATTTGGAGTCTAATAAGATCAACTTAATTTTTGATGAATAGTAAATTATGAATAGTGATTTTACGCTTAGGATTAGTAATGTGATCAAATGGATTAGTAATTTCACTCAAAGAAAGTTTTAATATAATTTAGACACCTAGATTAAGTAATGTGATTCAATAAAATGGGTAATTAACGGTTTCATAAATTATTAGTCAAGTATTAGTTTTTTCGGATGAATAGTGTTTTTAATTAAAAATTTAATTAAAAATTATTATAAAATTATTTTTATAAAAAGGACATTATTTTTGAACTCAGAGCATCGATATTATGTTAAGGTAATTTTTGGGGATTTTTCTGAAAAAAATGAATTTTCAATGAATAGTGTTTTTATTTAAAAATTAAATTAAAAATATTTAGAAAATTATTTTTATAAAATGTATTTCATTTCTGAAATCAGATCATTGATAATTGGTTAAGGTGAAATTTTGGGATTATTCTGAGAAAGTTGAATTTTCGATGAATAGTGAAAATATAGTTTTTAAGTTACAGGTGTTTAATGACATCATTAAACGATGTATTAAGTATATATTAAATATGATAGAATTATGAATAGTAATATAAGGTATGATGTGTCCCAAGTGGCCAATACCATGGGAAAATACCATGGGCAAGCCCATGGTTTTGCCAAAACCACTAGTGAGGTGTCCCTTGGCCATTAATGCCTTGTCCCCTCACTTTCCCTATAAATACCCATCATTTCCTCCTTTAGTTTTCACTCCCAACTCTCCCCCAACGATGTTATGGTCTTATTACCTTACAAGGAGTCCTTACAAGGTGCCCCCAAGCCCTCAAGATCCAAAACATTGAGTTTCAAGAGTCACATTTTAAGGTAAGGGATCCGACCCCTCTCTTTCTTTTCATGTAATCTCTTTTATGTCGTTCCTTTTATGCTCCATGTTCTTATGTGATAGGATGTTCTTTTCTATTCATCTTACTTCCCTTTTCATTTTTATATGATGAGAGATCCCCTATTACTCTCATCATTTCATTTTATGAAAGTTTAAGAGACGCCGTTAGGCTGCTGAATTTGTAAGGGATTCTTTCACCCTTCTCATTTTTCAAGTTCGATTTCCATGTCAAGTCTTTCATGTTTCTTTTTATTATTTTGGGGTATGATCTCTATATCTATCATACTGATCTCTTATTATCATATGATGAGAAACCTTATTTTATCTTTTCAATTCATTTTTATTGAAGTTTAAGTGACGCCGTTAGGCTGCCGAATTTTCATAAGAGAAATATAAGTTATGTCTTCCTTCCATGTTTTTCATTTCAAATGGTATGTCCTCCAAACTTCATTACCATGTCCATATATCCTTATTATTCTTTCCCCCTACTGTTTTATGGATCAATTGTGAGTGGGTGACCCATTTCCCCTCTCTTTTCAATGTTTTCTAAAACCCCGAAACATCGCCGTTATGCTGCAGAATTTTCGTCTCAAAGTGCCTATCTCTTTTCTCAAAATTATTTTATGTTATAAAGTGAATACTAAAAGCTCTTATTTCTACAAGGGTATTCACATACATATCAAAATGTTCTATTTTAAATTCTGGGATTTACATACATGAGACCCGCTTTCCCTTTCCGTGGGTTTAAAGTGACATAAAGATCATGTCTTTAAAGCAGTTTTTAAAAAGTTATGATTATGAAATGAAACCTATTTATTTTATGCTATATGGGTTATTTATGAAATGTTTGATGATGATATATGTGGATCACATGACAATAAAGGCACATTTAAGGGTGCGCCCTGATAGCGCTCCAATGCATTGGGTAATGATGTAACCACTAGAGATTACAATTTTCACGATACCTTGGTGAATAACCTTGGTAATTTTCAAATGACACCTTGGGGATGGACCTTGGGGATGGACCTTGGTGATATGTTCATGATTTTCTATGTTAAATGATGTAGCCACATCTTCATGTTATGAAAAATATTATTTTTATTATTAAATGCCTCATGATTTCTTTCTCATGCCTTAAAGTTCTTTTCATGTCCTTATTGAAGTATATCAAGTTCACATGTAAAATATTCCTCTTGTTTCCTTTACTGGGCCTTCTGCTCACCCTTTCTTTTGATGTATGTCCCCAGGTTATGAGATGTAGTAATGAACCTAGGATGAACTTAAGGAGAAGCCTTTCAAGTGTTTAAGAAGAATGCTTTATGTTGCTTTCATGTATTTTTTCCCTGGTTTCCAAGACACTAGACCTTAAAGATCCTCAGTTATGTGTAATGTAATGAAAGTTTATGTTATAAGAAGACGAGATGTTATAGTTGGTATCAAAGGATGGTTTATTTATTTGTGGAAATTAGGATCTAAAAACTTTAGGAAGAACCCTATCGAAAAGTTTAAATATAGGAAAACTTCCTGGTTTTTTGGTAAGTATTGAGTAAGTGGTTTATCAAACAAATACATCCCTGTCTGGATACGAGCAGGTAGAGGTATCTCTGGCACAGATGTACATAGGGGTAAAACCCGAAAACACCACTTTGAGATAGACTCAAACGGGAACTAGTGCACGATAATGGGCGTTGCTGCACTCTTGGTTACGACACTCCCGGGGGATATGTTTGGTTAATCATAAGCTTTTTATGAATCATTATGAAGGAATTATAGGGAAGTATAATTGTCTAAGCATGAAGTCTTAGTTAAAAGATTCATAAATGAAATATGTTTCTCACTAAGGTTTTATTCTTTTAGAAGATGGTGGGGAATAGGAGGAACCGTGCCGATGGTGACTACAATGCACCATGTTCTGACAGCCCTCTGATGGAAGCCGGAATGGAAACATTCATGCGAATGATGAACCAACTGACTCAAGTAATGAGTAATAACTTGAATCAAGCTAAGAGGCCGATCTCACCACGAAGGGAGCAACTTTCTGTTGAGTCCTTTATGCGTCAATGACCACCAACATTCAGTGGATCTACTGACCCATTGGTTGCGGAACAATGGATAAGCTCCATTGAAAAGATCTTTTCTGTGCTTCATTGTTCGGAACAAGAAAAAGTCACCCTTTCTGTTTACTGCCTAGAGGGAGAAGCTGATCAGTGGTGGTCACTGATCAAAAACACGAAGCCACGAGGAGAGATGGAAGCTATGGAGTGGGAAGTATTTCGGGGAATTTTCTTTAACAAGTATTTCCCTCGTTCCATGAGAACGAAAATGGAGAAAGAGTTTCTCGAGCTGAAGCAGAAGGAGAACGAATCTGTCGGAAACTATGATATGAACTTCACAAGGCTTTCCCGTTATACCTCAAGCTTTGTCATGGACCCTAATGGGAAGGTTGATAGATTCTTTGGCGGACTATGACCACATCTGCGGATGAATCTAGCCAACAGGGACTACGATAGCTATGAAGAAATAGTTTGAAGTGCTATGAAAGTTCAACTACAGTTTGGGGAGACACAATGGTCTCACAAATCTAATGAAAAGAAGAGTACTATAGAACCAAGCCTAGGAAGAAGTTTTGATCAAGAAATAGGTGGAAAGAATATGCAACATGCCAAATGCAATAAATGTGGGAAGAAGCATCTGGGGAACGGCTTGATCGGAAGTGGTAAGTGCTATAGGTGTGGAAGAGAAGGCCATATTTCACTGAATTGTCGTAGTGATGTGATGCCTCAACTTCCCAAAACTAACGATAGAGGAAAGATGGTTCTGGCCCTACCCAAAGTCACATGCTTCAAGTGTGGACAGCTTGGGCACTTTGCTAATCAATTTCCAAATCTGAGGGTGGTGGAGGGGAATCACCATCAACCTCAGCAGAGGCCAAGGGAGCAAGGTCGTGCTTTCGCTATCACTACAACTGAAGTTAAAGTTCCAAACGATGTGGTAGCAGGTACTCTTGTTGTCCTCTCAAAACTAGAAAGTACTTTATTTGATTCTGGTTCTACACATTCCTTTATTTCCTCCATGTTTGCATGGAATATAGAATCAATCCCCGAACTGCTAGAGGTAGAGTTGTCAGTCCAGACTCCATGCTGGATTATCCTTGCATCAACAGTATTTAGAGACTCTAGTGTTTACTTTGGTGAGCACAATCTTATCGCAATTCTAGTAGTCATTCCCATGATAGAATTCGACATTATACTAGGGATGGACTGGCTCTCAAAGTATAATGCTAAGATCAAATGCAGAAGTAAGGAAATCTTAACAGTCTTGAATGAACGACCTACAATTATCTTCCAAGGAGAGATATGTTGAACTGATCCCTATCTTGAAGCACCTCCTATAGCTTTATTTATGGAGTTAATTGGGGATGATGAAGAACGAAAAGGGAGCATACAAATAGAAGATATTCCGATTGTTCAGGAATACATGGATGTATTTCCTGAGGAGTTACCTGGACCTCCCCCATAAAGAGAGGTAGAGTTCTCCATTGAACTCGTACCTGGGTCTCAACCGATATCAAAGACTCCGTATAGAATGGAAAATGTGGAGCAAGAAGAGTTAAAGAAACAACTCCAAGACTTGTTGGAGAAGGGGTTTATCCGACCGAGTGTGTCTCCTTGGGGAGAACCAGTTCTCTTTCTGAAGAAGAAGGATGTATCAATGCAGCTATGCATTGATTATAGAGAACTGAACGGGATCACAGTGAAGAACAGATATCCTCTTCCAAGAATTGATAATTTATTTGACCAACTTCGCGGGGCTCAATTCTTCTCTAAGATTGACCTTCGATCTTGTTATCATCAACTGGGGGTGAAGAAGGAAGATATTCCAAAGACTGCCTTCCGAACAAGATATGTGCATTATGATTTTACTATTATGCCCTTCGGCTTGACTAATTCTCCTGCTATTTTCATGGATTTTATGAATAGAGTCTTTAAGGACTACCTTGATAACTTTGTCGTAGTTTTTATTGATGATATTTTGATATATTCAAAAAGACATGTGGAGCATGAAGATCATCTAAGGGTTATTTTGAAAACTCTGCGGAAGGAGAGGCTCTTTGGGAAGTTCAGCAAGTGTGAGTTTTGGTTACAACAGGTGGCTTTCTTGGGGCACATTGTAACCAATGAAGGAATCTCAGTTGACCCTACAAAGACAATGGTTGTGGAGGAGTGGCCTCTACCCACAACAGTAACTGAGATTCGTAGTTTCCTTGGTTTAGCGGGATATTATAGGAGGTTTGTGAAAAACTTTTCACGGCTTTCTAATCCACTAACCAAGTTGACTCGAAATGGGGTTAAGTTCATCTGGACAACGGAATGTGAGGAAAGTTTCCAAGAGTTGAAGAAGAGATTGGTTACTGCACCTGTGTTAACACTACCCTCTATCGGAGAAGTATTCTTTATGTTTAGCGATGCATCTCTGAAAGGGCTTGGGTGAGTCCTCATGAAAAATGACAAGGTAATTGCTTATGCATCTCGACAGTTGAAGATTCATGAGCAGAATTATCCTACGCATGATCTAGAGCTAGCGGTAGTTTTTTTTTTCTCTAAAGATATGGAGGCACTATCTTTATGGGGAGAAATGTGATATATACACTGACCACCAAAGTCTAAAGTATATTTTCACACAGAAAGAATTGAACATGAGACAAAGGAGATGGTTGGATCTTATTAAAGACTATTATTGTTCAATTCATTATCACCCTGGAAGAGCAAACAAAGTCGCGGATGCGTTAAGTAGGAAAGATCCTATTTTTCTGGCAACAATGAGGATCCTAGCAGATCCCTTGATTAAAGATCTAGTAAAACTGGAAATATGAATTATAAGGAAAGGGACATCATCAACCTTATCCCAAATTATTTCTCAACCTTCATTACTATAGAAGATCAAGAAGGCTCAAAAAGAAGATCCTTTGCGTCAGGAGAAGTTTGAGGTTGTAAAAGATGGGAAGTTACCTGATTTCAATATTGATCAAGAAGGTGTATTAAAATTTCATACAAGACTATGTGTCCCATCTATTCCGGAGATAAAGAAAGAACTGATGGATGAAGCTCATAGCTCTACTTTCTCTATACATCAGGGAAGCACTAAGATGTATAGAGACCTTCGTGATCATTATTGGTGGGATAACATGATGAGGGAGATTGCCGATTACACTACAAGGTGCCTGGTGTGTCAGCAAGTAAGGGTAGAAAGACAACTTCCTAATGGGGTATTAAAACCGCTACCCATACCAGTATGGAAGTGGGATAATATCACCATGGACTTTGTAACTGGTCTCCCAAAAACATCCAAAGGAAACAATGCGATATGGGTTATTGTGGACCGTGTCACCAAGACAACACATTTTATCTCTATTCGGGAAGATTTCTCTCTGGATCATCTTGCCAAGATATATGTGAAGGAAGTGGTAAGGCGGCATGGTGTACCACTATCCATCGTATCTGATTGTGACCCATGATTCACATCAAAATTTTGGAGAAGTCTGCAACATGCTCTGAATACTGAATTGAATTTTAGTACGGCCTTTCATCCTCAAACTGATGGCCAATCTCAAAGGACTATTCAGAAACTTGATGACATGTTGAGATTTTTCTCAATGGAATTTAAGGGTGGATGAGATCAACACCTCTCATTAGTGGAGTTCTCCTATAACAATAGCTTCCATGAAAGTATTCAGATGGCACCCTATAAAGCTCTGTATGGAAAATGGTGTAGAACTCCTACTTGTTGGCATGAAACTGGTGAGAGGAAGCTTCTTGGGCCTGATCTCGTGCAAGAGATGACGGAACAGGTTCATGCCATCCAACAACACATAAAGGCTACTCAGAGTTGGCAGAAGAGCTATGCTGACAATCGTCGAAGGGACTTGGAGTTTGGTGTTGGTGACAAAGTCTTCCTTTGAATTTCTCCATGGAAGAGAGTCATGCGGTTTGGGAAGAGAGGGATGCTCAGCCCTAGGTACATTGGCCCCTATGAAATCCTTGATCGCATAGGAGCAGTGGCCTATCGTCTAGCACTTCCACCAAACCTAGCTCATGTTCATGATGTCTTCCATGTATCTCTCTTGAGGAAGTACATACCCGACCCTTCGCATGTACTGAACCCAGAGGTGGTACAACTGGAACATGACCTCTCTTATAAGGAGCAGCCAGTGGAGATCTTGGACAATAGAGACAAGGTCCTACGAAACAAGACTACCCACCTTGTGAAAGTGTTGTGGAGGAATCATAAATATGAAGAAGCGACTTGGGAGCCTGAGGAAATGATGAAGCAAAAGTACCCTCACCTTTTCGACTAGGCCTCATGTATAAATTTTGGGGATGAAATTTCTTAAGGGGGGAAGAATGTAACGACCCAATCTTTTTGAGTAGTATATTAACTTACTCTTAATGATTTAATAAGATGTTAAGGGTTAATGCAGAAAGAGGAGTCAATGGCTTCATCCAGAAGACTCGACCCATATGAAGCCCACTTATCAGAGCTTGGGAAGGAGGTAGCATCTGTGGGCTTTTCTTTGGACCAAGCCCAAGCCGAACTCCAGCATTTCAAGCTTGAACGGAAACGCCTACGGGAGAAGTTCAAGTTAGTAGAGATTACTACTAGGGAAATTTTATCTGAGCCTTTCTCATATTCTCTCACCATAGAACACCTTACACTTAGGTCTTATGCCGGTGTTATAAGGGGCTATGTGACGAGACCCTAGATTCCTTGTGTAATCCTTTCGGGTGAATGAATTGAGATTTCTTCCTTTAGTGATGTTTGTGAAATTTCAAATGTCCAGATAATTTTAGAATTTATTTTATTGATGAATTTTGAAAAAAGGATATTTTAAAATATTTATGTAAACCCTAAATAACTAATGATGTGTAATGATTTTCAAAAAATGGTCTTCTACAAAAGTGTTCAGTACGGAATTTGGAGTCTAATAAGATCAACTTAATTTTTGATGAATAGTAAATTATGAATAGTGATTTTATGGTTAGGATTTGTAATGTGACCAAATGGATTAGTAATTTCACTCAAAGAAAGTTTTAATATAATTTAGACACCAAGATTAAGAAATGTGATTCAATAAAATGGGTAAATAACGGTTTCATAAATTATTAGTCAAGTATTAGTTTTTTCAGATGAATAGTGTTTTTTAATTAAAAATTTAATTAAAAATAATTAGAAAATTATTTTTATAAAAAGGACTTTATTTTTGAACTCAGAGCATCGATATTATGTTAAGGTAATTTTTGGGGATTTTTATGAAAAAAATGAATTTTCGATGAATAGTGTTTTTATTTAAAAATTAAACTAAAAATATTTAGAAAATTATTTTTATAAAATAGATTTCATTTTTGAAATCAGAGCATTGATAATTGGTTAAGGTGAATGTTTGGGATTATTCTGAGAAAGTTGAATTTTCGATGAATAGTGAAAATATAGTTTTTAAGTTACGGGTGTTTAATGATATCATTAAATGATGTATTAAGTATATATTCAATATGGTCGAATTATGAATAGTAAGATAAGGTATGAGGTGTCCCAAGTGGCCAATACCATGGGAAAATACCATGGGCAAGCCCATGGTTTTGCCAAAACCACTAGTGAAGTGTCCCTTGGCCATTAATGCTTGGTCCCCTCACTTTCCCTATAAATTCCCACCCTTTACTCCTTTAGTTTTCACTCCCAACTCTCCCCCAACGAATTTCTGGTCTTCTTACCTTCCAAGGAGACCTCCCAAGGTTCCCCCAAGCCCTAAAGGTCTAAAACATTGAGTTTCAAGAGTCACATTTTAAGGTAAGGGATCCGACCCCTCTCTTTCTTTTCATGTAATCTCTTTTATGTCGTTTCTTTTATGCTCCATGTTCTTATGTGATAGGATGTTCTTTTCTATTCCTCTTACTTCCCTTTTCTTTTTTATATGATAAGAGATCCCCTATTACTCTCATCATTTCATTTTATGAAAGTTTAAGAGACGCTGTAAGGTTGCCGAATTTTTAAGGGATTCTTTCACCCTTCTCATTTTTCAAGTTCGATTTTCATGTCAAGTCTTTCAGGTTCCTTTTTATTATGTTGGGGTATGATCTCTATATCTGTCATACTGATCTCTTATGATCATATGATGAGAGAACCTATTTGGTCTTTTCAATTCATTTTTATTTAAGTTTAAGTGACGCCGTTAGGCTGCCGAATTTTCATAAGAGAAATCTAATTTATGTCTTCCTTCCATGTTTTTCATTTCAAATGGTATGTCCTTCAAACATCATTACCATGTCCATATATCCTTCTTATTCTGTCCCCCTACTGTTTTATGGATCAATTGTGAGTGGGTGACCCATGTCCCCTCTCTTTTCAATGTTTTCTAAAACCCCGAAACGAAGCCGTTATGCTGCAGAATTTTCGTCTCAAAGTGCCTCTCTCTTTTCTCAAAATTATTATATGTTATAAAGTGAATACTCAAAGCTCTTATTTCTACAAGGGTATTCACATATATATCAAAATGTTCTATTTTAAATTCTGGGATTTACATACATGAGACCCGCTTTCCCTTTCCGCGGGTTTAAAGTGACGTAAAGATCATGTCTTTAAAGCAGTTTTTAAAATGTTATGATTATGAAATGAAACCCATTTATTTTATGTTATATGGGTTATTTATGAAATGTTTGATGGCAATATATGTGGCTCACATGACAATAAAGTAAAATTTAAGGGTGCGCCCTGATAGCGCTCCAATTCATTCGGTAATGATGTAACCACTAGAGATTACAATTTTCACGATACCTTGGTGAATAACCTTGGTAATTTTCAAATGACACCTTGGGGATGGACCTTGGTGATATGTTCATGGTTGTCTATGTTAAATGATGTAGCCACATCTTCAAGTTATGAAAAATTTTATTTTTATTATGAAATGCCTCATGATTTCTTTCTCATGCCTTAAAGTTCTTTTCATGTCCTTATTGAAGTATATCAAGTTCACATGTAAAATGTTCCTCTTGTTTCCCTTACTGGGCCTTCTGCTCACCCATTCTTTTGATGTATGTCCCCAGGTTATGAGATGCAGTAATGAACCTAGGATGAACTTAAGGATAAACCTTTCAAGTTTTTAAGAAGAATGCTTTATGTTGCTTTCATGTATTTTGATCATGGTTTCCAAGACACTAGACCTTAAAGATCCTCGGTTATGTGTAATGTAATGAAAGTTTATGTTATAAGAAGACGAGATGTTATAATTCAGGATATCCTCATCCTTCACACGCATCTGATGATATCCTGACTTCAAGTCGATCTTTGATTACCAACTTTTACCCTTCAGTTGATCTAATAAGTCATCAATCCCCAGAAGAGGATAGAGGTTTATTATTTTCACTTTGTTTAAGAAACGATAATTGACACACAACCACAAACTGCCATCATCCTTCTTCATGAACAGAAATGGTGCACCCCATGGTGACACACTTGTTCAAACAAAACCATACTGCAACAGACCATCAAGATGTATACGTAGTTCTCATAACTCAGAAGGGGCCATCCTATACGGAGACATAGAGATGGGAGACGCTCCTGGCTGTATCTCAATCCTAAACAAGGTCTCTCATCGAGGGAGAAATGCTACAACCTCTTCGGGAAAGACATCAGGGTACTCCTCTACGATCATAGGAAATGCTATATATTGAACATCTAAAGAACTCAGCATCATCTCATCCACCAAGGATGATAAGGATGGAACATGCCTATGACCCATCCGAGGATCTCGCCCACCAAAAAACACCACCTGCTCTCCGTCAGCACCAAGGAAAACGACCTTCTTCCTGAAGCAATCACCAATAGCCTACACCAAATACAACCAATCCATGCCGAGGATGACGTCATATGGTTGTATTCATAAACATAGGAAATATCCCAAAGAGTATTGCTACCCCAACACTAGCTCACAATCTCTACATACTTCAAACAAGCTAGCTTGGCCTCCAACTGGCGTAGTCAACTCCAAGGGCACAAGAAGCCTCTCTATCTCAAGTCCCAAGGCATGGACAAGGGTAAGTGATATGAAGGAGTGTGTCACTCCTAAATCAAACTAGGTATACAAAAAGGTATAAAACAATCAAAGGGTACCTCGAATAACGTCTGGCTCGTCTAGAGCTGGCAATGCTAGGGAATGAAGCTGACCACAACCTCCTCCATGACCTCTCTGACCCTGATGATGACATCCACCACAGTTGCACTCTGCTCTATGAGGATGAAGAGCGTCATGGGGCTGTCCTCTGCCTACCCCATCTACCCTCTGCTGATTGAAAGATGGTGCAACTGGCTGCTGTTTCCTCGGCTGGAACTGCCTCAACAGAGGAACCTGGAGTGGAGCGCCCGACGCACAATGACCGCTCTAAAAATTCGGGCACTCCTGCTGCTAATGTCCACGACCACCATAAGAAAAAAAAGCACATGATCCCTTGGAATAGTCCTCAGAGTTGATGCCTCCAGAGAAACAAGATGTGAAGGGCTGGGACCTACCCCCAGATGAACAAAAACTCTTTTTCCCTGAAAAGCGGGAACCCCGAACCGCAGCCTTGCTTCGTGAGGAATCATGCTGATTCCCCCCTTGTGATGATCCGGTCCTGGAAAAAGTCCTCTCGACAACCTCAGCCCTCCCCAGTACCTCAAGATATGTCATCAGCATAAATGGGGTGACATGGCGTTGGATCTCTGGATGCAAAGCCTCATCGAAATGCCTCTCCCTAGCCTCCTCATCTGGTAATAGGTCCAAAGAATATCGTAGAAGGTTCCTAAAATGGATTACAAACTCTTGAACACTGGAGCTCCCCTATCGAAGGGTAAGAAGTTCTTGGTGACTGGACGCCTTCACAATCAAAGAAAAGAACTCAACTCTAAACATATCTCGGAACTCCCCCCATGGGATCTCTGACTCCCCACGATCCCCGAGGAACAAGAGCCACCACTTCCTCACTATTTTACGCAACATCGTCATAGCTAAGGACACCCAATTCTTGTTCCGAGAACTGATCAGACTAAATCCTATCTCGGCCTCCTCCAACCAGTCTTCCATGACTGCATCTGAAACATAGCCTTCATACTTCCATAGACTCTCGTGATGAAACTCTCGGAGTGTAATCCTCCATGTATCGTCGTCATCAACTTCTACCCTACGACGACCTGCTGGAACTGTCTGCTGAATGTCTTCTACGCAAAACTGACGAGGACATCGACCTGGAGCCATACCTGCAAAATAACAAACAATTAGAGCTCCTAAGCCTGGAATATGGAAGACTCAACATTAATTAATTAACTATTTTCTTTCATTCATTTTAGGTTAACCTATCCCATGGTCTACCCATTCAAACACATCGACAAAGAAGAACGATGCATGATCCTTTCTTAGGTCTTTTCCATGAAACCAGTATCTCCTTGTTTAGTAGACATTTTAAACTTAACCATCCATGCAATAGATCATAGGGGTCCCTAAATGCCTATGTATCTGCCGGTCTCCAGTGTTTACCCCACATGCTAAACATGAATGACACTGTTTCCCTACCAACACATGCAACCTCACCTGTGCCTAACTCCAAACTCCATCCTATCCCTCAACCTTCCTCTGATACCACTCTGTCACAACCCTCTCCCCACAAAGTGTACCCCTCCTGGTCTGCAAATGCGGAAAGGGAGATTATGACCCCTGAGTCTCGCCTTCAAGAGGCCCCTGGTTGGCGACTATCACCGAGGGTATAATAAACACACAAATGGGAGGAATTACCCTCTAAGAGAACACATGCAAAAGAGAGAGATAAGATAGACACCAACCAAATCAAACTGAAGTATAAAAGAAACCCAAGTACATAAATGAAATGCCATGAAAAAGTACTACAACTGAAAGGGGAAAACTACAAGTACCCAAAAAAATGTAAAAAGAGCAGTGACCACAAACCCGAATAGCTTCTGCAACCCCAAGCTAGTAAAACCCAGATTGATCTCTAACCTGCTCTAAGAGACCTGAAAAACAGTTTATATATATACGTAGGGTGGGTATAACAGTATACTCAGTAGGATCCTCCCCGAAGCCTCTCGTGCAAAAGTAAATAAATCATGCTAAATCATTGTGAACAACAAGTGAAACTAACTCGTCACCTAAATAGGTATACTAAGTTCCCAACCTCACCATGGATACTCTCACCATGTAACGCATACAAGAATATAGCATATAGTAAAAAATATCAAGGGTACCCCTCTACTACTTCCCCACTAGTTTGTCTCTTTTCCACAATGACATACGTCATGTGCATCTCTCTCCAAAGGCTTACCCGTATAAACTTGGGCTAAGCACTACAATAGGCAACACGTACACTACAAAGGCCTTCCCGCAGACACCTAGGCTAAGCTCCACACCATCCTCACAACCAAAAGTGACCAGGTAGTTTCTGGGAGCCACCACAGCCTGCATAACTTGTATCATACATCAAGTATTGTACCTCATGCCATTATAGCCCATTCACCGTGTAAGGATCCTCAAGCCATCACTGCCTATACACGTTACACCTATAGTAGTCCATAGGATACTATATCCATAATATATGTGTGGAAATAACCACATGCAATTACATCCCTCTACACACATATAGGGGGAAAACTAACTGTTGTTCCAATTGCACTAGTATCTACCAAGAGAAGAGAGTAGGGTTAAAGGGGGTATCATCCATTTATCCTCCCACCAGAATGTTGGGGAAAACATGCCCGCAGGGCTCAGAATCCCCGGGGTGTCAGTTTCCCTTACTGATAGGGTGGAGTATCATATAGAAACACAAAAATTATAGGATATATATTACTCCCAACCGCACTATGGGCATAACTTAGTCTTACCCTAAACTACAACTAACGTCTCTCAGACTCTAGGCTACTATTTCTAGGACTAGGTATCTAATAAGCACACAACCAATTAAAGAACATCATTAGGTTACTTCATTCCATTTTTCATCAATTCCATTGTACTTTAATTAAGCCTTCCATCATTAATTAACCATGAAAAACCCACATTAAATATCTTGGCGTCACATTCCAAATTTACTGTTCCTTTAAAGTTACAACATCACCATTAAATACCAGCATATCCATCCCCGTGGATTATCACCATTTAATAAAACATTCATTTAGAATTACTTTCCCATATTCCTAGGCATTCTACAAAAGCATCCCATGCTACTAAACACAAGGGGCACAACACGATGCATAGATATATTACCCATCAAGTCTTTTCCTCTTATAGCAAGAGAGTAGGCCCATTATCCCTAGAGAGGCTAAACACGGAAAGCACGTGGCATACCCCATGCGTCTTCACCCCTTTTAGAAGAAGGTAAACAAAGACCAGCTCCCTTGAGAAGTGGGGAAAAGTAAAGCTGATAAACAACCAAGAATAAAAAAACACCCAACAATCACTACCATCCCATTCCATCGTCCCTGGTGTCCTCCTTGACACCCACATGCATAAACCAATGCATCTCTCCAATCTAGGTGTCATTCGCTGCCACAACCATAAGTCCTCCCTACCTCCACATATCACAACACCACTCCAGGGTCATATCACAACACAAGATATAATAGCACCCCTTCTAGGGTCACAACATAGCACAAGCAGTAGAGAAAAAATAATTACAACAAATGGGCTCTTGGCCCTTTAGCAAGGCATATGGACTTCAAACAACAAACACCAACAATCACATCAAATGGGATTTTAGCCCTAATTCACAACAAGAGGGTAACTCTGAACCCTTCATGGAACTCAATCAAGTTATTTAAACCATATTGAATTAACAGATTCAATTCGTTGTTTCCAACATCATGAACCAATTCAGTAAGCTATCAATGAAGATTAAACACGCTTAATATTCCAAATTTGATCAACATTAAATTAGAAGAACTACAAAAATGGAAACAGTCGGATTCATTTACATGCATATAAATCTTTAACCAATTAATTATCAATTAATTCTTGATTTATGTACTTTATCAATTATATCAAGAACAACATGCTAACAAGCAAGGTATATATATCACACTATCTAGCAAATCAGAAGGCTAACCGTTATCACGGTACAAAGCAACAACATGTGACCAAGCCAATTCTTTTAATCCATTTCATGTATTTAATTAGGTCAATTCCAATGTGATCCAAAGGGATAAATCATGCTAACTCTACGATTACACATAACAATTAGAGAAACCACAAATCCCCTACCTCAAGGGTTTTCGAGGAAAACCACAACGGTCGCTGAACGCCCAAGAATCCAGGTCGATTCTCCACGAATCCTCCTTAGATCTCCTCTCCTACCACAACCAAGACCAAATCTCATCACAAACGACATCCACATACCTAGATCTAACCATAATGAGTATAGATCTAAGAATACGAGAGAACAGAAGGAGTAGATCTAAGAAGATCTAAGAAACCAAACAAGAACGAGGAACAACGACCACATACCTCAAAAACCAGGCTTCATTTCACGTAGATAACCCTCTAGATCACCTCCAAAATTATTGGGAGATGTTCTTCCACCTCCATGAAAGTGTAATCCCGTGTTATGGGATATTAGGGGCTTAAATGAGGCGATTAAAGGAAAAACAAGTTGGATATACAATTTTAGGATCTAACTTTATGTGCCCGCATGGTTAGTCCAAACGATTTAACAAACCTTGTGCTAATCGTGTGTTAGCTTCTGCCTTGACAACCCCTACTCACATGGTTAGTCCACACATTTAGACAAACCATGTGCTAATCGTGCATTAGCCACTGCCTCCAAGACCATCCTTGCACGGTTTGGCCGCACTGTTTAGGGAAACCATGTGCCTCTTGTGTGAAATCCATAACCCTTTCGATTTCGTTAAAAGTCCACCCAAACGCACCCCAATCCACCTTGACCTTCCAGATCAACTCCAACACAAAATTTTCCCAGGGGAATGGACTGGAGTGTTCCGGGCCATTACTATACCCTCTCGGGTCAACCATGAGGGAAGAGAGATGGTGACTCTCTAAGTCCCACCTCAATAGGCACTTGGATGTTGACTAGGACTGATTGTATAACAAGAGTCAATATGGGATGCATTAAACCATAGGATAACATGGAGAAGATAGAGATATGTTTGTTCTATGAATCAACATATTCTCATGAATATATATAATTAAATCTAATTTAAATAAATGAAATGTTGTACTTTACAAAATATACTATAAAATAAACTAAAAATGGTAAAAATTTAAAGTTGGAAGTGTCCTTGAATCCCATATTTCTCCAATAATACCAAAAGATATTAATATCAAACATGATCTTCAAACTTTTTATTCAAAATAGATTAAATATTTATATATACATAGGGTGATCATAATAGTACACTCATTTGGATCATCCATATAGTGTCTTGTGAAAATGATAAAGAAATCATGCAAAATCACAGTGAACAACAATTGGTCTACCTCATAACCTAATCATGTATAATACGTTCTTGAATTTACCATGGATGACTCTCACCATGTATCACATTAAATATAGAATATAATTAAATAAATGAACATAATATGTATCCTTCGCCCTCTTCCCCAATTGTTTTTGGACCTTCCCCAATGTCGCACATCCTGAGTTATCCCTCTTTAAAATAGCCATGTATGAAAACTCATAAGAATGTAATCATAACATGATAATCGTTGTCCTTATCATATGATCATATCGTCTATATATATATATGTATATATATATTAACCATGTAGATTCATGGATACACCACATATCAAATAATGTGTATCACACATCCTGTATTTTACCTTAATCCATCACAACCGATTCATGGAGAAATTACCTAAATCTAGTACAAACTATACAGATCATAACTGAAATAATCAATTATAATATACATATATATATATATATATATAACCCTAAAATTTTATGGTATGTATCATTCTAAATTTATATTTTTTACTACATAGCTTTCACAGAACATAAAGATTAAACAGAATGTGATATAAAATTAAATAGCATTATTTTAAGATGACCATAATAACCAGGACACTAAAATAATAATAATAAATATTATTTAACATATTAAAAATTTAATATAATATATATTTAATGAAATGTTTTTTCATTTATCCTAATTAATTTATCTAATAAGATAATAATGAATCCAATTTTATGCATTAAAGGCCATATTTTTTTTAAAGATTGATTTGCCAAATTTTCTTTGTGAAATTGTTTTTTTAGGTTTTTACACTTTTTAAATTTTCATTGAACAAAATAAACATTATTTTCAAAATAAAAATGTCAAAATTATCTTAGGGTATGTTTTTTTATTATTATGAAAATATTATTTTCTAGTGAATAGTGAAAAATCACGATTTTAATAATAATGTAATTCTCAATATATTAATAGTCTATTTATAATTTGAATAATAAAATATCATAATAAATTTTAAATAAAATTTTGGTATCTTATTGTTTTAAACATGATGTACTAATATTGTGGAATAAGTGAATAAATATTGTAAAAATGGTAAATTATGTGTTGGAATTTTTGGGAGACAAATAAATTTATTTTCAATATATAATTAATAAAATGATTTAAAATAATTTTTTTACATAATATAGAATCATAAAACAATATTTAATAGTAATATGATTATAATATAATTTTATGAGACCATAAATAAATTTTCAATGATTTATAAAAACAGTTATAATCTTAAAATCTGTATTTTTTTGTAAATGGTGATTTTATTTTAATAAAATAAATTTATCATATTCATAAAATAATTTTAATAGAATGGAGTTCATTTTCAATTCCACACATTAAAAAATATTTACAATTAATATTTGGAAATTATTTAAAATAGTTGGAATTTTTATGAATAGTTAAATATAGTAATTTAACGTATTTAATATTATAAGAAAATAAATGAATTATTGAGTCATGGATAATATATGGGTAAGGTAATAACCCATTGGATAGAAATAAAAAGCACTAAATAAAGTATTTAGTCATATAAACCAACAGTATTTGTAGTGTTGGGCCAATATATTTAAAAAATGAATTAAATAATAATAGACAGCCATCCCCTCATGTATAAATACCACCTCTCACCGACCCTTCTCCTCACACCACAGAATACTTTTATATTACTTATATTATACCCATTTCATATCTCAAACCACTCCCCAACTTTTGTTTCCTATCTGGTCTCACCAAAATACAATTTTAATGTTCCATTAGGATGTTCTCAAGGAGATGCATTCAATAGGTAAAATCAATTTTTTCCCTTTCAATTTCATTTATTTTTTTATCATTCAATCTAATCCCCTATAAAACATTCCATTATAACCTCATAATCTTTTATATATTTTTATTTTATTATGTTAATGGTATACCATTTTTCAATTGTCTTCGATTTCCCTTTTTATCCAAAAAATGAAAACATTGTCTGTGAGGTGCCGATTTACCACCTTTGAAGATAAAGGGTTTCCATTTTTTTAATTCAACCATAATGTCTTGTCATAAAATCCATTTAATTTTTTAGAAAATTAATATATATAAAAAACATTTTTAATTTTATTTAGAAAATATATATTCTTAATATTATATTACCAGAAAAAACTATTTCGTGAAGATTCCAAAATAATATAAATGGTTATCATTAACTATTTATCTAATGAATCATCCTCAAATACAAAAAAATTGCTAAATAATAGAAATATGTATTATTTATTTTAATTGATAACATTTTACATAAATTATATAATATTTTCCCCATTTTTTCTAGATATTTCATACATTGATACAAGTTATCCAATCATGTAAACAAAAGAAATGAACACTCTTGAATGAATAAATTGATTTTTAATTCTAATAAAAAAAGGCCATGGATAAACATAATAAATTATAACAAATAAAATAAATTATTTTATTTATTATAATAGAAATTATTAATGAAACTAGTTTCCATATACTAGATGTTATGCTCATGTAAAGAACACTTTTGTACATAAGGTAAGAGAATCTCCCCGAACCTCCATTTTTCATCCATGTAATTCATTCCCTAACATTAATATAGTGTAATTGTTACTTATTTTTATACAAATCTTATAAATTATGTTTATAAATTCAAAAATAATGTATTTAAATATTTTCATCTTTCATAGAATATAGAATACATGTTTAATAAGGATTCCTTTTCAATTCCAACCGATGATAATGACCGGTTAAAGGGTACTATTAAATTTCTTAACCATATTAATGTACCGTCTATAATCTATTTTATGATAAAATTATTTTTATAATATCAAAATATTTATGATGAAAAACTATCATATTTCATTCCTTTCAGTAAGAAAGAAATTAACCCCTTTTCATTTTAAAAGGATATTTAATAATTTGACATAAACAAAACTCAAGAGGATTGTTTATAATGTTTCATTTAAACTATTTTTACATATTTTCAATTTATATGGACATTAGTCTGGAAAAAAATATAATTTATTTGTACATCCCCTTTTTGTTAGAAATAAATATTTTAAATATGATTTTATAATAAATACAAATGTTTTGTCATAATTAACTATACTTTTCATTGTAAAATGGTATTTATCCCAATAATTCATTGATAATTCTAATATATTTTGGTTATCTATTTGTAAACCCTCTATTGAATATTATTATTAATTGGGACTGATATTTTATGATATAATGTACCAATTTTTCAAATGGTTTATGATTTATTTTATTGGGTATGTAATATCCTAATTCCATTCACCACATCACTCTAGATGTATTGAGTTTATGTTTAATTTTTGTGGAAAGATATTAACATACCATATTGTACTTTAAAATTGTATATAAATATTGATTATTTTTCAATCCATTCACATGTGGAATGAATTGGACTTATTATGTGAATTTGGGGGCTAGATTTTCCTTTAATTCATCATTTGTTCCCATGAAATAAACTAGAACATGTTTTTACCCATTTATGCATGGTGTCTTGGAAGAAGACATAGCACTAGGTTTATTATTATGGAATTATGCATTAAATAATTATAATATTAGTAATTGATAATCCATGTCATTATTTCACTAGTACAATATCAATGATTATGTTTCATTTTCAGGTTATTATTTATATGGAATTATTAATTATTCTCTTACTCCAACCATATTAATCTCAATATAATGTTTTAATAAAATTTTTTTAGTAATTCACATTTGAATATTGATTACATTTATGTATTTTAGCTCCCACTATGTTTCTTACACTTACATTGCATATGAGATCACCCATTTACTATGATTTATTTTCCCCATTATGTGGAAATGTAGATTATGAATGACTGGTAGGGATAATACAAGAGTTTATCAATTATTCCAATGGAGAATAAATGTTAAATTTCATTTCTAGTTTTAATGTTACACTTATGATTGTATATATCTTTCCAAATTCTACTATTTTGTTCAGTTCTTTTTCATGTGAATTCTTTTTCAAAGAACCAATATAATAATTTAAGGCATTGTATCTAATATTCTTAGGTTGGGGTCAATATATATGGAATTAGAGAATGTTTAGTAGAATCTGTCAAAATATATTTATAAAAAAAATATTTTCCCACATAACCCTATGATATAAATTTAAGATATTAATAGAATAACATCATTGAAATTTGTTAGAGTATATACTATGTAGGTCTTTTTATAAATATTTCTCGGTTTGGATACTACATATAGGAATGGTTCTTGTAGAGATTTACCCAACAGAAACAACTATGACCTGGTGTGTCAGACTTGACATAGCCTAGCATGATACGAAAAATGGGTCTTACGATGCCTCTAGTTTTACAATCCTAGGGGATATTGATTGGATAATTCACATTTTAAATAAAATTCATTATAATGTATTTAAAGGTAAATATGTCCCCAATGAAACCATATATATGATTGTGATATTTTCTAGGGATTAATTTCCAATATATGTTAATAGTTTTTCTAGTACCTAATTATGATTTAGGATTAATAATCTAATTTATAATATGCCATTTTTCAGAAATAGAGCTTAGTGTAAGGAATGGAAACCGTATCAACTCTCATTTTCCAAGTTGGGATTATCCCCTATACACGATAATGATGTTGAATCAATAGATACAACAATATATTAGGAACATATAACATTATATGGATATATTACTTAGGTTGTGATCAATAATCTTACACACATTGAGTATTTTGATCCACAGTTTGGTCTATCAATTTTAGACCTCTTTATTTGACAAAAACCTTGATTATTCAATGTGAATATAAATCCATTTGTAGATATGCAATGGAAAATCTTCTTAGAGAAGATATTTTTCACTTTGGGAATTAATTAAATGGATAAGGTTATCATGGATATTTATCATATCTATGAATATTATGATCAATTGAGGTTAATTATTCGAAACATAAATGAGGATGATAAAATTTCAAACATAAAAGGGGAGGATTTTAAGGAAATTTTATTGGAAAAATATATACCTCATCACTAATGAATATATTTCATTAGATAACTATTATGTCGATGAAAAAAATATGTTGATAACATTCTTATGAAATCTTCCAAAATTAAATGGTTACAAAGGCAATCTATATATTACATGAACAATTCCAAGTGAAATCAAGATCAATTTTTTGATGGATTAATAGAAATACTCTTAAGGAAACAAGTGTCCCACACATTCTCATCATAATAATATATAGTCTCATGTGGTATTAAGATAGAGAAATCATATAGTATGTCTTATGAGTTTGAGGGAAACCAATAGAATAAGATAATTGTAGAGAAAGGGATTAATAAAGGGAAAACAGAAATAATGGTTTCCCACAATTGAAAATTTTGGGAAGAAATACCATAGATCATTCCTAAAAAGAATATGAGTTTTTTATAAGTATGAAGAGAAAGGTCACTAGGCTCAGGAATGTAATGGAATTAATGAATATGTAAATGTGAATTGTTTCAATGGTAATGAGGGGGGTAAAAGCGCAAATGAATGTCTCAAAAAACAACAATATATATATATATATATCATTAAAAATAAAATTGAAAATGTTCAAGCTAATGTTGTCACTATAGTAGAAGTGGAATAATTAATGAATTTTTGTTTTGGATGTTCATGTTATTTGAATCATCAAATATATAAGGATTTTAATATAATAATTATTCCTTTTGGATTTTGAAGAATGTATTTTTTCAGTAGTGATTATAGTGATAAATTTATTCATATAATTGTTTTATGGGATTAAGAGTTACATTATTTAGAAAATTTTATTTTTTGATGGTTTGGAAATTTAGTCACCGTACTTCTAATTTTTGATTTATTGAATGTTGCAATACATGTTTTAGAAGAGTGATTAAATTAATTAGAGGTTAATGGGTCAAGATAATGTATAGAAACTATTGTTCTATGATAACATCTGCTAACCTTCTTGGTTTCTATAAACATTTAATGGATGAAGGAATGACTTAAGGGCTATATGATTATATAAAAGTGATTCAGGGGTGAAAATTTTATCTTGAAAATTAATTTACAGGTGTAAGGAATGATTATAAGAAGACAAAATCATGGAAAAATGATGATACTAATATTAAAAAAATGAATTAATTCAAGTAATTTTACATTCTCATGTTCTTATCTGGATTTGAAAATAATACCTCAACTCTAGGAAAAATAATTCTTAACAAAAAATTATAAGTTTACATTTCATTGTATAAAATCAATGGTCTTTGAACCAATCTCAAGATTTTTGGTTTCATGATGGTTATCTTTCTTACTGACCATGGCCTATATCACTGTATATTTACACTTGAGATTTATATTTCTCTTCTATGAATGTATTATATATATGAAATATTTTTGTCAACTAGAAATCCATGTTTTTTGCGACCTTTATATTTACATTTCCCTCTGGTTGTGAATATATTTTATTAACAATATTTCTGATGTGAATTTCCCATAACAGAATTTTGATGTATCAACTACGACACCCCCTAACTATTTCATTATTAATAATAATATTTTATGGTTTTACATCATTTAATATTCATTATATACAAACAAAGATATCAAAATAAAAACAAGGCACATTTTTTCTATTAATCTCTGAAACGAATACATTACAACAAGGACAAAAGACCATAGCTATCATTTAAAACTGATGGAAAATTTGAGAAGTACCACTGAGGGACCCCCCAACATCACAATATGACAATGTATGTATCCCTCATCACATGAAAAAATAGTAGTAAAGAATAAAATTTCTAGGAGAAATGAACATTTACTAAGAAAAAGAGGGATGTAGAGAACCATCATGGTATGCCAAACTGACATTGTGGTATGAAATACCATAACCACGTATTTATAAGGGTCTTGCCAACCGTTAAAAATACATGTGACCATTATTATATTCATTGAATATTTAAATTTAAATGACAATTTCTTTTTGAAATTGACCATTGGGTATGTGGAATAATAAACTTTGTTAAATAAAACTATGTTTTTTGTTAATTAATTGAATGAAATTTATATTATAATATGATTTTCTTTTACGGAGGTTGAAACATGTTACCATTGGTAATTTTATAATACCTTCTTAATCTAATTAATATTTTATGCAAATGTATTAACCTTAGTAAAATTATAACATAATTTCAAGACATATTTAATGAAATTGTATTTTGAGAACATAATGCTTTGAATCATAAATGATATAAAATATATATTAAGTAACTAATCTTTCTAAATAAATCATTATTATATTTAATTAATATATATATATATATATATATATTAAAGTTAACAAATTTAACAGGTAAAATAAATTTTGTATATATCGTTTAAATATCATAAAATTTATAAGTAAAATACATATTTATAAAAAAATTATAAGGGCCTGACCAAAGTACCAACTGGAGGGTTTGTCCTCAAGGATTAGACTCACCTGTGGGCATCCAAGCCCCCAACCAATAATGCCAGTGTGAGAAAGCCAGCGGCTAGTGGCTGCTCGCACGACCGTAACTATGTACACCTATAGGTGTGTGTGAGGGATCCGAGTGAAGGGTTGATGGCAGGGAAGGGAACACCACTATGAGGGGAGGCATAGTGTAAGGGGTTGGAGCAGAAGTGCGCCTATAGAGAATGTGTGTGGGGGGAACTGGAGGGGGAGATGAGATTTGCTTTCTCGGTGCTGAGACACTGAGTATTATAATGGAGGCCATGAACTCATCATGTTTGAATGTGGAATGCAGTTTTTTTAAGTTATGAGTTCATGGTCGTCCGATCAAAGATGGATAAAATCATGACAAATTTTTCCATTTAATTGACCACATATCTTGAGACCCTACAATCTAATCCATGATCTAATCTCAAACGTTCATATGATTTTAAAACATCAGATCACTCCTCAACGATTCTATTAATTCACAATCAATCTGAACTGTCTGATTTATTACCACTTCTCATTTGTCGCCCTCTTCATCATCAAAACATGCAGTGTCTCTCCAACCTATGTCTAGCACTCGCCTTTACTAATCCTCACCTGTGACACCTCCCATATCCATCTGTAGACTTATTTTATCTATTTTTCTTAGCTGACACAATTCTTCTTTAAAAAACTCGAACCTCTTTGGTTTCGGTATAAGTTTTATATATTCAATATATATACTTTATCAGCAGTTGTATCATTTAACTTTTCATTTATTAGGTTTTTTGTCTGCTCCTATTAAAGACATCTTTCGAGTCTTTATTAATCATATCGTATTCATTTGTGGGTAATATAAAAATATATACAGTTTATATAACCCTTTTTTTCACCCATAACCCCTCGGGTCTTCTTCCTCTAGACCCTCCAGTGAAGATATCATTGACTCCACCTCGTCATTAAGAAATTAAGGGGTTATATTTTCTGTGTAATACTCTTATATATATATATATTATATTCAAGTTCATATATATATAGCTTTACATCTTAAATAACTCACCTTTAGAAATAGTTTAAGTCTTTCCACATTGATTTTCAATGTTTAATTGATGTTTAAAAAAGTATGTTAGTCAAGGGTTACTTGGTATTTAATTTAATAAATCATATATAAAAACCTAGTGGTATGAGCTCTTTCTTGGAATCCAAAAGACCTAGGATCAAATTCGGGCAGGGACTAATTTTTCCAGCACTGTAGCATGGCACTATACCAGTACTGTAGCGGTGGTGGAACAATTGTGGTGGAGAGAGTTTAGTGGTGGAGGCACTGTAGCAGGAACTGTAGCAGGCATGGTAGCAGCCCAGGTACTGTAGAGGTACTATTCACCGAGGGGCCCATTGGGGACAAAATGGGCTTTCAAGCCTTGTATTCCAGTCACATTGACTTGGAGCTTTCGGCTATGTAATGGGTCTCTTTCTACCTAGTCTAAAGAGGTATTTTCTTTAAATATTAAAATTTGGATTCAGCCCCAACCTAAAAAAAAATATACAGATATACAAACAAAATACCCGCAGTTTCATATTCAATTTCAATCAATGGGAAGTTCCACAGTAAACCATACATAATAACTCGTATTAGAGTATAAATATTTTGGTTTTTGTTTTTAAACCCATATATACACATTTTCTATATTTTGTAATACGTATATACTTATGTTCAAAATGAAACAAACCAACTTTGTCCATGAGTTTTTTAAAATGCTAGAAATATACCTTTTTTATACGTGTAAACACAGTATGTATTAAATTTTGTTTTTTAATTGGACTCTATATGTATCTATATATATATATATATGGCTATATGAATATACCTAAGGGTTTTAATGAGAAGCTGAATTATGATTTTATAAAACCAAATTTTGGTGATTAAATTATGTTTGTGAGTTGTAAAATATTAATAAGAAATTATTACACCATCTTTTGGCTGTAAAAACCCCTTGTATACATTGTGTGTTCATATTATTTTATATAATTTCTAAACCCACACATATATTAATGATAACCCCAATCAGAAATAGGCATGTCATGATTTTTACACATTGAGTTCACATGGTTTTTTCTAATTTTATACACCACACATAATTCAATTTTACGTTGTAAATAAATAAAAAACATTATTTTGTTGTTGTGTGCCTAAAAATATTAGTGGAATACATCACATTTTCATTACATTTGACTATATATTCGTTTCTAATTTTGAAGGTTGAACTAGTTTATCGATTATGCTTGAACATATATACATTCTTATGCACATGTAAAAAAATATGTTTAATTATAATCTTATACTTGTATAAATCACATGGGACAATTGTTTTCCATATAAACTAGTGCACTTGAACCATCCACAATAAATGTTTTTTAATTTTTACGTTTTTTTATTGTTAGATTTGGCCATTTATCAGCATATTTTTTAAACATCAATAATAGCTATATTAAATTCAAAATTATGGATTTTGGAATATTAAATGTCTTTTTGAATGAAATATATATTTTAATGTTTATGGTTAATGATTTAATGTGAAAAAACCTAGATAATAATTTATTTTATATTTATTGGTTATCATCACATGTTCTTTAGTATGTCTTTTAATCCATACATGTAATTTGATTTTTTTATAGCCATCCAAATCTTTTTATTGATAATTAAATCATGATTCACTTTATATATGTAATTTATAAAGAATGTAATTTAACTCCTATGACCTTTTATGGATTAATAACTAAATTATTTAAAGTTCTAAAGGACATTTATAATTATATGATATGAAAAATTAAATATTTAATGTTGTATGAAACACATTGAAGAAACGATCTTACATGGGCATATAAGGAATGTATTAGAATCAGTGTATAATAGGTTGGTGACTGGTTAATGTAATCCCTATAGGTTGGGGACTGGCTAATGAAACTCCCATTATGCATCAGTTGTTCTCATGAGGCAAAATAGGTCATGGCATGAGGCTTTGACACTGTCCGACACTATACATTCCCTCGTTATGTTTATAGTATTTAATAGACCAAGTGTGTATTCAACTGGCGAATATACTAAGTTAAGATCATTTTATAATTTAATTTACCATTCTTGTATTCAACGATAGAATATTCATGATTAAGAGAATGTGCTTATGAGAATCATAATAAGTAAATTCACATGGAATAATGATTATTCAGCTACCATATCTCTAACATTAATACATGTGATGGTACTTTACCAGTTACTTTATGTTGAGTATTTTATGTGATATATTAATATTGATTTTGTTTATACCCAACTCTGATCATGTTCTTTTTCCCTGTGTAAATTATATACCTAAACCCTTTCATGATTAACTTTTAATTGATTATTTAACTCCTGAATAATGTGTTGCACCCCATGAATTTTGTATAAAATGGAATATGATTGCGACATGTTTTATTGTATCCCAGTCAATGTTCCTTAAAGTGTTCACTGATAATTCATGTAAAAATGTTTTTTTTGCTTCATGTATTGTAGTTTTCTATAAGATAATGTTTCATGAATAATTTTATAGGAATTTTTTAAATTTTTATATTTGAAACATTATTTCAAAAAAACCATTTCTATGTATTCATGTTCTCACCCTACATTTAAATTTATATTTATATCTTTATTATATTTGAGTTACGCTATGTGGTGGCTTCATTGTGGAGTATTTCGATTCAGTATTGAAGGATTTTAATTTTTGAATTCTATTTTCCAAAACATAAACCCCAATGACCCTCTGTAAGGAACATGTTGTTTAATTTTTCAGCATTTCCTTTATAATGAGAAACAAATTACACACCATGTTTATTAATGATCTGGATCCATGGCTTCTGGGGTTAGAGTGTGATAGTTGATATCATAGGTTTATTTTAGACAACCCTAAAAAATTAGAACAACATCAGAAACATGATTATGTCATACTAGGAGGAATTATTCTTAAAATTTTTATATGGAAGAAAAAAAGCATTATGTCTCTACCAAAAAAATAATAGAGAATATAGTGGTTATGTCTTGATTAGAATGCTATGAGACTTTTGAAAGCATTCATTTTTCCTGTAAACAACTCTACTATATATCCAACTCTCCTTGTGTACTTAAAATCCCCTGAGGATAAGTATTTGACTATTTTTTATGATGCATGCAAGAAATAAATTATATGCACATAAAAGAATGTATTTCGATGGTATTTTTAAATGATTCACCTTAGTTAATAATTTTTAATCCTTAGAGGACTTCCGAGTGGAAGAAAAAGTGGGTGACGTTTGAGGAACGTAAATTTTTCAAATTTTGACCTACTTCCTTTCTGGTCAAGTTACGGGCTTCAATATTCTTAGGGATGAGTATACCCATTTATGATATCGAAATATAGTTCATAATGATGTCGTCCAAAATCATACACATCATGATTTTCTATAATTTAACTTTAGATGTCAACTTGCAATTGATCCATGTTTCTTGTGCTGCAACTAGACTATAGAGATCAATGTGTTTAGAACAATTTTAGGGTTAAATTTAACCTAGAACTAGGTAAATCATCAATACCAATAGTACCAGTGACGGGACATCATGGAGGATGTTTGGAAATCTGTACCAGTGAGTTTTGAGGGGGTTAGAATTGTTATGTAACACATTGAGTTTTATGAAAATTATTTATAATATGTAATGTTATTTTTTTATGTTTTTGTAATTTAATATGAATATGTAAAATAACAATACCATTTTAAATATATTTATGATTTAATGAGAATGTTTTCTTATATTTTGGTTAGTTGGAAGTCAGGGGTTAACCAACAAACCACCTGTAACTTCCATTCAAACTACTAGAGATTATAATTGTCAAGACGTGATTATAAGAATACTAGCCCTATGAAAACTTGTGTATGTCTTGAAAAAAACTATAAAAGTAGTCGAATCTCCCAAATAACTTCCATCTATTCCAAGGAGAAGGATTTTTCTATTACCATATTGTAAATACAAAACTTGTAGAATATATGCAAAGAGGAAAGTATCACGAAGATCTATTTATATGTTTTATTTTGGCTGATAACTACCTCGTCTTGGGAATATTTTGAGAAGCCGCAATGGAGGGTGGCCATTGAGTAGCCTATCTATTCTAGGATTTGAGTTAATTATATATGGGGAACTCTATGAAATCAAAGCTCTCAATCACTATATAGTTTTGTGGATTTATACGGAACAATTCCACACTGAAATAACATACATCCACACCTCATGTTTCTCTCTTTAGCAGGTCGAGTGTTTTATTCATAGGTTTGACCCAAAATAATCATAGTTTAACTGGGCCAAAGAATATGAGGAGCTGAGAACTACCCTTGGAAACCACCAGAGGTCATGAACGACCTACCCATAGTGGTTTTCCTAGTGAAGGGACATTAAGTGTGAATTTTGTTAGTTTTTTTAGTAGAAGTGTGCGAGTGTCATAGAATTGTGATGGAAAAATTATTTGAGGTGGGAGGGGGGTAATTTGATACACTAAAACTATTTCATGTTTTATAATAATATTTTATGGTTTTACTTTTTTTATTTTCGTGCTATCAAAACAATGATTACCAAATAAATTCAAGACATGTTTTATTCAATTAAACACTAAAAAAGATACATTTCAAAAAATCCAATTGTCTATAGCCATCCTTGAAAACTAATGAAAAATCCGAGAAGTTCCACTGGGAGATCCTGTTGCATCACAACAAGAACAAGCAGGTATCCCTTATCCCTTGGACTAATTGTAGTAAAGAATAAAATTTCAAGGATAAGGGCACATGTACTATGCAACAGAGGGATGTAGAGAACCATCATTATAATCCCAAACAACTTAATTGTATGAAATAATATAAATATGTATTTAAAAGGGTCTTCTTGACCATGTCAAATTCATGTGATCATTATTATAGCCATTGATGTTTAAAATGAAGATTACCATTGATTTTTGAAATTGACCGTTGGGTATGTGGAGTAATGATCTTGTTAAATAAAACCATGATTTCAGTGAATTCAATAAATTAAATTCTTGTTTGAATATGAACTACTATTATGCTTATTGAAACAAGTAACCATTGGTAATTTTATAAAGCATTATAAATATTATTATGTACTTTTCAAATGTTTTATCCCAAGTAAAATTATAACAGAATTTTAGGACATATTTAATGAAATTTATTTTTATGAACCTAATGCATTGAAAATCAAAGAACATAAAATACATATGAAGTAAATAACATTTTATTTAATTAATATTTATATCATTTAATGATAAAAAATTTATATGTAAAATACTTTATATATAATCTTTTTAATATTGAAAATTTTATATGTGAAATAAATTTTTTATAGAAATGTTTCTAAAGGCCTGGACCTAGTACTATTTGGAGGGCTAGTACTCAAGCTTCAGCCTCGCCTGTGTGCGGCCATGCCCCCAGAAAATTCAGCCAGTGTGAGCTATCCAGCAGCCAATGACAGTTTATGTGGCTGTAACCATCCGCACACATATATGTTTGTGAGGGGTCCAAGCGTAGAGTTGATGAAATATAGGGGGTGCCTCCATTCGAGGAGGCATGACTGTAGTAGTGGGCACAGAAGTGCACTCACAGAGAACCGGTGAAGGTCATCACTGTATGGGGAGAATTTATATAATTTCAAGGTGGAAAGTCATCGTTTATAGTAAGGGAGCCACAATCTCTTCCTATTTCGATCTAGGAGGTGGTTTTTTATTTGATGACTTTTATGCTGCTTGATCAAAGACAGATCTAATGGGTGCATTCATTAAATTTTATTCATTGTGTTTCTCAAGGAAATATAATATAATCCACAATATAATATCATCCATTCATCCGATTTTGAAACATTGAATCTCTCCTCAGCCGTTCGACCATGTCATGATCAATCAGAACCATCCGTTTCTTTATCGTATCTCCTCTGTTGTTATATTATTGCTTGTGACACACAGTTCCACTAAAACATATGTTTAGCCTAAGACATTACTAATCCACACTTGTAACTACACTCATCTCCATCCATGTACATATTTACCCTTTTCTTCCACTTCCAGCATGCCTCTTCTTTTTTGTAAAAACCGAAACTCTTCGGTGTCAGTATAGGATATTTATATTAAATATATATACATTATCATCGGTTGTATCTTTTATGTTGGAATTCATTAGGGTTTTTTTCTACTCTTGTTTCATACTTCTCTTGAGTATTTATTATTATATCATGTTGAACCATGGGTTATATAAAAATATATACAGTTTGTATATATAAATCTATATATAGTTTATATAACCCAGGTTTTCACCCATACCCCCTCGGGTCTTCTTCCTCTCTAGCCTCTAGTGAATCTCTCCTTGACTCCACCTCTTCCTTAAGCCAGTAAGGGATTATATTTTATGTTTAAAATGCTTATATATATATATATATATTTTAGACACAAACATAAATATATATATATAGTTATAGAGTTTACATAAAACGCATTTAGAACCTTTTTTCTTGTCTTTCAATATTTATTTTCAATGAATAATTATTGTTTAAAAACATACAATAGTTAAGTGTTAGTTGGGTTTTGTTTGAATAAACCACATATATATATATATATATTATTTATATAAATATACGTACAAAATACCTTCAGTTTCATATTCTGTTTCGATCAATGATAAGTTCCATGGTAAACCTTTCATACACAACTCATATAAGTGTATTAACAGTTTCGGTTATGGTTATAAATCCCAATACATAGTTGGTGTATATGGGGTTATATTTATATATATATTTTCAATATGAAACAACCCATCTTTTTCAATGAGTTTTTCAAATGCTAGAAATATTCTTTTCAATTACATGTAAACCGAGTATGTAATAAATTTTGTTTTGTTTAATTAGACTATAAATATATAGTTATATGTATATACCTATGGATTTTATTCATAACCAGAATTATATTTTTATAAAACCAATTTTTGGTGATTAAAGATGATTGTGGGTTGTATAATATTCAAATAGAACTATTAAACACCTTTATTGTGGTGAAAGCCACCTGTATACACTTTGTGTTTACATAGTTTTATATATTTACTAAACCCACACATATATGTTTGAGAAAAAAAAATCATAAAAATGGATGTCTTGATTTATAATTTATTTGTTCACATGGATTTATAGAATTCTATACAATATAGAAGATGTAGTTTTATTCTAGAAATTAATAACAAAACCTTGTTTTATTATTGTGTGCCAAAAAGATTTTATTGTAGGACATCAACTTGTTAGTGAAATTGACTATAAATGCATTTTTATTTTGAAGGATAATATAGAATAATTATTATGCATGAAAATATATACATTCATAAGAACACGTAGAGAAATATTTTTAATTATAATCTTATGAATGTATAATTCAAACTAGACAATTGTTTTCATATAAACTAGTGCACTTGAATCATTAACAATAAATGTATTTAATAATTGAAGTTTATTTTTGGTTATATATGCCCATTTAGTCGAATATGTTTTAAATATAAATGAAATCAATATTAAATTTAAAATTATGAATTTAGGAATATTAAATTTCCATTTTTAGGAAATAAGGATTTTAGAATTTAAGTGTTATCATTTTATGTGATAAAACCAAGATAATCATTTATTTCATATTCCTTGATTATCATAACATATGCTATAATATGTTTTCATATCCATACAATTCATTTGACAAATTTTTTATAGAGATCCATTTTTTAGTATTAAAAATTAATGCATGGTTCACTTTATATATGTATTTTCTATAGAATGGAATTTTACTCTTCTGACCTTTTTTGGATTAAGAACTAAATTATTCAATGTTGTATGGGACACATTGAAAAATATGAAATGATAAATTAAATATTTAATATGGAATGGGACACATTTAATATATGACCTTACTTGGGAATCGGAGGAATGTATTGGAATTACCATATAATGGGATGAGGACTTGTTAATATAATCCCTATGGGTTGGGGACCAATTAATGAAATCCCAACGTTGCATCAGCAGTTCTCACGAGTTAATTAAGGTCATTAAATAAGGCCTTGACATATTCTGGAATTATAAATTCCCTCATTGTGTTTATAGTATTTAATTGAACATGTGTTTATTCAACTAGAAAATATGCTTCGTTTATAGAATTATAGTATTTAATAGACCAAGTCTGTATTCAATTGGAAAATATTTGTGGTTAAGATCTTGAACTTATGAGTATCACATGAAGTAAATGTATGTGGAATAATGTTTATTCAACACCCATATTCTAAACATTAATACATGTGATGCTAGTTAACAAGTTATTTTATGATATTAGTTGTATGTTATAAATTAATTGTGATTTTGTTTATGGAAAACTCAGATCACGTACTTTGTCCAAGTTTAAATTCAGTACCTACACCATTTCATGATTTACATAGCATTTTTTAATTAACTCTTAAATAATATGTTTCACATCATGTAATTTATATAAGTATGCATATGATCAGAACATGCTTTATTATATCCCTATTAATTATACTTAAAATGTTCACTAATAATTCGTGGAAAACTATTATGTTAGGTTTCATGTATTTAAATTTTCATTATGAAAATGATTTATGAATATTTTGTAACTGATATTTTTCAATGTATCTATTTGAAAAATTATTTTAAAAAACCCCTTACTAGGCATTCTTCTTATCACCCTACATTTTTAATTTATTTTTATAGGATTATTAGATTTGAGTTACTCTATTTGGTGGATGGTTTGTGAAGTATTTTCTATTCAGTATAGAAGGATTGAAATATTTATATCCGGGTTTCCAGAACATAAACCACAAATATACTCTTTATGGAACATTATTTTGAGAACCCAGATCTTCTTTGTATGTATGTTTTCCTTCTTCAGGTCATTTTTGAGAAAAAGGGGAATTTTTAGAAATTTCCAAAGTACACACCATGTACTTTATGAGTACACTCCGTGTACGGGGTCACCGCAAGTGGCCGTGTGTTTGCTGTGTGAGGGCCACACACAGGACCTTGTTTGGGTGGCCTATAGGATGCCTAAAGCAGAGTATAGAAAAGGCAATTACATGCCAGGTACTTCAAAAGTACATGCAGTGTACTTTCTTATTTTTTTCATTAAATGTACTGGGGTAATGTCTAAAAAATATAAAGGTCTTATTTTAGGGTTTTTTCTGCTGAGAGCTCCTGTACATTAATTATATTTCTCCGAGCCCCCAGTAGAGTATCTAAACATTGATTTTACCACCACTGATTGCATTGGGATCTCCTCTGTAAGCTCTCTCTTCTGCATGATTATTATTTTCCAATTCCTCCTCCTTCTCAAGATATCCTCTGTTGAACATTTAAAATGTTTTGTATATTTTTGCCTTTCTACGGTGATTCATTCCCTAAGACTCAATTATATCAATCACCCAATGCCGAGGTAGGTGGTTTGTGACTTTCTATAAAAAGTTTTTGAGTTATATGTTCAAAATCACAAATACCCATGAACATGGTATTGTAAGTTTATCGTTTTAGCCCTATTTTTTGCCTGCAATGATTGTATGGTGGAGTTGATGATAACTAATGTGAATAGAGTTAATTTTTATGATTTGGATGTGATTTCCCATGCATGATTTCATGTTTGGATTGTTGGGTCTAGGTTGCATGTTATGCTGTTATTTACCTCCCATGCCTAGTATAGTAGGATAAGGTGTTTTTATATTTACATGCTATTATTATCTATACTACTAGCCAAGTAGTTCATGAAGTTTACTTTGGTTGATATGTGTTGTTATACTTTCTTCACTTACATAGGGCCATGAGAAGTAGGTGTATAGATCATAGATGGAATGGACGTAAGGGCTTCTCCAGAGTGTCTGTTTTACATACGATGCGATACCATAGACAGAATTAACGTAAGTGCTTCCTCAGAGTGTCTGTAGATCCACTATGTGGGCCACCTGGGGAATAGACGTTAAGTGCTTATATAGATACCATTTAGTTATTGATACACGACAATATGAGGAATTGATGGTGAGTGTTTCCTTAGAGAGTCTATTCTTAAGGTGAACCAAAGGGGTTCGATTGAGTGTATTTCCCAGAGGGTTGCTTTTTTTTTTCTAGGTAGGACCATATGGGTTAGGCTATGAGTACTTCATAGAGGGTTACTTGTTTATGATTACCTACTTTGATAGCTTTTTCTTGATATATGATATTAAATGTCTTGAAACTGTGAATTGTTTACCTTGGGTACTTCATTGTTTACTGCATTTATTTGCATTCTGCCTGCCATATATTCCTTGACTATTAGGAACAAAACTTGTGGTGGTTGCCTACTAAGATTTAGTCTCACACCCTATTTGGCCCATGATTTTGGGCCCAAAAAAATTATATTGTTGCAGGTATAGATAAGGGAAAGTACCCTTCTATTTCCAGTACATGATTTTCTATGGAGCTGGAGAGCATGGGACCAAGCTATGGCTTGCGATGATGAGGAGTTGTTTAATTGCTTTATTTAATACTTTGGTTTAGTACTATTGTATTCTAGCATTGTGATTTTTTTGGATGCTTTCCTAGACATATGTATAACGCATCATTCATATATATATGTGTGTTCTCTAGTTTATTAATTTCCTGTCATTAGCTGTTTACTTTTGTATGGATTTTTATTGCTTCCATTTTTTCTATTGCTTTCTTTTTCTATGTAACTATGCCAATGAGGTCATGGTATCCCAACAATCACACCTAAGTCCATCGCTACTAGACGACAACCTCTGGCGTTCGAGGAAATGCGCATGAGGCTATGTGACCAACCGAGTATGGGGCGCCTCTAGGTGGCTTCTAGAACCGGGACATTACAAGGTGGTATCAAAGTGTGTTTTTCTTCATGAATTACTGTTTAGACCCTATAGTTGGGGATAAGATAGAATAGGTTCTTGGTAATATGTTGTTCCTAGGAGTATATGACCCTTGTATAGGGAAAAGGAAATCTACCTCTTTTGTTGCAATTTTGTTCTGGTTTTTCGTGTTTACTATTGATCTAATTTTCACCATTTGGTGTCTCACATGTATTGTGCTATTATTGTTGATGTTATTCAGGTTCTATTTCTGTTGCAACCTGATGAGATGATTGTACGCCATCTGATGCATCATTTATGAACTTGCTAGAAATCACATGTCATGAATTATTTCCATGTCATGTAAGATGCAATAGCGATTGCATGTTGTTGGGATAGATGTTGTGCTAGAGATGCATGCTGCTGTGATAGTTTCCTTGTTAAAATGCATGCTGTTTGATAGGGTATCATTTGTGAATGGTTTTGGATGAATGAACGCTAAACTCTGGTTCCTAAGGTGTTATGGGTCCTCATTGACCAGAGTTTGGTGGATCATTGACTTGTTTACCTTGTTTATAACATGTATAAGATGACATGCATTGATTTGCGGAGAGTATGGGCCCTCACAAATCAGAATTTTGCACTTGAAGTGTTTTTTGGGTTCCGAATTAGCTTTTGAGGCTTACTGTCTGAAAAAAGAATGAATACATGCCGTGTCATTTTGAATACATGCCATGTGTTCTTCTGTTCAGGACAGAACTTTTTTTTGTACACATCGTGTACTGTATGTACACGTTGTGTAGTCTATAACTGTGTCTCAGACTATGTGGGAGGGGACAAGGGGTTTTGAATCTTCGGTAAGACACACAGTGTAGAGGATGTACACGTTGTGTCGTAGAACCGTGTAACCATCCATCTCACTAACAACACGGCTCGAAAAAATATTATTAGTACACACTATGTCGGCCTGGAACACACTGTGTAGTGTGAGCCATGTAACCGTCCGTTTATCTAACAACACGAGTCGGTGAGAATCGTCTAGTAAATGACTTGTTTGGAACTAAAATTTCATGTAATCGTGTTCTAAGGATTACCGTGTGGCTTAGCCATGTAGAAGGACTCCAGCAGGGGAATAGGAATCAAGTACACACCTTGTTATAGGTGAACATGCCATGTGTATGGGGGTTACAAGACCAACTCTTGCAGGAGTACACGCCCATGTGAATGGATGAAGGGAACACACTATGTAGGTGTTATAAATTCAATATAGTCATGATTTGTAAAACATGAATGATTTCATTCTCGTGTTACCTTTATACGTTTTTAGTTTTTGTTCCTTGATAATATTGATCTATGCTGTGATTTTTTCCTTACAAAGTCATGCTGCCGAGACGTCCTCCAGTTGAACTCCACTTGCAGGGTACTGATTGGACACCCGATATGGGTGATCAGGGGAAACCTATAGATCCTCCTGTTGTGATAGTCTTGGCACCGACCATTATACGAGACATCGGTGCTGATGTACAGTTCAGGGAAGGCTTTATGAGGATGGTGTAGACCTTTCTATGAGCATCGCCTCCAACCCTATTGATGGCAGAATTGATGATGGTCTTTCAGTAGTTTAATCCTCCCACTTTCTCAAGGGATGGAGGACCCCATGATATAGAGTCATGGATAGAGCCATGGTGATGATCTTTGAGCATATAGAGACACCTCCAGAGAGTGGGGTCTAGATTGCTAAATAAATTCTTCGGGATACAGCCAAGAGGAGGTGTGATGTGTTCCCAAAGATAGGATGCCAGAAAGTCACAAATTTGGAGGAGTACCAGTGTATCTTCTATGAATACATCCATCCAGAGACCTTGAGGGATGATTGGGCCAGAGAGTTTGGGAGTCGGAAGTAGGGTACTATTTTGGTTATAGAGTATTCCTCTTGTTTTACTAAGCTGCAGTGTTTTATGACACTTTTAAGAGGTCATCAGTTATTCCAGGAAATGACGATAGAGGATGGTCTGAGGCACGACAACAGATCACAAGTGAATATCTCATGGTTGTCCTCTATAACTTCTATCATCAAACAGCCACTGATCAATGAGCGCAATATGAGAGATTCTAGAGTTTTGTGCTAGGGCGGTTCACCATTTGGACTTATTATTCCTCCTACAGACAGTAGGAAGCACCACAGGGAGTCTTTGCACAGTGATCCATAGAGGTGAGACTCTTATCCTGGTAGCCAAGTGGTGTGCTACCAGTGCAGAAATCGAGGGAATATGATGGAACATTACCAGATAAACCCAGTGGAGTGACAATGTTGCGGCAAGATGGGTAATATTTAGAGTTTTTTGTCAGATCTTCTTACCAGAAGCTTGTGGGAGAGATTATTCTATGACACCTCGTTCAGGAGAAGAGCCACCATTTTATCATCAGTCTAGGAACTGGTGTTATTCTGGATATTCAAGTCAAGGTGGAGGCCACGCCAGTTGTAGTTAGTTACCCAACATTCAGCGACATTAGGGTGGATCAGCATAGAGTGGTAATGTATGGTTGCAGGGCCGCCATATAGGCCAAACTATTGCAGTGGAGCAGAACCAACATGAGCTGTATCCTGAAGTCTCTACAGTTTGAGGTATAATTCTTGTTTCCACAGTTTTATCTTATTCTTTTTTCAATACATGATCTTCCCATAACATTTGTTTTCTGTTGTGGAGATCCTTTGTCTCTGTATCATTTCTTATGTGGATATCTTGATGTTAGTCACTCTGTTGGGTACTAGAAGAGCTAGTGTATGATAGTGCAAGGAGTTTCCTCTAGAGGTTTGTGGGTGTAACTTATTATGGGACCATTATGTCCTAGAGATGGTAGGATAGGATGTCCTTCTCGGAATGGAATTTTTAGTTCCCTTCCAGGAAGTTTTCGATTTCTATCGTTGTAGGGTGAGTTTCACATCAACGACGGGCATATCGTTTCTTGATAAGGGAGAATGGAATTTCCAAGCGAGCAGAGAAGGAACCGAGCATCATAGGTTGGGAGGAGTTACAACCCATATTTCTTTTCTTAATTGAAATGACCAGGGGAATTCTCATATGGACGTTCCAACAGTGGTGGATCATTTCATGGAAATCTTTCTAGTGGAATCTTCAGGTTTTCCTCTGGAAAGAGATGTAGAATTTTGTTTTGAGCTTCTACCCAGAGCGGTACTTATGTCCTTTCCTCATTATATGATGGCTACAGTAGAGTTGTTGGAGATAATGAAGCTGTTGGAGGAGTTTCAAGAAAAGGGTATCATCAGACACAATATTTCTCCTTGGGGTTCGCCTGTTCTGTTGGAGAAGAAGGTATATGTTACTCTACGACTTTGTGGGGATTATCTGAAGTTGAACCAGTTGACGGTCATGAACTAATATCCCATTCCAAGGATTGATGATCTCTTTGACCTGCTTCCAGGATCCCTTGTGCTTTCAAAGATTCACATGAGGTCTATTTATCATCAGTTGCATGTTAGACCATCTGATATACCTCTTAGAGCTTTTTGAAGTAGGTATGGTCTATACGAGTATGTGGTTATTCAGTTTGGTCACACAAACATGCCTGCAGTTTTCATGGCACTGATGAACCTAGTGTTTCATCCATACTTGGATTATTTTATGGTGGTTTTGTGGAAAATATCATGGTGTACTATCACACTTGACACAACAATGCTACCAACATTGAGATCATTTTGAGTACATTGAGAGAGCATCAGTTATATACTATGCTCCCAAAATGCCACTCTTGGATGGATCATATTCACTTCTTGGTTCATGTTATCTCAGAGACAGGAGTTTCTATAGACCTATAAAATGTGAGAGCGGTAGTTTCCTAGGAGAATCTAAATAAGGTTTTTGAAGTACAGAGTTTTCTAGGGTTTGTTTGATACTATAGATGATTCATAAAAAACATTTCACGCATAGCAGTTCCACTAAAGGGGCTAACTAATAAGGGTGTGAAGATATTCCGGTAATATTCTTGGGATTCCACCATTTATGATCTGAAAGGGAGTTCTACTTCAGCACCAATACGTGTCTTTTCAGAGCCATTCAAGAGCTATACTATGTATGGTGGTGCTTCAGGTATCGAGATGGAAGATTTACTTATGTAGGGAGAAGGAGTCGTTGCATATGAGTCTCAGTTGTTGAGACCACATCAGAGGAATTACATGACGCACGATCTCGAATTGGTGGTATTTGTTCATGACTTACGTTATTGGAGATATTATCTTCTAGGGGAGAATTTTTTGGTTTCCACGTACCTCTAAAGTCTCAAGTATATCTTTACTCAGAATTACTTGAATTTGATGTAGTGAATGTAGGTTTAGTTCCTTCAGTCCTTTGACCTTCATTTTTCCAATACGCCTTGGAAAGGCAATGTAGTATCTGATGCATTTAGTAGGAGGAATCAGATACAGGAAGATCTAGAGGGCAGTAGTGAGTGGAATCTTATAGCTATGTTCCCTGAGATGTAGTTGGAGGTGCATGACTTGCATGGGTTGGTATTTCTTTCATCTGTAGCTATTACCTCTACACTTCTTGATCAAGTGCGAATGAGGCATCTATCAGATTTTAAGGCCTAATCCTATAAGATAGTTTGTCAGGAGAGGACCCTATTCCTGGATGTACCATAGGTGATGATGACATCTTGCACCTTCATGGGTGCGTATGGGTGTCAGCAGACATATGTGAGGAGCTGAAGTGGCACTTTTATTCCTCATCTTGAGCAGTTCATCCTGGTGTCACCAAGATGTATCATGATCTACACCACCAGTATTGGTGGCCAGGTATGAAGAGAGATGTTTCCGGTTTGTCATGCGGTGTTCCACCTATCAGTAGGTGAAGGAAAATCATCAGTGACCAGTGGGGCTTTTACAGCAGTTACCCATTACCGAGTGGAAGTGGAATGATGTCATGATGGATTTTGCGATAGGTTTACTGAGGTCTCCTTGAGGGAATGTCATATTTTGGGTTTTCATTGACAAACTCACGAAGGTTTCTCACTTTATACCATTCAAGGAAAACTTTTGTGTAGAAGATGAAGGACGGTTGAACATCCGTAAGATTTTGTGCTAACATGGAGTTCCAAACTCCATTGTTTTATACAGAGATACACATTTTAATTATTAGGTCTGGAAGAGGCTTCTGAAGGATTTGGGTAAATAGGTACATTTGAGTATAACTTACCACCCCCAGATAGATGGCCAGTCCGAGGATACGATTCAGGTTCTTGAGGACATTCTTTGAGCATGTATTTTGGAATATGGGGGTTCTAGGGAGAAGCACATACCTCTTGAAGAGTTTTCCTAAAATAATAGTTTTCACAAAACTATTAAGATGGCACATTATAGGGATTTTATGGTAGTCCATGTCGGTCAACCTTATGATGGATAGAGGTAGGACATGTAGCAATGTTGGTACATCATCTTGTTCATAAGACCTTAGAGAAGATTTAGTTGATTCAGGAGAGGATGGATATTGCAATGTCTTGATAGAAGTCTTATGCTGATCAACAAAGATGACCTCCAGAGTTTGAGGACAGGGATATGGTTTTTCTACATGTCACACAGAGGTTGGGACACAAGGGAATTAGGAGACAGGGTAAGCTTTCACTGAGTTACGTCAGACTATTTGAGGTGTTGGAGAGAGTTGGGCCAGTTATCTATCAGTTGCAGTCACCTCATAGGTACTAGTATATGCATGATGTCTTTCACATTTCTCAGCATTGACATAGATTGTATGAATCGTCTCATGTTTTCCAACCCGAGGTGTTTGTGTTGGAAGTGGATGCATCATTCGAGGAGCATCCTATCCATATTGTTGTTCTAAGTACGGAGGTTCTCAGTGGCCGGTCTATCCCTATGGTATGAGTTATATGGCAGCATGGGTGAGTACAAGATGAAACATGGGAGAGGGAGACCGATGTTTGAGCATAGTGGTTAGAGATATTTAGGGTTTCTTCTTCCATGACACCTTGTTAGTGAAATTCGGGGATAATTTTATTTAAGGGGAGAAGTTTTTAAGAACCCAGATCTTCATTTTAGGTTACATATCTTTTTTATCGTTTTTTTTAGAGAAAGGGGAATTTCTGGATATTTCTAAAGTACACACCACGTAATGGGTCTCCATAGGAGGCCGTGTGCTGCCCGTGTGAGGGTCACACACATGGACATGTGGGGGTGACCATAAGGTCACCTGAAGCAGAGTACAGAAAAGGCATATAAAATTTGTGTACTTCAATATTACATGCTGTGTATTTTCTTTTTTTCATTAAACATACTGGGGTCGCTTCTAATCTCCAAAAAGGTCTTCTTAATGGTTTTGTTCAGCTGAGAGCTCCCGTACGACAACAATATTCTTCCGAGCCCCCCGAACGAGCATATGAACTCCGATTTGACCACTATCAATTGCGTTGGGATCACCTCGGTAAGCTCTTGCTTCTGCCTAAGCTTCATTTTCCAATTAGTATACCTTCTCATGTAATCCTCTATTGAACGTTTTAGACATTTTTGTAGATCTTTGGCGTTCTAAGGTGATTCAAGCCCTGAGACTCAAGTATATCAATCTCCCAACATGAAGGCAGGTGGTTTGTGCCTTTTCGTAAAAATTATTTGAGTTATATGTGGAAAATTGCAAATACCCTTGAACGTGGTATTCCACATTTACCATATTAGCCCTATTGTTTCCTTGAAATTATTGTACGCTTGTATAGATGATATATGATATTAATAGGTTTAATTTATATTCTTTGGAAGTCCTTCCCATTCATGATTTCCTGTTTTGACCGTTGGGTCTTGGTTTTCTATAATGCTGTTTTTTACCTCCCATGCCTAGTATAGCAAGATGAGGTGTTTGTATCCTTACATGTTGTTATGTTGTAAACTGTTAGCCAGGTTATTCTAGAGGTTTACATTGGCCGATATGCGCTGCTATACATGATTAAATTAAATAGGTCTAGGAGAAACTCGTGTAAATACCGTAGGGAAAATGGACGTAAGGAATTCTCCAGTGATTCTGTTTTACATACGATGGGAGACCATAGGGGAATTGATGTAATTGCTTCCTTCGAGTGTCTGTATATCCATGATGTAGACCACATGGGGAATGGACGTTGGGTGCTTTCACAGAGCTCCTTTAGTTACCAATATGAGAATATAGGGTGAATTTATGGTGTGTTCCTCCTCAGAGAGTCTATGCTTAAGCTGAACTAGAGGGGTTAGACATAGTGTACTTCTCAAAGGGTAGCGTGTCTTGCTAGGTAGGACTAGAGGGGATATGCTATGAGTACTTCCCAGAGGGTTAGCCACTTGTGAGTACCTTCTTTGTTAGTTGTTGTCTGATATATGAGACTGAATGCATTGAAACTGTAAATTTTTTACCTAATGTACTTCCTTGTTAACTGCATTTATTGCTTGTTGCATGCCATATATTCACTGATAGTTAAGCACAGATCTCATTGTGGTTTCCTAATGGGATTTATTCTCACAACCTGTTTGGGCCATGTTTTTGGGCTCAAAAGATTATATTGTTGTAGGTATAGATACGGGCATGCACCCTTCGACTTCAGGTACTTGATTTTATCTGGAGATGTAGAGCATGGGACCAAGCTATGGCTTGCAATGCTGAAGAGTTGTTTCCTTGCATTATTTTGTATTTGGGATTAGTACTATTGTATTATAGAATTTTTATTTGTTTGTATGGTTTCCTAGAAATATGTATCATGCATCATTTATATATATATGTGTGCACCATTTTATTATTTTCCAGTATTCTACTGTTTACTTTTTTATGGATTATTCTTACTTTTCGTTTTTTTATTTCTTTCTTCTGATATGTTACTATACCAATGAGGGCATAATGTCCCCACTATCACACCCTAGGCCCTAGCTGTTAGTTGGAAGTCACTAGCTTTCAGGTTAATGAGCTTAGGCCATGTGGTCATCGGGGTACGAGGCACCTCTGGGTGGTTTCCGGAACCGGGAAGTTACAATTATGTGTAATTTTTCACCATTTATTTTATAAAAAAATTACACACCATTTTTATTAATGCATTGGCACCAGGGATTCTAGGGTCGGGAGGTGACATCAAACTTTTATATTTTAATTTAAATTTCTAATTTAGAGGACTTAATTTATTGATGGGTAAAATTATGTAACACAATGATATTTTATGGTATGTATCTTATTTAAATTAATTTTTTCGATAAAATATGGTTCTCACAACATCGTGCCTAAACATATAATGATATATGATAAAATATCATTATTTTCAAATGAATGTATAAGACTAGACATTAAAAGAGAGAGAATTCAGAGTAATGGTCATATAATAAAACTAATATATTATATACTTAATATAATATGTTTACAGTAATCAAAATTATTTGATAAGAACACGAATAAAATGAATCTAAATATACACATTAATATGATATTTTTTTAAAAGTGATTTTACAGCCATTAAATGGACCACTTGTATTAGAAATAAATATTGAAAAAATAAAAAACTATATTTAAAAATAATATGAATTTTTAAATGTGGAAAATCAAAATTATATTGGGGTGAAAATTTTGAATTTTCTTAAAACATCTCTTTTATATGGAATAGTAAAAAATCAGGATCATTAGTAAATTTTATATTAATTATATTAATATTTTATTTACTATATGAATATAAATATCTCTTATGAATGTTTAAATAAAATATTTATATCGTATAAATTAAAATATTATATTTTTATATCGTGGAATAAGTAAATAAATTTTTTAAAATGACAAATTCTGTGTTTGTATTTTTATGAATCATATATTTTTTTACCATTTTTTAATTCATATTTTTTTAAAATAATTAATATTTTCCATAAAATAGATTAATAAATTAATATTCTGTTTTATTATTATTATTAAAAAAAATTTGACCTTATTTATTTTTTTAATGTTTCCCAAAAACAGTTATAATATTAAAATATGTATTTTTCAAAAAAATAATGATATTATTTGAAAATAAAATGTCTCATAATTAAAAAATTACGTCAAAAATTTTGGTCCTTTTATTAATTCAACACTTCAAAAAATTGTTAGGCTGAATTTTAGGATTTTTTTTAAATAGATTAAATTTTTATGAATTGGGATATATAATAATTTATGGTATTTAACATTATTAGAAAAGAAATGAATTATTGAGTCATGGATGTTGTATTTATGAGGTAACAAACCCATAGTTATAACTAAAATTAACTAGTTAATATATTTATTTACAATAACACTAATTTTCATAGTCTTGAGAAAAATAATAATAAACAAATGAATTAAATAATTAAAAAACACCCATATGGTTCACTATAAAAACCACCACACATCACTCCTTCATATCACACCTCAAAATCCAGGATGAATACATATATTATTACATTTTCCCATCCAAACACCTCCCATGACTGTGTTCAAATATTTTTTTATCTCCAAAAGAAGATTTAAAAGTTCCATAAAGAGGTTTTCAAAGGAGAAATTCAAGAGGTAAAATCCCCTTTCGTTTTTTTCAATTTATTTTATTTTTTTATCCCTCCCTCACCTACCCAATAAAAAGTGACATTATAACTCAAATATAATTTATATAGTTAAATTTTATTAACTTAATTTTATAATAACTATCAAATATAATTTCTACCCCTTTTTAATTTAATAATTAAAACATCATCTGTGAGATGCAGATTTACTAATTTCATGGACGACACATTTTTTTCAATTCCCCTATTATGTATGTCCATAAAAACATTTCTATTGATAATAAATACTCTTATATATTTCATAAAACACATTTAATGTTCTATAATTAGTAAATATACATAATATTAATTGAAAAATAAATAATAGTTCGTCAAGATGAAAAAATAATATAAATTGTTATAATAAAATATTTATCAAATTCATCATCCTCACATATAGAAATAATTATAAATATTATAATTAAATGTTATCTATATTCATTAATAAAATATAACATAAATTCAGGATAACTATCCCCATTTAACATGATACTTCATTCATGTATACAAGTGAACGAATCACGTGATCCATTAAAACAAACAATCTCTAACAATGAAATTATATCTTATAACGAATAAAAAATTCCATGAATTAACATAATAAAATTATACTAAATAAAGTACAAGTTTATGTGGTTATGAATAAAATTATTAATGAATCAAATTTCATTATCTAGAATGTTTAGATACTGTGAAGAAAACATATAGAGATAAGCTAATTGGTTTTCCCTAAACATCCATTTTTCATTTGAGTTATGATTCATTTGTCTTTTCTCTAAGTAAATTATAATTTATAATAATATAATTATTTTAAATTCTATTTATATGTTCAGAAAAATGTATCTATATTAGTTCATCTTTCATTAATGGAATAATAAATGTTTTATATTGATCCCTTTTCCAATCATCTTGATAAGCATGCCATGTTAAAGGGTACTTCACAATTTGGTACCCATACTCAAATTCAATTTATAATCTGTTAAATGATGCCATTATTTTTCTGAAACCACTATTTTATCATTAAATTCAATCTAATACAATTTCTATTATTATGGAATATACTAATATTTTTTTTCTATTTTAAAGAGTATTTAATATTTTCTAATAAATCACAACAATGATGATCTTTTCTAATGTTTCATTGAAACACGTTTTACATGTTTTTAGTCGAGTTGGACATCATTTGTAAACAAAACATATTTTCATTTCCAATATTAATTTTTTTCTTCAATGTCCATATTTGTTTAATATTATCCTAAAAAATATTTCAAATGAAATCATCTTGAAAAGTTAAAATTTTATTTTAGTAAAATATTCTCCACTAATTAAATTAAATTATTATATTCTATTACAAAACCCTATGTTTAATCTTATTCATTATTGTAATTAATATTTTAAGATATTCTCTACTGTATTATATTGAATGTTTTATAGTTATATTGGATATGTTTATAATATCTTGTTATTGTTCATCATATTACTGTAGATGATTTATTATTATGTTTGTTGTTTGGGAATGTGGGTAACATTATATATGATATATTCAATATGAAATTATAAGTTCATCATGTTTCACCCATTTCATATGAGGAATTCATTAAACATGGTATGTTATGGTTGGACCACGCTATATCCCCCATATGCATTAGTAGGTCACCTATGAATAAATAGATTGGGTTTTTTCTAATTTATGTATGATTTCTTGGATTAGGCCTTAATGGTATGTTTATGATTTTGGAAATTATGAATTCTTTCATTATGGTAATATTAATTAAAAATCATTGTGATTATTTTACAAGTTGAATATCCATGGTTATGATTGATTCTCATGTGATTATTTATATGATATTATTTATTCAAATCTTATTTCATCCATACTATGCTCAATATTATGTTTTAATGGAATTTATTTTTTGTTATGTACCTTTCCATAATGTCTATCTTTATTTATGCATTCTTATAATGTATTGATTTCCCTTACTGATCAACTAAGATCACAAATTTATTTTGAATTTTTTTATCCAGGATGCGAATATGTATATTTAAAATGACATATAGGTAAAATATATGAATTTATGTGTCATTTAAATAGATATTCTACATTATTTTTCATTTAAGGGTTAAATGTATTAATTATTTCATTTTGTTTATTTACAATGCTACTAAAATATTCGTTCCCTTCAGATGTGAATGCTTATTCATAATACCAATTTAATACAGCGAGGCACCATGTCCTGGCTAATCAGGTAAGAGTCATTACATATATGTGTGTGGAATAACCACAATTAATCACATATTTTTACACTCATATATGGTAAAAATAATAGGAATATATATAATAAAATTAAACAACCAAGATATGTGAGTTAGAGCTATAAGGGTGTTTCTAACCATCTATCCTCTCAAAGAGACATTGGGGAAAACACTTACCAAGAGTCCAATGGTTTTCAGTTTCCCTAACCAACATGGGAGGGATGTGAATGAAATCATATAATATATATTAAATAATATATATCACAACCAAACAATGGGAATAACAATATTTTAGATGAAACTTCACCTAATGTCACTTAGACCTCGACCACCACTTTAAATACTAGATATCCAATAATCACACAACCATTTTAAAGAGTTAAATTAAATTCTTCTTTCCCTATTATAAATTCAAATTATATTTAACTTATTTCTACTCAATTATCAGTTAAAATTAATCTTCATTAAATTATGTTTACCATATATTTAATGTCAAATGACTAAACTCATAATTTAAACAGAGGCCATGTTTTATCAAGAGTGAAATATCATTTTTATTCTAGAATCAACCAAAACAATTATTTATGGCTTATTTATTTATTATTAGAATCATTCCATAATCTATGTACTATAAGAAAACCATACTAAGGTAAAATTAAGAGGAAAAATGCTTCCAAGATCATCCAATTCCTTCAATTAGTGGGGAATGGAATATAGATAAAAATATAATCCCATTCCTCAACCATTCAGTATATTTATAAGGGAGAAACAAAAATGTCAACGTCAAAAAAGAGTTAATCCCTACATCAACATGTTTCATCATTTTTGGAACCATCCTCAATTACTAGATGAATATTTTGATATATTTCTCCATTACATGATTCAATTTCTAACACATATTCTTGGGAACCATTCCCCATAACACATCATCCATCATAGGATCAACATCATTATGACCTAAATGACCCATACCTGATCATATAGAAATGATGAAAACTAGAGAACATCACAAAATAATGTGGAATAAAAAATGACATCAAACATTGTAATAAATGTGTTGAATAAATTCATCCAATAATCACACAAAAAACTAGATCTCATGACTCCAAACTAATGGAACTCATCATTCTCAAGAAGTTATAAAAAACAGTTCATATAAATTAACTATATCAAAAACTTTGTTGTTATTATATTTCTAATTTACAAAGTAATTATTCATATGATACATATATGGGAATCATTTGGAATAAATCTATTACAAGAGGATAAAATAATTAATCTTTTAATTTGAAATTAATTCCAAAATTATATTCCAGTTTAAAAAAAGCACTAAATAAACTTTTATAATTATCCATTAATTATTTTCATCATTATTCATTATAATTATTCACATTATTTAATAAATTACATGAATCTCATGGAATTTAACATTTTATTAAATAGGTAAAATAGTGTCACGACCCGTCCTCGGGGCCCATGTTGTGACTACCCCAAGCCCGCCTTCCATAGGCTAGGGGCTGGCGATTAGCACCAAAGGCATAAATCCAGATAACTAGGAAGAAATTGCCTTTATAAAACATAAACACACCCAACCATAGTACAATAAGAAGTAAACACTAAGTAAAACTGAATATAAATGTATTGCTAAAAGTAGAGGCGCTGGAAATACAAACCCAACTGTAAAGTACAAGGAAATAGACAAAATAGCTGGAAGGCGACAAGCAGCTCCTGGATTGTCCACCATGGATCCTACCAGAAGGATAGGTACAAATATCTCCTCTCCTAGATCATCCATTGCAGATCCTACCTGAAGGGTAGGTATAGATAGCCTCCTCAGCGCCCTCGTCCTTCAACCTCCTCCGAGTACTGACTAGTCGTAAGGTCCACCTCCAGGTGCCGTCTAGTCCTCGTACACTCGGACTCCATCAGTGCTGTCCATTGACTCCATCCAACACAACGAGGTACGGACATAGCCAGTGTAGGGGTGAGTATAACGATACTCAGTAGGGTCCCCGAGACTGTCAAGGTCTCACTAATCCAAAAACGATAACCACAAAGAAGGATCTCAACAGATAACCCTTACTTAGGTATATGCCCATACAAATACCTATGTTATCATGTATCTCATCTAAATCATTAGGTAACACATAGAGGTCATAGACTCAGATCAAACCAAGATTTTATTCATGATGTCGAATCCATAGCTATTGGAGACCTCCTCCTGTGTCGAGTACAGTGGGCATGCCGCTACAACCAAGTGCTTCCCACTAACCTTGGACAGTTGAAGTACTCCACCTATCGAGTATTATGGGCCTGCTGCTACAACCAAGCGCTTCCCACTATGGGTCTGCCGCTACAACCATGAGCACACCCTCATAGCCTATAGAGGTACTCGTTCTGTCGAGTACCACATGTCTGCCTCTACAACCAAGCGCTCATCCGTCGTGGGTCTACTGCTACAACCATGTGCTCCCCACTGGTCTATCTGAATCACATCGAGTCGATCGATCAGAAGTCGTCAAGTCTCTTCCAGCTACTATTTCTCTGCACTCTGCTCCCTCATCACTGGGAGGGTCTGCTCCATGTTCTACTGTTCGATACTCCAAGTACCACAAAGTCCCATGAAGAAGTATCTCAAAGTTCCACCATGTCATAGGAATATCAACGCAATAGATGGCTCGTCAATCGGACACCCGATCTATGTGTTATTAGACTTTTCATCCCAGGGGCCCGGTTGGTTTTTTGTATGAACCAACCCGACCATATCCAAACTGTACCCCGAAAACTCATAGGTTATACTCATAGGGACCATTTATCAACCTGATTACCAACGCCGCTGATGGTTCGTCAAACAGAAATCTGGTCTAAAAGTTATCAGCTTTTCCGTTCCAGGGGCCCGGTTGGATTTTGGGTACAATCCAACCCGTTCTTACTTCAACTTCATCAAAACCTCAGGTTAATTATGCCCAAAGTTCTTTCTCATCAATAGGAATCCAACAAAGTCGAAGACATGTCAATCAGATATCCGGAACTCATGTTATAAGGGTTTCTGCTCCAAGGGCCCATTTGGTTTCGTGTTCGGACCAACCCAGCTGTACCCAAAGTTCTCTTAAAACCTGAGTATAGTATACCAAACCGACCATCTTGTTCCAAGGAATCCTACCCAACTGACGGTGCATCGATTTGAGGTCCACAAATCATGTTATGGTCATTTAAACGAAAACGGTCTGAAAATAGAAGGTTTGGGCCCGGTCCGACCTGGCCTAATACCCCATGGGTCGGCCTAAACCGGGTCGACCTGACCTGGGTCTGGGTCCATCCCGGCTAGAGAGGCCCAACACGTGGTTGGGTGTGGCCTGGCCTGGCTCGGAGGCCAGCCGCAGCTCGGCCTGCGGGCGAGCATGGTGCGAAGGGGGGGCACCGTCCCCCTGTTTCTGGAGCGGTCTTCCTTGTGCAATCCGCGGGACCCGAGGGGTCTCGCCTCTAATTGGCGCCGGCGGTCGGCTCAGCCGGCCGCCCCTTTGAGAAGCCGTCATGTCCTTACGCCACAACTTTTGTCTGATTGGTGCGGTGCGACGATGCTATCCCCCTCCACCGCGGACCACCCCTGGCCACGGCCCGTTGGTGCTCTGGTGCAGTGCGACGACACCATGCCCCTCCGCAGTGTCCCGTTCTTGGTCGCGGCATCCTTTGGTCTCACCGGCACGGCCTGACGGCACCGCGCACCTACACCGTGGCCCACACCGACCGTTGTCACTTTTTGTTCTCGTGCGGTGCAACGACACCGCGACGCCTTCACCGCAAGTTCAACAAGGATCAACAAATGAAAGGGGAGGAGGATCGGTCGTGTTTGTGCACTCCAATATCCTCCCATTATGTTGATAACAAGAGGACAATTTAATTAATGAAGCACGTTAAATTAATCATGAATGGTAATTCTCAATGACAAACAAATCACATTTTTAAATAAAAAAAATTGAACATAACCCCTACCTCAACACAAGTTGTCGAACGATGAGGGTCGCGGAATAATGGCATCGTGGGGTGGGGATCTGTAAACATCGACAGAGAGCATTCGAGGAGGAAGCGGCATCTCCCTTCCTTTGACACAGAGAGAATATTTAATGGAGTGATGTTGTTGGTGAGTTCCCACGTCAGTTCCCCCTCCTTTATCATAGAGGAAGAAGTAGACGGAAGAATCAGGGTCACCGAGTCGACGATCCTTGACGAAGTGTAGTCATTCTTCGTTGAAGATGTAGTAATTCAAGAGAACTTAGAGCTCTCTTCCCAATATCCTCACACAACAAGCCAACCTAATAAAATAATGTGTCCCCTTATTTTATTCTTTTGCCATGATTTTGAAAAACTCAAAAATTCAAAATTGAATTCACTTAATTAATTAATCTTGAGTTGTCAAATTAAATGGGGTGTTATGTTGGAATCATTAATGTGAAAGAGGAGATGCCACATAATTAAAAACAAGTAAGGTTTAAAGGGAGTTTAAGGGGTTATGGAGAACGTGAAAAGATGGGGGCTGATGTGGGCCCCACCTCTCCTTTATCCTCTAAAGAGAAGTTAGCAACCTAGTGGGTCCCACCCCAACTTCCACACATAGGTTATAATCACATAGAAAAGAAATAAAATTATAACACATATTTTATTCCCCTCTTAAATTAAACCACATTTTTTTAAACAAATCCTCCCGAGCAAACGCACCTTCAGAAAAGGACCTCTTATGCAATTACCAGGGCTGCGGTTCCATCAGTGCCCTCAGATTTCAATTCCAAGCACCAGATCAAAAGTTAGGAAAACCCGCTCGTCCGTTCACTAAACGTACCCAAGCTAATCTTCGTAAAATTATTTCAGGCACACCGGGCCTCAGTATCAGGTGCTATCAAAATACGCGTACTCGTAGAATTCCAAATAAAATAAGAAAAAAATTTCCTTGAAATTTCTGGGTCTTTACATTACTCCCACATCAGGGATTTACGTCCCCGTAAAGATACAAAACACACTAGGGAAACAAAAGAGGGTATTGAGCACGTATATGAGTCTCCAAGTCCCATGTGCTTTACTGGAGATTCCCATGCTGGCAATGAACGCACACCATAGGAATCGATCATCCACGCAGGACCCGTTCCTGTCGATCCTCAATCTCCCACCTCTGATACCAAATGTAACAACCGGGTCTCGGTGACCGCACAACCACTGCGCCTTAACATGGATATCGGGTCCTAGCCCACTAGGTACCCCCAGTTGCCCTGCAGACACGTGGGGCCCACCCCAGGGTCCACCCACTTGCCTGAACGGGTCATCTGACTAATGAATGTTCCCACAGGGCAACACATGTCTTTTCCAGTGTGCTTTGTCCTCATTCGCACACACCCTGAGAAACTTCCCAGAAAGTCACCCATCCTGATCACAACTCCAAGGCAAACATGCTTAACTATGGAGTTCTAATCAGACAGTCTCCCGAAAAAGAAGGTGTACCTTGTTGATATGAGTCATATCATTTAGTCATTTAACCCTTTATCATTTGGGGGTGTTACATTAAAATTGAAACAAACCCCATACCTTGATAATTGACGTCGCACGTCGACGAGCCGTGGAAGACGAGTGTCGCGGTAATCGGGCATCCTAGGGGATAACGTCATGTAGGAAGAATATAATTCCATCAACAACGGAGGAAAAATAATGTTTTCGTTGGCAACGGTCTCCGCAGTTGGCGTCTTCTCCCTTGATGCGGAGGAAGAGAAGAGTAGATGATCGTTCTTCATCGAGAGAGAATGTTCTTCGTTATTGGAGGAAAGATCCCCTCCTCTTATTCTCCTCCTTAGCTCTCCACCATGAAAATAAGCCCCCAAAATAATTGGGTTTTCACTCTATTATTTTTATGGCACAAAACCCAAGATTTGTCCCCCATAAAAGTGAGAACACATCAATTAAATGTGGAGAGATGAATACAAAAATATTTGAATTAAAAGAATAAATTAATTCAATTCATTGATGCTGTAGTGTTGGAAAATAAATTAAAACATGGAACTTCAAGAGTTCAAGGGGAAGTGAACACTATGTAAAATTGAATACAAAAGTAGTTCTGAAAGTAGAGGGGTCAGAAATACAAACCCAACTGTAAAGTACATCGAAATAAACAAAACAGCTGGAAGCTAACAAATTGGTATCAGAGAAGTCAGTTCTACCACAGAACATAGAACACTGATATTTTCATTCTATGAAGAAAATGTGTTAAGGGTACTGAGTGTGGTTTTCAGTTCAGGGAGTCTAGTGTTGGGGTGGTGGCCGATGTATCCATACACCAGAACCCTGACTTCTTATTTCCGACTTAGTGCACAAAACATTAATTGCATGCGTGTTTTGAAAATTTTATTTAAGTTAAATCAACCAGGTCAGCTCACCAGGTTTTTATCGTTTGACCGTATCACATCTGTTCAGGATTCCTCCATGCAGACAGATAGTTAGAGTTCCGATAGAGTACACGATGACGACCCACCGAGCGACGAGGCTCCGGGGCAGGGCCCTCTTGCTATGTTGGAACCTTCAGGTTGTGTACCAGCAGCAGCACCACCCATTAGGAAGCAGACTTCACCAACTTTACTAGAGGATGGTGCATGCTAACAGAGTGCATTTCTCGGGTCCCAACAGCAGAGGCATCCGAGGTTATGAAGCGAGATAGATTCCCATGCAGTAGTGGACTGGATGGAGGCGATTGATAGAGTTATACACCTTGTTTAGAAACTAGTAGAGAAGATGGTGATCCTAGTTACTGGTGTTTCCTAGTGAGTGATCATGAGGTTGGTCCGCATAGTGATGAGGCTTGGGTACATAGACCTATGCATGAGATAGTACCTTCACGTAGTGTGCCAGCTATATCACTACATGTAGGTCAGCAGTCTCAAACGGCGGTACCGGTAGATGACACATGTAGGCTTAGTGCCTTACACGTGTTTCAACCTCAAATACCCCTCAGGTTCCGAGGTGAGCCCGACTCGCAGGCGGCTGAGGAATGGCTTGAGGAGGTGTATGAAGGTTTTCTAGAGAATATACAGCTTCAGAAGGACGATGAGTCATTAGCTGTGTATTCATCGAGGCATACCGATCTTTCCTGGTACCCTATGAATATGATACAATCAGTGCTTTAGAGCTCGAAACACTGAGCAAGGTGTGTTTAAGTATATCTGAGCCAACACTTTTTCTTATATGCATTTCTACTTATACTAGGGTGCTAGAGATAACCTTTGTGGTTGATTGTTCTTTGGATGAATGGATACAACTAGAGAAAGCTAACTGTGGGAAAGAAGGGAACTGGAAATAGTATCAGATACTTGGTCATGTAAAATTTTTCAAGAATAAGAAGTGTTAAGGATGGATGAATCTACAGAGCAGCAGACGTGGAAGCAGAGCTAGGAGGGAAACATGTGGCCATGTACTTTTCAACATGTTACAACCACCACCCTTTGTAGTCCCTATCAGGCTTAGGGAGAAGGAGGGAAGGGGATGAGAGTAGCTGCATGCAGTCAAAGAGTATGACCCAAGCGCTCTAAGAATGATTCGAGGTACGGTCTTTTCCACTACTAACTTCCATAACAACAGACATTGATACGAAACATTCTTTCCTTACACAAATCTTGTCCCATGCCTAGAGTTTCTGGATAAGCCATTCACTTGACCCTCACATCTTTGATACCTTTTAGAGGAGACTCAACAATCACACTTACTCCAACGGTGTGATCTGACCCTTGAGGTGTGAGTTTCAGTTAGAACTTCTTGGTGGCAGCGTCAAGGCCTTACGACGTTAGTTTGGGTATGGACTGGGAAATCACAGTTCATACATAGATTGACTGTATTAGTCAAAAAGGTTGTGTTTTACCTACGACATTTGGATGGGTTTTCCTTGGTCGGTGAAAAGGAAACCCCAGGCAACATAGGATGGAGTCATGCATAAGTGGGTGTGGTCGATCAATCATGAGTCGACTAGACTTAGATTTGTGTCAGACTTCTCTAGAGTTGATGCACCGCTTTTAGCATTGACAAAGAAGGGGGAAACCATTCATGTGGTCAGAGAGATGCCATGAGAGCTTTTCATGGGCTGAGGTAGAGGTGACCAGCGCACCCATTTTGAGGCTACCAGAGAAGGTGCAGATCATCTAGGAGTGGATGAGGACTACATAGAGCAAACAGAAGACCTATCCTGATAGGAGGTAGATACCACTGGAGTTCGAGGACGGAGATCACATTTTCTTACGGGTCTCACCTCAACGAGGTCTATGGTGATTTGGCCAGGGGAACTAGTTGTACCTGGTGGGCCAGAACTTGACATCCATGTTAAGGCATGATGGCTGTGCTGTCACCGGGACCCAGTTGTTACATTTGTTATCAGAGGTGGTACCCAGCCTTAAGTGTAGTGCACTACCTAATTTGATATGTAGGGCCCACAATGAGGACGTTGTGCTCTAATGGGGGGGGGGGGGTTAATGTAACACCCCAAAATTATTAATGGTTAAATGACTAAATGGTATAACTCATGTCATCAAGGTGCACCTTCATTTTCGGGATCCTGTCTGATTGGAACTCCTCAATTAAGCATGCTTGGCCTCGAGTAGTGATCATGATGGGTGACCTTCTGGGATGCTTTCTAGGGTGTGTGTGAGTGAGGACAAAGCACACTGTAAAGGACATGTGTTGGCATGTGGGGACTGTCATTAGTCAGATGACCCGTTCAGGCACATCGGTGGACCCTTCGGTGGGCCCCACGTGTCTACGGGGAAACTGGTGGTACCTAGTGGGCGAGGACCCAACAGCAATGATAAGCCACGGTGGCTATGCTTTCACCGAGACCCGGTTGTTACAAATTGTGTCAATCGATCATCATCAACCACAACATCAGATTACATATATTTATATTCTATAACTAAAAATTAATTTAGATAAATAATTTCATCTATATATTCATTATCAATAAATAAATGATAATTATGGAATGATGATATGATGAAAAATTATATCATTTATATAAATCTATTTGGAAAATCAATTGCTAAAACACTATCAAATTATATTACACATCAATATGATATTAGTAAAAAAATTATTATATTTGTTAATACACTATTTAGTAAATTTTACATCCATACAAAGTGTTATAGTATTAAAAATTTATGATTTAATATATATAAATAGATAATAATGTAATCCCATATTTGAAATGCATCAAAATTATTTACATGAAAATGGAAAAATGTTGTGGATCACTACTCACCTCTCTCAAGAGGAAATTATGATCTCTTGAAGGAGTCACACCAAAAGTAAACTAAAAAAACAAACCTCATTATAATAGAAAATATCAAGAACAATTTAAGGGAGAGAATAATTTGGATTCAATGAAACTAATCATGGAGAACATTCTTGAAAATGAATAATTAAAGCACCACGGATCACCATAGATTGAATTCAGAATGCTATGAATTACTCCTTGAAGAATAATTCCCAACACACCAAATAGAAGAGAAAAATTTCACATGGAAATATGGAGGAAAAGGTAGGGTTTGATAACTCTAGATACACATAAAATTTAATATGAAGGTTGCATATAGGATTTAAATTTCATGATACCCCATTTCATTTTATATAAATATTGGTCTTTAAATAATGTTGGAAACTTGTTTTCCTTAATGAATTTATTTCCAAAAAAAATTCACATATTAAAAAAGACTCACACATGATATGAACCATACTATCAATTTTTTTAATATTTAAATGGTTTTAATTTCGCCTACTTCTATCATCTTCTATCCAAACCCCTAGACAACCATGCCATGTCTTCTCTCAGAACAACATAATCTCAAAAAACAAGAAAAAAAATCCAATTTACCCATATCAAACACCATACATTATATTCCTATAAAATAGATCTCAACCAAAATAATCCAAAAGAGACACATATTAAAAAAATCAGGGTCATCCAAACATCACCCCAAAAGATACCTCTCAATGATCTGACGATCATAGGATCTCAACCACCACACTCATAGAAAAATATTAGAAAACCATGAAACTGAAATATCAATTTCATAAAAACTATCCTGGGGTTGATGCCTCTAATATTATAGTTGATATATAATTGAAAATAAAAGGAAATAATCTCATAAAACAAACATGTCATCATATAAAAAAAACAACATTATAAGATGAGTGACCAACAAAAAATAGATAACGGTATAGAGTGCTCATCATCAACACTGATTCCAATGTAACCCCCTCCAAACCACCATTAATACATTATAATCTAAACTAGGGAATACAATTATCACAAAACACCACCTCATTGATTTCATGGATCTCCACATGTTTCTCCTTGAAGGTCACATCATCATGAACTACTATCTTCTCCCAATTTATTAAAGAAGATCCTTAGAGAAGATAATGATGGTGTTGTAACCCTTAAAAAAATTTTGTATCCATATCACATATGTGGGATGTTATATATGATATTCCACAACTCCAACATGAATTAACATATCAAATAACACCAAAAACAAGGGAGATATATTACCGCCATAGTAGAAATTTCACTACCCATGAGGAGGACTCAGCATCAAGAACATGTGGTGTCCAATATCAAGATCTAAATTCCTCTTCTTTGAATCTTTATAAGACATTATAAGATATATGATTCCTTCTTCCAATCATTGATTTGTTGAACTTCATCTTTCATATTAATCATTTATTTTTTGAACTTCATCTTTCATATTAAATATCGTTTTAGTCCTGATAAGTTGTGCTTATTAGACCCCATTCTTGGAAAATAGTGAATTGAAGGGTATACACTAAAAATATTCTAATGGATCCAATCCAATGGTGTAGTGAAATATATTTTTTTTATTGAAATAAAACATGGTAATTTTCTTCCTCCAAAAGTCTAAACAATCTAGGACCCATGGTTGAAAAATGCCTCTATGATTCTGGATGGTTTTCTCTTTTCTGCCATCTTTTTGAAAATGAAACATAGTGATAAGTCATAATTAAAATCCAAATTCATGTTGGGGACATCTCCATAGTCTTGAGGTGAATTGAGGATATCTATATTTGATGATCCTTTTTAGGAATCTACTTATTTTCAACACCTCATTCAAATACTACTTAAAAAAATCATCAACTATCCTCAACATCATATTCATTATTATGTAGGATCATTATTAACATGACCCACTATCCACCATATAGAATCATGGCCTCCAAATGATCTTTTCAAACCTGTAATGATTTTTATCTATATGTACAATCACATCTATATGGAAATATCAAACTACTTGAGAAAACCACCGAAAACACGGTACTCAGCCTTGAACTCCTTCTTGGTAAAAAATTGAGAAACCAACTTTCCAATTTCAAATTTCAACCCATTAAACCAAAAATTACCGATCAATGATAGGTATAACTTTTTTAATGCATGATATACATTCAAATTTTAATTATTAATCTTTTCTATGATCATCCCTCATATCGCCAGATAAATTAAAAAACATCAATGTAAAACAGCCAGTTCTATCCATCATCTGACTAACTATACATGGAATCACCCAAAAAACAGTCTCTCTAGGCATCGAACTCAAAATCCCCCATCTACAAATCCTTTATTTTCTACACCAAGGAAAACCACACATTCATATACAAATAGAAAATTTATACCAAAAACCTTCCCATTTCTACATTCATCATTCAACATTCTTACATCACTACCCAAGAATATCTAGATTCATGAAAGGAATAACTATGTGTCTTCTATCTCATCACATTACCTAGAAAATTTCCCATACTTAGATTATATGAAATCGTGAAGTCATACTACGTCAATAATTTCATCCATCTTCACCAAATCTAGTTCATGACACATTGATGGAAGAAATACCACATTGAATTATTTACATAAAAAACATAATAAAAAATCATTGATGATGTAATGTTTTCAAAAAATAAATGATTAAAAAATTACCTATAACTTATGATATATGGTAGAGTAGTTATACTCATGGGGAAATAGCATATATGGCCCATTGGAAACATCTAATAATTATTTCATCATAAAAAATCACAAGATAAACTGTGAGGAATCATTTAAAATACTCATTTAAACTCCATCTGTTAGAAAACATAGGGAATGACCATGGACCGACTTCTAATTAATTTAATTAATGGTTAATAGGAATAGGTCAGTCTTAAATAATTCTTCATCAATCCTTTTCATGGTATTAATATTATTTTCCACTTATGAAAACTCAAATAAAGACCTCATATAACAACTTGAAATTCAAAGGAAATATCGTGAATATTTAAATATCATAGAGAAATTAAAAGATAAAAAACAACCATGTACTCAAATGATAAAAATATACTCTCAGATGAGAAATTACATGACCCATGAAATGATCTTCCGGAACCTAAAACTCACAATTTTACAACATCCTGAATAGACTCACAATATGAATAACTCCCAATCTATATGTATATTCTATAAGTGAACCTCCTTATATATATATTACAAAAGTAATTTTATGATAATAACCACAAATAACATATAAAGAATCATTTTTGATACTTTCTTTATCAACCCCATTAAAAAATTTAGAGAATTTCTAACACCAAATTACATCACAATGAAATAATATTTCCTATTATGATAACATAGAATACTTTTTTGAATAACCACATCATTCACCCATATCTGATTATAAGAAAACCACATATTAATCATCATGATCCAAATCATACTAATATTCTGACAGAATAAATCACTAATCTATGGAACAGTGAAATATTTCATTACAGTCACATGGTTAAAATGACAATAATCAGTATAAAGTTAAAAAACCATCAATTTTCTTCTTGAACAAAACTTGTACACCCCAAGGTGACACACTCGATAGAATAAAACCATTATAAAACTGACCGTTGATCATAAATCCCAATACTCGCTACTCCAAAGGCTCCATCCTATATAGAGACATAAGGATAATAGAAAATCCTGGTTGTATCATGATCTTAAACTAAATATGTCATTTAGCTAATAATACTATAACCACCACTAGAATAATATTAGGTTACTCTTATATAAACCTACAAAATGACTTCTGTTAAACTAATAATGAAATCATAATCAACTTAGTAATGAATGATGACGAGTAAGGACATTCCTTTTATCCTAACAAGGTACTTTCTTGGAAAAAAATTGTTGGATCTACATTACTATCAAATACTCCAACATTCCTACTGTATTAATAAATTACATTTTTTACCAAATACATGTATTAAATTTCAATTATGATGTAATTGAGCTATATTAATAAATATAGGAACCCTCCCACCCAAAGAAATTTTATTCCAAATAATATTTAACAGTCTCTATATACTTCGTACATGTCAGATTGACCTCAAACTAGAAATGTCTATTCCAAGAGAACTGGAAGCCTCTATACCTAATTTTACTAATCATTGATGAATGTGGGTGAAATAAAAGAATTTATTTTACTGGAATCAAACAAATAATTCATAATAATGAAAAAATAAAATATCTTGAACATCATATTGATCCCTCTGTGTTGGAAAGAATAAAGAATTAAGTTGTCCACAACCACATCCACAACCTCTATAACGAATCTGATTATTACTAACATATATTTTATATATACTTTTATGATGAGTAGTATCTTGGGGAATTATTATTTCTTTCCTATATCCTCTATGTGGATCCCACAATGAATTACTCTATATATCCTACCACATATGAAATTGTCTCAACATAAGAATCTACAGCGGAACACCTGGTATATGAAGTCTTCTTGGAATGATTGGGAACTATCACCATTTATGAAAATGAACTCCATAATTAAAACACATTTTATATCCATAAATATAATTATGGGATCTTTCATCCTAGAGAAATTAGATAATTAGGGCTTCTACATGCCAATTAGAGATTGAAACATCTTCTTCCCCAAAAACTAACAATCCTGGAAAAATTTCTTGGTTCATGAGGAATCCCCATGACCCACCAATCAGGCTGAATTTATTCTAATTATTTTCATCTTAATAAACTCCACTCTCACAATAACATTGTAATATTTCTTCTTCATAAACATGTTGACATAGAGATAGATCTGTGGAAACAAATATAACTCAAAATTTTTTACCGTAGACAACATAATTGGATACAAGCATGGAGAATATTGTAGATGTAATCTAAAATGGATCTTGAACTAAGAAATACTAGAAGTCTCTTTTAGAAGAGTATGAATTCCCTATAGATAGGCCACCATCATGGGGGAGGAATTTAATTTTTTTGATAAGTAGTATCGTAACATCTCCCATGAGACTATATCATCCTCCTCATCCTGGAGGATTAGAAACCAACACTTCTATGATCCTGCCTAAAGCATCTTCCCAACCAATGAAACCAAATGTTCCATTCGAGATTGGTATGAAATAAAAGATATTTCAATCTACACTAAAAATTATTTTGTGAATTATTTTGAAATGGATAACCTATAATCCTTCACACTCATATTCCAAGACTCTTAATGTTCCCTCCTCGATATTTAATCATCACTGCAACTATTATATACAGATAAAATGGAGGTTCATACTGAAAATATTTGGAAGGAACCTGATGAGGACATTTAATAATAGCCATTAATACAAAAATAGTATAGTATTAGAGCCCATAAACCTAGAATTTGAAATATTGAATATTATTTAATTAGTTATTTTATAATCTTTTAATGGTTTTAAACTATCCCATTTTCTACCCATATTCATAAAAGGAACAAAATAATAATAATTCATGATCCTTTACATGGACATTATAATGAAACTAGTATAACAACATTTTTTAGTATAATTAAATATAAAAACCCGTGAATCAGATCATAAGGGGTTATAATTACCTAGGTCATAGTCACTCTCACATGTTTACTATAACAACCCTCTTATTTATTAGAAAATTAAACAAGATTTATTTGTATTTTCCATGATTTTTTTAATTTTTTTATTATATGTAATTATTTCAAGGCCTAATGCTTTGACGAAGCATGATTCCAAGGGCCAGTGAGCCCATTATATAATTGTGATCTTATTTAACGTCCATTTAATTAAACATGAGAGCTCATTCTTCTGAAATTCAATCCAGTCCTCGAATAAAACACTTGAGGTCACCGTCGAATTAGAATTTTGGGATTCATCTACAATGGATGTAACATAGTGAATCAAGGGTCGACCAGAAAAGTTAATTTTCAGACATATTAGAAAAAAAGATGATATGACTTAAAATATTATTTTAGTTTTTTTCAAAACATTGGATAGTGGCACAATGGCAGTACGATGCAAAAAAAGAGGATACAATTCGCATTAAATGAATCTCATGAATGGCCAGTAAATGTGTAGAATAAATATGCAATAACTGTAGAATAATAGATATGTTGTTACATAAATTAAGAAATGTAATAATGTGACGACACAATGTAACAGAAACACTGTGATATGTATTCTTTTAATGTGTTAACGCGTTGGAGAAAAGGGGATCAAATTGTGGAATTCTTCTAGAGAAACTAGGGAGAGATTTATATCTAATGAAAAATGGAAAATCATGGTGACTCAATATCTACTTCGATGCATCCCGATGAATGGAATTGTAATGTGGAAAATAAAAGCGGTACGTCAAACCCCATGGGCGAAACACTTCAACGGCGAAAAAATTTGAAGTAGGGGTTTGTTTTGTTTTATAGTTCCCCATTAATCATTCTAAAATGAATGAAATGGATCAAACCATGAATATGTTGATCAATGGATCACACGTTCTTGCGGGAGGGTGCCTTTTTCTTGAAATTTTTGTATCAAGATTGATTAAATTGGGATAAAACATTAATTCTACATACCATGTTTCTAAAACTCTAACACAGATGTCATGTTCCAACATGAACATGGCCTGAGCCCCTCCAACCTTTTCATTTTTATTGGTTCATCATGGTCATATCTTTAAAATGGCTGCAAGGAGGATTCAAGCCCATCATGGGGAAGATCACATCACCCGAAGGCCATTGGAGCATGTGGAATGATGAACGAACCACTAGACTGGACCCGATGGTCCAAAGAAGAATCTGATAGTGCATTAGCACTAGCGGTGTTCGAATACACGTGGAATCATGCCTCAATGATGCATCAGAAGAATAAACGTGGATGGATCAGGCCATGACCGTGTGGAAGGACTCACCGCCTCCCTACCTATGGCTGGCAGCGGAATGATACGACCACCAAACCACATCAGTACACCACGAATATGGTACAACACAACATCAGATGCAACAAGTTCGTGGTTAACTGATTGTAGGAGAGGAGGTGGCCCTACGGATGACCCGTGGGGTAGGGGGAGGACATGGCTTCCAGTTGCCCCCTGTCCAGGTAAAAGCTGGTCTTCCCTAGTGGGACAGACCCACAACATCAGGGGAAACCGTTCTGGACCCAGGTCGTGATGGATTGGGCTAGACCTAGGCCGGACCGGGCTGGACCCAAGCTTGGATGGATCCTCATTAGGTTGACAGTTCCAGGTTTAGTCAGGTAGGTCTGGTCGGGTTAAACCGTACCCGGACCCAACCTTACCCATTTTTTAAAAAGACCAATATCATTCAAACTAGGTATTTTTTTGAAGATCTGTATGAGGAGTTCGAACCATCGCAATGAGGATGATGTTTTGGCATATTATAAGGATTATTTAACATATTTTTAAAAATGATGAATGCCTTGAAGAGCAGTTCTCCTGGAATTAAGTGCACCATGTGAGGAAACCCTACAGTTGGAAGAGACATGAATATTGCTGAAAAGTGACACTATGTGGATCATCTATGAAGGCCCAGTGGGAAGAGGCTCTATGTGACCCAATAGGTCCAAATTGGGGAGTGACTTTTTGTGTCCCAATTGACCCATGATTCTCAAAATGAGAAGTACCTCAGCGTGACTAAGGTTGGAAGTAGCTATGTATGACCCGACATGCCCATAGTGGGGAGCGCCTTTGTGTGACCCAACATACCCACAGTACTGATCATGGATGAGTACCACAATATTCTATGGTCAGTGGGATGTGTCTCTATGTGACCCAGCATGACCATTGTACTCATTGAAGAGGATTTCTCTAGAAGACCAAGGTGTTCGATTATTTTACTGATAGTATTACATTACAACTCTAGATTATACCTGGTGTGAGTTGTCTTGTTTTTTTTGTTTTCTTTGTGGATTTATTGTTGTTCCTTCCTTATTGTTTTGGGGTCCCTACTAAGTTTATTATTACTCACCCCTACATGGGAATCACCCTTACATGTTGTGTTTGATGAAGATGACTACCTCCTTTCTATATGACATGGTGGCCTAGGACCATGTGGTGCCATGTGAGACCAGTCATGTGGGGTGTACTTCTATGACATCTAGAAGCTACTCTACAGTTACCCATTATGTGGGGTATTTAGGAGACAACTTTTTGAATTTTTTTTGTACCTTCCTATTTTCAGATCATCAATTATTATGTTTGTATTCTGGACCATTGGACCTAGAATTTTTACCTTTTCTATGTTTTTATTTAGTGTCATGCATGTTTACCTTTAAATAATTGAGACATGGTTGTGTTTGAATTCATACAGGTAATCAATATAATTCATCCCCCATGCATGTTGACATCTTTTGATCTAGTTACCAACCCATGGACTTTGGGAGGTCAGCTTGGGGGATGTCACCACATGAGCCTCGGGTGACATGTCCTGAAAACGTTTTAAACAAGGTGGTCAGTTCTACATCAAAGACATGGAGTCATTTGTTTTTATTTGGGGAAATAGTGTTAAATGTTACAAGATCAAATTTTAGATTCATGCAGTCATGTGTTGGTGTGGCGGCCAAGATATCCATACACCATGAAAATGAATTCTTCTATTCGTGTCTATACATAAAAAAACTAGTTTCATGCATCATATAATAATTTAGTGTTTCATCATGTTCTTCTTCAATTATATTCCTCTCACCAGGATGAATCTATTGACAGTTGTACATCTTGGTATCTTTCAGGATACCTCTATGCAGATAACCAGCAAGGGTTTTGATGCATGAACAAGAGGACAACCAGCCTAGCAATGATGATTCAGTTCATAGATCGATGCTAGAGATGGCACTGTCAGATGGTGCACCATCATTATGATCACATATTCATCTATAGTTACTACTCAAGTTACCGGTAGAGGATTCATGTAGGACCAATGACTTTCAAAAGTTTGACAGATAATTGCCTCCTTGGTTCAGGGGAGGGATAGATCCATAGGTGCTGATGACTAGCTGGAAGAGGTGACACAGGGAACTTGCTTAGTGAGGACACCACCTGACCAGATGGAAATCTTGGCTGCGATCCTTCTTTAGGGATCAATGAGGATATGTTGGAGTTTGACAATTCAGAGTCATGATTAGGTGACCATCTCATGGTATGAGTTCGAGGAGATTTTAAAAAGGAGTTCTCCCCCTGACCATTCACTTATTGTGAAAAAAGAATCTTCCTCATCTACAACAAGGTATCATGTTAGTGACTCAGTACTCTTTGAGGGTTATAGTACTCTCTCTATACTCCATAGACATGGTGTGGAACCCAAACATCAGGACACAATCCTAATAGAAAGGTCATAGAGGAGAGATTAGGGAATCTGTGGAGTATCTCATCACCCCTTCTCAGGCTTGGGTGCTGAAGCGAGCCCTTATTGTGGAGAGAATTATAGTAGGGTAGGGACCGACATCTAGAGCCACAAGAAGACATCATACAGTTGAGTCATATGTAGTGAGTAGTAGGCAGTAGACGTGGGGACCCACGAGGGTTAGATATTTCAGGGGATGACCCCATGACAAATGATCGGTGGTTTGAGGACACCAAGGTAGTGAGGGTCAACAGAGGAACATGGAATGCGAATCATGGGGCATAAGGGGACACATGGATCATGACTACCTGACCAGTCACCCACATTATCAAAAGATAGTCAAGGGACCGCCCTGGTAGACACAAAGATTTATGTGAGGATGTTTGCTGGGTCACAGATGTGGTCAGGGAGCAAGTCGAGTAGCAGGCGGTGGAAGACTATTTGTGGTGTTACCACAACCACCCCCTTGTGGTCCACCACATGGTTAGAGAGATGGAGGATAGGGGAAAGACCAGCTATAGGTGATGGAAAACCATGACCACAATTCTATATATATGATTAAAGGTATTATCTATGTGTTATCCACCTTAACTGCAGTTCTTATAGACACAAGTGTTAGTCACTCTATCCTTTCCACAACCCTTGTTCGGGGCTCCAAGATTCCAGCAAAGTTTTTTCCTTGATCATTTCATTTATAGATTCCAATAGTAAAGAATTTTATGTTTACAAACTAGTTCCAATAGTGTTATATAACTCTAGGAGGATAGATCTTTGGCTGGGATATCTTAGTAGAAGCATCGAGGCCATACGATATCATCTTGGGATAGACTAGTTATCTATAGTCCATGCTAAAATTGACTGTGTTAGACATGAAGTGCAGTGTGTTTGTGAGGATGGGACTAGGTTTTCCTTCACAAGTTAGAAGGGATGTTCTATAGCATAGGACGAACATTCCTAGAAGATAGTGAAGATGTTCTCTCAACAATTGGATAGCCTCATCCTCAGTGAGGTGGAAGATAGGTTTCCAAGATTTCTTATAGCGGGGGATTAATATGAGGTTGCAATTCCTGAGGATTTTCTGAGACAACCACTTCACAGGAATTTAGACTTCAGAATCAACATGTAGCCTAGGATGACACTGAAAACCACATTATCATGTCGGATGGCTCTAGAAGAGCATTGTTAAATGAGGGTACAATAGGAGGAATTTCATGAGAAGGGATTCATGAGGCCTTGAGTTTCACCATGGGAAACCCCAGTGTTGTTTTAAAAGAAGAATTATGGGATAATGAGGCTACGCATGGACATATGATATCTGAAATAGCTGATATTGAAGAACATGTATCCTCATCCATGGATTGTGGAACTCTTCGACATGTTTAAAGGAGGGATGTGGTTCTCAAAGATCTACCTTAGATAATTCTATAATTATCTTTGGGTACATGATGGGGATGTACTAAATACCTCCATTAGATGATGGTATGGAAACTATGAGTTTTTGGTGACTCATTTCTGTGTGAAAAATTCCCCAATAGTGTTCATATAACTCTTGAACAATATCATCCATCCTTACCTTGATCATTTCATGGTGGTCTTCATTTATGACAGCTTGGTGTACTCGACGTTGATGGAGGACCATGATACACACATCTAAATAGTCTTGGATACCCTCTGAGAGAACCCTCTTTATAGTAAGTATAAGGACCAATCCCTATTACATATATAATCTTGAGTTTAGTTAAGAAAAAACATCATTTTACATTGAGGATATTTTCATGTTTAGAGCATTAGATTATTATGACAAAACATTCAAAACATTACACATTGTTACAGAGTGGTTACCATAAAAATAGTTTCCATTTTTCTCAAAATATAATACATTAAAACTTAAAACAAGGCTCCTTGACAATTCTTCAACATTTTACGTGTCTTCATTCCCTGTATTACACATCCATTAACCTGTGAAAAATCATTTAAAAACTTGGGATGAGCACAAATACTAGTAAGGGATGAAAAAGGAAGGAAAGAGCACATTAGTCCATGAATACTCGTAACATATATAAACATCTTCAGAAGACATGATTTTCACTCATATATACTTACTTTGTGTAACATGAGATTCAAACAAGATACAAACAAAATGAGAATATAAATATTATCATTGAGGTACCCTGGGGTGTTACTTAAAAAATCTTGTAACAATTCTTGACTACCTTATAATTTGTAACCTTTATGTCTACCTTAATTTGTGTAACCATCGTAGTTACACTTGGAGTAACCATACGGCTGACCTCAAACCTACTCATAAACAATGAATTGGATAGATATATAGTTTCCACCCTTAATCATAAATAATTCCCACTAACCAAAACATAGTCATACAACATGAATAAATCTATAAAAACATATATTTGGAATTTATTAAAACCAAATTTTAATTTTTTTTAAATAAAACCCCCTTATAAATATCATACAATTAAAGAGATACTTAATAGAGTGGATAATTTATGTATATATAATATAAATAAACATAATTAAACATAATATAAACATAAACCATCACACATACAATTTAAATAGCACATAAATAATGAAGTATAAGGTTAACCCAAAGAATTTTAATCGGGATAAAAATTCACTTACCTCGGGTTTTTCATACTTTCAACTTATTTAAACCTCATGTATAATGGTTAAAATAGTGTTATTATTATTTTACAGATACATTTTCATGTTTATAACATCTCATATGATCAGTTAATAACATCTTTTCACCCTTAATTGTTCGCATTTTTTCCCCTTGCAACGTTTTTGGTTGAATTTTTTACATGATTTCTATGAATGGTTCATGGTAGACAATCTTGTTGATTGGAAGTGAAACTCCATAATTGGAATGGATTAGTATTTTTATATAAAAAATAACATAAATTATTCCATTTATCATTTTTAATTCTTACATGAGGATGATTCATAAGTTATAACATTAATGATGTTCGTTTAGATCCTTTTAGTGGTTCTTTGATAATAACAACCTCGTTTTGTCTTATAAATTAGAACCTTGAGTAAAAAATAATTATAGAACCATGGGTGAGTCATAAAACATATATTATAACATTTTTAAACCATATAAATGGTTTCATGACCATACTTGAAATAATTTATTGAAATTGAAATCACATCGTCCACGATGTCGATAATTTGACACAAACGAACAATGTTTTTATTCATTAAATAAGTGGGAGAGGAGAAGAATAAAGAGGAGTAATTTTTCATAAACATGATAAAATAAAGAGTATATATAATTTATGTATATTTCATTCCTCTTGGGTAAGGAGATATGAACAATGAATAAGGGAGGAACTCAAAATTAATGAAAAAGATAGAAATCTCTTACAAAAAATTTGGCAGCCTTAAGGCTACAAAACATTGTTTTAGAAAAATATTAAAAATAGTGGGACAAGGTTCACCCATCTAGAGAAGAATCATAATATATATATGATCTAGAATATTAATTAAATAAGATCATGGTATAGAAACATGATAATTAGACCACATAAAAGAGAATTTGAAAGGAAAAAATAAATAAATTGAGAATTTTCATACCTTGTAGAGTAACATTTAGAACATGATGGTTGGGACATTGGGGGCTTGAGGAAGCCTTGGGAGGACTAATATTAAGGTAAGGAGACTAGAGCTTCATTTAGGGAGAATTGGGAATGAATTCAATGAGGGGAAGTGCTGGTATTTGTAGGAATAGTAAGGGATTATTTTAATAATTTTGAAAGGACAACTTATGAGTGGTATTTACAAAACCATGGGATTTCCCGTGGTATTTTCGAATGGAATAAGCCACTTGTTACACCTCACATATTATTTAACTATACACAAATCGACCAGATTAATGACATCATTATTATATCATTAATGATGTCATTAACACACCGAAACTAAAAACTGTATTTTTTACTATTCCCCGAAAAATCAACTGTTGCTGAAAAATTCCCAAAATTCACCCTAAACATTTATCAACATATATTTTTTAAAAATGAAGTCCATTTTTGGAAACTAATTTTATATATATTATTTATTTAATATTTAAATTAGATAATACTTAATTCAAAAAGTAACAGTTCAAATTATGTAACTACTTCTATATTACAACGAAAAACAAACCTAGATGACATTATCCTAAAGCCTTAATAAAATAAAATAACAATAAAATTTACTATTCATTAGGGTCATATCACTATTCATATTACTATTCATAAGGTTATGTTACTATTCACCAAAAAACAAGTTGGTTCCAATAGACACCAAATAACATACTGAACACAAATGTAGATAATAGTTTCTTGAAATTCAGAACCTAGAAGTAAAAAAGCTATGTTTTAAAGGCTAATTAAAAACATTTATTTAAACCAAATTTCAATGAATGTATATTTATTTTTAGAAAAAACATTGGGTGTTACATTATCCCCACTTTCTTGAAATTTCATCCTCGCAATTTTATTTACTTACTAAACAATTGAGGGTATTTTTCCCTCATTGCATTTTCAGACTCCCATGTTGCTTCTTCAAAAATGGGGTTTCTCCACAAAACCTTTACCTGGTGGATTACCTATTTCTGCAATACTTTTTCTCTTCGTTCAAGAGTCCGAATTGGTTTGTCTTCATATGAAATGTTCTTTTCCAGATGAACTGCTTCTGGGATCAAGACATGTGATGGATCCGGCACATACTTTCTCAGAATCGAAACATGAAAAAAAATTTGTACTTAAAACAATCTCGGAGGCAATGTTACACAGAATGAAACTGCTCCAACTTTCTCCAAGATTTCAAAAGGTCCAATGAACCGTGGACTTAGCTTTCTTTTCTTACTGAAACACATCACACTTTTCCATGGAGACACTTTATGGAAATCATGGTCACCTAACTCGAAAGAGAAGTCTTTCCTTCTGTTATCTGCATAACTTTTCTGCCAGCTCTGAGTTGTCCTCATGTGCTGCGAGATCATCCTCACATTCTTAGAAACTTCTTCAACTAATTCGGGCCCCATCAACTTTGTTTCACTGAATTTATCCCAAAACGCTGGAGTCTGACACCGCTTTCCATAAAAGGCCTCAAAAGGTGCCATTTAAATATTGGAATGAAAACTGTCACTATAAGAAAAGTCAACTAATGAAAGATGACGATCCCAAATTCCCTGATAGTCCATTGAAAAAGATCAAAGCATATCCTCCAATGTTTGAATCATTCTTTCTAACTACCCATCTGATTGAGGATAAAAAGATTTACTGAAATTTAACTCCATGCCCTATGTCTTCGGAAGTCCCTTCTTAAAGTTAGATGTGAACCTGGGATCTTGGTCAGATACAATGGAAAGTGGAACTCCATGCAACCTAAAAATATATTTGAGGTACTACCAAGAAATCAGATCCAAATACATTGTATCCCAAATTGATAGAAAATGTGCAGGCTTTGTTAGATGATCAACAATATCCCAAATATCATTGTTACCTTGAGAAGTCTTCGGTAGTCCTACCACAAAGTCCATGGATAAATTCTCCCATTTCCACTCTGGCACTGGAAAAGGCTGAAGCATCCCCTTCTGTAACTGTCTCTCTACTTTAACCTATTGACACGTCCAATATTTCATGGTAAAATCTGCAATAATTCTTTTCATTCCATCCCACCAATAATACTCCTGAAGGTCTCTATACATCTTTGTACTTCCAGGATGAACAGATAATGGATAACTATGAGCTACACGCAACAATTCTTTTTTTCAACTAGGAATCAAAAGGCACACACAAAATTTTTCCAAATCATAAAACAAAACCTTTTTCAAGATTAAATTCTGGCAACATACCCATTTTAACCAATTCTACATTTTTTTTATAGCTCACTGTCTTCCTTCTGCACTTGATTAATTCTTTCTGACAACGAAGACTGCACTGAAACCTGAAACAAAACATATGTATTCCCTACACCAACAACTTCTAATACAAAATTCATCAAATCATTAATCAAGGGAACATGTTCCAAATGTATCATGGTTAATTATGCATGATGTTTCCGACAAAAGAAATCTTCTACATTGTTTTCTTTTCCAAGATGGTAATTGATCGTGCAGTAATAATCATTAATCGCTTCTAGCCATCTTATCTTCCTCATGTTTAATTCCTTCTGAGTGAATATATACTTTAGACTTTTATGGTCAGTATATATTTGGAATTTTGTTCCGTATAGATGATGCCTCCATATTTTGAAAGAAAAAATCATAGCTGCCAATTCCAAATCTTGTGTGGGATAATTTAGATCATGAGGTTTAAGATATCTCGAATCATAGGCAATTACTTGATCATTCTACATCAAAATACAACCAATTCCCTTCAATGAAGCATCACTGTAGATGAAAAACTCACCATTATGGGAAGGTAAGGAGAAAACTAGAGCATTCGCCAATCTCTTCTACAGTTCCTGAAAACAAACATCCCATTCCTATGTCAAAACAAATTTAACCCCTTTCTCTGTTAACTTTGTTATCGGTCCAGATACGCATGCAAAGTTCATAACAAACCATCCGTAATAACTTTCTAAGCCCAGAAAACTACGAATATCTGTAACATTTGTGTGTCTTGTCCATGCATCACCTACCTTTGTTTTGTCAGGATCAACTATTGTTCCATCCTTATTTATAATGTGCCCATGAAAAGAAACATGTAGAATCCAAAAATCACACTTGATGAATTTTCTATATTGTTTATTTTCTTTTAATGCTTGTAAAACAACCCTTAGATAAAATACTAGAATATCATCAATAAATAAAACCAAAAACATATCCAAGAACTCATGAAATACTCTATTCATAAGATTCATGAATACAACAGGTGTATTAGTTAATCAAAATGTCATAAAAACAAATTCATAATGCCCATATCTAGTACGAAAGGCTGTTTTCAGGATGCCATCTTCCTTTACCTTTTGCTGATGGTATTCAGATCTCATGTTAATAATGGAAAAGTACTGAGCTGCCTGGAGCTGATCAAACAAATCATCAATAAGAGTAAAATGATATTTTACTTTAACAGTGATGTTATTCAAAGATCTGTAATCAATTCAAAGTCTCATGGAACCATCTTTCATTTTAACAAACAAAACAGGGGCTCCCCATGGTGAAGTTCTAGGACGAATGAAGCCTTTTTCAAGAAAATCCTGCAGCTAATTTTTCAATTCAAGAAGTTCTATTGGAGAAATACGATATAGGGGTTTTGAAATTGGCTTAGCATCAAGAACTAAGTAAATTGTGAATTCGGCTTCTTGATCATAAATGACACTAGGTAACTCATTAGGAAAAAGATCAAGGTATTCATTTACCACTGGAACATCATTAATTTGAATAGTTCGATTGCTTTCAAAAATATGAGCATGATATATTTCTTTTCCATCTTTCAAAAGTTTCTCAGCTTCCTGATATGTTATCAATTTTATGGGTTTATTCTTGTATAAAAACTGAAACTCTTTCTGAAAAACAACTTCTTTAGCTATACATTGTATCTTAGCATGATAATCAAAAACCCAATCCATCCCCAAAATAATATCACACTCGAATAAGGGTAAAACAACGAGTATTTCAGGTAATATCTTTCCGCAGACAACAATAGAAAGATTTTTATAATTCCTCTTTGCTATAACATTTCCCATTAGTGTTTTAACAACATGTTTGGGTCTCATTTGTTGAGTTGATATTTCCAATTTACTAAAAAATTTATCAGAGATGGAGGATTGTGTAGACCCCGTATCAAACAAAAATTTAGCAAAATCTGAGTGAACAAACAATGTACCTGATACAACTTCATTGGATGGACCAACATCTGCTGATGTAGTCACAAAGGATATCACTACACCTTTATGTTTGTAGTCTGGCTTCTATGCATCATTCGAATCTCTCTTTGGGAAGGAATTTTCATAATGACCCATCTCACAACATTTAAAACACATTACAATTTGCTTATCAGGATTATTCTTTGATCCATTTTCATTGCAATCTCGGTCTTTATGTCCAAACTTACTGCATTTAAAACACATCCTAGTTTTTTAAGACATTCCCCAGGGTGTTTCTTACCAAAAATTTCACAAAGTGGAAATTTTATTTTCTTACCATCAGATTTCATGGGTTGGTTCTTACCCAATACTTGCCAACTGTACCTCTTCTTCTCTTTGTTTCCAAAATTCATGTGATCCTCAGCAAACTCTATCTCTACCCTCTCAGTACATCAGACAAGTTTCTAATAACTTTTGAATTCACAATAGGCCAATGCCCTTCGATACCTTGGCTTCAATCCTGAGTAAAACCGATTGATTTTTCTATCAAGATCCATAATATGATTTGGAGCATACCTCACCAGTCGGGTGAAGTTAGCTTCATACACAGCCACTGAATCATCCTCCTGTTTCAATTCACGGAATTGCTTATCCATTCTTAGTTTCACCACCTTAGGAAAATATTTTTCATGGAAAAAGAATTTTAAATTCATCTTACTCTAAGGCATTAAAATCCTCTCTAAACCTGATATTCCTTTCCATTGAACACCACTGATCCGATTCCCCTTAAAAATGATAAATGGAAAGACTTAAATTTTGACTTTCTGAACATCCCATAACATCTAGTATCTTTTTATGGTCTTTGATCCATCCTTCAGCTGCTACAGGTTCAGATGATCCATTGAATGCAAGAGGATATTGTCTCATAAAATGTTCCATTACTGTCATGTTCCGTTGTGGTAACTCTATTGGTTCTCTTTCATGGATTCCAGCACCATATATTTCCTTTGTTAGCTGATCCACTACTGTCACAAACTGCTCAGTTCCAATCACTACCATTCCGAGCTGTAGTTCCGGAAGGATGTCATTTTGTCGGTGCCTCTCCTCTTCATCATTCCTGTTCCTTCTGCGTACAACCATTTTGAACAAACATATCATAGATGAAACAACATGGTAATATTTAAATTCAATAACAAATTAAACATAAAGTGACAATCATTTATGGTATTCTATTAACATCACCCTAACCCCTAAAGTTATCTAAACCATCATTTGATAACTACTATAAGAACCTAGCCTTATTACATGCATAATCTTGAGTTTAGTTATGAGAAACTTCCTTCTAAATTGAAGATATTTTCATGTTTAGAGCTTTAGATAATTAGGACAAAACATTCCTAACCTTACACATTTTTACAGAGTGGATACCATAAATATTGTTTCCATTTTTCTCAAAATATAAAACATTAAAACTCAAAACAAGATTCCTTGAAAATTATTCAACATTTAATGTGTCTTCATTCCATATATTACAAATCCATTATCCTATAAAAAATCATTTAAAAACATGGGATGAGCACAAAGATTAGTAAGGGATGAAATAGGAAGGAAAGAGCACATTAGTCCATGAATACTCGTAACGTATGAAAACATTTTTTGAAGCCATGCTTGTCACTCATATATACTTAATTTGTGTAACATGAGATTCACACAAGATCCCCGGAAACATGAGAACATAAATATAATCATTGAGGTATCTTGGGGAATTACTTACATAATCTTGTAACCATTATTGGCTACCTTATAATCTGTAACCCTCACGACTACCTTACCTGGTGTATCCATCGCAGTTAATCATGGAGTAACCATACGGCCAACCACCAACTTACTCATACCCAATGCATTGGAGGGAGATATTTTTCCCACCCTTCATCATAAATAATTCCCAAGAACCAAAACATAATCATACATCATGAATAAATCCATAAAAACATTTCTTTGGAATTTCGTAAAACCCAATTTAAAAAGAAGATTTTTAAAGAAAATCCCCTTATAACTATCATACAATTGTAGAGAGACATAATAGAGTGGATGGAGTATGTATATATACTATATATACACATAATTAAATATAATATAAACACAACCCATCACACAAAGAATTTAAACATCACATAAATAATGAAGTAGAAGGTTAACCCAAAGAATGGAAATCGGGTTAAGTACTCCCTTACCTCGGGTTTTTCTTACTTCCAACTTGTTTAAACCTCATGTATAATGGTTAACAGAGTGTTATTAATATTTTACAGAAACATTTTCCTATTTATAACATTATATATGATCTTTTAAAAACATCATTTCACCCATAATTGTTAGTATTTTTTCCCCTTACACTGCTTTTGGTTGAATTCTTTTCATGATTTCTATGATGGTTTCATGGTGGAAATTCATTCCAATTGGAAGTGAAACTCCATAATTGGAATTTAGTATAATTTTTATATAACGAGTAAAATTAATTATTCCATTTAACATTTTTAATTATTATCTGACGATGATTCATAAGTTAGAACATTAAGGATGTTCGTTTAGATCCTATTAGTGGTTCTTTGATAATAATAGCCTCGTTTGGAATTATAAATTAGATACATGAAATAAAAGAATTACAGAACCATGGTTGAGTCATATAACATATATTACACCCTATTTAAACCATATGAATGGTTTTATGACCAGACATGGATGAATTAATGGAAATTAAAAATCACATCATCCACGATGTCGATAATTCGACACAAACAGACAATGTTTTTATTCATTAAATAATTGGGGGAGGAGAATAATAAAGATGAGTAATTATTCATAAATATGATAAAATCCAGAGTAGACATGATTTCTGGATATTTCATGCCTCTTGGGTAAGGAGATATGAATAAACAATAAGGAAGGAACTCAAAATAAATGAAAAAGTGAGAAATATCTTACAAACAATTCGTCAGCCTAACGGCTACAAAACATGGTTTTATAAAAATATTAAAAAGATAGGGTACAAGAGTGACCCATCCAGAAATGAATAATAATATATATAATATCAATAATAATTAGGAAATAAGAACATGGTATAGAATCTTCAAAATTATACCACATAAAAGTTAGTTTTAAAGGAAAAAGAAAGAAATTGAGAATTTTATTACCTTGTAGAGTAACCCTTAGAACACGATGGTTGGGACCGTTGGGTCTTGAAAAAACCTTGGTAGGACTAAAATTATGTTAAGAGGTTTTTTGAGGGAGAATTTGGAATGCATTAAATGAAGGGATATGATGGTATTTATAGGAAAACAGAGGGATTATTTTAATAATTTTCAAGGGACACGTCACGAGTGGTATTTACAAAACCATGGGCTTTCCCATGGTATTTTCCCATGGTATAAGCCACATGGGGCACCTCACATATTATTTTACTATAAAAAAGTCGACCAGATTTATGAAATCATTATTATATCATTAATTATGTCATTAACACACAGAAACTAAAAACTGTATTTTTTTACTATTCACTGAAAAATGAACTGTTGTAGATAAATTTTACAAATTTACCCTAACCATTTATCGACGTATAGATTTCAAAAATGAAGCCCATTTTTTGAATATAATTTTCTAAATATTATTAATTTAATATTTAAATAAAATCATACTTAATTAAAAAATTAACATTTCTAATTATGTAACTACTTCTATATCACAACGAAAAACTAACCTAGATGATATTATCTGAAAACCATAATAAAATAAAATAATAATAAAATTTACTATTCATAGGGTCATATCACTATTCATATTACTATTCATATGGCTATGTTACTATTCACAAAAAAACTAGTTGGTTCCAATAGACTCCCAATAACATATTGAACACAAATGTAGATAACAATTTCTTGAAATTTAGAACATTAAAGTAAAAAAGTTATGTTTTAAAGGATAATTAAAAATACCTATTAAAAAAAAGTTCCATGCCTTTATATTTATTTTTATAAAAACATGGGGTGTTACATTAACCTCTCGAAGTTACAGTTCAGGATTCTGAAGGGACACTTTTTGGGACACATCATCTCAGAAGATGGATTTGCGGTGGATCCAGTGAAGATAGAGGTAGTACTTTCTTGGGATCCACCCATGATCGTGACTGAAGAGTGTAGTTTCGTAGTGTGAGATTGATACTGCTTGATGTTCATGCTCAAATTTTCCATAGTAGCTGCGCCTTTATCATATTTGTTAATGAAGGAAAAAACCATCATGTGGACGGAGATGAGACATTAGTGTTTCAAAAAGCATTGGTTGAGACATAAGAGTTCCCCCATCATGAGACTAACCAAAGAGATCATTGGTTATGTAGTCTTATGTGATGCATCATGGACCGAACTAGGTTGTGTCCTGTTGGTGGAGTGATTAGTGATCACCTACGACTCCTGGAAGTTGATGTAGCATGACAAGAACTATGTGACCCATGACCTGGTGTTAACTGCCATGGTCTTTTCCTTGAAGATGTGATGTCACTACTTGTAGGTGAACTGTTAACCATATACTACGACCAAAAGTGTATCAGGTATATATTCTAACAGAAGGACTAGAAGTTGAGACAACATAGATGGATGGAGTTATTACTGGACTATTTATTTGAAATAGTCTATACTCCTTGGAAAAAGAATGTGGTCACTGACGCGCTTACTAGGAGGTTCAGTTTACAACCACTCAGTGTGGCGACATAGTAGCTATCTTCGATGTAGATATCCTTCAAGGATGAAAATTGGGCATCATACCTTAAGTAAATTACTTTCACTCCTACACACTTACAATAATTCAGGGAGAAAAAACATGTGTATGTTGACAGCATGCCTCATCATACTCATTTATCCTTAGGACATGCCCCTGATAGATTTTCAATAGGTGGGGAGCCTGTCATTCTTTTCATTGGAGGCACCGTAGTGCGTGTGATGTTGTGGGAGGACGTGTTGAGAGAGTTCAATACATCCCATTTGTAAGTACATATTGGTGTGGAGAATATGTACATGGACCTATGACGTCAGTAATACTGTATAGGGATGAAGAAAGTGGCAGTTGAGTTTGTTTCATGATGCCTCATTTGTCAGTAAGTGATGGTTGAGAATCAGGTTCGAGAAGGCTTTCCACATCCACATGAGGTACGAGAGTGGAAGTGGGGTGGCATCTAGATGTATTTTTAATAGTGTTACCATCATGTTCAGGGGCCATGAATTTATATGGATGATTATTGAGAAACTAACAAATTAATCTCACTTCCTACCCATCCAAGAGAAGGGATCAGTAGAGGTATTATGACACCTCTATGTCCAGAAGATAGTGCATCAATAGAGGGTACCTTCGATGATTGTCTCAGATTGTGATGTAGGCTTACATTCTGGTTGTTGAATAGATTTAGGAGGCATTCCATACTCATAAGCACTTGATCACATACTTTGACCCACAAATGAATGGTCATATGGAGCGGACCATATAGACATTGGAGGACATGATTCATGCTTATGTCCTTGATTTTGGTCATAGTTGGGGGGACCATCTTACACTTTTGGAGTTTTCGTACAAAAACCATTTCACACCACCATTAGCATGGAACCATTTGATGCCTCTTATGGGTGGACTTACAGATCACCTGTATGGTGGATTGAACAAGGAGATTCAGCACTCATTGGTCTGATGTTGGTAAAAGATTCCACTGAGAAGGTGTAGACCCTAAAAGAGAATAAAAGAACTGGATAGATTAGTAAATAATTATATGCAAACAAGAGATAGTGTGTCTTGGAGTTTGAGGAGGGTGACCATGTGTTCAATAGTGTCTCACCCTAATGGGATTCGAATAGATTTGGATGGGGTGAATAGTTATCTATGAGGATCATAGAAAAATTTTAGATTTTTTCCACGTTGAACATGTGGCGTACCATCTTTCTCTTCCCACACAGATGCACTGGGTGCACGTTGTTTTTCATATGTCACAGCTGAAGAGGTATGTGCATGATCCATCACATGTCATCGACATAGATTAGATGGACATTGAAGACGGGGAGAAATTTGTGGAGTTTCCAATGGAGATATAGGATTGACAGGAGCGATCCATTCTTGGATGTTTGATTCCACATGTGCACCTTTTGTGGCAGCACGTGAATCTCCAAGAGTGAACATGGGTGCGGGAGGCTCAGTTTCTTTCTTACTACCCCCATTTTATTATTTAGAATTGTTTTTCTTAAGATTATTTTAATCCCACAAATGGGGGAGTAATGTAAGGCCCCAAAAATATAATGTATGTTTTTTAATCTACGCGGAATTATTTTGAGACAATATGCTTTGACAAAACCTGATTCCAAGGCCCGATGATCTCGGAATTGAATTTGGAACATATTTTAAGTTTATTAAATTAATAAAGTGATAGGGTTTTTATAACTATTAAACATATTCTCTGATCAAAAATCGAAGAGAACCATTGGATTCATAAATTAGGGATTTTCCTAGAATAGAACTAAGATCTACCAGCAAGGGTCAATTGGAAAAGTTAATTATTGGACTTTTCAAATAAAATTAATAAAAATATAAGTTTATTTTATTTTTTCCCATCCATTGGGTTGTGGCACATAGGTGTTGTGGTGTTGATACAATGCAGTGATGAGTCGAAATAAATGAAACTCATTAATGGATTTTAAACTTCTAGCATAATGACACATTAATTGTAGCATAAAAGAAATCTTGCGACCTATTTTCTTTTATTGGGTTAACACATTCGAGAAAAGAGGGTTAATTGGTGGAATTCATCTAACTAGCCTACATGGATAATTATCTCCAAATACAAATGACGAACATCATTGAATCTCCAGTGACATCAATTCAACATGAAGAACAAAAACAAAATGCAATGAATGCCAACGAAACATGATCCCAGGGGACATATCGCTTCAACAATGAACTCCTTGGAGGTAGGGGTTTGTTTTGTTTTATGGTTCCCCATTCATCATTATAATACAATGAAAGTGGATCAACCAACAAACATTTTGATGAATGGATCACTCCTTCTTGCAGGAGGGTTGTTTTTTTAGCATTTCTGTACCAGAATAGAATAAATTGTGATAGAACATCTATTCTACATCCCATGTTTCTAAACATATAACACGAAGATAGCGGGCCAACATGAACAAACCATGAGCCCCTATGACTTTTGAATTTTTTTGCGTTCATCCGGTTTGAATCCACAAAATGGTGGAAAGAAATATTGAGGCCATTTCGGGGAAGATAGAACCCCCAAAGTCAATAGGCGCTAGTGGCGTGAAGAATGGACCACTAGAGAGGACCCAATGTTCTGCGGAAGAAGCAGTTAGTGTTCGCATTTGGTGTCCAACGGTGGTGGCCATGGGATGGTGTAAGAAAACTATAAAAACCCACTAGATGAATCTACATGGTCTACATGGTCTACGGTAGTGTGGTAGGAGCCACTTGCCTCTTACTGGAGAGCAGACGTGGCCACTCGGTCGCGTCGGTGCACAACTGATGCAATAAAGTGTTGTGCCTCCTGAGGAATGGCCACGATCAATCGACCATGGACGAGAAGGTGACCTCAAAGAGAACTACAAGGAAGGGGGTGGATTCTTCTTCCAACTGCATCTTGGCCAAGTAAGAGTTGGTCCGCCTATAGGGAACTGGGCAAGGGATGTGCCTCCCTAACTGGCCAGACCCAACCGGCCATATTTTTTTAAAACACCAATATATTTCAATCCAAGTATTCGATTAAAGAGCTATTAGTAGTGTTGGGACCCTCACAACAAGGTGGATATTTTGTAATATTCTAATGAGAAGTTAATGGATTTTTAAATATGATGAATGCCCTAAGGAGCGGTTCTCTTAGAATCAATGGCACAATGTACGGAAACCCAATTGTTAAATGATACATGAAGGATGCTGAAAAGATACCATATTTGGATCAGTAACGATGGATTAGTGGGAAGATAGTCTATGTTACATGGAAGGACCACGATGTAGAACGTCTATGCATGACCTGGATGAACCATGATACTCGATAGGATGAGTACCATAGAATGGTCACGTTCGGAACCATCTATGTGTGTCCCATCATGCCCCTAGTGGGGAGATTCTATGTGTGACCCATCATACCCATGGTATTCATTAGATATTAGTACCACATTAGTTTTAGTGTGTGGCAAGTGTATTTTTGTTACCTGGAGATCCTAATATACTCATTGAGGAAGTGTTCTATGGAAACCCATGGTGTTCGATGATATGACTGATATTATTACATTCCTTATCTAGAAAAAACATGTTGCAAGATGTCTCTCATTCTAGTTATCATTGTGGATTGTTTTGTTGTGTTTACTTATTAGAGTGGGGTCCCTACTGAGTGTATTGTTACTCACCAATGCATGGGTTTTTCCTGAACATTTTTTTTTCTGGTGCAAATGCCTGCTTCCTTGATGAAGGACATAGTGGCCTATGACCCAATGGTTCCCAATGAGGCGAGGCAGGCAGGGCATACATCTATGTCTTATAATGACTATTATACACTTATCCATTGGATTGGGTCATCAGCATACAACTTTAGTAGTATAATTGTACATTCCTATTATAATTTCATCTTTTGTTGAGTTTTTATCCTGTCCCTTTTGACATATAGTTTCTAATTTTACTCAGTGGTTGCTTGGTGGCATGAAATTTTCCCTTAAATCTTTAGGACATGGATTTGTGTGCATGCATAGAGTTACTCATTTAAATTCCTCCCACTTACATATTGATGCCTCCAAAACTAGTCATCAACCCCTGGACATCAGGAGGTGGGCTTGAGGGATGTCATGACACGGGCCATGGGGGACGGGTCATGACATTATTACATAACATTTCACATAATACAACTCATATGGTCAAGAGGTATAGTGTCTTTGGGTCTTATGAACATTTAAAAAATATAAAAATTATTTAAATATATTTATTGAAAACATCTTTCAAATGACCACAACATTCATTAGTATATAGAAATTCATAAGATAACCTAACATCATAAATAAAAAATGGTTGAGATATAAATCCCAAAAATGGAATAAACATGGCTATCATGGGGAAGGAAATAATTATTAGTAAATAGTCATATCAATAAATCACAAAAGAATATTGAAAATAAAAGGGTTATATATCATGATAAACATAACATGGAAATGTGGAAACAACATGAAATGTGATATTATCACTAGCTAAGGCTCATTTCTCAAGGACTAACAAGACCCAAGACTCATTGCACGTGGATTAGCATGAGTAAACCCTAATTGAATAGGAATTATAGTGAGTGAACTCTCATTAAAGATTAATTAATATCATTAATCCCTAATTTCACGTGGAATATCATGACAGTTAACATTACCAAATGCATTATAGTGATATCGGGGTGCACCCTTCATAATCATTTCATTATCATGTATATGTGTTCCAGAAAGATCATACAACATGGAATCATTAAATAAGTTATTTTTTTTCGATGAAAACATTTATTTCCACAATAAATATGAAAATTTGAATAAAAGTAAATACCCTTGATAGAGAAATGGGTATGGAATTAATTAAATGATGATTTTGGCTTGGAAAGTCATGGTGAAATTTCGGCAGCCTAATGATGTCAAATAGATATTCAAAATAATGTGTTGATGAGAGAGATAGGGTTATATAATCATTTATACTTGAAATGGATAATAAGGTGATCATTTTACCTCATATCACAACATATGAAATGGAATTTATATGTATAATACAAAATAAATTTTTGAATGGAATTGTGAAGAGATAATTCTCTTACAAAATATCAGCATGGTAAAAAGTGTACACATGAGGGAATAATTATAGGTAAAAGGGATATATAATCATTAGCACATAATAAGTGAATAATTATGGTGGTTCAATAACAAATCCCATCAAATTTAATTGAAAATAAAAGGATGTAACAATATAAGGAATCATGGACAAAATTGTGGAAGTAAGGAACCCTTACATCGATGTGTCTTCCCAAAGGCTTGGGGTGGGCTTATTGGGGGATTGGGTATCATTGGGAGGTCTCTATACAGTAGTGGGTAGAGGGTGGTTGAGCTTCAAAAATATTTCATGAAGATAAAATGGATCATGGGAGGTTTTATATTAGAAATAATGGGGATTTAATTATTATGTTGGTTTTTAACACTACAGAATAAAATATTCAGAACAAAAAACATTCTCATGGGAGTTAAAATTAGTTTCTAGAAAAAAGGAGTGTTATAAATTATTTTATAATTCAAATGGACTAATACATTAAATTTATCCCTTTCTTATTTTCAGGTGATTCACACATTCAAGGAAATGATTTTAAAATCATAAAATATGTTATATGTCTTACAAGATTCAGTAAGGATTTATAAAAAAAATAAAAAAATAAAATAATTTTTCTTAAATTTAACCATGAATTTGATAGAATATTAATTTTATTTTAATTTATTACATAACTATTAGTTCATTATGATGTAATAAAACACAATTTATATATTTACAGTAAATATTTCTAACCCAAAAAGTTAAACAGTCTCAAAAAATTTGAAAAGATTAATTATTGCATACTTTTGAAATCACAATTCAAAATATAATACACATTTTAACTAAATAATATTATAAATATTTTAGTTTTTAATTTTAATATCAAAACCAACATTTATCAAAAAATGGAAGATTTTGACAAAAAAAATATATCAAACCATAAAAAAAATTACAACTGACTTCATAAAAATTTAATGATAATTTATTTGTAATTAAAGTAATTTACTGATAATAGTTTATATATTTAATTTAAAAATACATGTAATCATCAAATTAAAATTTTAAATGAATTTTAATTTAACCAAAATACTATTTGTTCTTTAAAAATCATTTACAATAACTGAACGAATGTATATTTATTATTATATACAAATGAATTTCACCTAATCATAATTGTAGGGTCTTGATATATATCCCATATATATACCATCATATGTCCTAATAGTTAGGTTTTTGATGGTGTGGATTTCGTTGGGTAGTTTGGTGAACATTTTTTAAGTCATGATATCGATAAAGATGAACTTGTCCTATAAAAATTTTCTATCATGTTTAATTTTTTGGATCTCATCTTGGGCATGGTCTATGAAAAATCCCAGAAATTATACATCCCTCTGAATCTCTGATAAATGGGCATCATATGGCACAATCCGACTAGTGGAGGCCTTCACATCCTTTTTTATTCCCAAAGGATTTGTTAAAATCCTATATTTATACTAGTTATATGATCAATGTTCAATGACAACATTATCAATTGTAACGATACTTAAGGGTAACATAAATCCAAATTGATATAATAGAACAATATTATTGCATGTGTTTTCTATATACATATGGTAATTAATTTAAATAAAATGAATCATAGTCATAACTATTTGGGTCCTTAAAACTTTCCCCCCTTACAAAATTTTGCCATTGAATTTTCAATTTCCCAAAATAAAACATATGAGGGTATCATTACCTCATCACTTCCTCTAGTTCCGACATCACTTATTCAAACATGTGGTTTCTTAACAACACTTTTATTAAGGGAATTGTTTTATTTCATGGAACTTTTTCTCTAAAATATATGATCTTCACACTGATTTCTCCCCATAGGATAGGTTATTCCCCAATGGTACCACATATGGATTGTGTACATGGTATAGAAATGGTATATACTTTCTGAATATGGATACGTGGAATACATCTTTTACAAGACGCAATTTTGAGGCAATTTCTAGTCGACATGCCACTTCTGCGATGTGATCAAGGATCTCAAAATGAGCGATATAACATGAAATAAGCATTGCCTTCCTACAAAATCTTATAAATCTCATAACTAGAGATAGGTGGAGTAATAACATATATATAACATCAAAATCTAGGTCTCTTCAATAATTGATAGTGTAGATCATTAATTGAATCTAAGATGATTTGATATATTGCTAGATGTTCCTAACCATCTACACTGTTTCATTGACCATTAGCGTACCAAGAAGATTGAATTCCCCAACATCAACCCAACAAGATAGTGTTCTTCACCAAATCCCAAAAAGGGATTCAAAAGGATCCATTTGGATTCTTGAGTGAAACATTTTATTGTATGAGAACTCCACAAAAGGATGATGTTGGTCCCTTATTCTTTTGAAACCCATTACGCTAGTGCTCAACATGTCCTAATGTGTTAGGATAGTCCGCCCATATTGGTCATATTTTTGAGGGTGATAGGCCATGCTGATGTTCCCCTATATATTCATAGAATAATATAGACTCTTCCTACAATGTAGAGGTGAATCTCGGATCTTGATCGAACACAATCGATAGTGGTACACAATGAAACCATAACACATATCTAATGTACATCCGTTCCAGCTGATTTGATGAGAAATCCTATTTAATTCCAATGAAGTGTTTAGTCTTTGTAAGATGACCCACAACTACCCAAATTTAATTGTTTCCTTTGCATGTCTCTGGATGTTTAGTGACAAATTCCAAGTTGAGTTTTTCCATTTACATGTTTTATAGGTAATGGTTGCATCATCACCATAGAATTTTTCTTCTTAGAATTCACTTACGGACATAAAATGCACATTACTACATATTTAGTGATCTCATTCATCATGTTATCACACCAATTGTTCTCATAGAGATCTCATTTCATCTTCTTGATTCCTGGATTAATAGAGAAATTCAAAATATTTCCATCCCAATGAAGATCGTTCGTTAACTCTGGATTTGATGGAATAGAACGTCTTAACGCAAATCTCAAAATTCCTTCATCATTACCATTAAACATTGAATATTTCTCTTCTTTGATGGTTCCCACATTCTTCTCATTTCTAGAATCATCTTTTTGAGCAACCTTTTACCTTTCCAAAATAGATGGTTGAGCAATCATTTGTGAAAGTATTGACAATGTTCATTTATTTATGATTCCCATGTCCATAATAATCAAATATAATTAGATTTTAACTTTTTCACTTCTCATCAATGATATAATTACTGGGACATTTCTACCTTGATAATCATCAACCTTATTCAAATTTTTGGTTGGTAATGGATTGGGAATCGGTAATCCTTGATGAGATCTAAACATCTCTATTGGTACATATTTAGATCGTTCTGTGTGATTATATGTTTGAGAATTTTGTAATCTATATATATTTCAGACATCGACCAAAATAGATAACGCATCTATATTTTCAATGCAATGGTAACAACTACCAACTCTATATCATGTGCGGGATAGTTCTTCTCATGATGTTTCAACTACCTTGACTTGTAGGCAATGCCTATGTCATTCTGTATAAACACAAAACCCATACCATTCATCAAAGCATCACTAGAGATTACAAATATATCCCCACCTGTTGGTAGCGTGAGTATAGGTGCATTGTTTATCCTCTTATTCAACTCCATGAAGCTCACTTCACATTCATAATTCCATGAAAACATGACTCACATGTCATCTATCTTGGAAAGAGGGTTTGACAATCATTATTAATTTCCTACAAATCATTGTTATTATCTACATCACCATAATAATCTATGGATATCCATCAAGGATATCGTCCTCACCCATTATTCAATTGATTTTTTGGAAGGATCCAAAGATATCAAATTTCTTGTGATGATATGCACCATTAATGATGAATTCATTAACAAGAAATCACAAATTATAAACTTTTTAAAGAGATTATTCCATCAAAAGGTCCCTATCATAATGCTCAGATGCTCCTCATACTGCTCCTTGGTTTTAGAATATATTAGAATATAATTTATATTGACTATGAAAAGTTTTCCGAAGTAATATATAAGGAATCTATTCATCAATTCCAGAAAGATTACTGTAGAATTATTGAGTCCAAATGGAATTATTATAAATTCATAGTGCTCTTATATTGTACAAAAAGTAGTTTTGTGGATATCATACATCTTCACCATTACGTGGAAATACCCAGACCATAGATCCACCTTAGAGACGTATTGTGCTCCCTGTATTTTATTGAACATCTCATCCATTAGTGGAAAAGGATACATTGTCATTTTCATGATTTTTTTGAGATCAAGATAATCAATACAAAGGTTTATTAACCTAACCTTTATCTCGATGAAGGGGATTGTATCACCCCATGGTGAAGTACATTGGAATATAAACCCTTTAACCAGATTCTCCTATTATTTTTTATTTACCTCCTCAAGCTCCTTAATAGAGATTATTCATGATGTCTTGGAATTTGGAAAATCCCTATGTATAAGAACAATCAATAATTCAACATCTCTTCTAGGAGGAAGAACAAAAAATTCACCAAGAAACTCATCATGGAAATTCCCTCAAAATAGCCATTTCTTCAGGGATGGTTCATTCTATAGACTCAATCATCTAACAATGATACACTTTCTAATAGGGAAGTAGTATTAATTCATGATATGATAGTGAAAAAGAAGATTCAACCTCCTTCTTTCACTTGTATAAACTCCAGTGTCGATTCCCCATACGAAGTGTGATTTCCCTCTTTTGGAAATTAATGTTGGAACGATATAGGGATCCATGCCTTGAATTTCATCATATTTTTCTAGAAGTCATATGATGAGGTATTCTCTGAAATTGAATCCAAAAATAGTGATATGCGAGGATTATATACTTTGGATGAAATAATATCCTCATTTTCTTTACTGATATCTCTATTTCGATGATTTGTGGTGGTGTTTGGATTATTCTACCAATCATTCGAGATTACAATGAATACATAGAATAAAAATCCAAAAGTATTTTCACTTTTTTTGAATAAATAACCATCGTACCTATCAATAATTTTTTGTATGGATTAAAATTGTTGGTAGCGATGGCTAAATATCTCCCTTGATTATGAGGAAGTTGTTTGTTACATCCAATTACCTAGGTATTAGGGCACTGGTTCAAAAATTGCCCTTTTTTCCGTGCTATCATTGAAATGAATAACTCGCTATCAGTCGACAAGAGAATTTCATTCCACTATCACATTGAGGGGCTTCTTCTATTAGTATATATTTTCCTAGTTCCCTCCACATTAACTCATATTGAATTTCATTGATCCCTTTTGGATATCTCTGGGGTGATTCTTTCTTTATTTTTTATTATAAGGGAAAAATAATTTCATAGCATAGTTGGATTTATCCAACAAAGAAACATAATTGAAGTCCACATTCCATTTATTGTCTCCATGATACACATTAGATTCATCGATCTCGATATTGACTTTGAGGGCACATCAGAAAATCTCATCATTGGTTTCAATGTCACATATTGTCAGGGCTTTTGGTAGTCTGGGTTTTGTCCCACCAAATAAATGATCATCTTTTCGTTTGGTGGTGTTGAATGAACCAGAGGCGTACCATGCATGTCTGGTGAATTACTTCTCGTATTCTCATATGGATTCATAATATTTATTCTTTAGGGATAGGATGTCACTTAAAATATGTTCTTGAATGGTGTGGGGAAAATATTTATAGAAAATAATTTTCTAGAAACACTTCCATTCCATAACCATGATCTCTTCATCATGCTTCATATTTTTGATCAGTGTCCACCATTGATCAGCTTCACCGTCCATATGATAAGAATCTATAAGAGACTTATCTTGTTCAGAACATTGAAAGATGGAGAAGGTCTTATCAATAGTGTTGAAATATTGTTCAACAATTGGGGTATCAGATGATCCATTGAATGGAGGGTGCCCTAATCTCATTAATCTCAAAATTAAGACAAGTTATTTCTTAGGGGGGGTTGGAAATTCATCTTGACCCAGGTTCCTATTCAAAATATGAGATAACATGGAGAGTATCATGAAAATATTATTTATTACCACTACCATTTTATTGGGATTCTTATTATGGTAGTAATAATATTGATCAAAGCATCGATTGGTAGCCTGGTTTCTCCTACTACCATTCATTGGATAGAATAAATGGAAAATTATGGATTATTATATTAAACACAGAAACATATAAAGGGGAATATAATTATATTAAATATATTACTTATAAATTACATTTATCTCTTTGACATATGAATTTCTAGGATTTGATCTATGTTATCCATGAACTACATCCTAATGTATTTACTTATGGGAATGTTTTTCCATTATTAATGGTTCGTACTAAGATTATGAGTTTACTGAAGAAAATACACTATGAGTGTCGAACAATGGGTGCATCAAGGCTCATTTTCATTCAAAATTTCCCACTCTAGTCATGATGAAAGTGGGGTTTTTGTGGATTAACCTTAGGTACATCTGTACAAGAGCAACCTCTACCTGATCACGTCCATATAGGGAGGTATTTTCTTGATAAACCACATACTCTAAAATCACCAAAATTTTGGGATTATTTTCTTTTACAAAGTATTATCCTTTTGTATTTTACTAGTGTTTTCTAATAGTAATCCCAAAAATAATGAACCTATCATCTGATACCAACTACAACAACCCTTCCTTTATTACACATTTAAACATCATTTATTAAATAAACTCACGCTTAATACAACAAAGATGAAAATAAGGTATAGTGTATTTGGGCTTTAAGAACAATAAAAAACAACATAAATCATGAATAAAACATCATTATTGAAAACTTATTTTACATGACCACAACCTTCCTTCATACATAACAATACCTAGGATAACCTGATGACATACATAAGAAAAGGGTGAACTATAAAGCCCAGTAACAGAATAAACATGGATTAACATAACTAAGGCCTTACTTTTTAGTAAATAGGAATATCAATTGAGTCCAAATGATACATTAACATAATGCAATTATATTGTAAGATAATCAATACATGGAAATGTGGCATCAACATACAACATGATATTTGCAAGAGCCAAGGCTCATTGTACCTAGATTAGAATAAGTAAAACCTAATTACACATGAATCATCATGAGTAAACCCTACATGGAAATTAATTATCATGTTTATTACCTCATTTCATTGGGTGTATCATGATACTAAAAATTACCCAATAAATTGGGGTGCAATCTAGGCACACCCTTCATAATCATTTCATTTTCATGTATAAGGGTGCCACATAGATCATTCAACATGAATACATTAAACATTATAATTTATTACATGAATATTGAATGTGGAATATATAAATATAGGTATATATTTAATATGTACATTTTCCTAATGGCGAATTCCCTTGATAGATAAATTTGTATGGAAATTAACCACATGATGATTTTGGCATGGAAAACTATTGTAAAATTTCTGTAGTATGACGTTAAATAGAAATTCATAGAAATTGGTTGATGAGAGAGAAATTGGTCTCTCAGAATTTACACATGAAATTTATTTTAAGGTCATCATGGTAAAATATATCCCAAAATTAGAAATTTAATTTAAACGAATAATATAGAAAGTCATTATTGAATGGAATTGAGAAGAGAGAAATCCATTAAGGAATATCAGCATGGTTATAAGTGTACAAGAGAAGGATAAATGAGAAAGAATAGGGGTCTATTATCAGACTGACAATTATTTTTTACATTAAGAAAAAATTTGTGGAGAAAGTGAGAAACCAAGATGTTAAACTTGCAACAATAAAACCCCAAAAAAGTTACCAGGACTTCCTCACCCAGTAGATGCAACGCAGCTGTCACCTTCATAAAAAAATAGTGCTATATTATTATTAGAAAATAATAATGATAGTACATGGGCGGTTGTAGAAACACTCCCCATAATTTGTAATTGAATATAAAAGGATGTAACAATATATGGAAACTTAAATGAAATTTGATAAATGAAGGAAACAATACTTTGATAAGTGATTACCATGGCTTGGGTGAGGTTAAATGGGGGGCTTATGGGAACCTTGGGAGGAATCTAGGGAGTTTTTGTTAGAGGGTGATCTAGATTCAATGATATTTAGTGAAGATAAATTGGATCTTCTGTGGGTTTATATATGAAAGGAAGGGTATGTCAATATTATTTTGGTTTTAGACACCACACAATAAAATATTCAAAACCACAAAACATCACCTTGTTTTCATTATGTTTTTTTAGAAAAGGGGAGTGGTATACATAATTTTATAAGTCAATAGACTGTATATTGTAACATATTTCACATTCTTATGTGGAGGAGAGTAACACTTACATGTAAATGATTTTAAAATCTTATAAATATATTATATGTCTTGGATGATTCATTGCGTATTTATTAAAAATTTGTAAATAAATACAAAATAACAATATTTTAATAGTATAGATTTTATTTTTCATAATATTATTTTATAATATATTATTACATCACTATTGGGTCATTATGAATTCATAAAACACATTATAATTTTATATGGTATTTAATTTTTATCTAATAATTCAACTGACACAAAAAATTATGAAAAATACACCATTGAATAATTTGGACAACCATAGTCCAGAAATAATATTAATTTTATCTATATAAATTTCTATAAATGTGACATTTTAATTTTAAAATAAAAACCTATATTTTACTAAAATTAATTGGTTTTGATAAAAAAATATTTAAATCTTTATTAAAAACTAAATTTGACTTCATAAAAATTATTCTATCATTTTTATTTAATAAAATAAATATAATATTGATATTTTATTTATTTAATTCATAAATCAAATTAATTCATCAAAACATATTCTTTAATTGAATTCAAATACTCACTGAAAATTATATTTTTTCTATAAAAATCAATTTTTAATAATTGAATGAATGTATTTTCATTATTCTATACAAAAAATAATTAACTTAATCATAATGATAGGGTATTGAAAAATATAACTTTATTTAACAAGTAGAATCAAATATTTTATGTTGTGTAATGGTGGGGATTTCTTGGGGCGATTTGTTGAACACGGTTTTGGTCGTGATATCGATGACCTTGAACTTCACCCGTAAACAAATTCACTCTTGCATAAGTTGTTGAATCTAGTCTTAGGATTTGATTTGGGAAAAGAACAAAAATTGTATCTCCCTCCTAATCTCCAATATATGGGTATCATAGGGTATGATCCATCTGGTTGATGCCATCACTTTCCTAGTCTGTGCTAATAGGAATTTTTAAAACCCTTATTTCTATTAGTCATCAGATCACTGTTCAACGAATCCATTTTCAACAGTAATGATAATTAATGGTCTTTTAAATCCAATTGGATATAATTAAACAAAATGAGATCATGTATTTTGTATATGTGGATGTAATTTAATTAAAATAATTTAATTATAATTCATATACTTCCTGGTCATTACATTTACATCAATCACTAAACAAATCTGATATCATTTCCCTATAAACATTAACAGCCTCACACATGCCTATCTCCAAATTCAATCCTATGAATCAGAAAAAACCTCTAACAAAAATAATTAATGACCACATTTCTATAATGGGTACCCATACTTGGCCGCCCATTAGGTAATGAAGATTGTGACTGGCCAAGTCTAACATCCAGTAGGCCTCACATTGGACACTAGCATTAAGGGTATAATAATAAAACATGTGGGAGAAATTTTCTTTTAAGAGAACACATTGAAGAGGGATATATGATAGAAACCAAAAAACAACAGATCTAATATAAATATATAATTAAATTACAAATATAGGGTTTAATTCTAACACAGTAATTAAAAAAGTAAAAATGAAATAACAAGAACTAATATTTTAAAGTAAAAAGAAACCAATAATCCCTAAAAGATCCTACAAAACCTTGAGCTTATAATATCATGTTGAATTCCATCCTTCTCTGAATATCATAATAAAATCTATATATATGTAGGATAAACATAACATTATACTCAATATGTTCTTCCATATATATTATTCAACAAAATATAATGAATCCCTCCTAATGAATAAAGATCAACAATAAAACAATCACTTGACAAAAATAGGTATAAAATGTTATTATCATCACCATAGATAACAATAGCAAAATATAAAATACATGAAATAATATAATTTAATAATGAAACATCAATGATACCAAAATCTTACATCCTAGCTAGTTTTTTTCCCTACCCCAGTGTCACAAATCCAAAGCAATCTCTCTCCAAAAAGGAAAAACCAAAAATCCAAAGCCAAAGAATCACAAATTGAACTCAATGAATAACATCATCACATAATCCCATCCATATATCCATATATATATTACGAAATTAGTTTCTAGGATAAAAAACAACCCATATCACATTTATCATACATTGAGTTTTATACCTTAAGCAATTGAAACCCACACACCGAGTATGTAACACATTTCACTATAGTATATACACGTCATACCAATAATAATCCATCAGATAGTGTATATGGAGATACATTTTTCTGATGTAAAAAGGTGGAATCTCTTTCCTCTATACAATATACTTGATAAATAAATGTCGTGGATACCAGAAAATTTAACTACTAAAAATATAGTGAGGTAAAATTGGGGTAGTCATTGATCTATCATCTCACTGAGATGTTGGGGAAACACCCTCCTATTGTCCCTTGGGTGTCGTTTTCACTAAAAAATATATTTGTTGGAAATTTTATGAAAAAAAGAATATATATGAATAATTTCTCTCAAAACCAATTCATAGGAATAAACTATTCTTAGACAAAACTATAATATAAATTTCTCAGACTCCTGACCTCCATAATTAAATCCAAATATACTATAAAACTAAATCATTTTCATAATCTAAATTAATAATTAATTTTCCATAAATTATTTACTTTGGTGAAATATTTTTCTATAAATTAATTTTCCATTAACAATAATACACATTATATTTCATTATCCACTATGGTAATATCCATTCCATCCAGGGATATTCCAATATGAGATAGTGGGTCATCCAAAGTATCATCTCATTGGTATTAATTCATCAAAAAATACCATGGGATAAGCAACTTTTATTTATTATCATAATCATTTCATAAGCCGAGTACTATAGGAGAACCATCCTATTATATTAACAAGAAAAATCATGAAACCAATTTCATCGAACTACCTTAGAAACTGGGGAAAAGAATTAATAAAAATAAAAAACTCATCTGTAATCTATTAAATATATACCTAAGAAATCATCAAATCTATCAGTATCACATCAATAGGTAATTCCAACATCTACAAAAAACCTATTTTTTAGTGTAATATTTGATACATATAATCATATCCTAATACATTCTTCCATCACATGAATCAAATATTTCTAAATCTAACTAGATTCCCCTCTTTATATCAAACCATCCATCCCATACTCTTCCATCCATATTTCAAGAACACATGGGCCTTCCGGCTCCATAACAAATCACATAAAAAATCTCAAACCCATAGAACATGATAAATGAATATTTAAATAAACTAATAAAATCTAAATAGGAAATACCTATAAGAAGCCCACTTATTAAATCACATTAATAAATTATTTTTTATATAATATTAATCATAAAAAATAGAATATTGGCAAGTCTAGTGATTTTTGTAAATTAGGTAAATTACATAATAACATAAAAATGTAATGTATCATATTTATTAAAACCTTCCATAACATGTTCATCATAATCATTAATAGTTAAAACTGTCTTAGATAACATGGCGACATACAATATAATTGGGTGATCTATTAAGATCAGCAAAGAGAATAAACATAGAAAAACATGAAAAGATAATAATTTTTAAAAAATACACATATAAATTGGGATTAAAATAAGTGATAATCATAAAAATAATCAATTAGGTTGGATATAGAATTATATTCATAAAGGAAACATTGGAAATGCAACAAAAATATTAGACACTACATAACAATTGTAGGTCAAGGATAAATGTATGAAAATCATAATGGAAAGAGCCTCATAAAGGAATCTGGTTGAGACACTTTCACAACATGATGTACCATGAGACTAAATATTTCCCAAAGCATTGGAGGGCTATGTAATTCTAGGTTCACTCGTCACATTCATCTCATTCTCACTCTTTTGTGTTCCACAAATATGGAAAACATAGATTCTATGATCATAATATTTTATTCCATGTTCATAGGCAATGGATTCAATACATGTAAATCACATTTCAGTTATCTGTATCTATATAATGGTGTAAAAACTTAATAGGAAATGGTTATAGTATTAAATATAGATGGGTTTTGGAATAAAAAATTGTAGTGAAATTTCGGAATCATAATGAAGATGCGTAAAAATTCATAAAATATGTTGATGATATTAAAAGGGGTGTCACATCATTTTATCATAAATATTAACATAATGGTTATACAGAATAAATTATCCCAACATAAGAAAATTAAGATAAAATATGTAAGATAAAGAAGATAAATTAATAATTTGGAGAATGGAAGAGATTAATTTTAGGACTGTGTGACTCCAAATGCATCGTAGGGGTGAGATTAGAGGTTGGGTGAACCATGGGAGGAATATAGATAGGGAAAGGAAGTCTTGTGTTTTTATCCATTTATATTTAGTGGAGATAAATGGGATATTGGGAGGTTTTTTATAAGAAATTTGTGGGTAACTACTTAGTATTTATCAAACATTGGTTTTGGAATCTATATAATAAAATAATCAAATCAACTATCATTCCCATGGTTATTCCCATGGATATGAAAAAATGGTAGTGGATTCAATTATTTTATAATTTTGTGTGACCACATTAATAATATTTAACTTGTGTTTATGTGGAAGCAAGTTATACTCTTAAACAATTGATTTTAAAACAATGAAATTATATTAATGGGTTTGAATGATTCACGAGGGATTTATAATATTAATAAAATTAATGTATGATCACATTATATTAATGATAAATAAATGATTTTGTCTTGCATACATTTTATAATTTTTTATTTCACTTTTAGATAATTATGATATCATAATACACACAATATATTTATATGTTATCTAATTCATTCATGAAAATTCGACAGTCACCAATAATTATGAAAAATTAAAATTTTCAAAATTTTGTTATTATGAATCAAAAAATAATAATCCTTTAATGATAATAATTTCGAAGAAATTTTAATTTTTACTTTTAAAATAAAAATCAACCGATATTTGTAAATGATGGGTTTTTTACAATATTAGTTTTTGAACCATTAAAAATTATATTTCACATTAAAAAATTTATATGTTAATTTAAATTTCAGAAAATTTATTTAAGATAAATTTTCTATTAACAATTTATTTAGATAAAAAATATATTATTTAAATAATATAAATTCCTTAATAGAATTTTAATTTTACCCATAAATGCTAGTTTTGTTTTATTGTATAAACACATTTATAAATAACAAATAGTGATTTTACAAATGAATATTCTACCATCTTGATATATATCCCATTAATACAAATGAATATTCTATAAGAGTATGGTTTGAAATGTTGTGACTTTCATGGGTTGGTTTGATGTATTTGGTTTGGGTCTTAATCTCGATGAGCATAAAATTATCTCATAAATGGTTTCACCTATTGTTAAGTTGTTGGATGTCATTTTTGGAATGGTCAATGGAAACAAATAGTGATTTAGCTCCCTCTTATGCTCCCATAAATGGGCTTTATAGTGTATGATCCTACAAGTTTATGAAATAACATTCTTGTTCAATGTTAATTGGATTTCATAAAACCCTTTATTTATACTAATCATGTAATAATAATTAAACAAGTATATTATTAATGTCAATGATGATTAAAGGTATTTTAAATCTAATAGGATATAAAAAATATAAGATCATGTGTTTTTTATATAGATATTACATAATAATAAATATATTTAAATCACATGGTGAATATTAATTATAATAGTTGGGCTTCTTAAATTCTTGCCCCATTCTGAAATTTCACAATTTAAAATTTATGTTTCAACACTAAAACAGAAAATGGTAACTCAGTATCATCACCTCCTATGATTCCCATGTATCTTCTTAAAATATTTTTTCTCTTCATATCACATTTATATGATGTATTGTTTTATTTCATGTAACCTTGTCTCTATAATATATGATATTTAACATTTTATTTTCATAAGAGAGGCCATTCTAAAATGGTAAAACCAAAGAATTGAGTAAATGTGAGGAATCTGTATTTATTTACTGAAGAAGAATACATGGACTACATATTTTAATTGAAATATTTTTGTGAGGGATTTATAGTCAATAGGCCACTACTCAGATGGGATCAATGATTCTAAAGGGGCTTATGTGTCTTGGAATAATATTTCTCTTCTTCCAAAATAGCATCACTTTAATCGGTTGGGATATGTGTTTTAATAAAATGCATCAAAAAATAAAATTTAGATATCTTTTAAGATTATCTACATAGCTTATGTATATACTCTTACAATCATTAATGTGCTACTGAATGGTCAAAACATTTCCAACCATTTCCCCTACCATTTCAGGACCTAGTGGTGTTCATTCCTCAACATCATCCCAACATGCATGTTTTTTCCCATCATTCCATAAAGGGATTCATATGGAAAAATTAGTATGCTGGAGTGGATAATTCTATATTAATAGAACATTAAAAATATGAAGACGATGATCCCATCATCCTTCGAAGACAATTGAGAATTCTCTTAACTTGTCCTCAAGTGTCTCAATAGTCTTCTCCGATTGGATATTATTATCATGGTGATAATATTTGAGGATGTTTAGGCAATATTTTATATCAAGTTAGTGAGTTTTCTAGAATATGGATGTGGATCTATGATCTAAACAAAATATAATCGAAAAGGGTGTTCCATTCATCCTCACCACTACTCTAGTGTATATCCTTTTATATTGATCAATTAATAAATACTCTCAAATCATAATGAAATGTCTCATATTTGTAGGATTATTCCCACAACCCATATATATTTATTACTTATATATGTCTTCATATGACCATTGATAATATACATGGTCATGTTTTCTCATTTCCATGTACCTATGTGTTATGGTTGAATCATCCACTTGGATTTTTTCTTTTCCATTTTTATATCCTGACATTCCAGAAATCATAATGTATACATAAAATATTGATTCATCATATCATCCCACCAATAGTTCTCTCATATATTGAGACACAAAATTTCACTTCTATGATAAATAGTGAAGTTATAACAACATGAGTCTTCCAACAACCACATATTCATCATTATTTTTGATCGTACACAGAGTAGTGAGCCAAATCATACAAACCCTTCTTAATTAACATTGAACTCAACAGATTTTCATTTTATTATAGATTCAAATGTCATATTAATTCTCACATAATCTATTTGATCATCCATTGGGATGTCTAAAATATATTTTAATGAAATCATTGTTAATGGAATGATGATGTTAATTCAATTATGATTCGCATGTCTATCAATTCCAAATATAAGAAGATAAAATCCTACTAAATTCCCATCATTAATAGAATTATTTTATATATTCTACACGAAGAATTCTAGAAATTGTCTTCTTTTACATGATGATATTTGATTGATCATCTCTAGCAACATTTGTTCGTTTATATTTATCTCTTTCACATAAAATATATATTGGAGGCTTTTATAATCTGTATAAATTTCACACTTCTTCCTGAAGATATAATGAATCCATATTTTTAATGTGAGGATCCTTGAAACCAAGTAATGATCATGTTTTCTTAACATATATTCCTTAATATCCAACATCCTTGAATCATAGGTTATGGCGTTTTCATTTTTCATTTTCACATAACCTAGTAAATTCTTTGAAGCATGAATAAACACCACAATAAGTTCCCTACTAGTGGGTAGTGGTAGAACATGTGTATTTATAATCATACTTATCATATCTTTGAAGATAAATTGGCATTAATCTTTCCAATAAAACAAGAATCCCTTCCATGTTTTATTGGTTATAAGGTTTTATAATTGTTGGATGTTTCTCAAAATTCAACATTTTTACCATTAAAATACAAGGAAAAAATGGATATCAGTCACTGATGTTATGCTTGGTCATCTACCAATTTATTTTATAATATAAGGTTCCATATATTTCCCATTTATTATTATAATATGTCCAAAGGACGATACATCATTCAAATAGATTTCATAAATTATGTATATAACATAATGCTTATCCTTTTGCAAGGACATTATCATCGTATTCATATGCTCTTCATGCTAATTTTTATACTTTTTAATGCATATAATAATTTCATCAATAAATAATACCATTTTTTTGGAGATAATCCCAATAGATTATATTCATCAAGTCCATATAGATTTCTAATTAATTGCTGAGTCTGATTTTTGTTACTATGAACTCATTGTGCCAATACATAGTTTGGAAAGAAATCATGTGTATATCCCCCTTATTCGCCCTAACATGGTCATATCCCAATCACAGACCCAACATTGAGATGTATTATTCTAAATGTAACTGATTAAAAAAGACATCAATCTATGGAAGTAAATAATTTTTCTTTATTATTATGTTTTCTTTCTCAATATAATCAATTAAAATGAGCATTGAAGAATATTTATCCTAGAAAAAGAGGACTATTGTACAACAAGGTGAAGCACATGGGTCTATGAAACATTATATAGATTATATTATTGTATATTTCTTTATCCGGTCAGGTTCTTTAACAAATATTCTATATAGATTCTTCTATAATAGAAATTTCGTATATAAAAGATCTATTAAAATGTAAAATATTAGTTAGAAGTAATTCCATGAAATTCCTCAAAAAACCATCAACATATTCCCTCAAAATAGGAATTTCATTAATGGTGGGTTTTTTCATTGACTCATTAATTTTATCTAGATGTGTATACTCATAGGGAAATAATATCCATGCATGAAATGTTGGTTTTAAACATGATTCATCCTTCTCCTCAAACTTGTATAGAATAAAGGGTTGATTTATAAGACATATAGTGATATAAATGACATTGAAATTTATGTTGGATCTGTATAGGTAAAGACAATTCAAACACAAAAAATAATCAAATTTCCCAAAAGTTTTTATTATAATGTTTTTTTGGGAATTTCATCACACAGATATTAACCTTGGGGGAGTTATACACATGGGATACAATGATTTTCAAATCTCTCATTTTCAATGACATCTCTAATTCCATAAATTAATGTGGGTTTTTAATATTTATACTATAAATTCTTGATATGAAATAATTCATAGAACCAGAATTAAAATTTATGCACTCTATTATTGAATGAATAACTATCATACCTATCTCCATTTTATTTATAGGTTCCACCTCAGTAGATATGATAGAAGTAATCTTACCATTGATACCTTGGAGAAAATTAGTTTTCTCACAAAACACTTCGTTTAGGGAAATAAATTTAAAATATCCTTAGATAAATGAAGTTGAATCAATGAATAATGTGATGAGGGTTAACTGGTTTATTCCACTCCTCTGACAGATTATCGGTTTTCATCTTTCAATAATCATTATCTATGACCCATTCCTTCCCACACCCAAGGAAATTTTTTTCCCACTCAATGAATATTTTGTGTGGTTATTTCTACAAATTTTAAAAATGGGATGTTGATATTTTATGGCACCATTATATTTCCTCATTGATCTACTATAAAATATATCAACGTTCCTCTTATTATCCATGTGTTACCCTTGTGACAGTCATATATTTATTTTGATGTTGAGGACACATCAAATTTTTTTCATAGCTATAAAAGTCAGAGATCACCAATGATTTTCATAAAATAGGTTTCATGTGACCAAATGAGTGGTCAACCTTGAATTTTACTATCACATTAACAAATATAGAGTATCATGTATGTCTTTTGAATTTTTTATTTTACACCCTATATATTTATTTGTGTCTATTTTAGTGAGGGAATAAAAATCCATTTCAATTTTAACTCGTAGAGCGTGAGGAAAATATATATCCAATTTTTTTTCCAAAATTCCTTTAACCGCATCAATTTAATCTGTTAGTCATCCTTCATACTCTAAATACATTTATGTTACTAGTCATATTCTCCCTCCATATAATGATAATCTAGTAGAACATTCTCATGTTTGAATCAGTAGATGATGAAGAATATATTTTTAATGGAGTTGACAAATTACTTTGTGATTAAGGGGTCATATGAATCATTTAATATGAGAGCCCATTAAAGCATAAATGACCCAATTATAGCTAGTTATATGTTAGAGGGATTGTGGTTCTCATGCTAATCAAATTTTTTTTCAATACCCAAGTGAGTTGAGAGTGTATCGTCACAATGTTATTAATTTATTATTCCATAGGTATGTGATCTCATTTGGTTAGTCCTCACATTTCCCATCGGATTGGGGTTTTACATGATTTATTCTATATTTCCCGATCAGTAATAATAAATTGAAAAATAAGGATGAGTATTTTTAATCTATTAAACCCAATGTAAGGAATGCAGTGAATATAAGGAGATAACATATAAATTGTATATATTTCATTAAATTATGAATTTATAGTATTCAATCTATGTTATCAATGATCGATTTACAAACATATATTCATATTGGATATTTTTTTATTACATTTATAAGGGTTTTTAATGAACTCATGATTTTACCCAATCATATCGAATGGAGAGTATCGATCTAGCACTACAGTTAGGCACATTTTCATGTACCGGGTATGGAAGAATTGGGCTCGATGAACCTTTTCATAGTTGTTACCTATATTTAAATGTATTCCAAAACGAAATCCATTTTCTGTATCTAAACATTAATGAATTTTAATGATAAATCACATACTCTAGACTTACCAAATTTTGGTATGTTTTCTTATACTTTGTCTTATCCACAAGTAATTATCTAGAGTTTTAAAATCATAATCTCCAAATAACTAATGATTTCTATTGGTACCAGTTATAACAACCCTACTATTTATTTCACATTTATACATGATGTATTAAAGAATATTACACATAATTCACCCTCAAAGATCAATATGTGTAATGTATTTATATGTTATGTACACTATATAAGAACATAAAATATGGAATATAACAAATATATTGAAATACTAATTAACATTTTCATAATATATCATCATACTTAAAACAACATGGAATATACTAGTTACATACATAAAAAAGGCTTTTGATATAAATTCCAGCGAGTGAATAAACATGGAACAACCTAAAGAGATAATACATGTTAAAAAATAATAATATAAATGGCCAATAAAGGGATTTTGATTCATAAACATTAATAATGAGGAATTTTATAACATGATAATCCTAATGGTAAAATCAAAAATTTGAAAAAAATCATAAACACTACATCATAAGAATATATCAATGCTAAATACCATGAAATTATGATGAAAAAAGACCCATAAATTAATAAGGTTCACTCCATTTACAAACGTGATGTATCATCGGAATAAAAATTAACCAATTCATTGGAGTCCTATATAATTTTGGACATACCCCTCACTTTAATTTCATTATTTTATTATGTGTGACACATATATCATACAAAAAGGATCCATTCATCATTATATATTATTACATGATCATGGATTGTGGAGTACGAAACATTAATGCCCCATATGAAATATTTATAAGTGTATAGAGATGAACAACTTTTAGAGGAAATTGGTATTATATTCACTATAAAATGTATTTTCATTGAAAATCACTGTGAAATTTTAGAAACATAATGTAATCACATAAAAATTTCTAAAATGGATTATTTAGAAAGAAATTTGTCTCTATTCTTTTAGACATAAAAATTAAATTTCATGGGATATGTAATAAATATATCACATCATATGTAAAATAAGGAAAAAACCATAATCTAAATAACTGACTTTAATAAATAGGTGAAATGGAATGATATATTACTTGATTGTGTGACCAAAAATTCCTAGAAGGATATTATTGAGTGCTTGGGGGTGGATTGAGAGGACTATATATAAGTGATGGTATATTAGTGATGTGATTAGATAATTTTTTGTGATGTGAATTGGGAGGGTGATTGGGCTTATATTTAAAAATATTGGGGAATTCTTTATCATTACTTAGGCATAGTTTTTGGAAACTATATAATAAAATAAAATAAAAAACCACAAACCATTCCATAGTTATCCCTATTTTGTCTCAAAATTTGATTTTTTATATTATTTTATATGTCAAACGGACAAAAAAATAATATATTTTTTAAGTGGATGTGTGTCATAACTTATAGAAATGATTTTGAAAACATAGAATATGTTAATGATTTTGGAGGATTTACATGGGATTTATAAAATTTATCATATAAAAATAAAATTACATTATTTTAAAAGGTTATATTGGTTTGTCGATAGATTTTATAGTATTTATTACATCACTATTGAGTAATTATGATGTCATAATACAAGAAGTATATTTTTATAGTATTTGATTGTTAGCCGAAAATCTATCTGTCTGAGAAAATTAATAAAAATTAGCAATTGGATAATTTTGATGTTTTGATTCCAAAAATAATATTCTATTATTCAAAATAATTTTCAATATTTTAGTATTTTTTCATTTAAAATATGAATTGACATTTATAGAGAAATGTCAGAATTTTTTACAATAACAATTTTTAAACTCGTATAAAAATTACAATTGACGTCATCAAAATTATATGATAATTTATCTATAAAAAAATATTTAATAATATTATATTGCTAATATATTATTTATCTACAAAATCCATTAATACCTAAAAATAAATTCTTTAAAATAATTAAAATATAACTTAGAAATACTATTTGAGTTTTATTATATATAAATGAAAATCATTACTATATTAAAAATAATAGAATGAAAATAATAACTATTCTATAAAAAATAATCTTTATATTCATTTTGATTGGGCCTTGATACATATCTCTTTAATTATCTCACTAATTCCCTATGATTAACTTCTGTGATGGTGATAGTTTCATATGGTGGTGCGACATACATGGTTTTTGGCATGATCTTGATGAGCTTGATCTTCTTTCGAATTTTTTTTTTCATGCATATGTTGTTGAATATCAGGTTTGTATTAGTAAATATTAAAACCAGTGATTCAATATATATTTGATTCATTATTAAATGGGATATATAGTCTATGATCCTACTGGTTGTGGTCATCACGTCCTTTTTCTGTGTAAATTTGACTTTTAAAAACCCTATATTCATACTAAACATGTGATAACTATTCAATGCCTATAACATCAAAACTACATATTCTTAAGGGTATTTTCAATTAGATGAAATATATAAAAACATATGTTTATGTGTTTTTTATAATGATATTACATAAAAATAAACATAAATAAATCATTTGGGGAATTTTATTTATAACAGTTTAGGTTGCTACAATCATCCCCCTTAAGAAATTTCACCATTGAAATATTTTTTCCACACTAAGAGGAATTTCTGTTTCTTCACACGATGGCTATGGTTCCCTATCTAATGTTATCTACTCCCCTCTTCGGTCATAGCTATGTGTTGGTCAGTTTCAGCTTCCCTAGATCTGGGCTTGGTGTTGGTGTGGAGTGTTGATGGCTCAGGTGTGGCTTCCAGCTTTTTCAATTCCAGAGTTTTTTTAACATATCAGATTGGATCTATATCATGTATTAGTGTATGAATTCCACAGTTATGGATCTGGTGTGTCTTGTACATACCTCTTTTTCTGTGTCTTGGAATCATCTTTTATGTGGTTCAGAAGGGGGAGGTTTTTCTAGTTTTGGGTTTCTGAGTTTGTTTTTCCATTCGATGTTTTTCTGATCACTGTTTGTGGTTCATTTAAGTGAGTTCCTAGATGTTGGAAGGTATGTGGATGGTTCTATGGGGTTTATTTCCTTAGAACAAGCCTTCTCTAAGTTAATTTTATTTCCCTCAATCCCAATTTCTATGATTTTTTTCGACACGAGATCTAGTGAGGTTCTTCCAATGTGAAGATCTCTTGGTTTCGGCACAGAGCGTCACTTCTTGAAAAAATACGATTGGACCCCTTCTCTAATGGTACTAATTTGGTGATTTTATTGGGTATTCCTACCCTAGGTGGTTCTTGACCTTCACCTAGCATATTGGATCACCTGTTACCTCAGGTTGCATGTGGTTGTATTGTGGAAGGGTGGCTCATGGGATCGTACCGGCTGGGCCATTTACAGGGATGGTTATGTCATCTAAGATGATGTGTATGATAGAGATGTATTTGTGTTGGTGATCATTTGATGCAATGTGATTCTCTGGAATCTATTTTCTGGTGATTTTTTAGAATATGGTATGAATTTCATGGTTCATGGATTCTACTATTGGCTTCTTTGGTCAGTGGTTCAAGGGATCCTTAAATCATACTATAAGAGGCTGCTATAGATGAGGTACATTTCAAATAGCTTTCACAATGCAATTTCTTCCATAAATTGATGTTTGATAGCATATGGATATTTACAAAAGTACCAGTCATGTGGAATTATGCATGAGACAACTATCTGGGAAGTAATGTTTTGGTGGAATCTGGTTTTAATGTTTGGGATGATTATAGGAGCTTTTCTCATGAATTGTTTGTTTCTTTTCTTGGGTTTTTGGTCCATTGGGGTCTGGTTTATGTTTTATGTCTTTGATGTCATGTCAGAGTCCCCTTCTTCCATTAAAATTAGATTTTTCTAATGGAAAAAAATTAATTTTCAGTTATCCATAATAAAATAGATGAGGGTAACTCAGTTTCATTACCTCCCTCGGTTCCCACATCACTTCATCAATCATGTTGTTTCAAAAAATCACATTTCCAAGATGTATGTTCTTATTTTGAATAACATTTTTATTATTATCTAATATTATCAATAGCATCCCATTATAACAAATTTCTTTGTAAAAAGGTGCCACATTCAGATTGACTCAATATGAGGGGTACGGTAAGTACATCTTCTAGAGTAATTCATGTAACACATCTTCTTCATGAGATATGTTATGTGGTTGTTCTTGTTGATAGTCCACTTCTATAAGGTGATCAAGAATCTCATTGGGGATTATGTGTCATAGACTAGACATTCCTATATTCTCAAATATCATCACTTTATTTCATGGTGACATATATATGAATAACATACCTATAACATCAAAGTACATGTCTCATTAATTATTTCTGGCCTAGAATATCTATAGACTCTGAGCTTCCGTGACATGTTGTTGAATGGTTTTAACATTTTCCACCACTTCCTTGTTAATTTTTGGATCTAGAAATTTTTCCACAATTTCATCTTAACATGTATATATTCTATAACTCTTCCTATAAAGGTCTTCATATAGTTCCATTTGGATTCTTTATTGGAAGTTATTATTATAAGATAACATCACATGTGGAATATGTAGATCCCATACTCCTTTTATTTAAATTGACCGTTATCTCAACATGTCTTCTGGTGTGTATGTAGTCGGCTCAGATTGGAAATTGGTTTAAGAGTTATAATACATGATTAATTATAGCTCATAGTTTAGAGCATGTAAGATACATTTTAAATAACAAGGAGGTGATCCTTAGATATCGATAAAATACAGTCAATAGTCATGTTCCATGAATCTCCACCCCTTTTTATTTTTTAATTCCATATAATTTAATCATGTGAGAAATCTTCTTGAATTGAAATGAATTTTCCAATCATTGTATGAATATCCAACACAGTCCTAATTTAATTATTCATTCTTATTATCTTCAGAAGAACAGTTAAAAATTACATAGTGATGTTATTCTGTTTTCATGTAGGTATAAGTAATGGTTACATTACTCCCTTTGATTTTTTCCATACTTCCAAGGCATATTAATATATACTCCTTGATTTAATTATTCATATTGTCCAACAAATAGTTCATTCATAGATATATAAACATCTTTAGGATTCCATGATGGATAGAGGACGTATAACTATGTGAATCATCCAACAACTCCTTATTCAACTCAGGATGTGATGGTAAACAGAGTCATGACCCAAATATTACAACTCAATCATCATTAACATTAATCTACTATGATTTAAATTTTTTTTATAGTTTCCAATTTCTTCTAAATTTATACATCATCGATTTGGAAATCATTTAAGCACTTCAAAAGATATAGTTGAGAGAAGATTTTTTAAAGGATTAATTATGTTCCTTCCTCTATGATTTTGATGACTATCTTTTCAAAATCTAAGTAGAACGATTCCATATCAATTCACTTCAATGATATAATTTTTGGATCCTTTTTTCATAGAGTTTCTTCCATAATATTATCTTTCCCATGATAGAATTTAATTGATCTGTCATCTTCTTTAATTAGCTATAACCATATTCATTGGCATATATTCAGTCTTTTCTGTTTGAATACACACATAAGGATTTTGTGATTCGTACATATTTCAAAATTCTCGAAAATTAGACAATTAAACAATATTTGTAACGTGAATATCACTATATTCAACCCCATATCATGTGTTGGGTTCTTATATTAGTAAAAATTCAATTTCCTTGAAGCCAAGGTTATGAATTTTTCAGTTTTAATTAACACACATCCCAATACTTTCATTAAAGAGGCTTTGAACACTAGAAAATGTTATCCAATTCTGGGTAGTGTGATAACCTGTCTTGGAATAAACCTCCATTTCCTCTACTTTAATCTATCTTCATATTCATAATTCCATGAAATCTAGACACCCTTCATAATTAGCTTGTTTAGAGGTTTTGTTAATCATGATAATTTTCATAAAAATAAATGACTATACCCATTTAATCCACCGAGACTATAGATATATTCCATATAAGTTTCCCTAATACATCCATAAATTACATATGTATTTGGAGGGTCCACATATATCCCATTTTGATGAAGATATTACCCAAGAATATGTATTACTTCAATCAGAACTCACATATGTTTTACTAGTCATGAATCTTCCAATTTTTATGGTATTTAGATGAGTTCTCAAATTATCCTCATGCTCCTATGTTATTTTTGTGGATATGAGAATATAATTATAAACATTACATAAAATTTTTCAATGTATTCATTAAAGACTAAATTCATCTTGTAGATGAAGTGTTTTGGATATTAGTGATTTTTAGTGACATTACTGTAAAATAATAACTCTCCTACATTGTGTGAAAAGTGAACTTGGGTATATCCTCTTTCTTCACCCTTTCTTCGTAATTTCCTAACCACATATCCACCTATGATAATTATTATGATCCATGTAGATGATAAAAAATTTTATAAATCCATGGAATTTAGTTTTTTTCTTTATCATGATATTATTCTGCTCATGATATTCAACATAAATGTCCATTGACACATTCATCTTCTTTGAAAGGAGGACTAGTGAACCCAATGATCGATCACATGGGTGTATGAAAACTTTATCCAGATTTTGATGTTGTTATTTATTAATATCATAATTTTTCACAATATCCATTCAATATAGAGTCTTGGATAATAGCCATTGACCATATATAAGATCGATTGAAAGTTCAACCTATCATCTAAGCAGAAGACAACAAAATTCCTTGGGAAAAACCTCAGAGTATTCCCTCATAATAGTCATGTCGTCAAGTATGGTTAATTAATTTAAATCAATATTTTTATCTTTATATTCTTGCTCATAAGAAAATAATAACCATGGTTGAGTTGTTGGTGAAAAATTTGAATCCTCTTCTTCTTTGTAATTTTATATAAGTAGTGTTTGATTCTCAATAGAGAGAGTTATTTCCTTCACTCTAAAATTTTTGTGGGATCTATAGAGGGAAATAAAATACATACCAAAAATCTCATCAAATGCCACAAAAGATAGTTTGAAATGGTTCACAAGGAAGTTAAAACAACATACTTGGAATGAAGGGTAGTTATATACTTGGGATGTAATAATTTCCACATTTTTCATAATAACTAAAAACTCTACATAAATGATTTTTTGGGGATGTTTGAATAGTTCTAAAAAAATTTGAGATATGATGGAATTCATGGAAGCCGGAAGAAAAAGTTTTTTCTCAATTATTGAAAGAATATATTTAATACATTTCACCACTTATTCGTCGAGAACCTCCTCCATGGTTGTTATCGGAAAAGCTCGTCGTTGCAGCCTTAGAGTTTTTTGTTCATCTCTGAAACCCCTAGTCAGAGAGAGTTGGGTTTTAATGGTTCTTTCTTCCTTAAAGATGACACAATGAACAATACGTTGAGAATTGACCAGAGTAATACTTCCCTTTCAGTTCATTATTAGTTTTTTACTTTTCAACAATTATTAAAAAGTTTTCCATCCTTCTGGAACCTAATGTATTTCATTTCCCCCCATATGAATTTTTTGGGTGATTTTGTCCACACCATTAACAACCAATATATTGAAATTTTGTATCACTGTTAGATTTTTAATCATGATTGATAGAATTAATATATATTTTATATTTCTTATCAACCAAATACCCCAGATATTCGATGAATTAAATTTATACTCTAAGGGAACATTAGACAATTTTTTCATAGATATCAAAATCACAAATCCTCATGAATTATCATAGACTATTTTATCCCCCCAGTGAAGAGATCAACAATGAATTTAAGGGAAATGATAAAATCAAAGGTGTGTTATGAATGTCATGTAAATTGTTTCTTTTACTTGATGAAAGATTCATCGTCTTTTTTATTGAGATTAATGTTATACTTTTTTATTTTATTCTAGGGAGTGTGAAAAAACTATTTATCAAAAAAAATTCTATAATTTATTCCAACCCATTGCTTCTCATCCTCAGGCTTCACATTCCTGATCAATATCTAGTGTTTATAATATTATCCATCTATAAAACAAACATATAGTAAAACATTAGGTTGTATATAATTTTGATGGATGGTGAAAAAATTTTCAATGGATTTGATCCATGTTTCCATGATTAAGTTAATATATGATCTACTAAATGTCAGAGGCCCTTTTTGACATAAAGTCTTCAATCTAGGATCTTTCTTTCATTGGGTTATTTGGGTGCTCCTACTAATCTATGTTTTTATTCAAATCCTTAGTTAGGTGATAGTGTATCATCATAATGTTCTCGAATCCTACGCTAATCGTATTGGTAATCACATTGGGGTATACATCCCATTTCTATACATATTGGTCGTTTATGCGATTCTTCCTAAATTCGACCATCAGCTAGAATAAAGAGAAAACTATGGATGAGTATTTATTAGTTATTTAACAAATTGAAGGGAATCAAAGGAAATTAATTATATAACATATAAATTACATGTATATACTTATGTTATCAATTTATATTCTTCAATATTTGTTATATAAGATCTATTTATGATCATATGTTCTTATGGGTATTATATTTTTCCATGAAAATGGTCGGGAACGATCCTGTGATTTCACGAAATCATATCTATTAGGAGTGTAACATCAGGTTAATAGTTTGTCCCATTTTTTTGAACCATGTTAAAATAATTATAATGATTCTACCTTTTAGATTTGTTACCCCAGGTAAATAATTGTAAAAACAATGTCCAATTATAGTATCAATATATGGATTTATTTTCTTAATAAAGCACATAGTCTTTACTTATATAAACTTATGTATGTTATCTTATACATAAAATTATTTGAAATTTTTTTACTATATTTTTATAATAAAAAATCTAAAAAAAATCAATCTTTCTATTTTAAACCAAATAAAGCAAACTGAATTAATATCTCACATTAATAAAAAATTTATTTCATAATATTACAAATAATAGAAACCAGTTGATTAGGAAGTGTATTATCTTTTGGAATTAGGTAAATTACAAGAAAACATAAAATATTAAAGAATTAATATTTATTTAAAATATAATTAACATGTTCATTATATTCATTCATTCATACTACATAGGATAACATAGGGACATACAAAATAATGGGGTTAGCTATAATGTCCAATAAGGGAATAAACATGGAATAAAAAAATAAGATAAAACATGTTAAAAAATAAGCATATAACTAGGGAATAAATGAAGTGATAATATGAAACATGAACAATGAGGAATGAAATAACATGATAATAAAAAAAAGTAACCATTTGAAATGTGGAATCAAATTAAAAAATTGTACAATTAATAAAGGTCAAGGATAACAACCAAGACATTATGTCTACCAAATTACAATGAATTAATCATGTTTACTCCATGTCCCAACATGACGAATCATTAGACAAAAAATTACCCAATGCGTTGGTGTTCAATTTAATTTTGGGTGCACCCATCACATTCATTTCATTCTTAAGTATATGTGTGCCATGTAGATCTTACAACACGGATTCATTCACCACAATATTTTATTCCATGATAATTGAGTGTGAAATAAATAAAATTATTTACCTATTAAAATAATTGAAAATATATAAATATGAATATCCCTAATAAGAAACAGTCCTCGTATTCACTCTAATATAGTTTTGTCATGGAACATGGAATTGATATTTCAGGAGAATAATAGGGTCACATAAATATTCATAAAAAGGGTTTATGAGATCAAAAATGTTCACTCATCGTTTGAAAATAAATTAGACATATAGGATGATATGTAATGTATCTCATCAAAAATAAATTTTCATAAAATACATAAGTTAAAAACCATACTTGAATAAATAAGGGAAAGGAACAATATCTCTTAGGTGAGGGTGTGACTCCAAATGATTGGAATGAGCATCTTGCGATCTTAGGTGGTCCTTGGGAGGACTCTAATGAAGGTATGGAAGAGTATGGTCTTGGTGAATGTATTTTTAGTGAAGAAAAGTGGGAGCTTGGTGGGTTTATTTTGGAAAATAATGGATATTTTCTTATCAATTCTATATCATAGGTTTTAGACTCTATATAATAAAATTTCGAAAACCAAAAATCATACCATAGTTTGTTCCCCTATTTTCTACAAAATAAGATTGGTTTATATTTTTTTATTAGTCCAAGTGTGTGTTATTTATTTTCTTTTATTAGGCGAATGGATAAAACTAATTAAATAATACCCTTTATTTTGTGGAAGTGTCTGATACTCTTAAATAAATTATTTTAAACCCATAAAATATATAAATGGATTCTGAAGATTAATAATGGAATTATAAAATTTATAAAATAGAACTAAAATCACATTATTTTAAAATAAAATCATTTGATTGGTCGTGGGTATATTTTATAGTATTTATTAAATAACTTTTCGTTCATTATGATGTCATAATACACATATTATATTTATATGCTATTTAATTTTTACCCTAAAATACAGTTGTCTCATAAAATATTAATAAAATTACCAGTGGATAATTTTGAAATTATGATTCATAAAATTCAATTAATTTTATCAAAAAAAATAAATATAGTCACCATTACTACTAATGTAATAATCATCATTTATTAATAAATTCTTGGTTTTTTGACCTAATCAATTTTCAAACCCTTATAAAAATTAAAAAAAAATTATATTATAATTTATATTTAAAAAAATTATTAAATTATAATAATTTATTAAAATATTATATAATTATAAATTTATTAATATAGCCAATTAAATTACCCAATAGAATTTTAATTGTAACAAAAAAGAATATTTATGTTTTATTATATCAAAATAAAATTCATTATATAATATAAAATAATACGATGAAATCATATTAATTATTATATAAAAAATAATGCACATACTCATATTGATAGGGTATAGATACATAACCTTTTAAAACACAAATTTTTCCTCTAAATGTATGGTCTGCGATGGGTAGAATTTCATGTAGTGGTTTGGCATAAACATTTTGGGAAATGATCTCAATGAACTTAAAGTTATATAATATATAGATTCTATCATGATTAAGTTGTTGCCTCCCAGCATGGGCTTTGTCATATGAAATAAATAGTGATGTTATGTTTTTTGGAAGCTTTGATAAATGTTACTTACAGGGCACAATTATAATGGTTGAGGTAATCACATCTTTTGTACATATAAATTGGATTTTTTTTCTATCACTATATTTATAATAATCATTAGTCATATTTCAAGGAATATATTATAAAATTTTATGATTATTAATAGTATCTAAATTACTATAGGATATGGAAAAAATATATGTTCTTTTATATGACCATATTACACAATAAGAATATTAATTTAATCACAAGGGGAGTTTTATTTATAATAGGCAGGTTGATTAAATATCAATCCTAAAACAAATCATCCAACCATTAGAGATTAATGATATCTCATGTCTACCAACTCAAGAAACACTAAATTCTTATGTAGATGTCAAAATAATGAACCAGAACATATATTTATCATTAAATCATTTTATTTAATCATTTATTTAACAATTATTTATTCAAAGGTTAAAACTATAGGAATCCTATTGAATTAATCAATAACAATATACTAAATTAAATATACCATTATTTTAAATGTTGTTCCCAACAAAATTCCAATTTAAAAAAAATTGAAATCCAATTTAGTAACACACATTAAATTGTTTCCATAAACAAGAATTATCATTCTCCGAATTCAATATCAAATTCCATTAATCACATGGAAGATCATATTTAATTAATCATTAACAATTGTATAAATTGATCACCATCAACTAAAAATATATATTACAATCCTTCAACTTATTTAACTCTAATTATAATTAATCAATTAATTCCTTATATACATTCTTTATCATTTACTCATTCTACATAATGAATAAAAATGTGTTAAAAATAACGAACTAGATTCCACACATTCTATTATATCAAGATGCAAACTGCTATCACGATATGAATCACATCACCATGTAATCGCTAACCAATGAATTATTAATTTGGTCAAACCAATAAGAGATTAATATATATTATACCAAAATGGAAAAAACCCTCATCAATTTAATATATTACATTAATAAAATTAGAATAAATGAATCTCTTTCCAAACAAGAGTCAAAATTCTTCTCAGTATAATAAACAAACAATGTGGATCTCAGATCACCTATCACAAATGGAAATCATGATTTAATAATTAATTCACTCCAGAAACACACTAAATATTAAAAAACCCACATTTTAAAAGCAAAGATACAAAACCATCATTTGAATAAGAGACACAAGAAAACAAAGAATGAACACACCTTGGTTCCCCAAATATTAAAGATGGAATTTCAAGATTGAATATATGATGAAGGGTTACCAAAACTCTTGAATGGATGTCCAATGGTCATTTCTAATTCAAAAAAAAATAGTATTTTTGAACTCTCGAGCCACTAAAGGTATTACAGGAATACTGAACATCACATTTTCATGGAGTCAAAAAACATTTCATGTTATGGGAATATAATGATTCAGATCTCACATAAAAACATATTTCCTCAATGGATTTAATCTAAAAAATATATATTTTCCAAACAAGTCTCACAAAAACCATAAAACATCCTTCTATGTTGTGTAATAATTAAACATCATGAATACCATTGACATACCTTTCATCTAGCTAAACTGCTATAGAGCCACTCTAGACATCCCATGAAGACCACAGAAATCAAAAACACTAACGGTTGGGAATACATATATATATGTAATTATATAATATAGGAATATCTTAATTTCCCAAATTGAAATAAATTTTAAAGATTCCCCACTACAAAATTAATACTGAAATGTTAATTCATTATAAGCATAATATACATATATGTTATTTGATTAAAATTAATCTCACAAAAACCACACATCATAGTATATTTATATTTATTAAGAAAAACCTTGTTAATTATACAATCCCCTATGATCCTCGTGAAATAATATCATTCATACAAAAAATTAAATTAATGCTCTAAGGATAATGGCATACACCCAGCTGTCATCAGCCCCCGACATACTCTGAACAAAAAGATAAAATATACGAACTTGGACTAAACAAAACATGGCTTATTCCTATCATTCATTTTAAATTTCGCCCACTACAATCCACTTCCACACTACCATGTATCTCTCTACATATCATGACCTGCTTACAATGTAGTACCCCTGGGACATGCTCTTAGTACTGTTTCCACTCTTACCTCATATCCATGAGTACAAAATTCTCCTAAATTACAAACTATATGAGGTGTATTCCAACATAACGTCCATATTTTCCAAATATTCCTACAATTATAAAAATAATTTTTTGTACATTTTTGCTATTTATTCATGTGGCCTATATAAAAAAACCATAATAACAATATTTTTGAACTTCTCCATGGTGGCCTCCTAGAGTCCTGGATCTGAATTTCTATTAACACTCCTCATAGCATATATTATGGATATGGAATGTATTTATACCTAACTCACAAAAATTTATAGAATAAATTAAATGAGTCATATCAACTTGGTTCCCCTCATCCATCTACACTAATTTCAACAAATCAAGAATGAGTTCAACATCAATATTTTAACCTGCACTCTAATGGAATTCAAAAAGAAAAACTCAAACTATCTTTAAATGGTAATGTCATACCCTTATAGAGAGATCACAAAATATCATATTTCTTTAAATATATATGTGTTATCCATGACTAATGTTCCCCTCTATATCAATTTCATAAACTCACTATATCTTTCATTCCTCAAGGAATCCATGAATAAATTCTCATTGAACCTGGAATTGAAGATCATTAATGTTAGATGCCCATGCCATCATATATGTATATATATATCCAAATAATTTTGTATGTCCTCCAATAATTTATATATAAAACATCACCCTCGTCCATAGGGGTGTCTTGGCGTGATTTAATATAATCTACATAGATTTGATCCAACACACATGGTCCTGCAGTCCGACAACACGCTAAAAAAATTATAATGGTAACATACAAAAAAATATTACAGATATTCTATGGAAGTATTAGTTCCCTAATATAACTTGCAAATATAATGGATTAACTAAACTAATTTCTCCAAGAGCTACAAATATGTCCATGATGCAATCTATGCTACATTATGAGGTTGTCCAATCTATCTTTGAGCCACTAAATATGGATCATTATGACTCTAGCCATCGAAGGACTCATCCTATTAATACTATAGAAAAACCATATCGTTGTACACATCAATATCTACTAGATATTAATTAGGTGACATCACTCTAATGACTAAAAAATAATGAATAACAATAATAAAAAGCCTAATATTGTAGCTTTGGAAAGATGTAATGTGAACAACTTCTCAATGCCTTACACTTACATAGAGAACCCATATATAATATCATCCTATATAATGTACCCTTTCCTACATATATCAGATAATGATATCATATATATATATATATATATAATAACTCAACATTCTGGGATTGATATGTAAAATTACACCAAGAAGTTATCACGGAACACATGGTTAAGATTTTTTTTTAAATTTATCATCTCATAACTCTTCTTTTATTCATTACAAAAAATATCTGTAATAATCACAAATATAAAATATATTCATAGGATCACATAATAATTTCATAAATAAATAAATCTAGTTTTTCTTTGTATATTTCCACTGATAATATTTTAAAGAAAACACTATTTATATTTTTTGACACTTTATATATGCTAATCCATTTTATAAAATCCCATTATCATGGACATAAATTAATGCAGAAAATATTTAATTTTAACCTCATTATAATCATGATTCATGAATCTATAGCCTCTATTTTTAAAATTGACCAAAAGGCATATCAGTTTAAACAAGTAATATATTATTAATATATTCCATTAGAGGTAGAAATCTATCAATAGTAAAATCACATGTGTGTCACCAATTTTTTCTACCTCTATAAAAATTATTTATCTACTATTTGTAGGGATAAGTTCGCCCATATACACACTCTATACTATGATCTATAATGATCTAAGACTCTTGTCACCATTTTATAATTACCATGAAAAATTGAAATCACCTCTACTACCATATGTTTCACCCTATATCATGATCCACATCACTAGTTGTTCTGGTTGTAGAGCTAATGAGCCTATGGTAAACCTACCAATAAGATAAAGGAAAATGAAAGTAGTTAGGAATTTTTATGTGATATTGGGGAGACTATACCCCTAAAGGATAATAAGAAGAATGGTCATATTAATTTTTATGGAGAGGAACTGGATAATGCTCTATTAAAGAATATAAGAATCTATTTTAATAAAATTCCAAATTAAAAATATCTGATCATATTATAAAATATCAACTTTTTATGATATTCATACAAAATAGACATGAAATACGACTATTGTACAACCAGATAGATATGTAAGAAATTCTATATATATATATAAGTGAAAATTAACCACCATGTCAATTTTATATCCATTTAATCCACTAAAATTTCATAAACTATTAATATGGTGTATCCCGTGAGTTTGATCCCATACATAATATCAGAGCCAAAATTTCTACATGCATCCTAAATTCTCTATGAATGGTGTAAGTATGAACTCATTATCCCACACTTAAAATTATCCTATATTACGTCAAAATGTAAATCAATGTATGAAAAATTTAGGTAAATACAAATTACACAAATATATTCCAAATAACCATATTCACATCTTCTATAAATCTATAAGGGATCATTTACTATCTTTGACCACTGGTATAATGGAGCAATGCATCCATTTCATGTCATAGAAAATGAAACATCATACTTCGCTGCAAATACACATGACATGAGACTAAGTTCTAAAAACATCCACATATGTCACATATCGAGTCACACTAATATCCAAAAGAACAGAACATTATATACACATCTATTAAATGTACTGGGGGCTTATAAATATTAAATCCATATTACCTGAAGATCCCAACATCCTAACATATAGTCATACACATAGTTAAAAAAATAATATACCATTGTCCCCAAAATAATAGCGATCATCTCACATCCACATCATTGAAGAACCTATGTAACCACAAAAGGTCTTTATCTTACGTTTACACATCCCTAATAGTAGATTCGACCAAAAATGGTGTGCGAAAACTCTCCAACATTCTGCATCCACATAATTGAAGAACCTATGTAACCACATGTTAGCCTCATTGACCTATTGTGGAATGGTTCATCATTATCATCCTTAACCTGATTAAAATTTTTCCTCGATTCTGGGGATCTACATCACCCCATGTCTCACAGGCGAAGGCCATTACATTATCATTGAACTGATATTGAAATTTGAATATATAAATTAGTTTTAATAACCTATAAAATATTCTAATATAAATTTTTAACAATTTCATTCATTCCAGGTCTTACCCTACATGATGAATTTAAACAGACATGAAAACTACCAAATGAAATATTCCATTAATTATTTATAGTAATGATGTTAAATAAATGGTATCACCCAAACCACCAAGATCAAGATTATTTACTGTGTTAACTATAACACACATATAAATATGTGGATGTATAGGAACAAAAAATTTAAAACTATATATATTTAGAAATCAAATATCATCAACTGATTTGAGGTGAAATATGAGAAAATAGGAATCTCAATAAATAACATTGAGATATAGAATTTAAATTGGGGGGATGTATAATATAAAATCATTTTCTTAAAGGAGAAATGAATTAACTGGACTAGATCCATACCACTAGGCATTCATCCCATTATAAAGATAATAAATATGTTCTCAAATAACTAATGTAGGGAAAATCCGTATAGAGAGACAAATGAGAGACACATGGCCTAAAGTATGAAAAAATAGGGGAAATATTGGTGAATAATATTAAAAACTGAATGTTTTATTCATAAATTTCATCCATTATAATGATCATTGTGGTTTTACTACACAATTTTGCTAATATTGAACCATCGATAAATTTTATCTAGCTTAATACAAACCCATTTTTCACTGTTATGGTGCATGGAAGGATAGACCATAGACCATACCATTTTGTTATCCCCAACCATCATGATTGAGTTAAACTATCATCTGGAACCCTAACATGGTTTGGACTATCATTTATCGTGTTAAAATGGGCTATATGGTTTTTGGATTCATAGTTAGAACTAACTGAATAAAAATTGTGTAGTCATTACTAGGCCTACCCGATAATGATTTTCCAATCTTACCCATTCCAAAAAAAAACAAATACCTAATTTTGTTACCAAGATTTAATATATATCTTGAAAACTACACATTAACATGTTGTAACACTAATAATAGAATTTTGATAATAATAAATAAATTTAGTCTATCAAACAAATGAAGTTCTAGATCCATCATGATTTTTCAAAAGTCTCAAAAAAAGTGTCCTAAATTAGTTGTGTATATGAATTTATTTAGGATTATGTAATGGTTTTGATTAATGTTATATATCCCACCATTTAACTAGGTAAATATAAATGATATCTCAAATCAATGGGTACATGTGAGGTTATCCAAAGCATAAATAAAGATATATATATGGTTATCCCATTCCCAAAACATGTTGGTAGGTAGTTAATCCCAATATAAATATATTTTTCATTAGAGGTTATTCAAAGATCAATTGAGTTTTCATGGGAGCCATCCCAAACACAATATAGTTACATCAGTGTTTTCCCAAAACTAATAGATTATGAATGTATCAGTGGGTATAAATGAATGAATATTTATATTTTAATGTATATAACAAAAATTATGAAACTATATTATGAAAATATATTTTCAAATTTTAGTTTTTCAAATATGAAGTTATTTTGATCCCTTCATTATTCATGTATTATAAAATATAAATAATTATTTCCTCACTCATGTTAGTGATGTAAATTTGATATGTTTAATTTTAAATTGTTAATGTTTTTATCTCAATTCCATTTCAACCATGTTATTTTTAAATGATAATAAATATCTTCATTGTTTATCCTTGGTGATATTTAGACATCACACTTTATAAAGTTTTCTTTTCTTTTGGACCTGAAGAAACATTTTATGCACAATGACACTATAGAGGTTGATTTTTTTGTAAGACTGGAATGTATATTATGTAGATCAATTATGAACTCGTTTTTTTATTTTCATGTTTCAAAAGAAAATATGATATTTTTTTTGTAATTTTTATTAATGTTATATAAGGATATTCATTTAATAAGATGAAAAATTTCGATATGAAATGTATGATAATCTAAAGGTAGTATCAGAGATAGATTTAGTCATTATTTTTACATTCAGAGTCATATATTATATAAAAATTATAATCATATGACTACCTATAAGATAAAACCTTAATATATTTTTATGTTTCAAATTTTGTATATTTTTTTGAAAAACAAATAAATTTTGGATACTATTGTTTGGTGTCATTTTATAATATATTAATTGTAGTGTAATAAACACAAAAAGTGGTGTTCATTCATATAATTACAATAATTATTATTTACATAGTGTTTTTACTTACTAATCAACTAGGTTTACCTACAAGAGGATATATATTTGTTAATTCAAATTTTATTTTTATCCCATTATGATGGAATTGAATATACGATGATCACTGAAAGATTAGTTTAAACATATGTTGTAATAGAGACTTAAAAAGGTGTCATGATTTAAAAATCCAAAAAATCTCAACTAAGTAATTTATTTAATATTTATCACACTATTATCTTTGGTATCACATAATAGAAAAAACAAATAGAGACCTAGTTGATGCTTAATGTGATAAATAATTTAGTTATTCTGAGAAATATAATTGAATTATTATTGTACATAATGTTATTGTGATTATTATTATTTGTTTTCATGATATATTATTGAAAATGTATAAATATATAAACTCTTTTCCATTTTAATGAAGAGAATATTACAGTTATGTTAGTAATATTAAAGTGGATACCATGTAATATTAATGTTAAATTTTAATTATGATGTAAATGTTGAATGAGATTCACATGATAATTCGTAAAAGTAACAAAAAAATGTTTAATTTATAAAATAGAAGTGAAAACTCTATGATTTTTATGACATATTATCAGTTTGATGGAGGGATGTAAATTTCATTATAGGAATCCATTTATAGTTCAAATTCATAATTTTGGGGATCCTAGTATTTATTTAAGTCAATTCCCACCACATTATGTTAACTCTTAGAACATGGATTGGCCTATGTATTTAATTTCACTGAAGTGAATGGATTGAAAAATATATGTAAAAATATTTGTCAATTATTTTTTAGTTTTAATTAACAATTTTATTTTTTATAATAATCTTGAATCATATAATAATATTTCAAAAATAGTTATTCATTGAGGATTTAAAAAATTATTTTCTACGGTACTAATGAACTAGAAATTTTGTTTAGTGTAAGGATATATTTTTGTAACACTCATGATTTATGGAAGGATAACCCTTAATCTGTTCCCAATGTGGGCATAATATTAATTTTTTTGAGATGTAGATATTATTTATATAAAAAATGTAAGGGGATATTATTAGTTTCCATGAAATTGAATAGTGATATGATGAAAAATTGATTACAGACATATTTGATGATGTTTAGTATATTTAGTTATTTATATAACGAACTCAATATTCTATGATATTACTTGATGAATAGGGATTGAGTTCAATATTATAAGCATATATGTTTTCATTGAGGTTTGATTTGTGATCTAGGTAATTAATATGTTTTGTGAGAATATATGTTCAAGTAATTCACAATTTTGGTATGTGACATTATGAGTTACTTTAAATTCTATGGGAATAAATGTAAAAAAACAATTTTAAAAAGTATTGATAAAATATTGATTATTTATGGAAATTGAATTTAGTTAGTAATTTTATATTGGATTATAATGTTATAATATATATGGAATTCGTTAAGCAAATATTTTTTGGAAATTGAAGACCTTTGAGAGATGAATATAATATATTGAATAAAATATCATAACATTTTCATTTTTATGAAAACTTTTAATGAATGAATAAAAGTGTTTTCATATTATTATGGATATTATGATCATTTGATTTTTATTCAAATAATAAATTTTAAAAAAAATCATCATTTAATAATATAATATTTTATAATACTTTTGATAAAAACCAAATAATGAAATTATGATAATGAAAAGTAATTTACTAATGTAATTACATTTTATAATTTTCCTTACCTTGATATTAAATGAATCCATCATCTTTACGAAAAGGATATTTTAATAAAAATATTTTATTTTTTACATTCATTTTATATGAATTGATATTCCCCCAATTGATGATTTATGGTTTTCAATAATTTTAAACTCTAAATAAAATGTTCTTTGTATATAAAATTCACTCTATCAAAGATATGTTTTGGTTACCTTTTCAGTGATGTTGGAATTCTAAAAAGGAATTTTCAAATATTAAACCCTTGATTAATGTGATAAAAAATAAACTAAATGGGTTAATAAAATTTATATTGGCGGGTATGTAAAAAAATTAAATATATATTTTAAAATCATAATAAGTTTGATAGATTTCATAACATACTACCCTGGTCATTAAGCAAATAGATTTGTATTATAAAATGAAAATTTTTAATTTTAACATATACATTGAAATAGAAATTCTAATTTTTAATTACTAGAGTTTGATATATATATATATATATATATATGTTTGTGTGTGTGTGTGTATGTATTCATAATAATGAAAAATATACTAAATACTTATTATTAAATAATCACAAAATTTTTATATCAGTGAATTTATGTTTCAAAATTTTATTTTCATCATAAATAATTTTGATTAATTTTTATCAAAGAAATTATAATTATATTATTTAACACATATACGATTAATTTATAAAAAAAATTAATTTAATTAATTATTGGATTAAATTTATCTTATGGTGATATTTGGGTAATTTTTTGAAAGCATTGTTGGTCTATTGAATCATAAGAAATAATCATTTTTTAAAATAACAATTTATTCTCATTTAAAAGACACATTATGGTAATAATTTATCATAAAGTAACCCAATTTCTTTTTATTTATATGTAATATAATAAATTACTGATGAATAATTACTTTACTTGATTTAGGTCTATGTTGACTTTTTTCATAAAAATACATTTTTGAAGATGTTATTTAATTTGAGTTTTCAAACTTAAAATTAAAATTTTATTTCTTCAACATATAAGAAATATATTCTTGTGGAATGGGTACTATATTTTGAATTATGAGGATCATATTTGTTGATATTTTCCATTTATTTGCGGACATAATGAGATATACCCTTAGTAAATATTTTTCAACCTGGTAACGGTAAAGTATGTAATTAAGGATAATAACCATAAGATAAACACTAAAACTATCTATAAAAATGCCATTAATTCATCTTATTAGTGGGTATTTAAAATAATAATTGGTGATTTTAATTTATTTAAATTATTTCTCATCTGTTATCGAAAATTTGTTTTATATTTTGTTTAGTAAACATGATTTAAATAATGTCACTCCCTTTATTTTTGCATCAATAAAATTTTGGTGATTGGGATAAAAAATTTCACATTATAAATTATTATTTTAAATATAAAATATTTTTTTATCATGGTAATTTATATTAAAAATTTAGTGATGAAATAATTACATTAAATTCTTATACAATGTCAACATAGTGTGAGTGAATGTAGTATCAAAATCAGTTAAATTCTTTTACGAACTATAAAAAATATTTTTTTATAAAAGTTAAATGATCCATAAATTATTAAAATCATATAAAATATAATCTATTTCTCAATGATTTAAATTATAAATATTTTTATTTCATGCCCCTTTCAAAATAAAATAACATAAATATTTATTTAATGAAATTTTTAATAAAAAATATTAAATACTATTTTACTAAAAATTTTAAAAAAAATATTTCATTTGAAAAATTAAAATGATATATGGTTTAAAATTTTATCCATTATCCATTTATGATCAAATTTTTAACATATATTTATAATTATAACCCTTCAATAATGAATTTTTTTATTGTGATTATAGTTAAAATTGGATAACCAATGGGTTAATCAATATTATAACGTCTAAAATGATATGAAAACAAATAAATAATTTATCTAATAATATAATAAGACCATAAAATAATTATAATACAATAAATTTCTGTTTTCATTAATTACCAATGAGTTAGAAACATATTGTATTATAACATTTTATGTATTTTCAAATTTAACATTAATGATATTTTATAAAAAAAATAATGATTAAAATAAATAAAAAATCATTAAAATTATATATTTTTAAAATACATTGATTATAATATAATAAATTGCCTATTTATGGACTACTTTTATTTTCTATTGTAGCTTGGATGCCCCATAATGTGCAAAAAACATTAATATTTTGGTAAATGTCAAAATGAGTTATGAGGTGTTAAAAAATGTAAGGGTGAATACACAAAAAAATCCTTTAACACAAATAAATTTTATGATATTAATTATAATAATAAACAATATATATTCAATATATATCAATGTTGAGAAACATGAAACATAAATTATTTTTAAATTAATTTAATACTTTTATAAATTTCCTGAATACCCCTCTTATCACATATAAAAGGGATACATTTTTCCATTACTCACACCGATTGAGCCATCTACAATAGAAATAATCATAAAATTAATCATCTCAACATAATTATAAATGATTTATATGTCAAATAATTATTAAAATCCCCTTAAAAGAGACTTTATAGTAGAATATATTGAATTTTGACCAGATAAAAGGTAATCATCATTACAGACTCTTCCAAATTTATTTTTATTCATCATAAAATAATTAAATTATACCCATTATAAATTAATAAATATATTATCATATATATATATATATATTTCTATAAATATTATATATCCCTTAAAGTATATTTTATATCCTATATAAATTGAAATCTATACTCATGAATACATACATCTTACTATCATCACTTAGCAATGAAATTAATTTTTCATCATTATTTTATTTGTGTTTGTTATAAAGACAGAAATAAAAAACCTATAATTTATTTCATAAATAATTAATATTTAGTAATTATAAAATAATATCTACTCACATTTTTTCCAATACATAAGAAAAGAATAACATCAGTCGTGTATATGTGTGGAATACCATCTTGACAAAGCGATGCGATTCACTGTTAATTTTTTCATTACGTGGATGGAAAAAAATTTATATTTAATAAAAAATTATATATATATATATATATGCTTTAAAAGTGATTTGGTATAGGTGTATTTTTATTATGTTGATTTTTTCATCTATTGAAAAATGAATATTTTCATTGTGATAACGTACGACATATGGTCTCTATAAACAGTGTAATTTTTTTATTTGTTTGTTCATTGTATATTTGAAAATTAATATATAAATATATAAATAATAAATAATAAATATATTTATATTATTATTATAATTATATATATTATGGAACCATGATCAACTATTAATTATTCTCATGAAAATTGGAGTGTTAACAAGCATACAATATTATTTTAATAATAAATTATTAATAAGATTGGGTAGAAATGTTACAAGTAGATCATATATCATATTATAATTATATATATTCTTATATAACATAATAATAATAAATTTAAAATTTTTATACATGTTTTTTTCTATATTAAATCAAATAAGACTTGTGGTAAGGGTTTCTTAGGTTTAAATTATTTATATGAGACATAATCGAAATGCACCAATTGGTTTTTTTAGTCTATACACATCCAATGTTTTTTAATTTTAATTTAATGTAATTTTATATTTATTTAAATATATATGTATTCTATATTTCATAATTCTTTATTTATATAATTATAAATTTCTAAGTGTTCTTCATCTCAATATTATTTCACTAGGACCCATTTTTTGTTATAAACGAATTTATTTTTATGATTCTTATAAAGTGACCAATTGACATGTTATATAATGAATATATTAATGTTAATTATATTTAACGTTCCATTTAATGTTAATAGTTCAAAGTTTATATTATTAAAAGGTTACTAAAGTGGTAGGTGATTTATGTTATAATCACATTGTTTATATGGATTATTTATGATTATGTTTTTAATAATGAAATTAAATTATGTACCTCTTAAGAATCAGATGAATATTATTTTACTCTATTTATTTATGTAGATTATATATATCAATTTTATTTTCCTTCATTTATATTTATAATATATTCAATGAATATTAATATGTATATATGACACAATTTCACACATTAGTAAAAAATAATTTTTCATTAACATCCATGAATTCAAAAAACTTCTTCATGAATATTATTAAAATATTTTAATGAATGGTTTATATATCATTTTTCCATATTTAGAATTAATTTTTTTAAATCTAATATATTTTACATTTTCCAAAGGTTATTATTTTATACTTTTTACTGAAAATAAGAATGTAATCATTATTTTAACGTACACAACATTAATAGAATATCATATAGCCTTAACCACATAATTATATAAAAGAATAAAATACATTATTCAATGTGTCATTTCAAATAATATTTATCTCATCATTTTTTAGAATATTATGATTCTAATATGTGATTTAAAAAATGAAAAATTATTTTTCTCATGAAATAATCCAATCATCTTTTAATGGGTTTTTTTAATCCATCATAACAATATTTGATTTTTCATAGGATTCGTAATGTATATGATCTAATTATAACATTATGTGATTGATGACAATAATATTATATATCCCTAAATATAATTGGGTAATTATTAAGGTAATATGATATCAATACGCATGATGAAGGATACAAAAAGCCTAAAACTGAAAAAAATAATAAAGGTCATCCAATGATTGAAATAGGAATACTAGATGCTTTCTAATGCCTAAAATATGGTAAATTACAGGTTATACCAATACCAATGGAGGTTGAATAAGAGGATATCACAAGATAATACAAGAATAATGGTGGTTATCCCAATACATTCATAATAGATATATCGTTGAGGGAATCCATGAAATTAAATTATATGATTATGGTGATTGTACACTTTATTCTACTCTTTTATGTTATGAAAATATTCAATTAATCTATTATCATGATTTATATTCAAGGATATAATTATTATTCATGTCTTATAAAATTTTAATAATTATAAAACTGAATCTTCCATATGATTTGAAATTTTGTGGTATGAATTTCAAAGGTTAATCTCATGTTATCATGGCCATTATGCTCATGTTAGGTTTAAATACACACTAACAAATCCCTTGTTTACCCTTTCTAGGATTTTGAGGTTAAACTTTCTTATTTTATCTTATCACTACGATATGATGAAATTCTATAGGTATAATGTGTAAATGATGTGTGATATTAGTGAAGGAATATATCAGATATGACTTATATCCTCTTTAAATAAGTTAATATTGTCTCCTTATTTCCAATTATACTAAACAATTATGTCATGGAATTGATTATAATTTTATTTAATGATTAGTCATCAAATAATATGTAATATTTATGTTTGGGAATTAAGTGTTTCTATTAGGATCATGTTACAAAAGTGTGTAACAGAGTTCGTAATAATCTTAATATTACTAATATTTTGTCAATTATATCCACTAATACATTCATTATATGGTAGTACTGGTATAACCACCCATATACGGTATTGGTCATGGGATAACCCCTTCTTTTCTCTATTTTATACCTAGGATAACCTCTTTTGTTCCTTCTTCTTGGAATGGAATTCACTATAGTGTATCCATTGGAACCATAAAAAATTAATCATTACTAAACTAATCTAATGTTTATAAAAAATATATTTTCAATTTAATCATATTCCCTTCATATGTATTTAAAACGATCATGAAAACATTTTTCATTTCAACATAGCACAACACATTGAAAATGAATTGGATTTGATTAATATTACATCATCATAATCAGAATCCATCATAATAAAGATTAAATTTTATAAGATAGTATCATATCCCCAGTAACACTTTAAAAACAATATAGGGAATGGGTATTGATAAATATTACATTATAATATAAATGATTAATTAATTTTCAAAAATACTATTTTCATTTTTAAAGAAATTATTTAAAATATGTAAATTTAAAAAATATTATTGAAAATTATATCATAAAAAATAATAATGGAAACATGTTAATAAGAATCAAATTAAATAGAAGTCATATTGGTGGGAAAATCCAATCCTACTGTGTATGAAAAATGTATATTTCATTCACTTGATCAATACATATTAAAAATCACCTATTTTCAGAAATGATAAAAGATTCAATAAAAAAATCTTAAAAGTAAAATGTGATAAAATTTTACATTTTTTTTTAATTTTGAAAGATTTATTTATAATTTTTCAGAAAAATACTATGGATGTATGAAATCATAAATGGAAAGTTAAATAATTATATTTACCTTAAAAATGTGTTTTTATCCTCCTTAGTCGATAAAGATTTTAAAATTCAAGGAAAGAGTAATCCAAATAAGAAACTAGTAGAGAGGAAAATATAAATTATTTTGGAGGTATAGATAATGTAATTTTTACAATGTAAATTTAATCATAATGAAACTCGATAAAGAAAGATATTATAACCCAGTATCAATTCTAAATTAAAAATCATTGAATCTCAACGATGATGAAAGAAAAAACATAAAATGAAACCTAAAACAAATATTAATATAATCATATTCGTGATATAAAATTTCTTATGGGAATTATAAAAACATCATTATTGAATGTTTTTGTATAAGATAACATTTTTTCCATAGAAGTAAATTTGAAATGATAAATCCTTACCTATTTAGTAACATTTATATAAAAACTTAATGGATAAAATGATTTAAATTTTAATATTAAATTACTTCAATGACAAGTATATATGATATAAAATATCAAGTGCCATGGTTATTATTCAAATAAACATGAATAAGTGTATACTATAAAACATATTTCAATGAATAAATATTTTGATGAACAATGATTACCTTATATATGACTAGATTTTTAAGCACTCCATCCAAACATGTAATAAATATTGATTTATTATTAAACTTCAAAAGTGTATTATTAATATTTATTATATAGTATATGATCCATATATATAATTTCAATAAAAATTTATCAACAAACACCTTTTAAAGTAGTAATTATTGTTGTTAAGTACATCTATTCTCATGCATGACTTGTTTTAGATGTAATTATTCTTTTAAATTGATCATGAATCAATAATACCTAGAATATTGGTCATTTTATAAGTTTAAAATTTACTATTTTTTTAAAAAAATTATAAATATTCATTTAAATAGATTACTAAAAATGAATTACTTCACATCATAGAGACAATAGACTATATGTATACACAAATGGGGTTCCCAATTTTCAAAAGATAGAAATAAAAATGGTAAATAAAAATTAAAAAATAACGATTCATTATTAAGTCATAAATGACATATATTGAATAAATATATTCTTATTACAATCTTAGTAAATCTTAATTGAAAATTGATTCACATAACTTTGTGGAGGTCATAGTACATATATATGCATGAGCTATGTTATCAATTACCAATAGATGAGAACCTAATAATGTAGATAATATATTATAATTCATAAAAGAATATTTTTTTAATTAAATGTTTTTATAAATATTAAACACATCATAATATCCCTCATTGAATTATGGTAATTTAAAATGAATCATATCACTATATTGAAAGAATAACACACACATATGTACACGATATGATTTTTCTTCACATTTGATGATGAATTCATGGGGTATGGTTATATAATAATCATAAAACATATTATTATACTTATGATACTAGATTCATTATTTATTTATGGATTAAATTCATTTAGATGAGGTTCAAGTCAAAATAATATATAAAGTGATCAATTATGAAATATATCACTTTTTTGATATACATCCATTTTCAAAAAACATATGAATTGATATATTAGACTCAAAATAATACTAAAAGCTCATGGATTAAGGGGTGAAATATGAGATTTTTTTTAGAAGGTTGATTTCCAATATAGAAGGCTCAAATAGATTGAATAAGGGATGAGAGTAGGTTCCCTTTTATAAGTGTGGGGAGGGTCACACATAAAATTACATAACACATTTCAATAATATATATGTTAACATTTATGAAAATCTGGAAAAGGAAACAATTTAATAATAATAAAATATAATTTTGAAATAACTTATACTATTAATAATTATAAAATTTTATGTGACAATACTATCCTTTTATCCATTTTTCCATAGGTGAACCGATTTTAACCTTAACCTTGGAAACAAAATATAACACATTTTACTATTCATTTTGAAAAAAATATGTTCACCATATTAAATTACATTAATTTATCAGATATCAAATACAAAAATCTATTTTAGTATATTTAATTTCTATAACAGGAGTATTTTAATTTAAAATAAACACGCCAAACATAGTGATAACTTATTTTTAGAAAAATGAAGGTTTAAGAATAAAATTTAATTTACTTTCCATTATATTCCATATAAAAACAAAAAAATGTATTTTTTTCATATTATAAAATATATAAATTTCATTAAATTAGTTAATATATATATATATATATATATTCATATAATTTATTATGATGAAAACACATTTTTTGAAGTGAAATTTTTTATTAAAAAATGTATTTTAATTCCAAAAAATTAATGTCACCAAAATCAAGTATAACACTTAAAACTATGTAAATAACTATATTAAAAATAACTATAGGATAATTATATTACATTTTGATCAAATTAAAAACATTATAGGAATTTTAATTACTTGATATAATAAAAAAAATTAAATTATTTCAAAATTATCATCTACCAGTATTCCTTAAAATATGCTATTTTTTAAATGTTCTATAAATATATCCATATTATAATATTGAAAGTATGTTTTTCTATAATTAAAGTCAAACACTAAAATTAAATTCTGTAAAATGGTATAAATTATATAAAATTATTATTTTCAATAATAATAAAATGAAAAAGAATATTTCTGATGCATAAAAAAACATTATAGAAAATTATGTACATATATATTTTGAATAAGTCAATAAATTAGATTTATTTAAAACCACTATACAAATTTCCATAATGTTCTCAAACTATTCATTCTAAAAAATTAATTGATCTGTTATAATGAATAACATTATATAATATTATTTCTTATAGAACATCCTAATTCTCTTAAAACTATTTGTTTCATGTTATATAAATAATAGAAAATAAGAATAATTTATTATAATTTTTATTAGGTGTCACATTTCCAAAATAATAAATAAATTTAATCATTAAATTTTTATCCTTATAATCAAGGGTTTAATATTTCAATACACCTCTATTGAAAACCCATACTATAGAAATTGATAAAATATATATTTAAAATTGTAGGATATAAAAATAAATGATACAAGAAATGAGATATAATATAGTTCCAAGATACATAAAATATTATAATGAAGTAAAAATATTGTAATATAGGTGGAAAATTATTACCATGTAATATTATATAATTATAGGGAGAAACTTTATTATAATTTTAATGAACACCAAACCATAAAATAGTGAAGAGTAAAATAAATATGATTTTTTTTAAATAAGAAAAAATAAAAATCAATTTTTTTCAATGTCTTATTTGAAAAAGTTTTAAGGTTCATTTACCATGGATGGAAAATAAATTAAATTTCTATATTTTTTCAAACCATGAATCATTATTTAAACATTCAATATTCAATTTCAATTATTTACCACAATATTCATTCCATTTTCCAATAATGATTGAATAATATGAAACATTCATCCAAGATACAGTAAGGTAAACTGCTAATGGATTATAAGATCTTTAAGTTGATGAAATTATTTTTCTACATTCTCTATATGTTTACCAAAACCAAAATGGAAATAATTATTTATTAAAATTTGGACAATATACATATAAATAATTAATACATTAATCTATGAAAACACAAAAAACAACAACCAAATTTCAACAAAAAATCATTCCAAAAATAGGTAAACATAAAACAAATAAAAAATTTGCCTAAAAAAATTCCAAAAACAAATATTTATAAATTTTTAAAAATTAACTTCAAATTTATCATGGAATTACTCCTCAAACAGTAGTATGTAGATCATAATAAAATATACCCAACATGACAATACCTATATGTGATATTCTAATAATAATGATATTCTTGTACAAAAATAACCCGAACCACTATAAAATAATAATAGAATCAAAAAATGGATCAAATATATAAATAATACCAGTTTTATTATTTATATAAGATGAATCCGAATGCGCAATGAATATCAATATAAATCATTTTTTCATAAAATAATCATTCATTTATATGATCAACAATACTATCCAATCTACATTATCTATAACATTAATGATAATATCAAAACAAAAAATTAAAATATCAATGTGGGAAACATATTTATTTTATGGTAAGATTATAATTTTGGGAAAAATAGGTGTTACATGATTCATTAAGATATAATTATAATAGATTATATGATATATATGTGAATGGAATGATATTATTACCATAAATACGTGTTTACAAGAATGTTAAGAAAAAGGTTATCCAATATGGATTAATATACAAAAGAAGGACTAATATATTAATTAATGAAAACTAAAAAATACAGCTAATGTAAGTCATAATAAATTAAACAAATATTAAACTTTTAGACACTTCCAAAACATGTCTCGCCAAATTCAACACAAAAAGTGTTAGATAAATTTCAAACAAATCCCTACTTATTATAGGATTAATACCCAAATTACATTATGTGTATACTAATATAATATTCTAAACATATCAATACCTTTATAATATATTATCCTAGAAATGATAATCAATTACAAAAATAACATTAAACACTATACAAATTCAATGAAAACAAAAATTAATCCAGAAATGATTTCTACACAAACTATAATATATATTACATGAATCGTAAAACGCAATAAAGTTAAAAATAAATAAAATTCTAATTAAAAAAATAATCAATTTCATAGGAACAAATACTATCGAATCTATATTATTGAAAAAATAATCACCTTATCATCACTAAAAATTAATATCTCAATGCGAGGCTCATATTAAACGTTATCAATCCACTAAAAAATTTCCCTAAAATATATTCTAACCATAAAAATCACTGTTATAGGTTTTTAGTAAAAATCAAAATATAATTGAAAAAACTTAAAAAATTATTATAGGATAATAATTAAATGTTTTGGGTTTCGTATAATAATATTGTATTTTATCAAAAAGTTCTACAACATTATTATTTAAACAAAATTTATAAACACTCCAATCATTTCATATTCTTTTTAAAACATTAACCATTCTTCATCATATTATTACATAATACATTCATCTAATAATATAATTTGTTAACCATGTCTTATGTTTCACTAAAATCAATTAAATAATGTTTTTGACTTATACCATATGAAATTATTTTAAAATAATTCATACATGTCATTTGATATTTTTAGTCTCTACATTATCAAAAAAAAAATATTTGATCATAAAACCTTCACACTTATCTTGTATACCATTACCCATAGTAAATTGGATCATATAATTACCATATATTTTACATTTTAAAAATTAAACAATATCTAATCCTTATTGAATCAAATATTTCAGTACATTAACCTACCAAAAAATTGATTTTATATTCTAAATTACATTTTATATGTCCTTTATTCCCAAAAATGAAACACATTCTAATTGTTTTGAGACAATTACTGAGATAGTTATTCAAAAAATTTCTATAAATGAGACGTGAAATATTCCTTCTTCTAGGATCATCATAGAATATTATTTTTTTACTTATTTCATATAAAAACTCATCAAAATTGTGTTTTAAATTATTCATTTATATAGTCGGTTAATAAAAAAAATTTCCCATTCCTTGACCCATTAACTTTGGATGGTCATGAGGACTAACAATTCATTCACTCTCACATGCCTAAAAGTTATTATTTTTATTGATTTGTGTGAAATAAAAACAAGGGAAGCAAGACCTCAAAGAGGCCAAAATAAACGTAGGCCCAGGGCATCCCCTTGCACCACACTGACACACTCATGGGGAAAAGAGTGCAGGATGTTAAAGATCATAAGCGTTTCCTCCTGCCTACCTAACCGAGCAAGCATGTCATCTGAAAAGTTGGATTTCATCGAACTATGGTGAACGATCCTCCCTTGGTCGATATCAGCCTTGTATCTCCAGATGAGGTAGACCAACTCCCATGGTATTCCATGACTGTCATGTAGTGCCTTGACAAGAAGCTCCGAATCAGACTCCACCTCAGTGATCTGCAGCCCTTTCCTTCTACAAACCCTGAGCCCGGACTGAAGATCCCAGACCTCTGCACCTAATGAACAACCTGGCCCGTAGAAGGCACTAAAGGCAACCAGGATAAAGCCCCAATAGTCCCTAAGAAAACCTCCACCTCTCATGATCCCTTCCTTGAAAGAGTCGTCAATATTTAGTTTCAAGCCATGTCTCTGTGGCTGCCAATTAACCCAGGAGCCACTTTCCTTGCTCTACGTGCATGACCGATTGATGAGATTGCATACCGTCACCGACACAAGTCCACCTTTAAGTTCCGAGGCGAGCTCCACAATAAACGATCATAGCCGAACCTGCAGGGACCACTGGGAGGGAGGAGTTCCTAGATGCACCTGGTTTCGTGCCTCCCAGATGGTCCAGCAAATGGAGATCAAAATAACCGTTCTGACGCTGTGTTCCATAGTTCAGTTCTCAGTGCCCCTGAGCCAAGCGGACACAAATTCTTGAGGAGTCCCAGGATTGTTTCTTGCCTGCTAAGGATGGGTGAAGAGTGACCAAAGGTAGGAAGCCCATTGGCCCTAGAAGAAAAGATGTGTCGTCGTCTCGGGTTGTGGGGTCGCGCAACAGCAGCATCGAGAGGCAATATGCACTCCCTTATTCTGGATATTCACCTCGGTAGGGAGCTCTATGTTACAAACTCTCCAAAGAAGGAATTTCATCCTTGTAAGAACATCGTTGCACCAGACAGATGGGTCTTTTACTTCCAAGTTGTGATCCCGTCGAAGAATCTCCTTGTACCGGCTGCTGTTGTACCTACCCGAGTTGGAATCTGAGAAGCAACATAAATCCGATTCATTGCTCATAACAATAACATCAAACTGACACATCAAACTATGGTTTAAGGTCGCATGAATAAAATAATACTGATCACAGGAATCCCAGAGAGAAATATCAGGCCACGGGCAGCCTGGGAAAGCAAGGATCTCACCCGCCCTGTTATCGTTCCAGAAACTGAGGTCCTCGCGGCCAACCACCCATCTTGTGTAATTGGACAAGGTTTCGAGATGGGATAACATACATTTATCCAAAACCATAGCCCTGCGAGTGACATCTACCTCTCTCCATCTATATCGCATGTTGAAAAATTTCTCCCAAAGAGATTCTCCGCCGATGATTTCCCGAGCCAACTTCGCCTGCAGGCAGAGGATGGTGTCTTGGGTATCGCGGAGGCCGACACCTCCTTCCTCCACAGGTTGGGCCAGCAGCCTCCATGATTCCTAGTGGCACCGACCTTCCCCCTTTGCATCCCATAGAGAAGAGATCATAATTTTCTCCATCCTTTCCACGGTGCCATTCAGAGGTTTGACGACAGAGAAGGTGTGCATGGGAATGGATGTGAGGACACTGTTAATCAGCATAACACAACCACAAAACAAGAGAAGTTTGTTCTTCCAACTGAAAATCCTACCCAGGATGCAATCAATAATTTCATTGAAGTGTTGTTTTCTAATATAGCCATAAGATAGTGGAACCCCCAGGTACAACATCGGAAACCACTTCCTTATGCACCCACGAATTCGATGTATCTCTCTACACCTGTTCTCCGGGAATTTCTCTGGAATAAACACATGGCTCTTCTCAGAATTAATATCTTTCCCACTGAGGCTTGTATAGCTACACATAATATCTCTGAGGTGGAAAAGGGATATGCATATGCCATTCATGAACAATAAAATATTGTCATCAAACATCAAGTGGGAGATACTACCCAAGTTACCTCTTCCGCGGTATGGCTTCAACTTGCCCTCAACCAAGCAGCGGTTCAATTTTCTAGACAGGGCATCCTGGGCGAGCACGAACATGAATGGTTACAACGGATCTCCCTATCTAACACCCCTCACAAACTTGAATAACCCAAAGCTTTTACCCATTAAAGAGATTGAAATCCAAGGGAGGAATTGCACCTGAAGCAGATGTCGCAGAACCAATCAAGAAATACCCCCTTCCTCATGATACGAATGATAATGCTCCATTTAATGTTGTCATACACCTTGTTCATATCCATTTTGAAAATAATGTTGGAACCCACTGTCTGTTTGTTGATGTCATGCACCAATTCGCTAGCTATGCAGATCACTCCGTGAATGTTCCCTTCCTTTATGAACACATGCTGCTCTTCGTAGATCACCTTGGGTATAATCCTATCTATTCTCCTCCCAGTAACCGTGGCCAGGATTTTATAAGACACGTTGCAAAGACATATTGGTCAGAAGTGTTGGATCAGAGTAGGGTTCTTGATTTTTAGAATAAGGACCACCCTTGAGGAGGAGATACCTTTTTTTAGGGAACCACCACCAAAGAAATCCTGCACTACCTCCACAACCTGCAGTCCCACCAGCTCCTAGGCAGCTTTGTAGAAGAAGACCGGGAACCCGTCTGGGCCAGGTGCACTGTCCACTGGCATGCTCAAAAGGGATTCTCTAACATCCTCTTCCTGGGGAACTGAAGAGAGGAAGATGTTTTCCGAGCCAGACACCAGGAGATGCAGGCTGTTCAAGAGCCCACCGCTATCGGTTACATCCCTTTGGAAACTAGAGGAGGATGCCCCCACCAGAAGACCCTCAATGTGTTTTAGGGAAATATTCCTAGCCAAACCCGCATCTGTGGTGAAATAGCCGTCCTCCAGTATCAGATTGATCTTCATGCTTTTCCTATATTTGATGCATGTATGGAAGAACGCGTTGTTGCTGTCACCTTCTCTTAACAACCAAGGCCTAGACCTTTGTTTTAAACTTTTCTCCACCTTTAAGATTCTCTCTTCTAGAATAATCTTCTTGTCGCAAATAATAGAAAAGGTATTATCCTACCAGTTGTTCAGTAGGGATATCTCCAGTTTTTCCACCTCGATTTGCATGCTCTCTATCCCATTCAAGGTTCCAGCTTGTTCATTCAACTATCTACGGATGTCTTGTTGCAGGAGTTTGAGTTGGTTTTTCAATCCATCCCATACTGTTTCCTTTCTTCATCAAGCCAGGAGTTGTTAATCAGCTGCATGAAGGTCGTGTCCCGATGCCAGTCACTAGAATAATGAAAGGCCGCTCCCACCACTACTTCACGTCAGATTTCAGTCAGCATAGGGGAATGGTAAGAGATTATGCGAGTAAGATTCATGACCGAAGATTTTGATAGAAGATCTAGGCCCTCTAAGTTGGATTAACACATGTCCAGTTGACTCTAAATGCGCTCCCTCCCCTTACGGTTGTTGCACCAGGTGTATTTAGACCCTGAGAACCCTAAATCCAGCAGACCTGGATGTGCAATGCACTCCTGAAACTCCTTCATACTTTCATGATTAATACCAACGCCTCCGATTTTCTCCGAAATATCCAACATAGCATTGAAGTCGCCTCCTACGAACCAGGGTAAGGGCCCAATGTGCATGTCTTGAAGATTTCACTATAACTCTCTCCTTTTAGGGATCCGTGTACTCGTATACACAAAGGAGAACAGAAGGTCAAAACTACCAACCAAGATATTAGTGTTGAAACATTGTGGCATCCAACTGACAGCCTCCACCGAAATGTTGCTCTTCCAAAAAACCCAAATTTGGGGTTTGGCGGAACTCCCATGTAAGAATTTCAGAAAAACCTGATTTTTTGCAATCCCCAGAAGTTTATCAGCATTTTGTTTCGGATCAAGAATAACCAATAACGAGGAATTAGATTTCCTTGCTTCCGCTGCAAAAAACGCATGCTTGTCTTGAGCTCCCAAGTCGCGCGCATTCCAGATGATGAGGGAGAGAATTACAGGGTGCCCTTGCGGGCCAAACAATAGGAGGGGGTGTGAGGTTGGGATGGAGAAAAAAATACCTCTCCCTTTTGCCTTAGAACGGGTGATTGGACCAGACGACCCATCCTCACACATGCCCGTCTTCGGAGAGAGAATTACCTTCTTGATTGAACAACCCTCCACCTCCAGCAGAGACTTCCTTTTATGAGAACGTAAGCCGGGTGGTCATCCACTCTCACATTAAGCACTAACATGATTCCTCTAGTTTATACCTAATAACAAAAAAAATATTATAAGAAAAAATATTCATAGTGGGAAACCATATAGTCATGAAAATTATTTAAATGATGCCTAAAACATCGTAACTTACGTTTGATATATTGAAAATTAGGTTTAACATTGTAGTGTCTCATGTTTTGAAACAAATAATAATATAAAGGGAACAAGAAGTTTTTTAATTTACTCAATAGTAATGTTTTTAAAACTGACCATTAAAACATTATTCTAATTTTTATAACCATTCATGGAATTTTTTTTGGAAATATATGAAGTCTCGAAATGTTTTTAGTGTGCCCTAAGACTTATTGGGAGCATCAATTGTAGAAAAGTTATGTTTAAAAAGACTCTTCACAAGACACATTGTTTTTCTAAAACTGTATGGGACACATTATTAAAAAACATAGTGTGTTTTTCTTAAATAAAATCAATATAAAAAAAATATTAAAAACCAAATATTCAAATGAAAAGGAATGTAAAATATAAATAAAATAAATGTTTTTATAATAATAATAATATTTTAGTCATTATTATTATCATTATTATTATTTACATTACGTTTATAGAACCCAAATGGGGTCTCTACATTCTCCTTAGACGAGAGTAATGCACCACACTTCCTTATACCTAGTATGAATGACCCCAATATTCCATACTCCTCCATTCATTGAGCCCCACAATTTTTTGGGCATTTCATGTAAAATCCTTCATGGTAAGAAACCTACCTCCTCTATACATGCTTTTCCAACCATGTTTTGGTATCCCTGTCACCTGGTGTAGTCCTTCTAAATATTTTTGTCATGTGTTAATCCATTTTTATGTATATTTTGATTCTAGGGTGTGGAGAATGATTATTGCGACATCATCTTGCATATTACAACAACCTCTACTATAACTGAAGTGGTTTGGTTTGATTTTTTTCACCACCATTGATTTATGTTATGTTTTTATCCTATATTTGGTTTCTCAAGTATTAATTGAGGTATTTGGGTGTTTTTGAAACCTGTGTATAATATTTTGTGGGTTTTGGTCATCTTTGATGACATTTTCTGACATAATTAGGTTTTTACATATTTATATATATGTCACCAATGTACCTATTTTTTTTATTGTGTGCTGAATAAAAAAATTGGGTTAAGGGATGTGTATATATATATATATGAATGTATGTGTGTGAATGTGTAAAAAATAATTGAGTGGTCTCTAGAAAAACTATAAATGGATAAAGTGTTTGGATTGGATTATTTGTACTTCATGTGTCAGGATTCCTTTCCATGTGCTTTTATATTATGAGTAAAATAATTAATTTCTTATAGGATAATTTTAAGAATTTAAATTAATTCACTTGGTTATTAGAACTAATGATTATTTGGAAAAATTTAATGAAATGATAAACATGATAAATGATTTTTTTGAAGAGCTATAAAATTATTTAATAATAAAACCCCTACAATTGAGGTTTGTAGTCATTGATCTAAAAATAAATGTCTAGATATTTTTTTCCTTCATTAATTACATTGGTATTTCTTATATTTGAGGCTATGTTTGAAATATTTCATATTTAGGACCTTTCTATTAAAAGTTTCCTAAATAGGGGATTTCATATTCATATGGTAGTGGTTTAATGAAAAAAGAATCATTTAACCATTTATCATATTTCATAAATGGAATAAATGGTTTAATAAATATGTTTTTACCATAGATGTAATTATACATTTTTCAATGAAACCTTCTAAGTATATCCTATACCTTAATGAGTTAATTTACTTTTTTTTTTATGAAATATAATTAATTGAATTAAAGTAAATTATCTTGATGGAATGCATTCCAAAATGTCCTTTATAATGTAGGAAATAGTTAAATGTATCCATAATAACAAACAACTATTATCATTTTGGATTTCATTATATCAAGGATTACCCATGTAGGTGATTTCTCAATTGAATGTAGCACTTTCTATGTTCTTTCCTTCAAATTTAAATCCAATTTAAATGATTTAAAAAATTAATTATCATGTTTTGTATGGAATGGTTTGTCAGGACAGATGGAATTAAATCAAATGTTTAAATTGTGACAGTCGTGTTATAATAACATGAATCTTAATGATTATTTTAATTAATGGGACGTATTTGATTAAATGGTTTGCTCAATACGATTTAAGCTTCCTTGCATTATTTATCGTGACGTGGAAGGGAATTTGAAGGGTGGAATGACCAACCTGTTTATATAATGCTATGAATAGACATAGTTGTTAGGTTTTTTATTTAATTTCATTGATAACCCATAGTTCGATACATATTGATGGCATTTTATTTTCATTATATACAACTTATTATATAATTTCCTAATTATTATGCCCTATTTTAGTGGATTGATATATATATATTATGTTGTATAGCATTAGATAATGAAATTATAATAATGTAATGTGCCTTATATATGAATTATTTTGTAATGTATTCCTCATGACATTTTAAGGGATTTAATTGTTATATTTGTCTTGCTTGTTTGCTTGGGAAACATTCGATGCCCATGATTAAATAAGTTATTTATATTGTGGTAAAAAATATTATAAATTCATTTCCTTGTGATGTATTAATTTCGTGATGTGGATATTTTAATGATTATGGAGAAATCATGGGTTCTGTATTATGTATTCATGGATCTACTCCAATAATCGGGTGGTTATACCATGAAATTTTGGGGGGTGATGCTAGGTCATTATAGGAAAGGTATCTAAGACATTTTTTATACTCAATGTTGATATCGGTTACCTATGGAAGAAATCATGGATGGAACATTGTGTAAGATTGATATGCCATGCCCTAGGAGATACCTGGTCCCCTTAGTGAGGTATCTGGAATTGTATAAGAAGAATCCATGCATCATAATGTTAAAAGGAACTCCATATGGATAGACTTTGATGAACATAGTGGTACTGGATTATTAGATGTTCTCATTGTGATATGTGGGATTCTTTTAGATCATCTTAGATGTGAATGAGACTCCACCTATGGTTTTTATAGATTTTCTAATTGGATTGATTATTTAAATGAGATGCATATCCGTCATTATTATTATTATACATATTACTCACATTGATTATTCTACTTGATTTAGTATCAATATTGAATTTATATTTGTGATTTAGACACAATGATGAAGAACAATATTTGGGGTGAACCTTTTCCTGGGTGGCCTAGAACACAATCTCCCCTTGTATAAATATTATGGAATGCAAGAGATTCCAATATAAAAATATGTATTAGGCGAAAGTAGGTTTTATATTGGGAACCCATACCATGTGTTTATTTTTTACATTGTTACTACTCTTCATTAAAATGTATTAGACATTTTTTTATTAGTTTACTACAAGATATGGTGTGTCTTAAACACAGTGGATGTCAGCCTACTGAGATTTATATCTCACACATTTCTCAAGAACTATTTGGAATTAGAGTATAACTTATTTTAATGAAGGTATTTATATTCTATGATTCTGATGTGCTATGTAGAAGGGAGATAGAGAGCAGAAGAATATGATCGTGCCCTGGATTCTACAAAATTATTTCCATTGGATTATTATTTTATTCTAATATAGTATACTTCATACACCTGTCATTAACACATGATATCACATGAATAAATATATGGAATTGGAATTGGCTTCATTATTAATGTTGTAATGGTTATTCTTCCACTACTGTTCTCTTACCTCCATATATTCAAATTTTATCCATTTATTAACCATTATTCAAGTTTTCCTTCTAATTTTCTTAAGATATACCTATTTTATTTTCTAATATATGAAGGTGAGGTCTCTGAATGATCACACCCAAGTCCCTCACATCTTTCCAACAAGCTCTGGTATTTGGGAATATCTGCTTGAGGTTATATGGTGACTGATCTGGCTACTAATTTATTAGTCTCTTGGTATGGGTAATTACATAGTAGTAAGCGAGATTTGATATTCCACTGTATTTCAATTTTTGATCGAAATATAGCGTACTATGAATTTTTTGATACTTTATAAATAGTCATACTTGGGTCATATCACCACATGTATGGTGAAATGAACAAGTGTCTAGGGCTGGGATTCTTGTTTATGTAGTTTTTATTATATATGATTTAATTTCACCTTCAGTGAATGGTGTAATTTCCACTAATTATGTTTATATGGTGTATATGGTATTTTTACCCTTTTCCATTTTTGGTAAGGATGAAACATTACAATCCTCATACTAGAAACATAGAAATTTACTTTTCATCCATATTACAAGGCATGAAGTTGCAGTTACAGGTTTTCTACATATTTGAATGTGTTGCTTGAGTGTTATACCATTCATGATTTTATAACATTATAATATTTTTATAGGGAATGTTTCATGTCTACTTATCATTACTTTCATGTTTAATGTTCCATGATACATTTTTTTCAACATGTTTCTCTATGATAATTTTCTTATACTGACATGATTCACGTGGTATTAAAAATTAAAGTGACGGAATGAGAAAATATTATTTGTTTTCAATAAATGGAACCAATATTCAACATATGAAGTGTATGGCCACTTTATGAATTGGGAATTGTATGCTTATATTAAATGCAAGGAACAAGAAATGTTTGAAATTTTAATCAATGTAAGAGGTGTTAAGTATTAACCTGAAATGAAATGGTTAAGTTCCAAAATGCATAGTTGGACCTAATAAGGCAAGTCAATGGAATGTTTCTTATGAGATGATGCTGTATGGGTTTTTGTAATTACAAAAAAAGAGTAACTACTATCATGTTTCATTTTGTTGAGCCCATGTTGGTTAAAATTGGACCTTTATTGTTCCCTTTATTTCCAAAAAAGGAATTTATTTTGAAAAATTTAATAGAAATGACTGTATTTCAATAAATGAATGATTAATGTTTTAAATAGGGTTTTTATAACATTCATATTTTTTTTGAGATTTGGTATGAATATGATGTCCCAATTACATTTATTTTAAAATAGGCACCTGATGTTTTGTTTTAAATATTTAAATATTTAAATGTTAAATGTGAATAAATGCGAAGCAAATGGAAATGGAAATCTAGGTTGTGTGCTCTATTTAAATCCCATTTTAAGGTTGGTTTAAACTTTTCATTGTGTTTCCTTAAAATTAATGCATGAGTGTTCTCCATAAGAATTATATTATTTTACAATGGATTGGTAATTTGATATTCATCCTAGTGACATATATTCAACGTAACCTACTGAAATTCTTTAAACTTTCCGCTTCGTATAATAATGGTGGTGATATGTAGAACCCATCATATTAAAATGATTACCATTTAAATGATTTTTTTGAAGATTATTGTCATTTGAGTTTTGATGTCCCTTGTAGGACTCTTAAATACTAAATAGAACCGTTGTTCAAATGGGTGGTAGTGGTACCTTTGAAGTTTATTTTGGGATAGAACATCATTTAATGCTTAGTTTCAATCGGTTAGGCATTCTATGAGATTGGCCAACTTCTTAGTAGGTATCCTAACCCTAATTCATCTCGATGGATGACTCATGTGGTGATCATTCTGTTCATTCACATGAAATAGAACATCCTAGAGTCAGTTTTCTTCACATTCCATTGGATACTTGATGGTGTAGGGATGGTAAGACTATGGGTAAATTATAGGATATGTCATCTAGAATCAAACCCTTTGGCTACTATTCAATGATATACATGGTTCTCTTCATGATTCTCAATGATATTATGGACTAGTTGATTCCCATTTCATTATTGGCCAATGAGATATTATTTTTGGTGTTAGTTAATCATCATAGTTGTGTGGCTTGGGAATTTAAAAGATCTAGTTCATCCTAATACTTGGTTTGAATTCCTCAAGGCTGGGGTGTTTTGACACGCTGGTCTGCTAGTTTTGGTTTCCATTACTAATTCCTTGATGTATGTCATCATGACTTAGGGGAAAATTCCATGTACATTTATGTTGAATTTGGGCATAATGTGCATATGAGTGGCTATCATTCCCGTTATTAAAATTAATAGGATATTAGTAATGTGGTGAAAATCCCATTTGTTTTAATAAATGTGTCATTCCAAATAGTAATAATAAATTTTAGAGGACCATTTAGAGATGTTTGATTTTTCATAATTTCCCTTTAGTTGGATGATGTTTAAAATATTTTTAGTGTTGACATGGATGGACAATGTCTATGTGGTTGTATTTAGTTGAATCATTTGAGAAATTTCATTATTATTGGATTTGGTTTAGTGGTTATGTGTGAAGTTATCATGATATTACTTTGGCAGAGAAGGAATTATGATTGGTTATGATGATTCCTTAGTAGGTGAAGATGAGAGTCTCTCTTAAGAAGTTAAATTATTTTAGTTTAACTGATTTTTATTTCAGTAATTGTTTATAATTAACATTAAATTGTTCCATCATCTTAGTGTATTTTGATAAATAGATTATCATTTCCAAAACTATGACATAATTCTTCATATAATATGATAGTATTATGATATTTCACACAGGGGATTTAAATTTCATTCAACTTTTTTGGGTGGTTTTCTGAGTGTTGAACACTGATATGAGGTTCTTATAGATTCATGGTTATTATGAGAGATCACTGGGTTCCCATATTGAATTTCCATAAACAGACAGATGGACACTTTTCATCTTCTCATGGTGTGACCACAAGGAGGATTCAATTCATGGATAATTCAATAAGTTGATGTGTATGTCTTGGATTTTTACCAACATCTCGCATGAATCACAATTTAATGACTACTTTATGGAGTTCCATAAACTCTAATGGTTTGAATCCGAGGTTATCCTAGATTAGGAGTCATGCTAAGAGGTAATTCTTCAAAGGATAATGACTTTTTTGGATGGATCTATGTTTTTATCATTATTAATGTTGTTGAATGATATTTTAAATGGTCATGTGATGGTTTAAATAATGGAACATCCCCAGAATATCGGTATGGGATTTGGTGAACAAGTATATGCAAAATAATAGATTCCTTGGGAGAATTCATCCAAATTATTTTATGAAAATTCCATCAGTCGATGACGAGTTTCAATGGAATGGTTGGCATTTGTGTCCTGATTTTTTTCCATCAAGATCAATGGATACAGTTGGAAGGGACATTTTTTATGAAATACTCTATGTTAAGGTTGGTGTGATGTAAAGTGTCATCTAGGACATTAATTAAAAACAGACACAACAAGATTGGTTTGGACGATTAAGAATCGAACATTTCATTGAATGAAATTTTTGGGTAAAAGACTACATTAATATTTATAATTCATGCCAAGGGTGTCATTATAATTCTTTGAGGAACATATTTTAGCCGATTATGATGGTGGAGGTACCATGGATCATAATCGACCCCTTAAATGGTTACATAGCTAAGGTGGGGATAACCAAAGAAAAATGATTAAGGATATGAAGATGTGGTGATGTATATTTTTTCACAAGCTTGTGTAACATTCATTTTGGTGATGCTATATGAAATTGAAGTGTTGGATCAATTTTGGATGGTTTATGTGCAATATGATTAAGTAATTCCTAAAGGTGTGTTGGAAATTTGGAAACAAAATATGATCTCATGAACCAAAAATCATAGCCCTTATAGTTCAAGGGACGTTTAGGTTATTCTATAATGTATCTTGGGGTATATATGTTATAAAGTGTGTAGGTTTTCACAATCCATGTTTTGAACATGATGGAAATTTCAAGGGAGTTTGATCTTTTCTGTTTACTAGATGGGACATTTTTAAAACTGTGAGTTATAACATAATTTTGAGATTTTTATACCGTAAATTTATTATTTTTGATCATGGGATAAGACCATATAAGAGTATAGGGTGTCCCGAGGAGTTCTAGTATAACCAAACTTGAAAAAAATTCAGGTTTTGATAGGGTATGAGCAAGGCACATTGTTTTCTTGAAATAGTGTGACCGCCCCTAGTAAACTATGCAGTGTCTTTTGATTAAAGAAATTAATTAATTTAAAATCAAATTAAAATAACAAAAAATTAAATGGAAATAAATTTAATACAGAAATAGAATAAATATTTTAATAATAATAATAATATTGTTATTATTATTATTATTAGTATCACTATTAATATTATTATCGTTATTATTTAGATTAGGTTTAAGGGACACAAAAACAGGTCTCCCTGAATATTCTTACGCAACCACAACACACCTCCCACTCTTCTCCCTGGCTACCACACGACTCCCCTCTTTATGTATCCTTTTTCCATTGACTCCCACTGATTTTCTTGGGTTTTAGTATTTGATCATTCATGGTAAGAACACTTTACCTTACCTCCATCCTTTTCTGTCCGAGTTTTGGAATCCTTGTCGCCCAGTGTAGTCCAACTAAAAACCTATGTCAATGGGTTAATCTAGTTTGTGTGTTTCGATGGAATATAGGATCCAGAGAAGGCTTTTTAGGACCTCTTTTAATGTATTCTAGTAACTTCTGCAAATGAAGAACCCATTAGTTTTCATCTAGTTCTATAAAAGTCAGTTAAGACATGTGTTTTCATAAATTTTATTATTTAGGCCTTTTTATTTAATAGAGTTTAATGATTTTGAGTCCTATGTAAAACTTTTTGTGGGTTTTGGTCATATTTAAATAATTTATCTAAAATTTATAGGTGTATATATATATATCATCCATGTACATATTCCATAACTTCGAGGTGAATTCATTTATTTGGATAAGGTATATGTATATATATATATATGAATGTATGTTATTAAATGTGTGGAAGTGTTTTGATTGGTCACTGTAAAAATAATTCCACTAAAAACTATTTGGATTGAATTTGTTCTACTTACGATTGTAGGAACTCTTTCCTCTCCTTTAAAATATAAGAACACATTAATTTATTATATTTCATACCATTTTTAGAATTGAAATTATATTATTTATGTGTAGATTAAATTATTTGGTTGATAAAATAATTAAAATTTTAAATACGATAAATTATATTTCTAAAGGTAAATGTAGTGATTTAATAATAAAACCCCTCCAAGAGAGGTGCGTGTTATTCAAGATAAAAAGTAATGCCAAGAAATTTTTCTGTCATGTTCTATATATTGGTGTTTTTTATTCCTAGGGTGATGTTTTCAATGTCAAATTTTTTAGGACCTTGTCTATCAATTGTCGCTAAATAGGGGGGGTTCATAAACATATGGTATAAATTTAATAAACCAATAATATTTCATTTACTTTTATCAATTTATAAATAGAATATCTTGTTTAGAAAATGTTATTTTACCAAGTGGGTAAACTCTCATTTTTCATCAAAAGCTTCTATGTCTCTCGGTGTCCACGAGAATTAAATTTCCATGTTTGTTTAATGAAATGGCTCAAATTGATATAAAAGAAAATTATCATGATAGATGTACATAATTAATGATCTTTTTAATGACTAATATTGGTAAATATCTAATTTGAACCAAACACCTATGATGGGTTTGAGTTTCATTGTACTAAAGATTACCCATTTAAGAAATTTCCCTTTTAACCATAGTGCATATAATGTGCACTATTTTCTTATTTAATACAATTTGGGTGTTTATATAAGGTTTGTGGTATGTTTGGGATATAGTATATATTTTTAATGGAAATCAATTTTGGAAATGTTTTAATTAAAATCAACATACTATAATAAAATAATCATCCATGAATTGTTTAATTTAATATCATGTAATTGATTAAATGGTTTAATCATTATGATTTCATTTCCTTGAATAAAGAATTTCACATGGATATGAAATATGAAGGGTTGCATGAATGAAAAATATATTTAATTCATGGAACAATCAAGGTTGTCAGTTGGATTTCATTTAATGTCATTGTGACTAATGGTTTAAGGCATGGTGAGGACTTGTGATTTTGTTTAAATTACACTACTTCTGAAAGTAACTAATTCTTATGACATAATTTATGGGATTATCTATATTCAATGGTTATTAACATGTGGTATTATAATTATAATAATATCATGTATTTGTAACATTCTTAATTGTGTTATATATGTATTATTGCATTTTTATGGCTATAATTGTTTCCTTTGGACAGATTTGTATCATTTTATCATGACATTCCCTTGATGGACTGACATTTTTTTAGAGGTATGTAATATTATAAATACATTTCCTTTTGATATATGACCTTATTGATGTCGTACTTTTGATATGGGTTGAGAGAATACATTGGTTTCATATTAAGGATTCAGTTATGGACAACTGATCTGGGGAGTTTATTTGAGGATGTGTCGTGGGAGATTCATTGGCATTCCTAGAAAGGGATTCTCATACAGTTTTTTATACACACGAGTGATACTACTTCCATATAATAGAAACTGTTGGAAAACCTTTTTAAAATATAGATATTCTATTCAATGGGTGACAATCATTCCCCTATATGTGATAACTATGACAAAATCACAAGTTACCATGGCTTGTAGTGATACATGGAACTCTATGTGAATCAACTTAGATGTACTCTGTGGTATTGGATTATCATATATTTGACTAGAGATGCATGAGATTCATTTAGATCACCATGTATTGGAACAAGACTCTACATCTAGTTTTTACATATTTTATGATTATATAGACTATTATTATGAGAATCATATCATTTATGATTATTTGGATCTTTCTTATGAACATTGATGAGTCTCCTTGATTTACCTGCACTTTTGAATGATGATTTTTGAATTAAACCCCAAGCAAAACCACAATATTGGTAGGTGTAACTGTTGTTATGTTGGGATAGCCACATTATCCATTTGTATAAATATTATGGATTTCACATGTACCACATTTAGACATCCAACATAGGCCAAAGAAGGTGTAAATTTAAGAACCTAGACCATGATTGTATTATTTAATATGATACTGCCCTACAATGATAATTATTGGAAAAATATTTATTTATATACTGAGTGAGATAGTTTAACCTAAAAACCATAGGTTTAGGCCTATTATGATTTATATATTAGAACCTTCACATGTTCCATTTGATACCCGAGGATATCCTATTTCTCCTTGGACATTAGATTCTACGCTTATGTTGTTATATGTACACGGGAGTTAGGGAGGGAAGGATTAAGATCATGCTCTATATAGTTAGGTATATTTAAATTTGTTTATTATTTAAATTTGTTATATTATGTGACTTACACTATGTAGTAACACCTGGGATCAAAAGAATAAATATGTGGAGTTGGTTTTTGACAGTTTATTTTAGTTGTTACATTTATTATTCCTCTACTATTATATTTTGTTACTAAATAATGGAGTTTGTCATTTATTAAATATGATCCCATTGTTTCCTACATATTCTCACTAGTTATAAAACTGTATAAACTATAATCTAGTAGGTAATAGTCTGCCAACATACACACCCCATAACCTTATTCCTAGTCAACAACCTTTGGAATTTGGGGAGATGGGACTGAGGTTATGTGGTGACTTTTCTATCTAATGTTTTATTGGCCAGTCAGGCTGGGACATTACAAATTTTTGTCATCAAAGGTTATTTTATATCAAATATTCACAATGGTTCATAAAATATTTTATATTATCCTTTAAATACCCTCTTCAACTAACTAGGTAAGGGTTGATTCATTAACCCACTCATCATCCACTAGTGATGATAAAGTTAATACATAATTCAATATAATTAGGGTTTTTATCCCTAGTTTCATCTATTAAATAGACATATCACCTTTAAAATATCATAATAGGGTTTTATATTATTGAAAATAAACAACCTTTTATTAAACATAACTGATAATTTTGAGATATTCTTAGGCTTATCCCTATGGTTCTAAATAATGTTTTCTCATCATAGATTTTTCCAAATAAATAATTCCTTCTATGATACCTAATATAGTGACCCAAACATTAGTAACATAAATATAACATCTTATAAGATATATATTAATTAAATATTATTATCATTCTAATCAAAATGTTAATTGTTTATATTCTTTAGAAACATGATAGATAAAAAAATGGTAAATATAATTTTAAAATCATAGAGAGTAATCTTTTTTACAAATATCACCCATATTAGGAAAATGAAACTTAAAACCATTATTCCTATCCATAGGAAAATGAAAACAAAAAATGGGAGATCTTATATACATGGAAATATTAAATAAGAAGGTAATCCATCAATGAACGTAGAAAACCATATCATGATCATAGCAGTATTAGAACATGATAATAATAGTTGAAATCAATAGGCAAAAACTCATATATGATCATGATTTATGGAATGGAAAATAATATTTCAATATATATTAATCATAAAGGAATCAATGAACCTGATATATTATGGATTAAAATTTGAATAAATTACTATCATAAACCTTTGTCATAAAGTATTGAATAATAATAATAATAGAAATATTATGTCACAAAATTCCCACCAAGGCATTAATCACATATTAGGATTTGGAATACCACAAATATATCTGATTCATTCATTAAATAACCTCTCATGTAGTCTCTTTATTATTAGAATAGCCACATGATTATCTTATTTCGTGCTAGGAACAACCTCCCATGTACCCATTGATCTTATAAAAAATAATATTTAACTAATAAAATCAAGGGCTATAAACATAGCCACAATTCCACTAATCAAAACATATTTAGAAGTATAACACAATGGAATGAAATCATTTATTATTCTTTCATAGCATAACCCATGGATATAAAAATTAGATTCATCAATATTAAATCATCATAATCATATACCATCAATTGAATAAAAAAATATGGAATGATTGGGTACAATAATTAAAAGGGAATTAGAATCATCAAATAATGTTTTTATAGATGAAATTATAATTAATAGGAAACTAAAATATATCTTAAGGATAATACCAATTAAATATTGAAATTAATTATTTAAAATTTAAATATAAAAAAAATTTGTAATACTTTTTTTGTAAATAAAAATTGAAACATGATAATGAGTCTTCAAAGAAAAAATAATTTAGGACTACATGGAATGTAATTCATGTGGTGTACATTAAGACAATGGTTTAATTAAAGTGTTTAGTAAAAATTCAAAATGACATCATTCATAAATTGATTATAATATTTGTTTCAAAAAATTACACAAAAAAGAAAAAAAAACTGGTATATAAGACATTAATAAGTATTTAATTACTTGTAAAAAATGAACACTTATTAAAGAAAATATAGAAATTAAATAATATTCCCAACCAAAAAAGATAAATAATGTAATTTTTCATTTAACACATTAATTTGGTATCATGAGTACATAAATAGGATAATAATACATTAAAATATGTAATAACTATATGTAACCATAGTATGAGAAAAGGCATATGTTCTAAGAGACATATATCATATAATTTCAACATTATAAATGTATGTAAAAAAATAATGAAAAAAATTTTATAGTAACATTATACCATTACAACATTATAAACCATTTAATAAAAAAATCATTAGTGAAATAATATAAAATTAAACTAAAAATACACTGAATATAATGTGATTTGTGACATTACATATAAAATGGGAACTATATATATATCATCACAAGTTTATCATATATAAATTTTATATCTTATAAGATGAATATCATTTAAATATACCCACTACCCATGATATAATCATATAAAAATAGGACATTTTTATACATGGACACATAAATAATTTTTTTAATAGATATTAATCATCTCCCACTATGTTCATTTTTTAATCACTATTATCAGATATTTGATATTTAGAAACATTCATCATAACCTAGGTTGTCACGACCCGCCTTCACCAAAAGGAGGGAAGGGCCATCAGTTTTCCATGCCCTTCCTTCTTTAAGTTGAAGGAGAGATAATGACCCCCCGAAACCCGCCTTCAATAGGTTCCGGAGTGGCGACTAGCACCAAGGGTATAGAAAATTCTCGCAAATGGAAGGCATTACCCTTTTTATTTTTCAGGATCGGGAAATAAGACAAGACAACCACCCAAAAAGGGAAAGAAACAGGTGTAAATAAATAAACCCAAACAAAGCCCCCATGCATGTTTAAACAGTTTACAACAAGGTGCAAGTACAAAAAGAGGCTCAAGGTACAATACCAAAAGAAAACAAAGGTACGACAACAGCAACAACTCCAACTGTCTGACTAGTAGGGTCACGCACAACCCTGGTAGTCCTCCTGGAAACCTGAAAGTAAACGTAGGGTAGGAGAGGAGTTCGAAGAAGAAATTGAAAATGATAAACATGGAAGAAATTCACCTGGTTATTGAAGTTGAAGTTCAGGAAGCTCCGGATTACTACTTTGATCTCTTAGGGGATTTAGGAAACTCTATTATTAATCACATATCACCCAAAATAGTCCCTAAACCATACAAATAAGAACAGACCAGAAAAAACAAATAACACACTGATTTATTTAATTCCAAGTATCATCATTTTTATGGTTTTCCCTATTTTTTTAAAATCAAACTAATGATACATTGTCTTCTTTTATATTTCTGGGTAAGGTATTACTCAGGGATTACCCCATGTGAAACAGATGAATATTGTGCTCCACTTTTATACCCATCCATAATCATAAAAGAAGAACAAGTTAATAGTCTATTTTTTAAGCTACAAAAACATAAGTAAAAAAAAATAAACTGATGATACATTGCCTTCTTTTAAATTTATGGGTAAGGTATTACTTAGGGATCACACCGTGTGACAAGGGTGAATATGTTTCTACTCTTTCATACCCATCCATAATCATAAAATTAGAGCGAGTCAATAGTCTAAGGTACTAATTAAAAAAAATAAAATATGAAAACCACAGGTTTCCTCCCATGTCGGTCTTTTTTTTAACGTCAATAGCTCGATATGAACCCCCCAACTTATCCAATTCCAACATTCAACTTTTTAAGGACCCCATATTTCTCCAATTCTTATTTATTAGGATTGATTATTTGTTTATAATTTGTATCATGTTCAAACCTAGTATCTTCAATGAGTGGTAAAATCCAAGGAATATCAGAAATTGTAGATCTAGATTCAACTGTAGTCTTTCCTATGAAATTAATGATCATTCCAACTTTATTGGTTTCAAGAGAAGAATGAAATCCAATTTAAAGATTCTGATTATACCATATGAATAGAAACTTTGGTGGGGAATGAAGGATAATTTTTTTTGATATTGGGTTGCATAGGAAATTCAAACACATTTTGAGATTTTGAATCCAACTCAGTTTCATTTTCCAAAATTCTCAACAAAATTGGTTCCTCTATAATAGACGATTCAACCTCCAAATTGGAGAGATTAGTGTCAATAATGGGTATGGAATCAATGTTTCTAATTTCTCTAGATGGATCAGGGATTTGTGTTATTGAAAAATCGTCAATAGAGTTATACTTATGAGACTCAATCCATGATGTCAAATTTCATTCTTGTGAATATATGAAATCAATTTCTTCCAGATTTAAAGACCCTTCAACAATTTCATGATTCACTTCCCCTACCCCAAATCCAAAGGTTTGTTCTTCAGTAAATTCATGATAATTTTTTGGGAAACTAGACACTCCACATAAGGTTTTAGAAGGTATTGTTGGTGTATGGATGAGTTCCTCACAAGTATTAATGAATTGTATTTCTAATCTCAATGATGATACCTCAGAACTCATTATCTCTACTTCATTACACTTTTGTTCAAATAATATTTGAGGATTAGGATGGATAAGAGTTTGTAAATAATGAACTTCATTAAGTTTCATCTCCTCAATCGTCTTCAAGAGGGCTATAAATTGATATTTTAAACAATCAACATCCCATTAATTGTACATATCATCGGGTGTGTGGTAATTAATCAAGGGTTGATCCAAGAAATTTTCTAATTTAGGGGCTTCCCAGTATTTATTTTCCATTTTATTCCAGCACGAGTTTGTGACATGGTAATTGGGAAGATACTCCATTATAGAAGAAAAAAAGGTTGATTCTAAATTATCAGGACACACACAAACAGAAATGGGTAAAGATAAGAGAGATGGGGGTGAGAATATAGACCATGGTGTGATAAGAGGATTAATGTGTCTTAGATAACTTAATTGGGTCCCCATAAATGGCACCAAAAATTTTTTTCTCCCAAATTTACCCTACAGGTATGCGGTCGTTGTAGTATAGGTTGGGGAAAAATCCACAAGGACCGAAGAAGGAACCTAAAGACGCTCTAATTTTGGAAGGATTTTCCTATGAAGTGGAAAACTATTTAGATTTAATTGATTTGAATAACTATTGATTTAATTTAATGATAAAAATTAAAAAAGATACAATTACTTAGTCTGAAATAATTAATGCACATGAGTTGATCCTATGTTGTTACTATGGTTAGATTGGATGTATGTATTTTCTTATAACTTTAATTTCACTAATTCAATATGCATCCACAAATTGATATAATTCCTCAACATGATTCACCAATTTAATCCCTAAACAATTCCATGTCTAATCACCAAATCAGTTGTAGGATCAATTTAATGATAACTCGAAGGAATTGGATCTCACTAGAACTCGAAATGTGTCATTGTTAATGTTAGCAAAGATGAAGAAGAAAATAAATCATCAAATGAAAATCATAAAATAATGAAATGATTATGAATTTAAGAACATTAAATAACATCCAAAATACCCCATGCCACTTCCTAGGATTAACCCATACTTGTTTATCCATCCATTTATGCTATTAGATAAATGGAAACAGAAAGTCGACATAAAGAAGCAGGATTGAAGAAGAAAAATAAAACAATGAAACTATCACTCCACCATCGTGTGAATAAATTCACAAGTTCTGGTGTGAATAAGATCACACCTTGGGGAAACTGTATCAATGTGAAAATAAGAAGATCATAAAAATACAATAATAATAACTTTTATTTAAAACTAAGGTCATTCAAATAACTTACATGAGAAAGAAGAACGTTACAAAGGAAATTTGGAAAAAAAACATTAAAATGAAAGTAAAACTCATAAATCACTTAATCATCCATTTATACTATCTTAAATAGCCATTTAGGAGGCCTGGGGTCGATCCACCATCAATAACACTCTCTTAAATTAATTGTGGTGGATCTAGGTGGGTGGACATTTAATGTAGAGGAGACCTTTCAACTCTTTCCTCGAAGTGGGAGCCAGCTTTAATTCACCGAACAGAGGCTCCTAAATCACCTTCTAGAAGGCCGAATTAGAGTGGTCAACTGGAGACTTAAATTAATCCACAGATGTCCCCTAATATCCTGTAAAGTTTTTTCCCAAAATACTTTTTGGTTTGCGAGATATGATTTAATAGTGGGCTGTTTTTCTGGGCCGCAGAGTCTGGCCCAGAATTAAATCTTTAACTTGGGCTGCCTGGAACTCCATTAAAATGATTGAATTATCTTGGGCCACTGTTGACTGAAATTTTCCCCATGATGTATTCTATTTGAAGATAAATTTTTAGACTTTTGGGGTTGAATCCTATCTGCTATAGTACTTTTTTGGGCTGATGTCCAGCTCATTACACCCAGAATGTTGTTGGTTTGAAGCCCACTTTGGTGGTTTTCGAAATTGAATCTAAAAGTGATCCATAAGAATTAATTGTTCCTTATATCATGGGAGACCTAAAAATAAAATATAAACATAAAATCAAGACCATTATATGTTTTATGAGATGTTCAGGAATGTACCACGTAATAGTGAATTTTAGGAAAGAATGGCAATCATGATGTGAAATGATGTTCAAAGTGTAAAATGCACTAAAATGGTACTTTTGAATAACAAATCACATGAAAACTATATAAATTAACAATGAATGTTATCCCCTCCTAGTGGCTAATCAGTGTCTCTCTCTAAAATAACTCAATCTGCACAGTTTTCAATATCGTGTGGTATTCAAGCATGGTTTACTCTAAACAATGCATGAAGTCTCTATTTTCAAAAAATATGGGTTCCAGGGTCTGAACAATCCACATAAACCCTTGGAACAATTACTAACTAATTAGAACTCCAAATATTGTTCCAAAATAATGTTTTCGAAAAAATATCAAAGGATCCATACATGGGTGAAAAACTGTGTTCTTATAATCTTCCCCCCATAAAAGAACTCTCCCTTTGATTTCTCCTTGAAAAGTTAATGAAACACTATCTGAGAAAAACCCGAGACACTGACCATATACATCATATTCCATCTCATACGTCTCATCTTGTACTTAGTTGTTCAACCATAACAATCACACTATAGGGACAAACCAGATTCAGAGAGCCTTGGTGCAATTGTCCACAATATGCACTCGATACTCATCAACGGTTCCATCGACCTACTACTCAACTTCATCAGGATCAAAACTATGGCATGGGTGACCGTGATATTGAAGATTCTAGGAGACATGAATGAAATCATTAATAGAATAGTACCTATGAGGTAGTATTAAATGATAGGATACTGGCATGACTCTCTTTTGGATCTCGTACGATTCTATGTAACAGTGAAAAAATATTCCCTACTTCTGAAACCATATATTACGTAGTATGGGTGATACCTGAAGAAAAACATGATCCCAAAACTCAAACTCTAGAGTACATTGATTGCGATCAGTAAAAGATTTTTTTCTAGACTATGTAGTATTCATGAACTTCTGTATCTTCTAAACATGCTCAGATATATCATGAATGAGATGAGGACATAGTAGGGCCAGCTCACATTCCTCAAACTAGTACAGGTGTGAATAAAATGGCCAAACATATAAGGCCTCAAAATAATCCATATTAATTGTGCATTGAGAGCTGGTATTACAGGAGAAATAGAACAGAGGGAAAATCATTTCCTATGAACCACTGAAATCAAGGTCACATTATCAAATCATATACTCTATAAAATTTTTTGTTTGTTTAGATTGTCTATTAGTTTGAGGGTGAAAAGTTGTTCTTAGAAGCACCTGAGCTCACATAGATTTTGGAAAACGTATCTAAAATAGTGATGTGAAACGAGCATCCATATCTGAAAAGATAGTACGTGGAACCCTGCGACGTCGTACGATCTCATAGACATAAAATCTTAACAACTAATAAATTGAGAAGGTCTCCCATACAGGAATTAAGTGGGTTGAATTTTTAGTTGGTAAATGAATAATGAGATAGCATCACTACCCCTTAGAGATTGATGTAATCAAACTACAAAATCCATATCAACATCTTCCCATTTTCATTTTGGGACAGTGTGTGGAAATTACAAGCCTAGAGGTCTCTCGTGCTCCACCCTCACTTTCTAATAGGTGGAACACCTAATTATGATGCCAAAAATACGATGTTTCATTCCAAGAAAGCTATACAACTATAACATATCTCGATACATCTTCATGAATCCTAGATGAACTACCCATTGGGAAGCATTTTAATCTTTCATTGACTCTGATATCATGCTAGTGGGAATCTAGACAAATCCACATACACACAGGATGTCATCTCTGTCCAAATAATAATCCATAGGTGGGGTATATCCTTCCATACACTCATGAAGAACCAAAAAATTAGGATCCAAAAACATCATACTCATCAACTTCTCAAGGAGGGAAGAGGTGACTCTTAAAGAAGACATGTAAGATTGATTGTGACTATCATGAAACTCCAGATGATACTCAAAAAAAGGGCCATTAACTTCCATTCATCACTGACATCATACAGGACTTGGGTTTGAGTTTTCAGACTATGTGAATCAGAGACCACATTTCCCTTCCTATGTGTATAATAATGCTAAAAATCAATGGAATTTAGATATTCAATCAATATCCACTGTTTGAGGTCCATGTCTCACTGAGAAAATTTATACTTGATTATCTTTTAATCCATGTATACCACAATGATGTCACCCAACAGATAATGTATCCAGCAACATAAGGTATGGAAAACTACTAATAGCTTGAGGTCACGAGTCAGATAATTTCTCTCTTGAGGCCTTTGGTTCCAGGATTCATATACAGTGACTTTTTATTCCTGCATCAACACTGATCCTAGTACAATGGATGATGAATCATAGAAGATGATAAATCCTTCTCTAGGTTTGGGATGAATCTAAATTGGTGCTAAGAAAAGCCTCTATTTAATCTCTTAAAATGCTTTATTTTATGCTTCTTACCACATGAAAATAATAACCTTATTTATAATTCCATTAACAGGTGAATGGATACCCGATAAGTCATGTATTTAATTCTTGTAATATCTATACAACCCTAAGAATATCTTTATATAAAACATGTTCTTAGGATACAACCAGGAGACTACAACACTTCCATTTTTAGGGTTAATATATAATTATGGTTCTAATATAGTATGTCCCAATATGTGTCTCTTGTCGATCCAAAAATTCCACAGAGTAAGCTTGTCAAAAAGAAGATTCTCTCTTAGTGTACTCAGAAAACTTTTATGATGTTTGGCATGGTCGTTATGAGTGTGAAAATACACCAAGATGCCTTCCACAAAGGCCATGATAAAAAACTTCTAATAGGGGTGGAATAACCTTCTGATCATTTCCATGAAAATGATAGGCAGATTCGTAATAACTAATGGAATAATATGATACTCATACATACAATACCTTCTACGGAATGCTTTACAAGGTATTTCTGATTGTTTGACTAGCACATGACTATAAATTGATCTCTTGTCAGTCTTAGTGAAGACATTTTCTCTTCATAGATGGTAAAAAAGATAAACAATTCATGTATGTGGATACTATTTCATGATTTTAAAATAGTTCATTATTTTTTAATCCATGAATAATTGAAGAGTTACATCTGACTTCTTAATGAAAATAATAGGTGAACACAAGAGGATATACTAGTCTGTATACTGCCTTTGGCCTCTAGGTCCTCTATTTACTTCTTGACCTAAGGAATCTTAGTAGGTGTCATCCTATATTGAAAAATAGACACTGGATCTACTCTTTGAACAAGATCAATTTTAAACTCTACCTCTCCCTTATGAGGTAATTTAGAAAATTCATTAGGAAAGGCTATATTGAAACGATCAACTACTTGAAGGAAATGACTTTGAAGAAAACCATGATACTACAAGAAAATATTTTTAATATGGGAGGTCACTCCCCCTATCCTATGATTCTTTTGTTCAACTCTACAGCATGGACATACCTCTCCTTTGAAAGATAATTGATTCCTTATGGTGATGTAAAAGTGACCCTATGCTAATATCCTTCTATAAATCCATGGTAGTGGACTAACCAGTCAATACAAAGACATTAATTAAATCTTTTCATCTTCAGATCATTGTTATTACATATGAATGGGTAACTTCCTACCTCATAGGGACAGTCCCTACATAGGGGTATGTCTTATTTCTGTATTCACATAGGCTTGTCAAAGGTCATTACATCATTGTGATACTCTATCTCTAGTCAGAGACATTCAAGGATAGATACAGAGATTAATGAGTTTTATGAACTTGTATTGAAAAAAGAAGAGAAAATAGTATATTCTACTAGAATAGTACCGCATACTGTTGACGGTCCTGATGAATGATACTTGGGTATCAGTTGTAATGTATTCAACTGATCTGATCCACATGCCTTTTCAAATAATTGGATGCTACGATCATGACTAATATTCGTTAACTACTAGTGATCATGGTTTCGACTATCATGACCATGACCACCTCCTCTACCAGACCTTCTAGTTCTATTCCAACTACCCACCTGATGCGATAGAAAAGTACTCACTCATGAAGGTGGAGGTGATGTTGATCCTTTCCACTCGATGTTGGAGGAAAATTCCTATAGAAACACAGACGATGACCCAAACAGTCGTAATTCAAACACTTCTTTGGGTCTCTATAAAATTAGGAATTCTTATGCCACATTATTCCAAACATATGACACAACATAGTTCTATCAAAATAGATATTATGGATACCACTTCTCTGATGATAATATTAGAAAGATTTTTTTCTTTCCACTGGATGAACTACCGACCTGACACTACACTGATCCTTTAAACCCGATACACGTGCTATCTCTTAGGTCAGGCTTAGAGTTAAGGGCCTGATCAAAAACTATAGAAAAATTAGGAGGGTGAAATACATTCATTATAGATTAGATGGAATCATGTACCACAACCTCAAAACATCTAGCATGCGAAATCTCATCACCAGATACAATCGGTGAAAATCACAGTATATTAGTGAACCATTCTGAATACTCCATTACTAACACATATCCATGCTCAGGATGCATGAACTCTCCAGCTCTGTTAGATCTCAGTTCCTAAGGAAATAACTAATCATAGAATATATTCTATAAATCTATCCATAACATGACCTGATAATGATCATAGATTATATTCTAGAAATCATAATTGAATCAAAGAATTAATCCATAAGATCAAAAAATTATAGTAAGACATAAAATAGTGTAAAACAAATTAGTAAAGAAAATAATTTACTTTGTAGTCAATGATCACTACTAAAACAATCATACTGGATTCGGTTCCCTCATTATCCACTTGTAAAGGTTCATTCCCAAGACTATCATAATGGATTTAGTCACTATCCAATCAAATGTTATTATTCACTCCTAATATTATCATGGTGGATTTGATTAACATCATATTACATATTCATGATTCATTCCAAAAAATGACATATAAAAATACAATAAAAAATTGGGACACAACCCATTAAATTACTATTTATATCATAAAAAATAAATCATTACCCACTACATTAAAATGGATATGTAATTTTAGCCCCACCAGACACATAATTATAAACCATTGATATGATTTATACAGGATCATAGATCAATCATCATATATTATTACACATTTAAAATAAATATATTTCACAAACATATCATTATTTCATTATAATCAATACAATGTAAAATAATTGTGTTTAAACAACGTTTCATCATAACTAACTAATCACATGTGAATAAAATTGGTTCCATAGTAAAACTTTTAACTCGTCATCATACACCATTAAAATAAATAATATGTATTGTATAATTGTATTATATCCCAATTGGAACATAATTAATGTCAAAATATGTCATTATAAATGAAAATTTCATTAAAAGATCACATGTAATGTTTCATGAGAAATATTTAATTTCCAATTTAAAATCTCTACATAAAAATATACAATCATCCAAAATAAAATTGGTCACATTTTCTTGGTAAGGGTACATTAAAACAAATAATGGTTCTTTTAAATCATTGATCATTCCTTGTGGAGGGAAATATCATTCAATCAGTATAAGATAAAGTAAAATATAAATTTCATATTTTTTTAAAAGAATGTCTGAAAGTACCTCATCCATAAAATTAAAAGAATATTACTTATCATTATTAAAAAAAATAGTAAAAATAACACTAAAAATATCAGGATAATAATAAAAAGTCATTAATTTGTTTTTCAAAACATATATTGGGGTGAAATTGTTCTTTAATCTGATCAGTAATATAATATCGAATTTCATTATAATTATTCTTCCAGTATCTTGAGAATGGAATTAGAAGAAAATTAATAGGAAGTATATAATCATAAAAATATCTACATGATAATAAAATTAGATATATTAATGAGAGGAATATCATAAAATATTATCATTTAAATGATAATCGTAAACAATCCTGATAACCAATTACGTTATAACATAGAATCCTTACCACATTGTATACATTTGAATATTTTGAACTATGAAATAATAATATTAATGAAACTATAATAATGAATAATAAAATAATATTAATGATATAACATGAAAACGTGGTAGTACCTACACCACTCACAAAAATTAGTACTGAATATGGAATATGTCTCTGATACATAAAATTATTACCAGAAATCTCTTATATCATGTATGAATATCAATGACTATAATATAACCTAATTTATATAAAATTGTAATTAATTATAATTATAATAAAAAAACATTTAAATTCTTATAATATTATATTATACACAAATATAACATTTCCGAACCAATTTTATAAACATTTATTATAAAAAATAAATTTTCTGGGTGTTAACCGTTACATTTTTCAAGAGACTTATTGTTCTGTTGTTTTGATCGTTATACATTGATCACGGTTCGATCATATATATGATTTAAATAATGAAATATATATATATATATATATATATATATATTTAATATGTATTAATTATAAATATTTATAGGGTCATCATAAAAATACAGAGATAGAAAAAGTAACTATACTATTTATAGTGATGGTAAACTGTATATACTCATGAACGCGATTTTCAATTTTCAATAGATGGAATGAAATAATTTATAATAATAATTCGCCATTTATGTAATCCTTATTCTATAAATTTCATATAAAATTATTCTATCTATCCGTATTAACATCTATGTAAATCAAAAATTAATAATGAGTCACATCGAATCATATATGTGGTCGTCAGCAAATATGCACAAGTGACGTTATCAATGTCAAAAAATTAAATATTCATAGAGGTAAAAATAGTATTATAATTACTAAAGAGTATATATAAAATATATATCATATAAAAACATTTATATAGTAATAGTAATAATCCATGAAATGTGGTCATGGAAAATGAATAATATATCTACCCGGATATGTTAGGTCGTACTTACGCACGAAGATATTTTTTATATTAAAGATTATGGTATATAGGGTGAATATAATTTGTCACATTATAAAAATAAAATATTATTATATTTATGATAATTAATTTATTATTTTATGATGAATTTTTTAGGTATAATGTATTTATAAGAACATTAAAATTGAAAGAGGACTAGTAATACGATTATAATATTTTAAGTTTTCCATAATTATATCATATATATGAAGTCATAGAATGACTAATTAAGACAAGAATCACCTATAAATAGTAGATATGGATGTTTATAGGATAATATTTAAATATTTATTATCAAATAAGAATTAATGTGGTGAAAATAATAAAATGGATATGTACTCTTTATAATAATAATAATATATAAAAGTTTTCGGAGAGAAAATAATCATAGAGAATAATATCTGTAGTCAAGGTTCACAATTAAGGCTATCAGAATAGGATGGGTTCACAACTCATTCCATCATTACATATTCATGGTATACTCAAAACGCAAACTTAGTGGACAAAGTCTCACACTTTATTTGGTTTTCTCTAAATTAATGTTCGTATTATTAAATTAGTTATAAATAATTAATAAATGCATTAGATGATAATATAATTATTTGAACACCCATAATATAGTAAAAATAAAACATATATTGTGCAAAATAACATTCCCTAGAAAAATGATAAATTAATATTTTTATTTGATAGAAATTATGAAAAAATAATCAAAAAATATTGAGAAAACAATTTTTATTAAAAATAATTTGTAACCATTCAAAGTAAAGTCAATAAAAATAAATGATCATGAAGGAAGAAAAATAAATTGATTACATTTTTTCTAAAATAAAACATCACATTCACACTTTGGTAAAAATTTAAAAAGGAGTTGTTCAGATTAATATTAAAATATTACATTTTAAATAACTTTAAATTATGTAAATGATTATATGAATTACTATTTTAATATATTTCTTGTCTATCTAGTAACATTAAAAAACAATTTTTGGAGAGTTTGGAAAAGGAATAAAATGTTCCTCAACCGAATTAGAAAATAAGTTTTTCAAAATTTTAATTCATTTTAAAAATAATTTGAATTAAAAAATATAAGAAATTGGTACTAATATATAAAAAAATTACAAATAAATATAGGGTAATATTATATATTGGGTTTAGTTTTTATGATTTATATAATTTTCCTTAATTTAAATATAACACAGATAATCCTTAATTTAAATTATATTGTGACCCCAACTCCATCCCTAAAGTTATTAGTTTTATTTAAAAAATAATATTTAATGAATTATTATAGAAACATTGGGATATTTTCCAAGAATATTGATGTTCAATGGTTCATGTAAATACACCTTTATCATGGATTCATCATCTTTATAAATTTAATAAAAAAATAAGTATAATATTTATTCTTTATATTCGATTATTTAATTATTCATATTGTGTAGCGATGAAAAATTAACCTCATTTTTTTGGGGAGGTGTTTGTACACACATAATAACAAGAAATGATATCATTTCATTACAAATCACAAGGAGATATGAAATATAATATATTATGACTAAAAAAATTAAATTTGAATTGTCATATTTGTATGTAAAATTCATCTTAATATCCAATTATGAATGTTTGTTACAGAATATGAATCAAAACAATATGGGGAGTCGTTAGTCCACAAATAAACACAAGATATATTATGATTTCTCATTTGATATTGGGGAGGAGAAAATGATTGATCCACATTCATAATAATAAAAACTTAAATTTATGTTGTCAAATTTATTACTTTATAATGGATAATAAATATTTATAGGAGGTATAATATGATATAATATAGAAAGTATGAAGTATAGAGATATATATAAATGTTGGTAGACCTCCTTTTCTAACATCAAAATCATTGAATAGATATCATTATAATTGATCAATGAAATAAATAACATGAGGATTAATGTTTTGAAGGTATAAGGTCAATGATTGTTTGACCTACAAGTCTCAAAATGTGTAGTAAAATAATATATATGGTATATTTTTATATGGGAGGTAGATAACACTAATGGAATTTTATAAAATATTAAAATAATATTATTTCATACAAAATTCATGTTTTAGAAAATCGAGAAAATTATTTTAATTTGATGAATTGAATAATTATACCATCATCCAATCGATTTAAATAAAGTTTTTGTGATATTTTAATCCATATCTATAATATTAAACCCTTGAGTAATTTTTTTTAATATTTACCATAGAAAACAAATATAATATTTTAACTAAAAAATTTGAGAAAAAATAATTTCAAGTTTCTAAAATATGTTAATTATGATTATTTTTAATACATTATCTATTTTATTTTATTAATTTACATAAATGGTATAAATTTATTTTAAATTGTGTTCACTAAGTTAAAAACAAATGTTTTTATCTGAATGCATTTGTAAGCCTCAAAATGAGTTTACCATCATTTTTTATAGTGTAAAAACATATAAAATAATGATACTTTTTTGATTAAATATATTATACAAACATTTATTAAAAATAATTCATTGATATATATTAATATAATTTTTTCATATAATAAAATATTGTGTCAATAAAAGGTGTTTTTTTGGAAAAACAATTGAAGGCTAAAATTGGACATATTAAAAAAATAAAGTATAACGATTATTAATATTGATAGAATAATATAATTTATTATTAGAGAAAAAATAAATATCATTAATATAACATTAATAATGTAAAACATTTACATTATAATTTATTACAGTAATTTTCAAAATATGTTTTACTATGCACAAAAAAAATTCATTAGAAAAAACCATTGAATTATACATAATTTAATATTGAAATAATGATTATATAATGATATAAATTTCATAAAATTAAATTAATAAAAAGTTTCTAAACTATTTATAATTTCTATGCACAAAATATAAAAAAATAAATTTTGTTGAGAAGTATTTTTTGAAGTATAAAAGTTCATTATATAAATTTTTTAAATAGTTTAAATTAATATATATATATATACATTATTTAATGTTCTTATAAATATTTTAATTAATGTTTTAATGACTATTCATACATTCTAATTAATATATAGCTTATTTATTATTTCTTCATTATAGTCAAATTAGGCTCAGGGATTAAAGTAATGAAAATATATCATTGATATAAAAATTATTTGAAGGGAAATATATAATAATATAATTCAGTGTCAAGTTATTCCCCCATATAATAGTTAACCTCATAAATATTATCACACAAATACAATATACTACATATACTTCTTCATCATCACTTCACTGGGATCCCATGTAGCTCTTTCAGAGTTATGATTTGTCTAGAAATATTTTTCCATGAAACCAATATTATACCACAATAAAAATATACGTTATCTAAAAAACTATAGTAGTTATTCCAGTAATTTATGGTCAAGATCAATTTGGAATTAACTCAATATTCACTATGTCTGAAAGATGTAGTTTTAATTCCTTAATAAATATTAATGGAACACATTATGATCATTACATAGAGTTGGGGTATGTTCCAAATGATGGAAAACAATCCTTCTATGATTTTTAATTTTTATGCATCTAATATATAATAATATTACATACCCATAATTCTATATATGAAAATTTCTTAATATAGATAAATTCTTAATAATAAATTCTCAATAACCTCAAAATCATGATATCATCTACAATTATCGACATTTAGATATTTTTATGGAGTGCTCAATAATATTATCATTATATTTTATTTACCATGATTTATTAAGTATAAATATATTTAACTATTAGCCATCCAAATAATATTTTTTTCATCACTTAAATCAATAAATGGATTCATAAGGAGTAATATGAATGATTGAGTGAGACATACTGTTGTAATGAAATTAGACCATTGAAAGGGGTAGAAAAAAACTACCTCTAAAACATATATAAAAATAACCCAACAAGCCTTTTATGATTTCATGGACCTATAAAGCTGATCATATGACTACGAATGATTTGTAGTAATGATCCAAATCATTATATGTGGATCTTCTTGAAGACATGACTAGAACATTGAGTTAGACCTCAGATCTCGATCAAATTCAACTTAAATTGGATCTCTGTGAAATATCATAACATAAATTAGGTATATCTTATAATGATGACCATGAAATAAATATTATTTGATAGATAATAAATTTTTGTATATTATAAGTATATCAAATACAAACGGGCATTTGTTTTTCCATTCATATGATTTAGAGAGTATGATTATGAAATACATTGTAAGGTTTCCCAATTTCCATTCTATTATAGGTAATTATTATATCGTCAGATAAGACATATGCCTCTATCTCATAACATTCTAACATACACAAATCATGATATAAACTCTATACTATCCCTTTTATATTATCCAACTATAAGTACTATTTCTAAGAAATATATATCTTCTTAAATCCGTTATAAATATTGAATTAATAAATATGATGTTCATCCAACAAAACCTTCTTAAAGTATGGTATTGACATGAATCATTCTTAGTTATAAAATAATATCTTCAAATGACCATATTATTTATATCAGAATCATTTCCGAACTTATTCTATAGTTCTACATAATCATTTTACACTTGTTTAATAATCAGATGTGTTGATATTTGAACATTACTATGAGAAATATATGATCTTAAACCATTAATCATTATTTCATGATCCATATTTGATAGATCCATAAATAACAGATCACCATAAATCCACATCACGTAAAATCTATCTTGATCATTATAATATATGGATTCATACTCCATATCTAATTTCTTACGGTGATTGTCCTTCAAGATGTAAAAATCTGTAGTGCACTCCAACAATATACAATAGTAAAAATTAATATTTTAATAAATGAATATATATTTAAGGTAATTATTATTTTTATATACATCACCCCATTCATCATACTAATAATTAAATAAAAATTTATTGAAATTTTTTATCTTTCATGAATTTAAATTTTTTGTGGGGAAAAATCTACCACCCGATCAATTAATATAGGGACTCATCATATTCCTCTATTCAAAAATCAATTAAATATTCAATCCATTATCCAATATATGGTAGATTTTATAAATTTATGTTAATCATCCTTCTATTTATCTCTATTAAATTTTACCCACAATCATTTGTCCAAAGAAACATTGATCCCTTACATTTCAAATTGATTTTCAGACTAGATAGTAATGATAAGTGTATCATAATGTATCAAAAGTATCCTACACCCCAATGAAAATATATTTATCTAAATTAACATGGATGGTATGGACCATTGATAAATTGAATCCATATTTAAATGATCCACTATATAACCTTATAAGATAATATACACCCCATGAATGAAAGATTATTTGAATATAATTTAGACGTGGTAAATTTAGATAACAATTTCACTTTCTTTATGGTATTCATCTCAATACCAAAATTATACTCATTATCATCAATTCAATTTGAATATATAAGAATATAATCAATTAATATTCTATAAACTGATCATGGTAATATATATATTCTAAATTTTAGATTAATTAATATTGATAGATTTTTTTATTTCAAAGGAAATAATAAGAAAATCATACTTATCATACAAAATATAGAAGTATTTCAGGGATATATCCTCTATCATTTCATTTCGTTTATGATATATAGAATAATGTTAAATATAGAAATAGTGGTGTGGTCTAGGTAGTGTATCAAACAACATAATACGTACTATATGGTATATGTTATTTATATTAATCATTTGGATTCCTCAGAAGTAAATGAAAATATATATATTCCCACATTATTTTTATCAAAAAGAACTCAGTATCCCCATGAAGAATCACAAGTTTTTATATTCCCTTTATCAAAATTATCTTGGAGATGTTTATCCAATTAAAAAAACTAAACTTGGAAATTATACATTGAGTATTTTAAAAAGTGTTATCACTAGTTATAAATTATATTAAAGACTAATAAACTCAATTATGTAGATAATAATTCATGTCAGAGCGAATTAGAGTAGATGAATAAAAACAGTGTGAATATCTTTAATTCATATTTTATCCCAAACTATTTGAAATAATCTACACCCATGAATTGGTTGAAATTTTCATAAAACAAAAGTAACATCCATTGTACGTTCATATTCATCCTCACTATAAAATAAAAAAGTATGATGTTTCAATATTAAAATTGTTTCATTCATTTCATAGTAATTTCTATAGTATAAAAATAATGAAGTCAAATTCATAACATAAATTCTATCCAATTAAATTATAGGGATATTCAAAATATATACAGGTTGTTTAATCCCATTGTACACTATTAGTGAGGAGTGATAGACATTAAATATTTTGATCAAGCCATTAATAGTTTTTAATCATAAATCAATATCTAGTCATTGACAAGGTAATGTTACACAATAATAAATTTCCATAGATATAATAGAATAGTAATATATTAAAGAAAATACTACATATTTAATTCTACAGTTTATAGAAAGTGTACCCTTTACCATATCATTCTTGTGACCATCATCTATAGTTTTTTTCACATTAGATTTCCCCTAGTATCGGGCTCTTCATTATATTTGACAATTATTTTAATAATTAAAATTATCCTTATAAAATAATTGAAATAATGTATATATTCATTATATATAAATTCTTTGAGAATGTTTGTCTTATTTGGCTGATATATTCACAAATACATTAATTGACAGGAATATTGACATCACATCGACATTCCTTTACTCGATGAGTTTTTTTTCCATAATTAGAAAGTTTACTAAACCCTATAAAATATTTGTATTGTGCTACCTTATATAATTTTGACTTTATAAAAAATTAGTTTTCATTTTTCCCAGTGTTTTTTTATTATAATATCATATAAATTTCCTCAATTTTTTTAAAATCATGAGATTACTCAATGTGTTGAATTTCAAATTTCACATGGAGAGGAAAATGAATGATTTATACTGATATATTAAATATAATATAGGAAATTTCTATTGAATAATTATTAAAAATATTGTAAATAATATTATAGTATTTATTTGGGAATAGAGAAAAAAAGAAATCAAACTCTGAAATTTAAGGTAAATTTGAATCATTAGAAGTAAATAATTCTTTATAATTAATAATTAGATCTAGAAATCCCATTTCCATTCTCATGTGATGATTTTTAGGAAAATAATTACTGAAAAATAAAATCCTAATCTATTTCCATTCAATAGAATTAAATTTCTCATATTTATCCATATTCATAATAAGATTCCAACTGTGATTATAATTTCCCACACTAACCTAAATACAGTAAAGATATTCATTTTATAAACATTTGATAAAAAATAACCTTTTTAATGGAACTAAAGAATTTCTTATAAATTGTTTGATCAAATGAACCGTTGAATGAATGTGAAATACTACATAAAAATACGTAATTGTGATATTTCATTCATATGGATGTTTGGATGATTAACATTATTTAAAATACCAGCCATAGATAAACATATTTCAGTTTTTAAAGCTGCAATAATTCACATCCTATCACCCATTTTTTCATCTCATGATGATGGTCATTATATTTCACGTAACATTTAGTATTAAGGTGATTCTTCCTAGTTCTGTTGATTGAATAATAAAAAGAAAAATGTATATATTTAATAATCATATTCATTAATGATGTATTGAAAATAATAATTCTTCAGATATATAAGTCATTGCATAATATTTTAAATTCCTTAAACATTAGCATTATCCTAGGTCATTTATGGTCATAATAACTAGAATTTATTCATCATGGGTTATAATTTAAATGAATATTATCCTATTAATATTGTTAAGGAGTGCACATCCATTCTTGTAGTCTTTGGGCACTCATCATTCATTATTTATGATTCAGTTAACACTAAATTATCCCCTATCAGAATTTTCACCCATATATAAATTTTGTCTATATATGATTTTACTATCCAGTTTCTATATTGGGATTCATTTTCTCTAAAAAACCAATTGATAACTAAATTAAAAAAGATTTAGGACATTATCTAATACATAGAATTATACACATAGTTTTAAAAAATTATTTGTAATCATATCTGTATTGAATAATTAAAAACTCATATAATACAAATTGGGGTTACCCAATCATTTCATACAAATATATATTACATTAATATTTATAAACATTAATTAAAACTCAAAACAAAATAAACATTAAAAAATAGATGTTTTATTGTATTTGTAAACAAGAATAAAAATAAAAATCTAATTTCATGAATGATTGTCAACGTCTACCACAGTGATCATCTCAAATATTATACACAATAAACTAGCCAAAAATATAATCTTTTTTTATATCCTATGGAACAGATGAAAAATCATGTGTTATAACAGTTCATTGATATGGGTAAAAAAGTTATACAACTAAATGATCAGAAATGAAAATAAAATATTGATAAGGGTATGAGAATATGATCATAATTTATGATAACCATACACAATAAGTTCAATGTACTTAATCATAAATAATTGAATAGAAATTTATAAATTAAAATATGTAAGTAACATTTTCACATAATCATTAATAACCAATCAACAGAAATGAAAAATATCAGAAGAATAAGACATAAATTTTTGTTATTCAAATGAACATTGAAATACATTTTTAAGTGTCATTCCTAAAACTATCATATTATATTTTTATCACGCCACAATCCATCATTTCCTTGGTCATGTTTCGGGCATAATAGAACCATTTTGGTCAAATACTCTTATAGAAATAGGTTCAATACAAATTCATGACCTTATTTAGTCATGATATATTAATTTTACGCAATCCATCAATGATATATATATTTTTGGGAACACCAATCACATAATAAAAATAATAAATATGTATTCAAGAATATCATAAATGATTAATCATATCATTTAATCATAACCTATGGAATGTAAATGAGTTTCAAAACCATTTAATAATTTCATAAAAAATAGACTATTGAAACGAAATAGGTTTCTTAATGCATTCATCATAACATAATTAACACAATTTACTGAAATTTGTATCCATGAATCATTAATAAATAATTATTATCATAGTATATATAGAGAAATATTGTGGATGGTTTCGTAAGATCATATCAATAGTAAATAATAAAAATCTTTAAAATAATTTTGCATAAATGAAATTAATATAAAGTAACACTATATCATCTCTTTGAATTAATGTAGAAATATCATTTTATTTTGATAAAATTTTAAATAATAATTTTAATAATATTGTAAAAATTCATTTCCATTGAAAATCAACAATGAAAAATGTAATCAAATCATTTTTAAGATGATCAATCTTGATTGTGGTAAAATTAAATCATTCCATTTACATTAAATTAATACATTACATCTACAATTTTCTATGTATTAAAAAACCACTTTTAAGAGAAAATTTATTATTATTAATTGTTGAATTTTTTTAATAAATATAAATGTTATTTAAAATGAAAATTTTAAAAAAAATTAAAATGTACATAATGAAAATTCTTTAATGGGTACAAACATGAGTGTAAGTGTTTTTTGACAAAAGTGGTTTTGATGCCATATTTTTGTTAAAATCATTTTATCGATGATTTTATGAACAAAACAGTGATAAAATGGAAACAATATTTAATGATTTCAAAAATGACAATAGTATATAAAAATATATTTTTATAAAATTTGAATATCATTATTATTTACCAAAATATAAATTTATTATAGCAAATCCAAAACAAATGATATTGTAATGTAAAACCCATATTAAAAGATCTATAATTCAATGTACAAACTAAAATATAATGTATAATAAATATGGATTTATTATAAATATATTTTTTACATTATTCTTATATATATTTTTATTAATAATTTTTTTAAAATATTCATCTATAATTTTTTTACAATTTCATCTAATAATGAATAACCATGTAAAAAACATTTATATTTTCTTGGATTGAATCAGTTTGATAGTTCTGGTGTAGGAATTGTGGTGATGGTTTAATGAACCTGAAAATACTAATCATAAAAAATGTGTCATATTTATTAATTTTATTAAAAATTTATATTATTCAATTAAATCGGTGATGAAAAAATAAATCACATCATTTTATGATTATTGTAGCCTACACTTACACGTGCCCATCCTTATAATTTTCCAATGAATTGAACTGTAAGAAGGGGGATATGATCCTATAAAAATAGAAGAATAGTTATTTCATAAATCTAATATCTAATAATTTAATAAATCATACTAATAATTCATTAATGATAGTTGTCTAAAATTAATCGTATTGCTATGTGGAGGCATTAGAAAACACATGCAAATGAGTGATACATTCATTAATCATTTAATTGAGATGAGGTGAATAATGGTTGATATATCATTATAATAAAAAATAATGATATTGAATATTTTTATTTCATTATTTTTAATGAATAATAAAATTAAATATGGTTGGGGAAGAAAAATTTGAAAATTCTATATTAAAATGAGGACCTAATTATTTGAAAACCTATATCAACTTAAATCATAATTCTTGAATATATGATAAAATTATGAAAATGATTTATTAAACATGTTTAGTGATTATTTATGGTATTAGGTATTGTATTTGTTCATATATAATGATTATGATGTTTTAGTAATAGAAAAATTATAGTATTGTTCTATACAGGAGGGAGAAGACATACATGGATATTTTAAAAAGAATACATTTTAATAATTCCTTAAAATAGTCTCGAGGTACAAAAAATGGAATGAAAAATTGATAAGTATGACAGATTAAGAATTATAAAATATAATTTTTTTATATCATGTTTCTTATATTTTAAGCCTTAACTCTTAGGTTAACCCCTACTAAACATGTCTTAAACTTAATTAAGGTAACCCATTTTTATTGTTTTTACAATTCATTACGAAAAAAAATCATGACATAATTATTAAATTATATCGATTATACTAATAAAAATATGATATCCAATTTACATGATTCAATTTCTATATGTTTTAAATTTTCATTTTTATATAATTGTACAATACAAAACAAAAACCAATTTTGAAAATATTCATTTTTAAGGTCAAAAATTATCTTACCATCCTCCATTACCATATAAAATACTATTAAATAAAATGTAAAATTTTTAATTGAATAAATTTTTTAAAATTATCATATAAATAAACCATTAATAAATATTAATTTATTATTATAAGAACACATTTTTTCTCAAAAAAAAACCTCTTTTAGAATAATTTGTGTTCAAGCTGAAAAATAAACTTTTACCAAAATAAAGAGAAATTAATATTATGTTTTAAATATTTAGAATATTTATAATTAAATGAAAATTATTTTTTAATTGCATGAAATTTATAGCATTATATGTCATTTAATAGAAGTGGAATTAATTATTTTACAAAATTATGATATATTCATTGTCAAATAAAAATAATTAATTTTAGAATAAATCGTTAAATACAACAATATATATTTTAGAAATGATAATTTCAATAATAATAATAATATATTAAAATAAAATTTATTATAATTTTATAAATCATATATAAATTCAATTTATAAAATTTAATCCGCAACACTTTTTGAATATTTGATATTTTGAAAAAAAATGATATTACTAAAAATTATATATATAATAATCATTAATAAATATATTTAAATAATTTTAAAAAATTATATATACTTTTAAAAATGTGGTTATGACTGTAAATCCATTCCATTATATCATCTTCATTATAATGGATTACTTTTTCAAGATTCCTTTTGATGTGGGGTTTAATGCAATGATTGCTATCAAAGAAATAAAATTTATATAAAATGAAATATATCATAACATCTCATCATGTTACAGGAAACTGAATATAACACATGTCATTATTTGAAGGGTGAATAACATACATAAATTAACTTATGTGTATTCCCACTATTTTTATGCCAAGAGAATAAGAATACACATAATGATGGGTTTCCTGGAATATCACTTATTTCTTACAAATGGAAAAATACTATTTATGAGATCAAAAACTAGTCATTATAGTATACTCATATAATTCATTTTTAGAGACATTTAGTGTGGAATATATGATCTAATTTTTTATGGTGTTGATTATTTTATTTTTTTCGATGTATATAACATTATCCTCAATAGGTTATTGATATCATATATACGGACAATAATTATTATATATTTCTCTTGTTAAATTGATATGTTGTCTATATAGAGTTGTCTTGGATATATTTATATTACATTTTATCAGGTTAAAAACACTCAATATGTACATAAAACCTATTATTGTTATAGAAAAATCAAATATTATTCTTTAGATAGGCTTAGGGTTTAATTGTTGACATTTTATCCATCTTCAATGGGGGCAGAATCCTAGTGGTGTATTGAATTATATTTTTTATAGTTTTTCTGATATAAATAGCTTACTAAATGATTATCTATTTGATTGAAATTTGAGATTTATATATAACAATAATTTTAATGTATTGGATTACCTAAGAAAGATATTAATACATATATCTGTCTTAAAATAAAAAGAGACAATGATAAAATATAACAATTTATATTCAAATGTTTATATTATGAATTGTTCACAATCTATAGAGGTATGATTAAATTTATTTTTAAATATATAATAAATAAATACATAGTTAATAAAAATATATTATTTTTTAAAATGATATTTGGTATTAAAAATGAAAACTCCCAATCTTGGAGAAAATATATTGTCTCAAATTGAATTTGGGAAGGGTTTTTTTCTTTCGATAATTTTACATCAGTTTGGAATATAATCACTTAATTAATGTATTTATTTATTGAAATAATCATTTATATTTTTCAATGACCTTCCAAATAACATCAATTTTAAATGTGAAATTTTCTTCATATAATTAAGACCATAATTACAAACATTTTAATATCGAAAAATGGATGTCTCATTTATAACATTATCACTATTTTTTATGAATAATTAGTTTCTCAAAAAAGTTGTATATAGTTTTATAATTTCATATGTGTCATTTAAATATTTGTTTTATATATAATAATTTTCCATATAATTGAAATTATTTAGACTATATATAAAAATATATGTAAATATATACTACTTATTTTGTAAAATTATTTAATAATTGATTAAAAAAAATTATAAAATATGTCAATTAATTTTTGGGTCTCTGAACTTTATCCTAGATCCCAAATGGGGGAGTCAAGACCACACTTCAATGTATTCAGAGGGAAGGAAAAAATTACTCCACATCAGGTTGTCCTGATTAATTTCTCCACTAATGTCATTATGGATGCATAGAGATGAAATTATGGGTTAGAGAAAACTGGTTATGATATATCAAACATTACTATTTTATAACCACATTTTGTAGAGAGATGTAGGAAATGGACAGAAGTTTTTTCTATTGGGAAAATATTTTATTGTATATACCATTTATATGAATAAATAATGTGATAATATATGTGGAATTAGAACATTATACTGTCCTATGTCTATTTTTGGAAGGTTGAGGAATCCAATGTTATTCAATGGATAATAAGAGTATATATTCAATTAATTAATGTCATTATTGTTTTCTAAACATTCATACCTTATATTTATTAAAATATTTTCTTCTCATGAAACAATTAATAAATATAATATCTAATGAATTAAGAAATCTAGGAATAATATTACATGGATTTGAATAGGGTAAAAATGATCTTTAACCGACCTCATATAAAATTAATTATTTTAGCAATGTTTTTTGAATGAATAACAATTCATTGTCATAAGAACTATAAAAACGCAGGATAAAATGTATATTCCCTTAAAATCAATGAAAAATCTAAAAGGCCAATAAAAATAAATTTATAATCTATAACACCTCTATTCCAACATTTAATTCTCATAGATTATTCCATTATCAAAAGAAATATCATTTCTATTCAACATGGATCTTGTCAGCGAAAAAAATAATAAATAATAAATCCAAAAATAAACATATAATTTATATATAACACCAAAAATATTTTAAACAAAACACATAATATGAAACAAATTGAAATTATTAGAAATCTATATCGCCATATACATATTTACAGTTTCATTTGGTTATACCTAGTTTGGGAATTGGATGATTGTTCTTGGTGTTGATTGTTTCCTACTGTTCTGTTACTAAAATTTTTATCTGCTGTGGATTACTCTATTAATGTGGTTATTGTCACCCCACGAGACCTATTAAACCAATGATGCAAGTCGGAAACCTCTTGTATATAGGGAGGCGCACTAGAGGTCATGTGGTGACCCAACTCAGGGCTCCTGATTAGTGGCTCCTGAGTCGGGGATGTTATAAAGTGGTATCAGAGGAGTTCTTTTCACCCTGATACTATTTGAGGATAGTAGACTGGATTTTAGGAAAGTTTTGGTCCTTTTTATGGATCTCGTTCATGGGAGTAGCTAACCCATGTATGGGGGAAAACCCAATTCACCCTAGCGGATTGTTGTTCGTGATGTGTTTTGATTATATTTGATGATATTTACCATTGGGGATGCTCTTGTTGTGTGATTTGACTGTTTTTTGGTATTCTATCTTTTCCAGAATGTTTTCATTTTGGGCATTCATGTATCCTTCTAGGAACCTATGTTGGTATGTTATATGCATCATGATAGGGAAACACACAAGATAGGTCTGGGTGATATAATAGTTAGGATGCATATATTTTCTTAAAAGCAATAGAAAAATTGTGCCTAATGAGATTGTATTAATAGGAAAAAATGGAAGTGAGAATGCTATCTAGCAATTTAAAGATGGTTTTACTAATGAAGATAAAGTGGGATAAAATGTTGTAAGAGTAAATTAGGATGTATAAATGGTTTTTTATTGGTGTAAAAGATAATTATAGTAACCATTCCAATTAGATACTCATGTTTTCCATGGACATAGGAGAGATGGCCAAGGGTAGTGATTTGGTTGTGAGTGGGATTGTTTGGGTAGTGTTTGTGAACTGGATCAGTTGTGACAATTGATAAGTCTACATATGTGTCTTTTTACCTAAGAAAAAGTTTTATAGTTGTGTCCTAAAGTTAATTATTAAAATTTTAGAGAAATGCCACCTCAAAGACATGCATTAGTTAGGTGACATTAAGACCATGCTGAGACCACTCCTCTAGAAGTGGAGCATGAGAAGGTGGTGTTACAAGGAGATAGGAAAGATAAGTTTCATGAGAAATTCTCTTGTTTTGTGTTTATGATGGAATGATAACTTGGGTGGGATGTCTCGAGAATGTTTGAGAAGGCGAGGGAGTTTCAGCCGCATCACCCTCTGACCTTTAGCTGAGAGGGTGTTCCAGATGAAGCATAGTTTTGGATAGAGTCCATCCAAACTATTGTTGAACATCTAGAGACTCCTCTTGAAAATCAATTTGTGTTAGTGTCCTATATGTTGAGGGTTAAAGAAAAACATTCATGGTACATTATGGTTCATATAGAGTAGGATGAGGGAAGGACGTGGAAAGATATTCAGGGAATGTTTATTGAGAGCTTCTATAGAAAAACATATTGTAGGATAAGGCTATGGAATTTAAGAGGTTGACACAGTTGAAAATGTCAGTGATAGACTATGCTAGTCATTTAACCAATTTTAGGTGGTTCATTTCAACGTTGATGGGAGATGACGTAGATATGGAGAAACTGTTCTAGGAAGGGATGAGACACTAGATCCGATCATTGGAGAACATATTTCGACTGTGAATATTTTCTGAGTTGGTAGAGAAATACCTAATCTTATATGGGAACCTAAAGAGGGATTTATGTAGTGATCTTGTGGCGCAAGTTAGGTGGGCAACTAGCATGGCTTAGGATAATAGGATATGACACAATAGAACACTTCAACAGGTTGGAAGTGCACATAGAAATCAAAAGGGGGCCCAGATTCTCACAGTGCTGACCAATTCTTCTGTTATCAGTGTGGATGGTCAGGGCATCAGTGTGACTAGTGTCGTTGCCCATTGTTCGAGTGCCGAGAGTGTGGCTGGTTAGGCCATGTACAAAAGTTCTTCTAGAACCTGTGATTGTTAGGGAATGCTAGAGGTAGGATATGGGAGACAAGTTTAGTTAGGGGGTTGGTTACCAAATATCAGGCCGGAATTTGGAACCCAACTGGACGTACAGGTAGGAGCGATGGATGTGGAACTCTGGTGTGAGATCACCCTTACTAATATATTAGTTGAATGCATGGTACTCTAGTTGGAGCTCAGGGTAAAAGGTATGTTCATCTCCATGCAGTTCAGGGTATACCTGAGGGTGGTGAGGAAGGGCCATCTACTATTCGATGTACGATTCTTGTATCTTCAACATTTTCCTATGCATTATTTGATACAGGTGATACCCATTCCATTTATTTCAACTCAGTTCAATGTTTTTATGGGCATAACCAGGAAGATTATTTTTTGAGTAATGTCACCTAATACATTGAAAGGGGTACGAGTCGATGACATTTGGAAGTGTAAGGGTTCTACTTTGTATATTGGTGGGTATCATTATTTGTGGGATCTGTTTGTCAAAGAGATGTTAGGTTTTGACCTATTCTTGGGGATGTATTGGTTGGTTTTATATGAATCCCATAATGTCTGTTACAAATTTCAGGTAACATTCACATCTTTCAAGGGGAAAACATATGCCCTTTATGGTGAGTGGAAAACTTGAGTGGGCCACACAGGGATAGTTTTATAGCAGTTGGGAGAACTCATAGCAGAAGTGGCTTGCCTTATGATAGATGATGGGGAGAAACGACATCAAATCTTTAATTTCATTCTAGACGAGTTTCAATAAGTGTTTCCAGAACACTTCTTGAGGATACTACCTAAGAGAGAAGTTGAGTTTTGGATAAATTTGTATCTAGAGGAAGAGCTAGTTTTTATCAACCTTATTGAATAACATCAAAATAACTCCAATAACTGAATTTTTAGTTAGAGGAAATGGAGATTAAGGGGTTTATATATCGTAGTACATCAAATTGGGGGTCTCCCTTGTTGTTTTCTATGAACTATGACATACCATAGAGGATATGTGTCAATTATAGAAAGTTGAACCAGGTGATAGTTATGAACTGATACCCTCTTCCTAGAATAGATGACCTATTAGATACGATCAGAGGTGCCTAGGTGTTTCCTTAGATCGACTTGAGATTGGGATACCATAAATTGAGGGTGATACCTTCTGACATACCCCATGACATCTTTTTGATGTAGGTATGGGTTATATTAATTTCAGGTAATGTCATTTGTTCTATCTAATGCACCAGTTGTGTTCATGGACCTGATGAACCAAAATTTTCACCCATATTTGTATTAGTTTGTAGTTGTATTCATTTATATCATATTTTTTGTACAAAATTACATTATATGATCATTCCATACATCTTGAAATCATCTTCATTACACTATGAGGGAATAGGCTCTGCGCCAAGTAGTCTAAATTTTAGTTTTGGATGAATGGGGTACACATTTTGGGAGACATCATTTCTTTTTCAGGTGGGTCTATGGATCCAGAAAAGATGTAGGCTGTGGGGTACTAGGAGAATCCGAAAAATGACTCTTATATTCATAGTTTTCATGGATTTTTTGGTTATTTCAAAAGGTTAATTAGTGATTTATCTAATTTTGTTGCATCATTCACCAACCTAACACAGAAGGGGGTCAAGTGTTTTTGGTTGGAGTCATGTGAGAATGCTTTTCAGATGCTCAAAAAGTGGTTGAATACTACACTGATTTTCATCTTACCCAAACTAGGAAAAAGGTTCACCTTGTTTTGTGATGCATCTGTTGTGGTACATGGGGAAATGTTGATGTAGTATTATTGGGATATAGCGTACGGGTTGAGACAGTTGAACTCACATTAAAGCAATTATCATTTACATGACCTTTATCTAGCTGTTATAGTATATGCCCTAATGTGTTGGAGACACTACTTGTTGGGATAACCATTCATGGTGTTCACAGATCATAAAATTCTCAAAATTATATTCTCTCAGTGATATTTGAATCTTATAAAGTGAGGCTGGGTCAAGTACATGTATTGTTTTGATTTTGAGTTGGTGTGTACACTAGGGAAAGGGAATAGTTTCACTGATGCTCTGATCAAGAAATCTAAGAGCAAGGTAGATTAGAAATCCAGTGTAGAGTGGGTGATGATGGCATAGTTTGTGGAGATGAATTTAGAGGTTCAAGATGGCAATGGGGTGATGACCCTAGCATCTATAACAGTTGAATATGCACTTCGGAACAATGTTAAATAGAGTCATTTGGTGTATCTATAGTTTTGGCTATTATGGAATGACGTAAAGGTCGGGAGTCACCTTATTTTTTTACATTCAGTTCTGATGGAGTTTCTCATGTTTATGGTTATGTAGTGGTGCCACCATATGTACATGAATATTTGACGCTTGAGTTCTACATGTCAAAGTGGGATGTGAATCTGGGCATGAAAAATATTTACTATGATCATTGTAGGAAGTTTTGGTTTCTAGGAATGAAGATTGAAGTTGCACGTTTTGTGGAATGATGACTTACCTGCCAGCATGTGAAGGCTGAATATCAGCATCCATGTGGGTTGTTGCAGTCATTGAATATTCCATAGTGGAAGAAGAACGACGACATGATTGAATTCATGGTGGATATTTTGGTGATTACCAAATGAATAATGAAATTGGGGTGGTGGTAGATAGGGTGACCAATATGCCCCATTTATTGCCGATCCTAATGACCAATACAGTCTACTAGTTGGGGGAGTTGTAGGTTAGGGAAATAGTGTGACTGCATGGTATGCCGAGGAGCATAGTTTCAGATCATGAATCTCAATTCACCTCGTCCTTTTGGAGTGGGGGGGGGGGGTATAGAAGGTACTAATTACCCAGGTGTTTTTTAGTATGACATACCATCCATAGGAGGACAGGTAGTTAGAGTGTAACATTTAGGTATAATAAGACATGTTGACAGGTGGTTTTATTGATTCTGAGGGTTCATCGGAGTAGCACTTGCCACTTATTATTATCTCTTACAACAATATAATTCATGCTATATTTAAGATGGAATCTTTTGAGGATCATTATGGTAGATAATATATATCTTTATTTTATTGGTTAGAGGGTAGGAAGTCTGAGCTGTTAGGATCAAGTCTTGTATTGGAGACACCAAAAAGGATCATTTGAATGAAAAGCTTATTAAAACAACTCAGAGTTGGAAGTAGTCTTACTAATATCATCATCGTAGAACATTTGAGATCATGTTGAGTGATAGTGTGTTTCTTCATGTGTCTCCAAGGTTGGGTCACCATCATATTTGGATGTTGGGAAAAGAAAGGCCTATATATATATGGTCGTTCGAGAATGTGGAATGAATTGAGACGGCCGAATATCGATATGATATTCCCCAGTGGTATAGTGGGAGGCATGATTTTATTCATGTCTCACTACTCCAAAAGTATCATCCTACTCAATCTTTCGTGAAGAATGTCTTGGATGTTGTTCTTGGGGCTGAAGCAGCCATTGAGGAGCACGTAGTATGTATTGTGGATAATATTGAGAATGTTTTTGGGGAAAAGTTGTTCCCTAGATTTGTGTTATAAAAAATCATGGTATAATTCATGAAGAAACTTGGGAGAAGGATTCTGATATGCGGGGCCAGTGGCCTGGCCTCTTTTATTTGAAAACCCAATGATTCTCAGAATAAGCAGCTCTAGGACAAGCAAGTTATAAGGTGGGGAGGTTGTAAGATCATGGATTTATCTGAAAGGTAATGTTCTGTTTATGATTCAATTTTAGTCACATTTTGGGGTGAAATAAATATTTCCTTAGGTATTTATAAAGTCTCAGCGGTGTTCCTGGGGTTCAGGACAAAAAATGGGGAAAAGGGGGGTGTCATGGACAGTCCACACGGTTTGTGCATGGTTTGGAAATCCATTCCTGGGGAGACAATGCGAGAAGTAGAAATCCACATGGTTAGTGAACGGTCTAGAAAACTGTATGGTAATGAGGGAATGTGGGCAGTATCCCCCATACAGTTTTCACAAGGTTTGGAAAACTATGTTGGTAAACCATGTGTCCAGGTAAATTCTAAAAATTTTAAAAAATGACATTGTGGGGGAAATAAGGGGAACTCATTATTTTCCTCCCTTTTTACTCCTATATCCCTAGTGACAACCCAAAAACTCCCATAGAATCCAATGGTCTATATCCCTCATCTTAGAGCAGTTTGAAGTTCTGTTTGTTTTTGATTAGAGATTTAGGAAAGGTTAACATCCCTTCCCATTTTCTTTTTTGTTTTGGGATTCTATTTCTTCCCCATATCAAATAAAAGCACTCAAACCATTTTTTCTTTGATATTTTTGATAAATCTTATAGAATTTTTTGAATTTATATACAAGGCTTTGATTGAGAGGGTGATCTCTAATAGGTTCATGGTTGGTGGTCTAAAAGTTATATCCCTCGGCTTTTGAGAAGAGTGTGAATGTAGGGTTATTATCATTGCTCTATATTGATGATTTATTGGTTCCTTTAACTTGATGGGATGTATTGGGTGTCTAAATTCTTAATTAATCCCCTCTTGATCCCCATGGAAAGCAAAGAGGACGAAACCAACAAATTAGGGTCACCCTTGGGGTGTGCCGATATTTACCAGACATAGAGTTTAGCTAAGTAAGTGTAAGGTCATTGAGTGAAAACATAAAGACCATGATGAATATGTTACAACAATTGAAGGATTTGTAATTGGTTTTTATTAATACACCTAGGTTAGGTAATGACCTAAGAGGATGTTTGGTGAGCATGATAATGGCTAAAGGGATTAAAGGGAAAATGCAAGGGGGGTAGATTTATACTTGATATTTCACAGTGAGATAGGAAAGGGAAATGAGAATAGGGATAATAAAGATATGTAATATAAATGATGAATGTGTTGATCAATTGAGGATAAGTGTTAAATTTCTATTTATTGATATTATTGTGATATTTTAATTTTTATTGGATATGGTTGTCGAAATATGGTCAATTGGGGTGAATGAATAATAAACATGTGCAAATTGCTTAATAGAGTGGGGGTATCAACATGATGTTCTACGCCCAGATGTTGTATTGAACCATGGTTCAAGTTCCCCCCTAAAATGCACGAGTTAGGTAAGGGGACAAATTTCCATTACCATAACAGTTGAATTCCACCAAAACTAAGGCTTCAAGGTGGGGATTATGAGATTGTTGTAATTTCATGCTCAGAGATATAGGAATTTACTTTTTCTCCCATATGAATAAATTTTTTAATATTCCTAATACATTGAACAGATGAAAAGGGAATATTAAATCATGGAATGCCTATGTAGTGAACCCAGATACAATGGTATGCTAAATTAAATGAACATAGTCTAGAGTGGACCAATGAATATCTCATCCTTACATTTTTATCATTTATTATTTGATTTGACAATTGGGATTTTATGGATATTTTTAGGACCCCATCGGTGGTGGCATACTGATTTATACTCACACCGTGCTAGGTCCACTGTTGGGTACCTGAAAATATTTCATTCTTATAGGTAAGAATAAGGGCAAGGCACCTATTATATGGAGTTGTGTTGGACACAATACATGTTGGGTGAAGTTCCAGACAAAGAGTCCAGGCCATTTTAGGGATCCTATTATTTTGTTTTATTTTGGGGTTCTGATTACATCACATTTTAGCATGGCATGGAATATTTAAGGTTCCATTTGGTTGTAACAAGTTTGGGAATTTTTTGTTTATGTATGTTGTCGATTTTTTCCTATTTTTATGTTATTTAAATTATTTTATGTTGTGTATTACTATGTAATGAAGGTGTAGTCTCTCCCCGAGACCTGTTAGACCCTCGTTGCTAGTTGGAAACAACTGGTGTATGGGGAGGTGCACTTAAAGTCCTACAATAACCCATCTCGAGGAACAAGATTAGTGGATCTCGGGTAGAGGACATTAAAAATGAAATAATTTCTTTTTTGGAATCCAAATAGGCCAATTTATATCATACTCTACAGAAAAACTAAGGTGTTTATATAAGACACCTATATCTATTTTCATGGGCCCATATTGTAGATAAATTTATGTTATTAGACTCTTGAGATGCTAATGATAGGGTTTAGATGAAGTGATAGTCCTTGTGTTATATATACTCAATATCACAGTATTAGTATGGGGATATTTTTATTCCATTTATGTTGATTTTTCATCATTGTATTCCATCTCATTATTATTATTTAGTTTTGATTTATTAATTCTTATTTTATACTTATTTTGAATGATGTTGTAATGTTATTGTATCAAATGATTTATCAATTTTTTTCATGACTCATTAAGATAATCTGTTTATTTTTATATATTGATTTAATTTAATTAAACACCTAATTTATTAATGCACATTTCTCTATTTTCCCAGAATATATAATACTTTATTTTATCTGATTTAATTGTGTAGGAATTTCCAGATAGTTCATTTTGATTACATGAAACTACTTTCTGTTGTAAGGATATCAATAATTACAATTAGGTCTTTTGTAATATCAACTAATGTATAGAATCCATGATATCCAGAGTTAGTTCTTTAAAAATGGTAGAAAACCTGTCTATTTTTATTTGGAAGAGATGTGGGAGAATATATTTCAGGAATACAAGTCAATATGTTGTAATATAGAGATTGTAATAGAGGCTTTAATTCATAGAGTGTCAAATTACTATCGTTATTTTGTATTTGATCCATTATTTTGAATTTAAAATTTAATTTTTTATGGATTCTATTGTGCAGTGTTTGTTGTTTAATATTTTTATTAGTATTGATACATTTTTTAATTTATTATTTTTGTTTTTCAAATTCGAGTTAGTACAATGCTTGAATTATTATCACATATGGTCTGGCCAACCTTGTATATAATTTTCTCATGGTTTTGATAATTTATTTGGGGTTATTACATGGATATCACATAATATACCGAACAATGCAACAAAACCATGCCCATTTCATCATCCTTGTAAGAGTTATCATTTTCGATATACTTTTTACTGGTTTTAGAGATTTTTATTATAATAATATGTAAAATAATATGGGTATTTTTATTTAATAATGTATTTTTGTAGAATATTGGTTGATGATTCATATTTATATTCTTTTATTTTGATGTCATGAAAACTAGATTTTTCCAAAATAGGTGTTTTATGGGATGATTTGGATTTTAAAAAATGACTTTGAAGTAGTTAAAAATATTTAGGATTCATGATTAGATGATTTGAAAATGGATGATCAAGATGTAATTGAAATCATTTTGGAATGGTGAAGTATTTTACATTATTTTTGTGTATATATATTTATTTATTTTTTCTTACATAAAAAATTATAAGTTTTACAGTGAATGATAATTTGAATGTTATTTTTCCTTCTAAATTGGTATTTTGGATGACTTCCTAATTTACATATTTCTTTTTTTTAAATTTTTATGTTCAATTTAATTATATTCAATATTAATTTTTTGGATTATTCCACCAATAAAAGTATCAATGAATGGTCGGAATTCCCTTTCTAGGGGTCTTTCTATGCATGATTTCTCTAATGTGATAACCCTATATCCTTAATATTATCTGAAATAGAACTGTGTGGTTGATAAATATTCTTCATTTCTCCTGAACCATAATGATGACTACTTGAATTGGAATAAATTTACATTTTTTATGTGATTACAGTCTTCATGTGGATTTAGAGTGGTTAAAAATAATTGTGGAAATACCAAATTATTTTATATCTACATGATTTTCATGCTTAGTGGATATCATGGGCTTCTTTTAGAGAAGAATCATAGATGGAGGGATGATGTTTCATTTTTTGTATAACTAGATGATGATTCTTATTCTATAAACTAGCTTGTAGGTTTCTATTTGAAAAAGTTATATATTATATTCTTCTTGTTTGGGAAAATTTCGAATTACAATCAATCAATATTTATATAAATGACGACTTTTAAAAAATTAATTATATAAATCACATTATTTTACAATATATCAAATAAATATACACATAATACAATCCCAAAAGATCTATATTCTTAGGGTATTTGGGAATTGATATAAAAATCGGAATAAAATCAAACAGTGATCAACGACGATTATTTATAAACTCTATAGCATGCCATGATATATTATTGGTATTGTAATACTTTATTGGGTAACCTTGGATTGCCTATTTGAAATATGGGATGTATAAATTCCATAAATAGAATAATCATATCATATCATGATTTAAATTAGTAAATGTGATTAGAGGTACATAACATGCTGATATAAAAATGTTATAATAATAATTATGAACAATAATAAAAGTTATAAGATGATAAAATGATGTCATCTTAAGAATATGCAAATAAAATAAAACATAATACCAAAACAAATAGTCAAGTCTAACCATCAAGACACCATATCATAGTTTTCTTATGCTTACCAACCATGCGCCATACATGATATCTAATGAGAGAAAAGTATAACCTAGTTAACTAGATGTATATATTATCCGATTCCAACACATCACATTCATTTAATTTACATTTTATTGTGTGAAACAAAGCTATTGTAAAATAATAACTTGTTTCTTCAATTGTAAAATATTTATATAGGACTACGGGATAATATAATAGATTAATAAAATCATTGAATGATTGTTTAATAAAATTTAAAACCATTTAGTGTAGTTGTTGATGTGTATTCACAACAAAGAAAAATTTCAGGGAAAATTCATTGAATAATTTCAACAATATATAGGGGTTTTATTAAGTATCAGCAATGTTATTAATGTGAGTGAAATTTTGGATACCCTTATATTATTATAATAATGTAAAAAAATATATGTATAAAAACACATTTAAATATTTAAAAAATGAAAACTGCCATAAAAATTGAATATAAACTGATAAAGATAATGGTGTAATAGAATTCCTCACCATGAAAGGGTGCTTCTAATATCAATAGAGGAGGTTGTTATGATATTGGGAAAATATTGGGAGAGATTTAGGGGGGAGATGAATATCATTATAAATGGTAATTGAGTGAAGTATAATAGGATGTTTCATGTGTACTTATAGAAAATGATTATGGATTTCATAATTAATTTCTAAAAAATACATTTTAGTATTTATGCAATTAAATAATAAAAACCATAAGAATTTCCATGTATTTCCACCATGTATTATACTAGAGATTATTATATTTCAATATTTCATAAGTCGAAGAAAAATTATCATATTAATAATATAATTAGTGATGGGAATGTGATTCATGTTCATAATAAATTTATTTTTCAAGAATAAAATGAAATATAGAATTTAATGGATTAATTAATTTTTTTAATTTTAAACACATTAAAAATATTTTAATATGGAAGCTGTTTTTCAGTATAAAAATCCATTTATTATATTTATTACATCTCTTTTGGGCTTTTATGATTTCATAATTCTATCAATAAATTTATATCAGATTTAAAATTTACCAAGAAAATTCACATTTTCTGAAATTTTTTAAAATAATAACCTTTAAAAAACATCAATATTCAGATTTAATAAATAATATGTATTTTTACAAAAAAAATTATAGAAAATATATTTTAAACATTTAATTCAAAATTATTAATTTTTATAAAATAATAATTTTTATTTCAATAACTATTTTTTTTCAATTATAAAAGCTACAATATACATCATTAAAATATATTATAATTATATTTAAATTAATATTATTTAATTATCATATTTTATAAAACTATAATTTTTTCAAATTCCATATATTTATTAAAAAAATTCTAACTAAACCCATATATTTCCAAAAAATACCATTTTAGTTTCTTCTTATCAATATATAGTTTTTAAATGACTAATTAAATAATAATATAAAAATATTGTATTAATAAAATGACATAAAAAAGATTATATTTATTTTAAATATAAAATATATAAATTCCTGTCAATATGGACTGCACAAAAAACCCATTATTGCACTGTTTTAATCCCTAAGTGTGATGTGTGTGTTGGTGCTATGTGCATGGGGTGGGTTGACCAATATTATTTGGATCATTCTATCCATATACTTGAAATTTTATGATAAATGGTTTCATTCTATTTGTATCTATTGAATCCCATATAGGGATTGGAAAAGTGAAAATCCCAATGATGGAATCACCTTCCAAAGATCTTATTAATAGTATTCATATGGTATAATTATAATGGTCTATGATATCACATATTTCATATGTTTTCATATATATTAATTATAATGGTCAATGTATATATAAAGTATTATCAGTTGTTAGGAATCATAACTATCTTTCAATCATGTTAAAAAATTATGACCATATTTTTTACAGGTTGAACGTAACATAAAGAATTATGGAGAATTAGTTGATTAAAAATGTATTTCATATTGTGCAATTAATCATTAAAAATGAATTTTATTTTATTAAGGTTTCAGTGGTTACATTCTTCACCAATTATGAAATATTTCCCATTAATTTTTTTCATACACTACAATAGATGACGGTACTTTTATTTTATTGCTTCTTTGGGACCCCTTTTTTCATCCTTAAATATATGGATCCTCTATAACACATTTACTAAATTAGTTTTCCTATTATTTATAGAATTTTCCTATATTATCTTAAAATAATACCAACTACTTATCATATGAATTTTCATCCTCTTATGACACATACACGAGATTCAGTACATGTGCGGTGTCTGTAATATACTTCTTTAGGAGTGATAGTAACAACACATAATTATAATGATATATAATATCTAGCAGTTATAGTAAAAATCAAATTTCTCCAATGTGATCTTGGAAATAGAATGTGTCATTTTTTGAAGGGATATGATTTCCCTTATTCATAAACCACATTAAATTCGTCCATGGTGATATATGAAGGAAACCTTTATCCAGACCTCAAACTACATGAATTATTGACAATTTTCTACATATAATTCTTATTTATCTTCATGGTTTTAATATGTACTTAAATTGTTTGAAGATTATCTTTCACCTCATGGATATGATCTATTCCCATCATCTTCCTCTCTCAAAATCCATTCTATCATGTGGGATTCCAATTCCTCAACAAAAAAATCCTCATAATGATCCAGTTGAATATTATATTATGAATTGTTTTTATAAGAAAACCAACTAAGGCTAGGTTCTAATACAATGATCATTTAAAATAAATTGAGCATGATATTACTATTTCCTATAATAATTTAATTGTTATCAATGGTTGGAAAACTTTTTCATAATGATAAAAAATATTATATGTTCCTAGTCAATATAATTATATCAGTGTGAGGGGGAGACATGAATCTACACTAACTTTTTCATTTTTTCTCACTTTCATATGAAACAACAATTTCCTTCTATTAAATATTTCTTTTCATAATAAAATAAAATAAAATAATCATCAATATAAAAAAGTATTATAAGACTCAAAATGGAATAATAATATATACATATGTTTTATTGTTTGAAAATATTGAAATTCAAAAGAATCCACTAGAAAACAACCTTTCTGCGTGGAATAAAATGAGCGGGGTATTCTTTTTCCCTCATGTAGCAGTATATAAACAATACAATAGTTTGTGTCATATTTCTAATATAAATTAAATAATACATAATTTTAGAAACCAACCATGTTACTATGCCCCTTTATCAAAATTCAAAAATGAAATCCTTCAAATTAATTATACATTTTATCAAAAAGAAGTTGGTTTGATCTTCTTCGATATTGAACAAATCTCAACTGGGTCTTCTTACTCTGATTCTCCCAATTAGATTGTCCAAAACAAAAAAAATAGACACTATCAGAATACAAATGAGATAATTATGAACACATTCTTCAATAGTTTTTTTAAATAGAGTTCCATGGTTACGGTTTTCTATACCAACACGATGACTAGATAAATACCATAATAAGTTAAATAAAATGTTCCATTGAATATGATGATATTATGAATATGTTTCATTCTTTTCTATAGTCCTTTCACTTCGATCAGACATGAATTTTTCAAGATATATCAATACTGAACAATTTTCTCCCTACAAATGAAGAGATTTTATCTTATCACATCTATGTACTAAAACATCCAGAAATGTACAATGCTCTTCACACCATTTATACTCTCCCCAAAAATAGTTCAAGATTGATTCTAAAAATTTGTCGTTCTTAAATTTTTTCTTGAAATTCAAAAATCCATAAAATTTGAGCCCATTTTTTACTTCCTCAACACTTCTTCACTCTAATTTATAATTATATAATCTTCACAAAACATCATCTATTATATATAATTTCTTCAAAAACACTAGTTCGATTCAGATTAACTGTTCTGATTTGATTAGTATTATTTCTTAATTATGATGCACCCTACAAAATATATGAAATATGTAATAGACACCTTCCATCATCATTGGAAAACTGAGTGAAATTTTGATTCCCCATTGTCATAATAGTCTTCCCCTATATAATGAAGACAAAAGTAAAATAACAGTTTATTCATTACATTTATCTTTACCAAACAACCATATTCGTCATCTAATATAAATATCCTTATTTTATAGTATATCCAATAATATATAAGTGATATTTTTTTTATTTCCCCAATAATGATGATTACTATTGGCTTTACCTAATGTAATCGTCCATATGATGGCTTGTGGCTCATATTTCATACAAAAATATAATTTCCAATTCATTATTTGAAATAATTATACCTGTGATGAATGCAATGAAATATTAAATAGGATGAGTCAATATCAGTGGATTCTATTCATTTTGAATGCAACACAAATTATCTATCAAAACTAACAACTTAATTTTCTTTTATTATTATAAACCCCTTCAACTTCATTATCTGATGATATATATATTTATTATTTTTGTCTAATTGATTACTATAACCTTGGGTTTGTCACATATTCCACAATCCTTACCATACTTCCAAAAAATACAAATTCAATGAACTCATTATGATAAATGGAAATATTAGGCATCAAAAACCTTCTTTCCTTATACTATGAGAAATTATAATGACTTACTTAATGACATTGAATATTTTTAAAACCATCCATATCATTTTATGACTTACCAAGGATGGTATTGTGACTTCACTATCATTTGTAAACAACTTCCATTATTTTTGAACAAAAAAATAATTTTGACATTATGAATATCAGACTGGATGTGGTTGGAAGCGTCTCTTTCGCTAAAAATAATTTCATTATGCTTTCATCACATGTTTTACAAAATAATTATAATTTATGTGAATATAAAGACTATCAAATCATAATCACATTATTATCAGAGTCATATATACTTTAATTCATCCCCATTATGATTAGACCATTCCTTCCTTATTTTTTGTAAATCAGATGATGTTTTTATTTTGATAATTTTTTCCTGAGTATAATGGACATTTTCAAACTGTGTGTGTCTGATTTATTCAATATGATAGTCAGTCTAATTTTAGAGAATAAAAAATTAGTTGATATATTTTTCTTCTGAAACCTTCTCCACAAAAATAAAATACGATTGAAAAATAAACTCATTCATCTTCCGAAAACATTCTCTATTAAAAATGATCACAACTATAATCCCAAAGGGATCAAATTTTAAACAAGCATTCACAAATCAATGAAAATTGTAAAATTAATCTATGGATTACTAATAAAAAATTCTAATACTACATGTGCAGACTCATTGTTGGAAACAATAATTATTGCATGAATATACATTATTTCGAAATGTAATGATCATGAAAAACATATTCATTTTTGTCCTTATTTTGTTAATCCTAAGATCTATAACATTCTTATAAAAGAATAATTTTTTTCCTACCACCACTCCAACAAACAATTATAGTAGTTCACACATATATAATGCGTAATTAACATCATACACCCAATTAATCATTTTTTACTTGTCTTCATAAGTAGTGATTTATGATAAAATTTTCCACATTGACAACATTATTCAACTGTAAGATGCGAGAGGGGATAGAAAAACATAATTCAACCTTGATGAGAAAGAGGATAAAATCCAATGTTCATCGTCAATTTTAAAAATTATTCCTTTGATAGTGGTTTTATTAAAACTTCAACAACATGTTTTGATGTAGATACTTACTCCTTATATAATTAATTCTTCTCCAAATTCTCATTGATAAAATGAAATCTATTTTATCATTAATAAAAGGATAATTTTGTACCAATTTTCTAGTGAGATTTAGTTCACATGGTTTATCACACATAAGGAGCATGGGTATCTTCACCTCAACATGTAAGTCATATAAATATGTTTTTATCCTCAAAAGATGGGTAGTGTCATGAGTAGTAGAAACATACTTAAATTTATATGTACAAAGTGTTTCTAATTTTTTTTTCCAAAAATGATAAAATTTCCAATGAAATAATACTCCAGCAGATATAGATCTATTGTCATCAATATTTACATAGCAGTAAACATCTAAATACAAAAACAAATAAATAAATTTTGAGCTTTCACAAATAGTTCCAAATAAAATCTACCTTTGATGTATCTGAGAATGCTTTTTAAAAATTGTAAACGTGATTATTTTTTAGTTTTCTAAAATAATTACTTTAATTTATTAGAATATATAATGTTAGGTATTCAGGAAATCCATTGAAACAAACTTTCATTCATACTTCAAAATTAATTCTGATCGACTACCTTTCCTTCTCCATCATTAGACAACTATATTCCCACATAAATTTGTGTGGAAATAGGTTTTTTGTTTTCCATGCCAATCTACTTATGATGTTCCTCAGCATAATTTTATTTAGAAAGAAAAATTTGTTTATTATTTTGAAAAACATGTAACCCAATAATTTATTTTATTTACCCCATCAAGGAAATTAAAAAAATCTATTCCTTTATAAAATATTTCACATGATTTTTCATCATTTATATAAATGATAATCAATTCAACATAAACAATTAATGTGAGTAAAAATCATAAATTTCTATGAATTATGGATTGAAATCAACTCTTCCATTATTAAAACATGTCTTATTTAAGAAAGTATCTAATTTGTAATACAATTATCTCATATCTTGTTTCATTCCATACAAAGATTTCTTTAATTGGAAAATACAACTTTTACCTTTAACATAAATAATGCCACATGATTGTTCTATTTAAAATTACTCATCAGTATTTCCATGCAGAAATGGGGACATTATACACATTTAAAAAAAATTTAACATCATTTTTCATTAAAATGAAGAAAATTTATTATTTTTTCAAAACATTGCATAGGATAAAAAGTTTCATCAAAATCAACATGGTCAATAAGTGAAAGACATTTTCAGACCAATATTTTTTTGTTTCATATTACATCACTTTATTTCTTCAGGTTGTTGCAAGAAATCCACTATGTACTGATATCACTTTTTCTATTAAACATAAGAACACATTCCCATGTGTCATTTTTTTCTATCTAATACACTGATTCATTCATGTAATTTTCCCATTTTGTATAATCAAAATCATTATTCACAGAATTTGGCTTGTCTTTTGAATATAATGAAGTATTTAATGTATTATTTTCATATTCTATGAATATTTTGATCTGGATAATGAATAATATTGTAATCTTCCATATATCTCCTAATCCTTGGATGATATTATTGAGTATATTCTTCATCACTTGAAATAGTTAACCCTGATTTTGTTTCTTGAGTATGATTAAAATTTTCTGTATCTTTATCATAATTTTTTTCATTATACTACTATACTTATTTATCTATGTTAGTATTTTAATCTCATTATTATTTTTCATTTAATATTACATCAATATAATAAAAATTTCTCCTTATATATTTGTGGAAACATCCATATCCTCTTCTTCTAGAACATAACTAATAAATATTATAACTTTATCTTCCTTCTAAAAAATTCAAAATCTCTACCTTTTTTTTAATGCATGTACTTTTTAAAATATTTATTGTTTCAGACATAGTTTTTTATCATAACAAATTCAAAATTAGTCACATATTAATACTTCATATAGAAAAATTATTTTTTAATATACTATATAGTAATCATTGGTTTCCTACAATAGTAAATAGAAAGATCAAATTCATCACACAAAAATTACATTCCTTCACTGATATACACCATTTTTTTATAGGGAACTATACTCATAAAAATTAAATTATTTTAAAGATAACATTAAATTTATTCACTATTATATTCAACAGAATTATAAATTCAAAAAGGCTTCACAAAATACACACAACCCTCTTATGTATTCCTTCTAGAACCATTAATCATTTTCAATGAATGTGAATTATGTTTAATATGCATAAAAAAGCAGCGTGAGTGAAGTCGTCAACAAATTTGATGAATTATTTATCTCAATTTATTGATTTTTTATTAAACGATGGATTATATAATGAATAAGCTCCAAGGGTTGTTTTGAACAAATAATAATTTTCTAATTCACTGAGTTTGTAATTATTCACTTCTGACAAATAGGGAGAAACCTGCCAATTCTTCATGAAAAATCAATTAAATCTCAATAAATTTAACATTTTCATAACTTACGCAGGATCTTTTACACTTTTTCCCATGATTTGTACGCTAAAATTGATTCTCTTCAACAACGATCTTGAAAAAATTGTTTTTTATTTTACCAACATGAAGCATATAACATTTTTTACACTGGACCCATGTAATTATCATTCCATATCCCTCACATTTTCACAAAAACACATAATTTTTAACAATGTTTTTTACCCTCATCATAATGTTGTGAAACACATATAAAGTCATGCTTTATCCCATAAACATATAATACTTTCTTGTATTTCATCATTTCATTCCCAAAGATGGATGACCCAACACCTTTGATTATCAAGGATTCATTATTAAAAAATATTATAGTTGTTTAGTTAATGACATTGAAATTATTTAACAACATTAAATATCTAGTCATATTAGAAGAAAACCCATTATCATGAATCTATGGGTTTTCCCCTTTTGTAGATTCCATTGTTGTTTTTACAACATGATCCTTTCCTAAATCAATTATTGATTTCTATGTATTGATAAAAAAAATTTGTGATGGTAATAAAACAAGACATCCTTTTTCATGGTGTCTATGATTTTCACACCATTCAAAAATTGATTCCATTAATGGGATCCTATTTTCATTTCATACTGTAACCATATTTGGGATCATCAAAAAAACATTCTTGGAATTTTTTTATTTTAACACGTATTATCCCCCAAAAAAATTGAATTCACTAACTTGTGGGATAATAGTTATATTATTGTTAAAAAACAGTTTTTTGCATGTATATATCATACAAAATCTCAGTAGTGTTTATATGAAGTGTATTATCCTTTGAAACATCCATACTAACAATTTTTGTGAACATGTATCGTACAAACCATTTTTTTTCTTATTTGAATGAACAACAATTCAACTAAAATGAGACAATTATTTTACACAATTATTTTAATTCTAGTTTTAATATAATATGAAAATATTATAATCTCTTTTTGGATCAAGGAATTTTGAATCATCTGAATTATCCAATTTATTAGTCTTGGCTGTATACATACACTTTCAAAACTGTTATTTTCTATAAACTATTTCATATTTATTCTTAACCATCATCTATATCTTTTATTGATCATTATTTTATTTTCCTATTCCATATCATTCACCAATATATGTGATAGAGTTTTTGAAACTTCTATTCGTCAATACTAATTTAGTAATTTTTTATTTAGAAATTTTTTTCTTTTTCTTTTTTCATTCAGTATAACTTATAGATGCTCATTTCTTTTCTTCCTTTAGAGATTTATTCAAATCATAAATTTCCTTTAGAATAATATTATGATATTCTAAAAAAGTAATTTGGATTTTTTAAGAGGAATTCATCTTCAAACTTCTTTTTTTTCAATCCTTTTTGATATTTCATAGAAATTATTTGAGCACTTCTTTCAAAATAATATCTTGTTGAGATTCTCCTTTATCTAATTTTTTCTTTGAAATTCATCATCAGTAACTATAATAATAAAAGTATTCTCATCAAGAAAACTCATTAGAATGTCTTAAATTAGTTTAAAAATATTTTTATTATTAATAAATATATATTATACTCTACCTTTTATAGTTGGACAATTTTTTATCATTTCTAATGGAATACAAATTTTCTTCTTTCACCTATTTTAATCCACAACCACCTTACCCATCAATATTATTCATCACAATATTCCTCATTCTTCATGTTATTTTTCCCCAAATATCCCAACATCTCGTTATTAATATAAATTAAATGAATGATTATTATTTTATTTACCATACCTATGAATATTTTTTATAAAATAATGATAAAATTTTATCATGTTTTTTACATACCTCATTTTCAGAGATAGAATCCCCGACATCTTCTTCAGTAAGAATGTTATTTGAGTAATCTTTTATTATAGCCATGAAAGACATCTATAAATCAAATTATATATTTTCATTTCATAAATTTATATCTTCTAATTTCATATTTGATGAGAGTGATATGAAAATAATCCATAGAAAATGTATCATAATCTCTATCATCCGATGAAAAAACATTATCATCAAACATATCAAGAAGGCTTAATTAGGTATTCTAATCACACATAGATCATCAAAATTCTCTCCAATACATATGATAGTGCTTAAAATATCATTTAAACTAGAAAAAAATGTGCTATAAATAAAAACTCATTCACATTAAAATAATAATACTTCAGACTCATGATTTATAATTTTTCTTTCTTCACTATTTCACTACCTTCATCTATGTTATTTAACATATCTAATAATACTTTTAATTTGAAAATTTATGTATCTCTTAAAAATTTACTTCCATAAATGGATGATAAAAAAATGTGTAGACCTTCCATTACATTAAAAATTATTCATATCAATAGATGTAAAATTAACATTTTCATTATTAGGAGGAAATCCATCTGGAGAGGACTCAAGAACATATTATACATATAACATAAGATATTGTAGCGTTATATATTTCTAGATAAGATAATTCATACAATAAAAACCATAATTCCATTATAGGTCACCCAATTTATAATGTTCAAATCAAATTCGCTTCAAAACATCAGAAAAGAATAAGATAACATAACCTTCTTCTCTGATAAAAATTTTAAGTGCCCTATCATGAAAATTGTATCTTTGATAAGTTGAAATAATATATACTTATTTCAATCATTGTATAAATGTTTTTCAATGAGTTATTCAATAATTAAAATTTTTATATTTTTATTATTTCATGAATTAGGCTTCAAAATTTTCACTAGAGAAAATGCAGAAAACAAAAAAAATTTGCTATTACACATCATCAACCAACTTTACACGACATATAGTATAGATTAATATCCTGATACAAGTTTGTAAGAAATTAATGATAGAAATCGTAGAATAAATCATGTCAGGAATCCATTACATGATATGAGATGCTAATACAGATCGTGAAACCTTCAAAACATATCTCCCAAAGCAGAAAAAATATAATAATTGTGGATTCATGTTTTACATCATATAAAAGGTCAATGTTTCAAATATCAGGTGAGATATAGAAGATATACACACAAATTAAAAATACATGGAGAAAAATAATGATCTACATTACATGATGTGAAATCCTATTACATGTTTTGTAATAATTCACCTATTTATATAACAGTAGTCACAATGGATTTTTGGAGGCTCTATAGTGGATTGAATTGGTTTCATTCATTATTCTATCATTCTACACTACTCCCTCTCCATGAACACAAATTTCATTACTTTAGACCAATTGCTCTTATCAATACCCTTTACAAGATCATTACTAAAATCATTGCCAACAGATTGGCTCCGATTTGCAACAGAATTGTCTCATGGAATCAGTTTGGTTTCATTAAGAACAGATCCATCCAAGACTGCATTTGTCTCGCCTTAGAATGTACCAACCCCCTAAATAAAAATAATAGGGGGGGGGGGTTGTGTGGCCATCAAGCTTGATATTAGAAAAGCCTTTGATACCATTGATTGGGGCTTTATATTTAGAGTCTTGAAAAATTTTGGTTTTCATGAGACTTTTATCAAGAGAATCAAGACTTTATTTCAATCTGCTAGCATTTCCATATTAATTAATGGCACCCCTCGTGGTTTTTTTAAATTCTCTAAAGGTGTCAGATAGGGCGATCCCCTCTCGTCCATTCTGTTTGTTATTGCGGAAGACTACTTTAGAAGACTCATTCACAATCTGGTTGATCAAAATAAACTTAAACCCATTCAGGCCGCTAGAAACCTTACTGTCCCCACTCACCTCCTCTATGCTGATGAAATTATTTTGTTTCTTAAGGGAGATCAAAGAAATATTCAATGTCTTAAACAAGCTATCTCTCATTACGAGAACCTTTCTGGACAATCTATTTCCTGGAACAAATCTCACATTTTCTTTGGAAAAAATTTTCATGTTAGAAGAAATTCCATTATCACCGATAATCTTGGAATTAAGGAAGGTTCTTTTCCCTTCACGTACTTGGGCGTCCCGATTTTCTGGGGACGTCCAAAATCATCTTATTTCTATAATATCACAGATCAAATTATTAATCAACTTTCTACTTAGAAGGGGAAATCCCTCTCCATGGCTGGTAGAATTTGTCTTGTCAAATCTACCATTGTCTCTAAGATGGTCTACTAGCTCATGATTTATAAATGGCCCATATGTACTTTCAAGAAAGTCAATACCTTTATAAAAAATTTCATCTGGATAGGAAGTATCTTTGAAAGGAAACTGGTTACCATCCCATGGAAGACATGTTGTAAACCTCTTGATAATAGAGGCATTGGCATCAAAAACATAAAATTGTTCAACGATGCACTGCAAGGGAGATTCACTTGGTGCCTTATTAATAACAACTCTAAAGCCTATGAAATTTTAAAATATAGATTTTTAAATAAACTTTTAAAAGGAAATCTTAATTTCATAAACTCCTCAATCTGGCCCTCTATTAGAAACTCTTATCAGAAGATTATGGCTAATTCTAGGTGGATGGTCAGCGTTGACTCTAACATTAAATTCTGGTGTGAAAACTGGATAGGTACTCCTTTAATTTCTATGCTGCCTCCTAATAACACTTCTATAAACACCACCCACACAATTAAAGATTCTATGCATCTTCATAAGCATGATCTCCCCAACGACATTGCTCAAATTATTGAAAATTATACCTTCTCCCCTTCTAGGGACTACCTTGTTTGGGAACCTGCTCCCAATGGCATACTTGATTCAAAAAACTTTTACATGCACAATTTTTCTGACAATGAATCTAATTATAATTGGGTGAGTACTTTCAATAAGACCTGGATCAAACCCTCCAGGTTCACCCTTGTTTGGCGTATTGCTCACAATAGATTGCCCACTGAAATTCGACTTCAAGCCTCTGGCATTCAACTTTCCTCAAAATGTCATTTATGTAATCAGCACAGAGAGGATTATGATCATCTCTTCTTGTCTTTTGCTACAGCCACGACTTTATGGAACTATATTTTTGAGCTTTTTAATTCTTCATGTTCCTTATCTGACCCGATTTGTTAGCTTTTGATGAAATGTACTAAATATGGCACCTCTCAGCAAGTCAAAAACATTTTTCTTGCGTTAGTGGCTGAACTTCTTCATGAAATCCGGTACGCAAGAAACGATCTTATCCATAATAATCACTCTTTCAGTCTTAATGCAGGAAAAGCTCGAATTCTCATTGTGATACATGAAGCTTCATCAAATCAAAAATATTGTTGTAGCAATCATATTGGAGACTTCGAGATCCTTAGACGTATCTGTGTCCCGGGTATTTTCCCGAAGCTCAAGCAACCCTTTGAAGTTTTCTGGCAACCTCCGATGCCGGGTTGGATTAAAGTGAATGTCGACGGCGCCTCAAAAGGAAATCCTAGACCTGCTAGTTGTGGGACCATTTACAGAGACTCTGATGACCATTGTCATGGTTTCTTTTACGGTGGTTGTGGGATCACCTCTTCCATTGAAGCGGAGATGCTTGGAGTCATCCATGTTGTTGATTTTGCGCTGCAAAGAGGTTGGTGTAAACTGTGGATTGAAAGTGATTCTACCACCATTGTTCAAGCAAATTGGAATGGAGTCATTCATCTAGCATGGCCGCTTACTATGCGCTGGATGAACTGCTTGAATTCACTTCAGAAGATCGACGACATTTCTACACATGCCTTCCGTGAAGCAAATGCAGTTGCTGATGCCCTTGCCAATAAAGGTGTCCAACAGAACATGACTTGGCTGGAGGCGCTGCCAGCTGATTTTCATCACCTCTATGAAAGAGAGTGTAATAAAATTCCTTCCTTTCTCTTCATGTAAACTTTTGTTTCTTTTATTAATATATGGTGCTTCGGTCTAAAAAAATACTCAATTTAACCATGAGTCGGTAAGCCACGTAGGGTAGGGATCATGATTAGGTGTTTATAGATTTAATAAATATCTAATTCTCAAAATTTTTACCTAAATTATTAGTAATAATGGTAAATAATAATTGTCTATCGAGTTCATTAATACATCATTGAACATATGACAATTAAATGATGGACCCCATTTTGGTTAATGTAAGATGAGGCTATGAATAGAAGTCGTATACACATTCTTCTTTAGAATCAACGATTGATGCATACTCTATTTAACTATATCCAAACCATGTAATAGTTACCTCCTAACTATAACTATTTTTTTGAATCGTAGTCATCTATTAACCTCCACTTTTTCACAGCTGAAACATTATGATTTTATCAAGTTAGAAATAAGTTCATTTTTTCTATATAACCCTGAAAATGATCCTAATCCCATCCTAATTCCGAGTTCAAACATCAAAATCTTCATAAATCATATTCCCAAACTTCACAATATTCTACATAACTCCTACACCCAAGGGTTTCCAACCAAATTATTCCTTCACTTTTCGAATTACCCATGGAATCTCCCACAAACAATTACTACACAATGTCTCAACACTTAGTTAATTTTTGGAAACAATCGAATATAATATAACCCTAACGAATGAAAATTAAAGGATTACATAGGGTGAATCAAATTTTTATGTCAATTTTGGGGATATTAGGAAAATAATTTTTTTCATTTTCTATAGGCCGGTGTTGGCGCCAAAAATGTGGCCCGAAAGGAAGGAACGAAAAAGACAGCCGGCGCGCTCCCTCGCGAAGCACAGCCGCGAAGCACAGCCGCGAAGCCCCGCCGCGAAGCGTCCCAACCTCGGCGGCCCCGCGAAGATCCAGAGGCGGTAATCCTCCGCGAACCGGTTTGACGTTCGCGAGCCACCACGAAGCTCCAGAGGCGGTAATCCTCCGCGAACCCGTTTGACGTTCGCGAGCCGCCGCGAGGCCCCGAAGGCGGCGCGCGAGCCCTGCTTCGCGGCGCCCCTTCCCTATAAATACTCGACTCCCCCTGAGTCCCGAGGACGGACAATCCGACCTTTCGGATTCTCCTCTCCCGAATCGCGAAGCACGCTTTGCCCCGGGAATCATGATCTCCGCGATGTATTCCTACTTCGCGAGACGACTCTGGTTTGTTTCGTTTTGGGCCCCTCTTCCGAGAGGGATTCCCTTCACGAAGCTTAAGGGCGTTCGCGAAGGAAGGGGATTCCCAAGGGAACCCGGGCAGCCGTGGAGCACTTGTGCTTCGCGAAACACCCAACCCATGCTAGTAATCCCTATGCCAAGGCATGATAACTATGCATCGCGAAGCACATTGCTTGGCAGGACCCTGCTTCGCGAACCACTCCTTCTTCGTGAGGCAGTGCTCCGCGAACACTGTTCCACTTCGCGAAGCACCTCCCACTCCCACCTATGCCCCATGCTAAGGCCAAGGCACCCCACTTCGGAAAGCACACTCCTCTGCTTAGCGATTCCTCTTTCCGTGTGACCCTCCAGGTATGCACGATGTGATTTCAAAGTCCCATGGACAACACCTCCCGTAGCATTGCTTCGCCTAATGCTTCTTCGCATAGGCACGCTAACGGCTATTGCTTCATCGCATAGCCACGCTAACATGGACCCCTCGATGGTTCGTCCCACGACCCCCCTTTACCATGGCCTTACCGGCACCTTCCCTTCCCCAAGGACCAGAGGGTACCGGTTATGTAAGCCCTAGGGGTGTGGAGTGAACCCACCTCGTCCGAGCTGCAGGACGTTAAACTGCCAAGCACCACGTCCTCAACACATGACGTTAAACTGTGACCCAACCTCATCTCCCTCACGAAGGGTCCCCCAGCTCGATCAATCATTACACCACTCGTCTCCACGGGAATGGAACTCTTCCGCACATGGAATGAGATCCTCCTTGTCGGAGTGGTGTATGTTCGCAGGGGAAGGGTCGCCTCAGATCGTAAGTCCCTAACCTTTGGTACGGATGATTGCACCCGTGCATCTCGGTACTTCCCCACTACCAAGGTCAGTGGAGGACATGATAGGGAACGAGGCACCTCCCATCTTCGGACCAAGGTCCATCTTTCCCGCGCTATTTCGCGCCATGGGCCTCCATCCTGGAGTAACTCCCAACACCATGGGCCGCCTAACGCGTAAGCCCCTCTTCGCTTCTCACGGACGCACCCTTCGCGACGTGATCGTCAGGTCCTTGCAACCTCTTGTTTATCACACCGAGCATGACTCACGTGGGCTTAGAGTGAGCACCAACCCTGACAAACCCCTTTTGAACTACGAGGTCTTTGATCCATGTCAAGGCATGGTACGTAGGAAGCCTCCATGAGGTTCAAGCCTACCAACAGTGGACCAAGGTCTACTTCCACGTCGGTTCACCGGCGAAACCCATTTGAACTAAGAGGTCTTTGATCCATGTCAAGGCATGGTACGTAGGAAGCCTCTACGAGGTTCAAGCCCACCCGTCGCTCCTTCACGTCGGGTCCCATTCTGGTCCAGTGGTAAGCCATTGCGACCCACCATTTGAACTACGAGGTCTTCGATCCATGTCAAGGCATGGTACGTAGGAAGCCTCTACGAGGTTCAAGCCACATTGCTCGGTCGTTCATTCACGTCGAGTTTCACCCCCGTCCAGCACGACGTTAAACTGCACCCTGGTCCAGTGGTAAGCCATTGCGACCCACCATTTGAACTACGAGGTCTTTGATCCGTGCCAAGGCATGGTACGTAGGAAGCCTCCACGAGGTTCAAGACCACCAATAGTGGACCAAGGTCTACTTTCACATCGGTTCACCGACACACCCACCCGTCGTTTCTTCACGCCGGGTCCCATTTTCGTCCCGCATGACGTTAAACTGTATTCTCTGAACTACGAGGTCTTTGATCTGTTTCAAGGCATGGTACGTAGGAAGCCTTTATGAGGCTCAAGCCCACCACCCATTGGACCAAGGTCCACTTCCACGTCGGTTCACCGACAAAACCCCTTTTGAACTACGAGGTCTTTGATCCATGTCATGGCATGGTACGTAGGAAGCCTCTATGAGGTTCAAGCCCACCCATCACCCAATTCACGTCGTGTTCTACCTACGTCCAGCATGACGTTAAACTGCACTCTGGTCTAGTGGTAAGCCATCGCGACCAAACCATTTGAACTAAGAGGTCTTTGATCCATGTCAAGGCATGGTACGTAGGAAGCCTCCACGAGGTTCAAGCCCACCAATAGTGGACCAAGGTCTGCTTTCATGTCGGTTTACCGGCACCTTCTCGAACTATGTGGACTTTGATTCCCTGCCACGGGGATACGCAGGAAGCCTCTTCAAGGCTCAAGCCCAACTACACTGTCGCCCCCCCCCCCCCCTGTGATGGTCCCATTTCACTCTCATCCGTCTCCGCTAGACGTTAAACTCGCGGCATACCCTGTGTTGAACACGGGAAGCTGAGGAAAACCTCAGATACGTGTCTATGACATGTAATTCCCCATGCTCGATGTGGGATGCCTCGGGCTTCCACGCCCTCGAGAAGCCTTGTGGTCAAGGATAACAGACAGACATGCCAGGTACCCCAGCATCCAGACACACTACTGATGCCTCAACGTGACTACTCCCCTGACCGAAGGTTGCTGCCCTGACTGGACCCTTTTGGATGTCCCGACAGAAGCAGTGTAATTAACCGGTGTCCATGAAAACATGGCACTGGGAAGAGTTTCACGAACTACGTATTAAATCTATAAGGGAGACCCGGACTAGGTGACGAGTTCTGAGGAGGAATCCACGGAAGGAAGAACCGACATCCCATCATCCCATTTCGATCAAGGAGAAGACGTACCTGAAAAAGGAACGAATGCCGCCTGCCTTTGGAAAGTGGGAATGCGGGGCAACAAAGCCGCGCGTCCCCCCCCCTAATGGACGGATGCGCGCGCGCCCCGGCGAAAGCGTCGGAAACAGAAATGGTAAACCCGACGTGAAATTCTTCTCCTCAGCATGGAGATTAGTAGCGTTCGAGACACCAGTAGATTGACGTGTCACCGGATTCAGATATCCGTTGCCTGGTCCCGCCAAGCAAATGGCGGGCCTGTCATGGAACTCACCGGCAGTCGGGGTAGTAGAACGTGGGGCACTCCGCTCTACAGCGTGTTGGCGTGGATCCTTCTCACAGAAGTGGAGGATGGAAGAACGATGGGGCACTGGCTGTCAATCCTTTTCCTCTAAGTACTGATGAGTTGATCCCTTCGCTTGCCAGGAACCAGGTTGCTATTTCAGAGATGCGGTCACCATCCGTTCCTCGCCCGCGCAGGGGCAGGGGCAACACCACGATGGCCACTCCACATGGCGCCACTACCGCCACGACGGCTGCCACATCACGGAATACGGGACGTCCACGTCCCCTTTCCCCATCAGAGTTCATCCAACGAAGGGTGATCAACAGCCTCGTGCGCAGGTACGAGGAGGAATGGGTCATCCCGACCAGGGATATGGCCCGCTTGGACCAGGAGGCCTCCAGGCCCCGCCGTCAACGCTGCCCTAACAGGCCGCGTAGGGAGCCCCTGCTCCCCACCCAGACATTCAACCGTTTCGGGAGCCTATCTCCAGAACGCCTTGACGACTCTTCGCCTTACGCTGAAGAGGCAGGCGCTATTCGGCTCAGTCCGCTCAGGGCCCCGACCCAGGGCCCCCAGGCGAGAGCTCCCGTCCGGCCACGTCAGCGCCATCGTCCGGCCCCGCAGGAAGAGCGGGCAGACTACGTCCCTGCACCACCTGCACCGGCCCGCCTGACCCGACGTCAGCGCCGGGCCCGGGCTGAGGACGCTCGCCTAGGCGCGTCCACGTCGACAGCTACAGTAGCCCGAGCCACTGCCGACGTACATTATGAATCCCCCACGTACATTGAGCAGGGGCACCCCTTCGCCCAACCAGGGTCGAGACCCCAACCTCCCCACGGGCAGGCTGGGTTGACTCTCCGGGTTGCAGGCCCAAGTAGCGATCGCCGCGAGCTAACCCGCGGTGATGCCACCCCATACGGAGGTCCTCCCCGTACCACTACTCAACAGAGCGTGGTCCTTCCCCGCTCTGAGGTTCGTCATGGAGGCATGCCTCGTGCTGCCCCCATCCTACAGGAAGACCTGCCCCGTGGCAGTGATGCTCAGCGCGAAAACATTTCCCGTGCCCGTTGTACGGGGTATGGGGTCCATCCTTCTGAAGGCACCGTCCATCCGGTCCTTCTCCAACGTGGGGGTCCCCCCTACGTCCTCTCTGCGACTGGCGAAGGTCCTCCTCGCCCCAGCAATTCAAGGAGTGAAGGTCAGCCTCGCTCCACTCGCATCGACCATGGAGGTCTTCCCCATGCGCCTGCCAGTTCCAACAGAGGCCCCGCCCACATGGGTACTGTTCATGGAGGACCTCCCCATGTACCCTTCGACATTTTCCCTGGTTCCCCTCGCACCCCGGCTGTCTCAAGTGGGGGCCCTCTCCGCCACGACACCAGCGCCACCCCAAGGCTGCCTGATAGGGGTCAACCCTGTCCCGAAGAGCCACCCAGGGGCAGAAGAGCGGGTCGTCGCCGCCACAAGAAGAATCCTGGGAAGGCCCAGGTGGAGATCAAACCTGCCCGCTTCTCCGATTCGGAAGCGGAATGCGATTCTGCGATGGATCCTTCTCCCAGCTCCTCTGTATCAAGGACTGGGGCAGGAACCAGACGCGTCAGCCTCGTTCTCCCAGAATTTGAGGTCCACCGAATTCCCGTCTCTCTCCGCAGGTACATCCAGGAGGAAGAAATCCTGGGAATTCCGCAAGTTTCGACCGCGCAGTCACCGCCATCGTCACCCGAAGCGCCCTCTACCTCCACTCGGGATCACGAGGAGCTGTTTTGGGGGTCAACGGCAGTAGAGCCACGACATGACCAGACACCGGTAACGGCGATTCCCGTACCCGAAGCAGTGGCTGTTAGCCCGTCCTATCGTGACATTGTGGTCAGGTCACCTCGCTCTTCAGAGGAAGGCCCAGAATTCGGTGGCCAGTCTGCTCGCTCGCCGTATTCTCCACCGCCGAGTTTGCTATCCCAGAGGTCCGCCTCGGTACCGCTACCGGTCCCTCAGCCGCCCCCGGTTGATGAGTGGGGTAATGTAGGGCCTAACTCCGAGGACGAACCCAGGAGCTTCTGGAATATTCTTGCAGCGGACTATTTCCCGGAGAAGTTCTGGCCCACGGCGGCACGGAATTTTCACGTACCCGAGTCACTTACCCCTGAAGAAGTGGGATGCTTTTGTCGAACCCTGTGGGCGATGCACTTCCGCCTCCGCTGTGAACGGGTAGTGTACCCCAGGAGTCGAGAGCACTTCGAGGAGATTGGCAAACAATGCCGCCTGATTGATGCAGCGGTGCCTCTTTGTGGCCCAGCACCCCGAGTCGCCCGGTCACCAGGGTGCCCTCCAACGAAAATGCGTTCAGAGTTTCAAGGAACTCCACAATATCGTCAGGGAAGCCACCCCCCATGTGCAAGTCCGTGGCTGGGGACACTATGCTGCCCTTCTGTTCGATCCTATTCGACGACAACCCGATTCGCTATGCGACATCGAGGACATGCCCTCGAGAGGAATCACGGTCCACATGGCCGACATTGTGGACAGGGAAGACGAACTGGAACTCCTTGATGGAGACTTCCCCCCAGAGGGTGCACCGCCACTACTCGACCCATCAGGGAGAGTCACCCGTCAGCAGAGGAACCTGCTAGGCCTGCCCGTACCCACCGAGTTGCTGGTACTCAGTCGAAACACCGGCAAAGGTAAAGAGCACATCGGAACTGTCAAGCACTACGACCCGTCCGCCTCTGTGCAGAAAACAGACGAGGATCCTGAGAAGGCCAAGTTGCGCCAGCAGCTCGCTGAGCAGAAGAGGCTGGTTGACGAACTCTTGGCTGAACGCGCCGCGGAGCGACGACCCGACTATGGTAATCCCAGGCCGGGGCAGCAGGGGCAGGAACAACTTCCCCCCGGTGAGATGACTCCGGGAAACCCTGATCATGCTGATGCCGCGGACAGGGCGGAAGCCGGAAAATACGGTAAGAGGGCGTGATATGTCTCGCCAAACCCCCCTGAGCGACGGGGCAATCTGAAGAATCCCACCCGGGTTCCCCCAGTCGCCCAGCAGGTCGTCCAGCCAGTTGACCCACGAGCGGCCGAAGCCGTCTACCGTGTTGAAGAACCTGGAAATGCGCTTGTGGTTAGGGATCCCCGTCAAGACAGGGACCCCCACCCGGAGGACCTTATTGCGGCACTCACAGCCCGCCTCGAGGCGTTGGAAACACGGCAGGTGGCGGTCCCACCGGATGGCAAGACTTATCCCGCGTGGGTGGATGATATGCCCGCGCCTCCGAGTTTTGGGAACCCCACCTTCTCGCCGTTTAACGGGACAGGGGACCCACCCCAGCACTTGGCTCATTTCTCTTCCAGGTGTGGCCCCATGCTGGGGACCCCGGCTCAGCAAGAAGCCGCTAAGCTCCGATGTTTTGTACAGACATTGGAAGGTTCGGCATTCGTCTGGTACAGCCAGCTCCCTATCGGATCAGTGACCGGTTGGGAGGATCATCGCCGGCAGTTCTTATACCAGTTCCACTCCACCACGTGAAAGACCAGCATTGCGGACCTCTTCAAGTGAAAACAGAGGCCTGATGAGCGGGTTGCAGACTTCATCGCCCGGTGGAAAGGACTTACGTATTCACTCGATATGCCACTGACTCAGGAGCAATTTCTGACGATGTGTGTGGGGAACGTCAAGACAGAGCTGGTACCCTCCTTGATTACCCAGAACTACCTTGGAGGGTTCAGAGATTTCTCGGATAAGGCCCAGCGCCTTGAGGAGGCCCTGCTACAGGCTAGTCAGGCACGTTTGCTGCCCCCTATGATCCCAGCCAGGAGGGCCGCCAGGGATGAACCCGCCGCGGTGGCTCCTATAGAAGCCCTGAGGCAGCTGGAATTTCTACCGGCGGCACCACCCCCGCAACCCCGCATAGGTCCTCCACCTCAAGCGCAGGCTCCTGCCCAGCAGCGACCGCCTCAGAACCGACAGGTTCCCCCGCGCAATGCGCCACCGCCACCTAGGCGAGACAACTAGGCGCCGCCTCCTCGGTAGGCCCCTCCAGTCCCTCGACAGGACCAGGCCCCCCGAGCTCCTTACCCGGAAAGAAAGTACCATACCTATTTGTTCAATGAAAATCAGGTCCCTGGTTAGTTCTGAAGTGCTCTAGAGCAAGGGATTGTGCGTTTGCCTGAGTGCAGAAGGCCGGCAGAGGCGCATCTCACCGATCACCCCAAATACTTCCCTTATCATCGGATCATGGGGCACACCCTAAAGAAATGCTATGTGTTCAAAGACTGGATTCAGGACCAGGTCAACAACAACATAGTCAAGTTAGGCCCAGCGCCATCGCAAGTGGCAGGCGTCTTTGCGGGATCAGAAATCGGCAGTGACAGCGAGGGTGAGTGGCAGCAGGTCCCTAGCCGCGGGTCCCAGAAATACGACAACTGGATGGCTCGAAAAACCGTCGTCCGTGCCCAGGGTATCATTCGGGCACGCCTGAAGCAGTCGGAACCTTCAGAAGAAGTAGCCGGTGCCTCAGCATCGTCTTCACAGTCGACCTCCGCCCAAAAAGGCAAGCAGCGGCGACGCAAGAAGAAGCAACGTGCACCGCCAGTGTCGTCGTCATCCCGCACTCTTGGCGACTTTATGCCCCCTGAAATGGGAATTCCTCCCAGAATCCGCCCAGCGGTGGATAAATCTTCGAGCGACAGTCAAGGGTACGCTTCGGTTAACACCGTGGAGCTGGTAATGCCCTATATGACCCCCGACGAGGGGAAACCCCAGGCAGACCGCCCCAATGTTTCCAGCCGAAGTCAACGTCAGCGGAATCGCAATCGCGCCGGTCATCGAGGTACGTCAGCGGGCACTTTTGACCAAGCCGTGCACGCTACCGAGACCAAGCAGCAGGCCCAGCGCAGATCTCAACATGCGCAGACCCATCCAACGTCCTCGGCTCTACCTCCACCGCCGTTCGTGCTGCTGGATCAGGGGGAGTCGCCTCGTTCGTATCACAGCCAGCCTTGCCCGGCGACAGGCCAGCCTCCGCTATCCGATCTTAGCCCGGCGACTACACTTTAGGCTTCTACTGGTAGGCAGCAAGATGTGCCCAGTACTAGTTACTCGCCGGTTCAGCCAGCCGGACCCGCTGTGCATCCAAATGCCGAACGACCTCCTGTAAGCAGAGGTTCGCGTTTGGCACGAAAGTACGATGTCCTGAAGCATCTGGCCGGCATCCCGGCGAGGCTTTCCATCCTCGAGGCCCTTCGCCTATCATCTGAAATGCGCGAGCCACTTGCCGAGGCCCTAAGGAGCCCCCTCCAGTTCGAGACGGAAGTGGCAGCTGCGGAAGCCTTCCATACCGAGACGATTGAAAACGCCGAATGCCAGGCGGTTATCTCGTTCTCCGGCGAAGATGAGGACCCCCCTATACAGGGGCACATTCGCCCACTATATATCACTGGCCACTTCAACGGTGTGGAAGTCCGCTGATGCCTCGTTGATACGGGTTCTGGGATCAACCTAATTCCGACCCGGACGCTGCGAAAGCTAGGTCTGTCCGAAGGTGATTTGACCCCCTCTGACCTCAGGATCCAGGGGTATGACAGGACAGAGCAAACCCCGGTCGGCAAGATCCGCCTGAAGACCCAGTTCGGTGGCTTAATTGCCAGCACCGAGTTCATGGTTGTCTCTCAGGACACCGCCTACAACACATTGATGGGTAGGCCATGGCTCCATTTTCATGCAGCGGTCCCCTCGTCGTATCACCAGTGCCTTAAGTACTCGCTCAACGGTCGATTAGGTGTGATCCAAGGAGACGCGTCCCCTTTCACTTCTTGTGAGGCCCGCTATCTGGATGCGGGTTATTACAAAAATAAGGACAAGCAAATCCTGGTCAGCGAGGATGAGCCTGCCCCGATCACAAGTGATCCCTGGGCGAGCATGGATGACGCCTACATCCTCCCGATCCACCGGTTGGAGGCCACGACCTCCGACATGGGATAATGTTTTGTTGTTTCGGGTACGCAGGGAATGCATGTTCCCGTGTCCAAGCGACGACGGAAAATCACCTCGTACTCCTACATCAACCAGGCTCGGGTCATCCCGGAACCTCCTACCCCTGTACGGTACCGGGACGTCAAGCTGATGACAACGGAGCTGCGCCATACGTGTCTATTCCGCCGGGCTGGAATTAGCCGACTCAGGCCGACACGTCACCACTGCTTTGATATCATCAAGCATGGCCCCTTAGGCCGAAGGCCAGATGGGATAGGATCAAATGCATTCATTTCTATGGTCTCGACCACAAGTGAGTCTCCTAATGTGATGACCGCTGCTTCCCAAGCCGGCACCAGCTGCCCCTCAGGTTTTGAGAGCCCATGAAGTATCTTCCGTCGCGGGAAATCCCCCCACGGCTGGGGAGGAAGACTTGGAGGATGCTCCCCCAGCCTTTGAAGAAGGCGTCTCTACCACGGTCGATGAACTGATACAGGTGAACCTTGGTAGCGAGGCAGATCCAAGACCCACATTGATCAGTGCGGCCATGTCCCTCGAGGAGCGGCAGCAGTATGTAGACTTCCTCAAACAGCACCACGATGTGTTTGCCTGGAGTTACGGTGAGATGCCAGGGCTGGATCCCCAAGTGGTCGTCCACCGTCTGGACCTCCCAGCAAAACATCGTGGGTTCAAGCAGCCTCCCAGGAAAATGCACCCTTCTCATGGTGCTATGGTTGAGGACGAAGTTGACAAGCTTATCAAAGCCAACTTCATTAAGGAGGTCCAGTACCCCAAATGGCTCACCAACATTGTGCCGGTCAGGAAGAAGAATGGGCAGATCAGAGTCTGCATTGACTTCCACGATCTCAATCGCCACTGCCCAAAGGATGACTTCCCACTCCCAGTGACGGAGCTGTTGATTGACGCCACGGCCGGGTTCCAAGCCCTCTCTTTCATGGATGGGTATTCCGGGTATAACCAGATCCGGATGGCCCCCGAAGACGAGGAGTCCACTGCCTTCAGGGCTCCCCAGGGTACCTTTTGCTACCGGGTAATTCCATTCAGTTTGAAAAATGCAGGTGCCACTTATCAGAGGGCCATGCATCGCATATTCAAACCGATCCTCGGGAAATTGGTGGAATGCTACATGGATGACCTTGTAGTCAAATCACGCCAGCGCCAGGACCATCTCAAAGACCTTGAGAAAGTGTTCGGTTTCCTCCATTCCCGTCACCTGAAGATGAACCCGCTGAAGTGTGCCTTCGGAGTCACCTCCGGGAAGTTTCTGGGCTTCGTTGTCAGATACCGAGGTATCGAGATCGACCCGGAGAAGATCAAGGCCATCATCCAAATGCCTCCCCCGAATAACATTCGGGAGCTTCGAGGCCTGCAAGGCCACTTAGCCTATATACGCCGATTCATTGCGAATTTGGCTGGCAAGTGTAAGCCCTTTTCCCGGCTCATGAAGAAAGACGCTGCCTACGAATGGGATGAGGAGTGTCGGGCCGCCTTCGAGGAAATCAAGCAGTATCTGCTCCAACCTCCGGTCTTGATGCCAACCATCTCTGGAAAGCCGTTGGTCCTTTACGTGACCGCCCTGGAGAGATCCCTCGGCGCGCTGCTCGCCCAGAAGAATAACGAGGGCACTGAGAACAGTCTCTACTATCTCAGCCGCATGCTTCTTGATACGGAGGTGAGATACTCCCCTATCGAAAAGAGCTGCCTTGCGCTCGTCTTCGCTGTGCAGAAGTTGCGGCACTACCTGCAACACCATGAGGTACAATTGATCTCTTGGGTAGATCCGCTGAAGTACATCCTGAACCGCCCCATGCTAACTGGCCGACTAGCACGGTGGGCGGTGATTCTCCAGCAATTTGATATCAGGTTCGTGCCTCAGAAGGCCGTTAAGGGACAAGCGTTGGCAGACTTTTTAGCTGCCCATCCAACCTCCGTGGATCAATCCATGGACCTGGATTTTCCCGACGAGATGATCCTCTCAGTCGATCATGCTGCCCCATGTTGGCAAATGCATTTCGACGGCACCTCCCGGAGCCCCACCGGTAGAAGGCTCAACGACCCCAAGCTCAATAGAGTGGGTCTGGGCATTGTTTTCATTACCCCAGCGCAAGCCGTCCTGCCGTACTCGTTCCTGCTGTCAGAAGGTTGTACAAACAACGAGGCAGAGTACCAGGCTCTCATCATCGGCCTCACGTTGGCCCTTGAGATCCATGTACCCCATCTACATGTGAAGGGAGATTCCGAGCTGGTGATCAAACAGGTTAATGGCGACTACGTCGTCAGGAAGCCAGAGCTTGCACCGTTACTAGAGTACACCCTCCTCCTAATGGCCCAGTTCTCTCATCGGCCAGAGGTTACACATGTACCACGATCGCAGAACGGACAAGCGGACACCCTGGCTGGCTTAGCCGCGTCGCTCGCAGAACCCGAGCAAGATGATTTGGTCATACACGTGGCCCACCGGAGAGTCATTGCTCCCGTCACCCAAGAGGACCGTGATAGCCTGCGGGTAAGTCATCTCACCGCCGGACCCCCCATATCGGGAGTCCTGGGTTCGTTAGACGCAGTGGTTGAAACCACCCCCGACTGGAGAGCACCTTTTGTCGAGTATCTCCAAAATGGTCAGCTCCCGGACGACCGGGCCGAACGCGAGCGAATCCGACACCGCACGCTGCAATTTACCCTGCAGAGCGGCCCCAGTCTTGAACAGATCCTCTATAACCGGAGTTTCGATGGTGTCCTCCTCCGTTGCATCCAAGGAGTAGAGATACCTCAAGTTATGCAAGAGGTTCACGCCGGTTCCTGTGGCGCCCATCAAGCTGGGCCGAAGCTGTCCCAGCAAATCCGGAGGTTAGGGTACTTCTGGCCCTCCATGATCCACGATTGTATTGGATACGCCAAGAGATGCCACGCGTGCCAAGTACACGCCAACTTCTTGCATCGGCCGCCAGAACCCCTCCACCGAACCAAGTACTCTTGGCCATTTGCGGTATGGGGACTTGATGTAGTGGGACCGTATCCGCCGGCAACAGCCCGCCAGTGTAGGTTCATCCTGACTGCTACAGATTTCTTCTCCAAATGGGAAGAAGCAGTTCCGCTCAAAGAGGTCAAGGCCCGTTCCATCGTTGACTTTGTGAGCTCCAACATTATCCACCGGTTTGGAGTCCCTCACGATGTCCTCACCGATAACGGAACCAACATCCGGGCAGCTGAATTGAAGAAATTGTACGCTAAGTACGACATCCGGTCGAACCATACCTCCCGCTACCACGCGCAGGCGAATGGGAAGATCGAGGCGTTCAACAAGACCCTCTCTAACATTCTGCAGAAGATGGTTGGTCAGAACAAGAAGAGTTGGCCGGACAAGCTCCCCAACGCCCTCTGGGCTTATCAGACGACGACTCGCAACTCTACCCAGGTGACCCCATATTCCCTGGTGTATGGAGCTGAGGCCGTCCTACCCATTGAGATCCAGCTGCCGTCGCTACGCACTGCAGTTTATGATCACCAGACATCAGATGAGGTAGCCGAGATCCGTCTAGCTGAATTAGAGGCACTGGACGAGAACCGGCTTCGTGCCCTGCACAATCTAGAAAGGCATCCGAACAAGATAGCGAGAGCCTTTGACAAGTAGGTTCGTCTTCGCTCTTTTCTATAGGGTGATCCGGTATTGGCCCTTCGAGCGCCAATGATTTCCGGTAGGAAACCACCCATGTTAGAATCCAAATGGGAAGGGCCTTATATCATCCATAAGGTTTACCCTAATGGAGCATACTCCTTGGTGACCACAGATGGGGAGTGTGTAACCCCTCCCACCAATGCCAAATTCCTCAAGCGATACTTCGCCTAGGGAAAAAAAGTGGTCCTGCACGACCCTAAACTGCGAGAGGGTCCCGCACGACATTAAACTGCAGTGGTCCTGCACGACCCTAAACTGCGACTTGGTCCCGCATGACCTTAAACTACCTCTCCGTCCTCACTGCAAGACGTTAAACTGCAAGCCAGTCAGGTCTTCCTGACCGAGGCTCAGCCTCAGGCCCCTCGGCCTCTTTGGGCCCCTAGCCCCGTCTCCACCGCGGTCTGGCCCCAGGCCCCCTCATTTCTCTCCGACTTACCCTCTTACGGGATCGTGCGGTACGGTGTAGGACTATGTCCTCATGTTGGGATCATGTACCATACCGTACACATCCCCGAATGAGATGCCCGTCGTCCCGCATGACGTTAAACTGCATGTCAAGAACTACGTACGGCTTGATTCCCATCTTTATGGGATACGTAGGAATGCTCGGACGCCTCTTCTTGAGCCCAGCCTCAAGCATTTCTCTTCCGCTATTCCCCCTGGGGATAGTCTCCTTGGAGGATCTTTGTGTAGTAGGGAGTAGGCTTTCTTGGCCCCGCTCATGCAACCCCACTCACGCAAATATTGTAAAGGTCGCACCATGCGCCCACTCCCGTTATTCTACCCCCCCACGTCCTCACCGTGTGACGCTAAACTGCATGGCCTTCAAGAACTACGTATGGCTTGATTCTCATCCTTATGAGATACGTAGGACCGCCCGGACATTTCGTCCGTTGGCCCAGCCCAAAAGCCAAAATCTTCCCCTCGGTTCAAGACATGGCAGGGCGCACACTTTTGCCCCGAACCACGTCGAGCAAGCCTCAACCCGGCTGCATATCCCCCCTGCAGGTGTTTTCCCCTTTCGTGGATGAACGCAACTGAGCTTCACCCGCTCCTTGACTGGGATTCTGTCCCAAGGTGACAAACTTCCCCCAGGTGGTGCTAGCGATTTGGGCCATGGCCCAGGATTCCTCATAAGGGTGTACGGTGGGACGTAGGACTGCGTCCTCATTCACATCGGGATCATGTACCATGCCGTACGCCCTCCCTTTACGAGGCTCAGCCTCAGGCCCCTTGGCCCCCTCGGGTCCCTGACCCTCGTCCTCATGTAAGACGTTAAACTACAAACCAGTCAGGCCTTTCTGACTGATAACTTCCCCTTTTCTCCAGGCCACGGTCCAGGATTCCTCACCTGGAGTGTACGGTGTGGTGTAGGACTGCGTCCTCATTCACGTTCAGGTGGTCCTACGTATCCTCATTCACGACGACTTATTTACCATGCCATACACCTCCCTTGTTTAGGGGTATATTACTCCTCCTCGTCCAGCATGAAGTGAAACTGCATTTCAAGAACTACGTGTGGCTTGATTCCCATTCTAATGGGATACGTAGGACCACCTGAACGTCTAGGCTTCGGGTCCAGCCCCATCTCTCGGGAATCCCCATCCCATCTTTCCCCCTTGGCCTATCCTTCCTCCATGAGGGGACCATATGGTGCGGTGTGAGATCATGTCCTCGTTCATGACGATCTCGTAATGACTACGCCATGCCCCCCCCCTTACTGAGCTGTTTCGTCGATCCTTTTTCTTCAGCGGTTCACCAATGTGCTTAAGAGTACTCTGGTTTATTACCTGGAATGCCAAGCTTTACTCGGACACGTCCGCACCCGCTTTCCAGGCTTTGTGTATCCCCGCATCAAGGCTTCCATCATCTTTCACACCCGTAGGGACCCCCAAGAACGGCCTGGATACTACGCCCAAGGGCTCTCCTACCAATACGAGCCAACACCCCCCAGGGTTTCGGACAACAACTCGATAAAATCCCGCGTTGTGAATATGGTCAGCGGTCGATGCTCGTTTGTTGTTCCCACCTCAGGCTAACGCGATACAGACGCTGTGTTTCCGTCATGGATAACAGTTTTCCTCTGTCGTCACGCGAACCCATTAAGCCCAAATGCCGGGTACACAATTCACACCCTTCATCATTTCATCATGTCCAAGTAGAGACTCGGGACTCTTGGTACTTTTCCCCCGTGCACGTCTGCGCGTTCGAGGAACAAGCTACATCAAAGGTGTCCTTTGAAACTCTCTGCTGACTCCCCATTGGTGGACGCCCCAAGTACTGCGATGAGGATGCCCCCCTTGTTTCCCACACCGAGTTTATCTCACGTGGGCTTAGGGATTGGGTTAACATCTGTGCTTACTTGAGAGTTTTCACCATCCATGGTCCGAGCTCTAAGACCATAAACTAAGACTCTCATCTGGAACCACGTTCAAGACTCCTCGTCTTCGGACCCAGCTTGAGTTCAGCAAATTTACCTCTCTAACCCTGCCTTCAGGACCCTGATCACAGAACTGCGTGGCGCAGTGTAGGACTACGTCCTCATTCACGTCGGGTTTGCAACAACTGCACCACGCACGCCCCCATTCTGAGGTTCAGTCCTCTTATTCCCTGTCCTACATGACATTAAAAGGCACCCTTCAGAACTACGTGTGGCTTGATTCCCATCCTAATGGGATACGTAGGACCACCTGAATGTCTAAGATTCGGGTCCAGCCCCACCTCTGGGAGATCTCCTGATTTCCCGGTCACCTAGGCCACTTGGTCCATCCCTCTCCAGCGGGGGGGGGGGGGGTGTATAGGTATGATATAAGGTTTTGGGCACCATGCCCCCTTCCCCTGGGAATCTTCCATCTCCCGATCACCCCCAAAGTTGAGTCCCTTGACTCCTTGCAGTGATTCACCCATGTATTATGAGCACTCTAGTCTAGGACCAAGAGTGTCTGATTCAACTTGATCAAGTTCATTCCACTTGTCAAGCTTCGTGTTCCCCTCTATTCGGACTTCCATCATCTTTCACACCTAGAGGGACTCCCAAGAACGGCCTGGATATTACGCCCAAGGGCTCTCCTACCGATACGGGCCAACGCCCTCCAGGGTTTCAGAAAACAAATCGATAAAATCCCGCATTGCGAATATGGTCAGCGGTCGATGCTCGTTTTGTTAGTCCTCATTTTAGGCTAACGCGACAAGATGCTGTGTTGCGAACATGGTCAGCAGCAATCCTCTGTCTTCACGCCAGCCCCTTCAGTCCTTGAATGTTGGTTGCATGATTCACATCATTTTCCACCCCAACATGTCCAGGTGGAATCTCGATACTTTTGGCGCTATCCCTCAGTGCACCTTTGCATTCTAGGGGGACAAAGCTGCAATCTGGCATCCTTTGGGGCTCCCGTGGTTCGAGCTCTAAGACCATAAACTAAGATCCATTCGGGACTGCGTTCAACTTGATTCCCATCCTCATGGGATACGTAGGACCACCCAGACGCATTGTCTCTGGGTACAACCCATTCAGGAAGCCAGTCTATCTCCCTGTTTCACCTCCGGATGGCGTACAATCTGATGTGGGATCATGTCTCCGTCAATTGTGTTTTATAACACTACGCACATTTCCCGCCTAGCATCGTCTCTGCTACGTCTGCGCTGCATGACGATAAAATGCATGCTTGGTTCTATCATATGACCCTAAACTGTGACATTATCGTCCTGGCCGCACGACGAAAAACGGCACCGCATTGTGGTGACCTCGATGTAGAGGACATCACTTTGGGTATTGGTCATGTTCCATACCGATTGTCAACGCCCATCACGGGTTGATTCTTGTGGCGACATCACGACCTACCGTTTTAGGCCTGTCGCTTCACAAAACAAACAAGATACATAAAATTCCGCTTCTTTAGTGCAAGGGATATGCCCACACTTCCCATTTCCCCTGGCACTGGTACCTTACCGTGCCACCTTCCAGAACTACGTATGGCTTGATTCTCATCCTTTTGAGATACTTAGGAGCGCCCGGGTACTTCCCCGCGGGCCCAGCCTAACCCTTGAGTTCGGTCCCTCGACTCGGGCATTTCCCCAGAGAATGCATGGTAAGCAGGACTACGTCCTCATTCACGTCATGTTTTGATGTCATGCGTCCCCTGATCCCTTTTTCCCATCCATGGTCCGAGTTCTATGACCATAAACTAAGATCACCCCAAGGGAAAAGAATCTGCTTCCTCTCTCTAATAAGTTTCGTTTCCGTATTCAGATGTTCTTTGACAAAAAGCCCGAAGCATGGGATTTTCACAGGGACATTCCCCTCATCTCATGACCAAGCTTCGTGAGCTCTCTATTTGGATCCTCATCCTCTTCCACATACAAAAGGACCCTCGGACGACGTGGATACTAAGCTTAAGGGATCTCCATGAATGCTGGACCTAAGGGCCCTTCAATCGTTTCGAGCCAACGTCCCTACGGATATTTGACAACATTTGTGACACGGTCCCGTATTTCGAACATGGTCAACGGTCGACCCTAATTAGTTTGTTCCCACCTCAGGCTAACACGATAGGATGCTGTGTTGCGAACATGGTCAGCAATAATCCTCTATCTCCACGCCGCCATCATCGTGATCTGAATCTCGAGCATCATGATTCACACATTTCCACTCCCTCATGTTCAAGTGGAACTCCATCATACTCGTCTCTTCCTCTTCGCGCATCTAGTTGCGCTGAATGATCGTGTTAGTGTCATCGGACCGGTTGTCACCGAGCATCCCTTTGCCCTAACCTGCCCCTCTCTGCGTCAGTAAATTCCCACCACTACTGCTTGTTTTCCACACCGAGCACGACTCACGTGGGCTTAGTAGTTTTGGCTGGATGTGTACCAACACGGTCAGGCTGTTCCTCGTCCAGTATGACGTTAAACTGCGCTTCCAGAACTACGTGCGACTTGATTCCCATCATCATGTGGGATACGTAGAGACACCCAGGCATATCACCTAGGGTTCAGCCCCTGGAATCACGAAATCTTGTTCCTCTCCATTTCCAGCCCTCGCCAGAGGCCCTTTCTGGAAGAAGGAATGATCCATGATCAGGCCAATGCGCCCAATTTGGCGTACTCCCTCCACGGTGGTGCAACTACCAAGGTGTTAGATTCTGTTTGAACAAACCACCACTCCATGTTCCACACTTTGCGTGTCCCTTATTCGGACCCTCGTCCTCTTTCATGTCTGAAGGAACCCCCTAACAGTATGGATGTCTGACCTATGGTCCACCAACCGTCCTGGGCCAACATTCCGAAAGACTGGTCAAGTCTGGAAGGACCCCCTAACAGTATGGATGTCTGACCTATGGTCCACCAACTGTCCTGGGCCAACGTCCTGGAAGATTGATCGACAACAAATTGATAAAATCCCGCGTTGCGAATATGGTCAGCGGTCGATGCTCATTTGTTGTCCCCATTTCAGTCTAACGCACACCCCTGGTGCTGCCCCGTTCATGCATAAGATCACGTTGGAGAAATGGTAATTCAGCAATCCTGGAAGTTCCTCCTCCGAGCAAGCCTTCCCCATCTTTCGGGAATCTGGACTGGTTTGAGGGAATTGTCGCCAAACGTCCTGCATACATTGTAGGGATGTAACAAGGCAATTCAACAGTGGAAATCGTGCGTGCTACGGAGCTCAGAAACAAAGGAGAAAGAAAGAGTTGAAGCACAAAAGTGTTAATAAAAGCTTCTTTCGGGTTCGCTACAATACTCGGGGGTTGACTTCCCCCATGGACGGGTTGACTCCGTCAAAAGAGCGTTGCAGCTCTGCCACCCGTTGACTCGCGGTGTCCAAAGCCTGTTGTCGCTGATTCAACTCCCGCTCCTCTTCAGCAGCAGCGGGGTGTAATTCGTCGACTCTGGCCCTGGCCCTTTCTACCTTGGCCTGGACGGCAGCCATCCGTCTAGAGGTTTGCCCCATATGTTCTTCAGCCTCCGCTAGTTGGGTCTTCAATCGTGAGACCAGCTCAGACTGCGCATCAAGAGTGGTTGAAAGCTCGTTGGCCCGAATCTGCATCTGTTGGACCTCGCCTTCAGCCTCCTGGAGCTTCCTAATGCTGGTCGCCTTCCTCCACTGCCATCCCACGCTCAGCCCACGATCATGCTCCCGGATCTTCTCAGCCATGAGGTCTCGGATGATCGCGTGAGGGCGTTGGGCATCCACTCCCCCGACACACAGTTCGCGCAACCGTGAGCGGAGCCTATCCATTTCGGCCAGCCATTGCGCTTGGGGAGTGTCCCTGATAAAGCGCGTGATCATCTTCCACGACCGGCGGCGGACTATGATGCTGTCTTCCTCATCAGAGGTCGTTTCGTCCCAATCCGCGCGGTCGGCAGGCTCGTACGCAGGATATGCCTGCAGGAACTCCTCAGCGGGATCTGCATCTGGTGTTGAGTCTGGTACGACACCTGACGCCGGCGCAGGAACGACAGGACTGGGATTGACCGGTTTATCCTCTTCCTCAGAGTCCACCTCGATGACTTCAGGTATGGCCCTGCTGGTGGTCCCGCCAGTGATGGTGTGCGCCGCAGCTTGAGGAGGTGAAGGGACTATCGTCACCATCACCGGCATGCCTCTGGGAGGGACGCCGCCAGACATCCCAACCAGCCTAGCTGCAGCAGCCCATGCCAGTCAGAGAACTGTATGACAGAAAGAGACATAAACGTTAGTTGGCATGGCCCACGCGTGGCAACGAGGAGACCAGTGGAGGAGACTTACGAAGATCGACTTCTGAGCGCTGCTCCTGGGCCGGTACTGATGGGACTCCGACACGAGGCCCCCTGTATACTGTTGGAAGGCCTGGAGAGTCCAGAGGAGCCACCTCAGACCCCCTGGTCCAACCAGATGCAGAACTAGATTTAGCCATAGGCGCGGGTTCTGAAGGTCCCGCGACATCACCCGCCATGGAGCGAGAACGAGGCCTACGAACAAGTTCCTCCTGTATGGATCAAACATTGGTGAGAATTCCATAGGGATTCAAGAACAGATTGTAAGGAGAGAAGTTCGGAATGCTACCTCGAGAGCCTCTGTGAAGTCGTCGGATTCTAAGCTTCGGTCTCCGACCTCGCCCTCCTCCAACGGGCTCCCTCCTCCATGTTGGGCGGAGAAAAAGGGAGTGATGGCAAGAGGGGGGGGGGGATTGCCTTTAAAAAAAATGATTAACAATTTAAAATCAAAGTGAAAGTGCAGCGGAAATAAAGAGGCAAGACACAAGAATTGATAACGGAGTTCGGCCTAAAACCCGGCCTACGTCTCCGCTCCCAACTCAACCGTTGAGAGATTTACTACCGCTTGCTTTTCAATGGTTGTAGCAAGAAACCCACTAGCCTTTTTACAGGTGAAGGCTAGCTCACCTATTACAGCTTTCTTTTTAATGGTTTGAGCAAGAAACACACTAGCCTTTTTACGGGTGAAGGCTAGCTCACCTTTGACTCAAGCCTTTTAAAAGGAATGGCTTGACTAACCTCTTCACACCTTAAAGGTGATGTGAAAACCCAAAAGAAAGGATCAGAGAAAGAGTTGGGGTTTGTAGGCACAAACCCAAATTTAAGCTCAAAATGAAAAAAACAATAAAAACCGTATTTGGAGAAGCCTTGGGCGCCAATAGATTGATGGAGCTGATGAAGGGCGCTCCCAAGCTTCTTTGGAGGTGCTCCTTGGATGTGGAAGTGTGTTGGAGCAAGTGGGGTTCCCTTGGAGGAATCCGCCGGAGGTTCGCCAAATGATGGGAAATGTGTCCGTTGGCTTCTCAATAGTTCCGGCTTTGTTCCTTAGGCTTCCGGGGGTTCAAGGTCCTTTATTTATTGTGGGGGAACCCTCATATGGCCGTTGGAGGCCTTTGGAGCCGTTGGAGAGGCTTTCGGAGCCGTTGGAGGCCAAGTGGACATGCTGGCCAAAAGCCCAACGGCTAGTTTTACTGGATCCACCGGCTGACCAGTACAGAGCCACCGGTTGGCCTGTGCGTGCAAAAAGGAGAGGGATTTGGGCTCAGTCACCACCGGTTGGCCGGTGCTGAGGCCACCGGTTGGCCGGTGGTAAGGCAGTAGCTTCCACTGTTCTGCTGGGTGCCACCGGCTGGCCGGTGCTGAGGCCACCGGTTGGCCGGTGTGGAGGCAGTAGCTACCCCTTCTGTCTGGGTGCCACCGGCTGGCCGTTGCTGAGGCCACCGGTTGGCCGGTGCTGAGGCCACCGGTTGGCCGGTGCTGAGGCAGTGTCTTAGCCTTCTGTCCAGGGTCCATCGGCTGGCCGATGGTGAAGCCACCGGTTGGCCGGTGGACTGAATTTCAGTCCATTTTAGGCTTTTTTGCCTTCTTGGCCTTCTTGGCACAATTCCTTGGCACCCTTAATTTAAGCCTATCATCCAAAAACACTTAAAACATGATTAGATAAAAAAGCGGGTGATTGTGATCACGAAAATTAAACCACGAGGGGTTCGAGAGGTACAACAATCTCCCCCTATTTTGATGATCACAATCACCAAAACAATCAATGTAGAAAATGAAATGAAAAACATTCTTTAAAAGATTTCTCCCCCAATCAACTAATAATTTCTCCCCCTTTGTGATTATCAAAATAGCACGGGGCATAAAACTTGATTGAGGGAAAAGTTGAAAAACACGATGGAAATTTTAAACCAATTGAAAATATTTGAAATTTGAATTGAATGTTTTGAAAAGAAAATTGAAAAGAAAATTTGAATTGAAAGTTTTGAATCAAAAAATTGAATAACAATTTATAATTGAAAAATTTTATACCAAGAGTTGAAATTGAAAGTTTGAAAAGAAAGTTTTGAATAAAACAAAAATGCTTAAACAAACCTAACTACCCCTTAAATAAAACAACAAATCACCAGGGAGAGGTGTTTGAAACCGAGACAAATTTCGGTCCGGAGAGACTCGCTAAAAGGGATTTTTCAATCCATACTTGTCTAGTGGTGGGTCTTCTCCTAAAAAATTCATCGTTAAAGAAAATACTTTTGGGGCGGCCATACCGGGCATTTTTGCAATTGCACTCATAAATTAAGTGCCCGAGTTTTTTACAATAATTACAAAATTTACATTGAGAGCTCCGCCTTACAAAAATAGTAGGTGCATGGGAAGAGGAAGCTTGCTTGGAATAGCCAAGCCCTTGGGTGGTTCTAGATACGCGTTGGGAACCTAAGAGTTTGGTCAGATTTTGTTCGCCTTGGGTGAACTTGGCAAGGGAATCCCTTAGATCTTTGATGGTTGATTCCATGGAATCAACATCAGGAAGATTTTGGATTTTGAGGGACATCTCTTCCTTCTCTTTGAGAAGTTGTTCTTTTTCGGAAGAGAGTTTTTTGAAATTCTTTTTTAAAGAAACAAATTTGGAAGAAAGTTCGTGAAAACCTTCCTCCAATTGATCTCTTGCATGTTGGAGATCCTCATAAGACATGTGATTGAAAGAATTTGAATTTGAAGAACAAGAGGATGAGGAGTCGGAAGAAGTTACCTCATGACATGCCATTAGGCATTTATTACCGTTGTCGCTCGAGGAGGAGGAGGAGGATGTGGAGCTATCACTCCAAGTGGCCTTGAAAGACTTCTTCTTTACCTTTTTCTTGGCCTTTTTCTTGTTGAGTGGGAAATCGGGCTTGTAATGGCCTTTCTCGCCACACCCGTAACATTTTACCTTGGGCTCGGATTTTTCGTGGGGTTGAGCCTTGCGGGCCTTGCGAGATTTCTTCTTTTTGTGCTTCTTCATGATCTTGTGCATCTTGCGGGCAAGATCCTCCATTTTGGAATCGCCGCTTGAAGAGGAAGAAGATGAGGAGGAGGAGCTTTCATCTTTTTGTACCTTGAAGGCGATGTTCTTTGGAACTTTGATCGGTTTGCCTTCCTTTTCAGCGTGCCTCCTCATGGTGATCTCATAAGTCATTAGGGATCCGATGAGCTCTTCGACCGGCATGTTCTTTATGTCCTTTGCTTCTTGGATTTCCGTGACTTTCGGAGCCCATGAGCTTGGTAAGATCCAAAGGATCTTCTTGACCATCGTCTCTGCAGACACATCATCACCAAGGGACTTTCTATCATTGCAAACGTCAGTAAAGCGAGTAAACATTTCAGTTATATTTTCAGCAGGATGCATGGAAAAAGACTCAAAATATTGACGACACATGTCCAATCGAGTATCCTTCACTTTGTTGGTCCCCTCATGGGTAACCTCCAAAAGTTTCCAGATTTCATGTGAGGAGGTGCATGTGGAAACTCGATTGAACTCATTACAATCAAGGCCGTAATGTAGAGCGTTCATGGCTTTTCCATCAAGCTCGAAATTTTTAATATCGGCTTGGGTCCATTTGGATTCATCGGGGGAAGAGAGAGTGTAACCTTGCATGAAAATTTTATAAATGGGATAACCTATACTTCTAAGAAAAGTGGTCATGCGGGTTTTCCAATAATTATAGTCGGTTCCATCAAAAAATGGAGCACGACCCAAAGAAAAGCCTTCGGGGGCGAAAGAGGTTGAAGCCATAAAAAAAGATCTTGAATTTGAAACCGGTTAGGGTATTACTCAAATTTTGCCTCTGATACCAATTGTTGGGCGGAGAAAAAGGGAGTGATGGCAAGAGGGGGGGGGGAATTTCCTTTAAAAAAAAATGATTAACAATTTAAAATCAAAGTGAAAGTGCAGCGGAAATAAAGAGGCAAGACACAAGAATTGATAACGGAGTTCGGCCTAAAACCCGGCCTACGTCTCCGCTCCCAACTCAACCGTTGAGAGATTTACTACCGCATGCTTTTCAATGGTTGTAGCAAGAAACCCACTAGCCTTTTTACAGGTGAAGGCTAGCTCACCTATTACGGCATGCTTTTTAATGGTTTGAGCAAGAAACCCACTAGCCTTTTTACGGGTGAAGGCTAGCTCACCTTTGACTCAAGTCTTTTAAAAGGAAAGGCTTGACTAACCTCTTCACACCTTAAAGGTGATGTGAAAACCCAAAAGAAAGGATGAGAGAAAGAGTTGGGGTTTGTAGGCACAAACCCAAATTTAAGCTCAAAATGAAAAAAACAATAAAAACCGTATTTGGAGAAGCCTTGGGCACCAATGGATTGATGGAGCTGATGAAGGGCGCTCCCAAGCTTCTTTGGAGGTGCTCCTTGGATGTGGAAGTGTGTTGGAGCAAGTGGGGTTCCCTTGGAGGAATCCGCCAGAGGTTCGCCAAATGATGGGAAATGTGTCCGTTGGATTCTCAATAGTTCCGGCTATGTTCCTTAGGCTTCCGGGGGTTCAAGGTCCTTTATTTATAGAGGGGGAACCCTCATATGGCCGTTGGAGGCCTTTGGAGCCGTTGGAGAGGCTTTCGGAGCCGTTGGAGGCCAAGTGGACAGGCTGGTCAAAAGCCCAACGGCTAGTTTGACTGGCTCCACCGGCTGACCGGTACAGAGCCACCGGTTGGCCAGTGCGTGCAAAAAGGAGAGGGCTATGGGCTCAGGCACCACCGGTTGGCCGGTGCTGAGGCCACCGGTTGGCCGGTGGTAAGGCAGTAGCTTCCACTGTTCTGCTGGGTGCCACCGGCTGGCCGGTGCTGAGGCCACCGGTTGGCCGGTGTGGAGGCAGTAGCTACCCCTTCTGTCTGGGTGCCACCGGCTGGCCGGTGCTGAGGCCACCGGTTGGCCGGTGCTGAGGCAGTGGCTCAGCCTTCTGTCCAGGGTCCATCGGCTGGCCGGTGGTGAAGCCACTGGTTGGCCGGTGGACTGAATTTCAGTCCATTTTAGGCTTTTTTGCCTTCTTGGCCTTCTTGGCCCAATTGCTTGGCACCCTGAATTTAAGCCTATCATCCAAAAACACTTAAAACATGATTAGATAAAAAAGAGGGTGATTGTGATCATGAAAATTAAACCACGAGGGGTTCGAGATGTACAACACTCCAGCCTCGTCCCCCTGAGAAGAGTCCCCTGATTCCTCCGGCAAGGGGAAGTGCTCCCTCAGATCGGCAGCCGATAACTGTGGGGGCACCGTCTGATTCAACAGTACCCTCACCCAATCTGTCATTGGGCGAGGAACACCGCTGGAGTGGACGTAATCCTCCAGCTCATTCAAGTATTGCTCCACCTCCGCCGGAGACACCATGAATCCAGCCCGAACTGGGCCTATGCCCGACAGTTTCATCCCGAGGCGATTCAGGTGGGCCCACATCTCGGGTGGGCTGAGGAATTGCTGGTTGACATCCCAAATATCCCAAGCTTCCGGAAAGACGGCATCTTCTGCCATGTCGATGTGACGCAGCCGCTTCCCCGGAGCCTGAGCGGATATCCGACGGAATCCCCTCGGTGGTCGCCCCTCCGGATGACCCTGCTCTCCCAGAACCACCGGATCCGCCGCTGCTGCCATACCCTCGGCCGGTGCGGGTCTCTCTGCCATGGCAGCCCCGCTGCCGCGGGCGGCCCTAGCTGCCCTCCGACCCCGACCTCGAGATAAAGGAGGCCCACCGTCGCCAACCCGGATCGTTGGCTGCTTCAGCATCTCCCCGGGGTAAGCGGCCTCCCAGCTGATGGCGTACTCCATCACTAAGCCAAAGGCAGCGGTGGACGGAGGCAATGCGATCTGCATCCTTCCATCCTCACGTGTGAACATGAGCCACAGCTGCCTCATCACACACGGGTGCTCCTCGTTACGCACCTCCCAGTATACCTGCGGGGTCAGCCGCTGGAGGCACCGGAACTACCTCGCAAAACGATACGGGGTGTACGGTTCACAGATTGGCTCACGGTCTATCCGAGCCACCAAAACCCCACCTCGGAAGGCCAAGAGGTAAGCCCGATGTTCTTCCGTCCCCCGTCCATCATCAGTATGCCTCCCCGTCGGCAGTGGGAAGGGGTGAAAGTTGAACTCGTCCGCCCTCCACACCCTATTCAGCACCATCGGAACGGCCCGTTTTAATGGGAAGCTCCCAACTGCGTTCAGAATGGAGGGGCGAAAGTCTGATCCCGGCGGCGAAATGGGGTTTGGATACTCGTAAATCCCCCTGATATGCGCCGCAATCCACCCATACAGGAGGTGGAAGGGCCCGCATATTCTTGGCGGCTTCTTTCCCTCGCTAATACGCCGTAGCATTCTGTATAGTTTGGCGAGCATCGGGATCCCCAGGTTGATCCGCTGCCCCATGGCCAACATCGATGCCATGATGAACGAGCTGGGCCATACCCCCATTCTTATATCTCTCACTGGTAGAATCCACCCACAGATGAGAGCCACGATGAACACCGCCAGCCTGACTATTGGCTGTTGTTCAGTGCTAAGACTGAAACCCCAGGTCTTCCATTGGCTGTCCTCCAAGACCCGCCAGTACGAGTGTCCCTTGCCCCGCTGGGCTGCCCTCAGACAAGTTCGAGGCCTTGGAGGGAACTCTCGACCTTCTGGGAAGTTCAGGAAGCATTTGAACCATCTTCTGAAGTGGACATCCCTCACTGCTTCCTTGTCATCTCCAGGGACAAGCGCCATCAGCGCTGACGCCAGCCGTGGCATTTTCTCAGCATCTCCCCACACGCTGGAAACAGGGAGGAACTCGTCATACATGGCCCCCAAGATCGGGACCCCGGAAATCTGGTGGACATCCCACAGGCTGATGCCCACCTCCCCGTGATGCAGGTGAAAAGTGTTGGTTCTGGATGACCATCTACTCAGCAGTTCCGGCATCAGTTGCTTTGGTTGGTAAATGTGGAACTGGGAGGCCCATGCCGCCTCATACAGTCCCACTCTCCTCAGCTCGGCCTCGAACTCCTCGCAGGAGGCGCCTACCCAGTAGGCCCAGGCCCAGTCATCGGTAAAGTTGCCGCCCTGGCGCAGGTCCCACTCATCAGACCATCCCTTCTTTGGATCCTGCAGAGCTGCCTTCAGCATGGTGCGGTAGAGAGGAGGGGACATCTCTGGTTGCAGTGGCCTCCCTTCAATGTCGTTCATATGATTGTAGAGGCAATCAGTGGTGACGGGTGTGAAATCCTCCTGTGCATGACCATCGGCCGCCCTAAACCATTGGTGCTGGCATGGTGTGCTCTTGAACCAGCAAGCTGGTTCATCCCTTCTTGCCTCAGGGATGAAGACGTCAACCCTCGGCCTGAAGCCGTACAACGGCAGTTTCTTGCACTGTGGGTAATCCTTCTGACCTTCCGACAGAAGATCTATCAGAGAAGTGTGGTCCGAATGGCTGCGAACCATTTCCCCTAAGCCTGGACGGTTGGCCATCTCATCCCGGCGAGCGGCATCTGCAAGCACTCCCAGAACAGCCTCTTGATGGGCCATTTTTAATGTTGACCCTCAGAAACGTTTTTCCCCTGGATCGCGAAGCACGGCCGCGAAGTTGAATCGTGAAGCTCGACCGCGAAGTGGAATCGCGAAGATCGGTCGCGAGACCAAGTCGCGAAGTCTAGCCAAGGCCGACAAGAAGTTCGCCTAGCGCGGACGCGGAGTCGGAGACCCGCGGTTCGCCGCGAAGCTCGATTCGCGGAGTGCTGTCGCGGAGTACGCGGAGCTTCGCAAAATCAAGAGCGCACAAAAGACAAGGCACATGAAGAAAAAAGAGGGTGGACCCCCTATTTATAGGCGACGACCCCGGAGCATCGCGGCGCGCCTCACCCGCGCGAAGCATCGCGGCGCGTCCGGATCCGCGGCCCCGGTGAGAATTGCGGCCCCCCTCTGCGCTGCGGAATCGCGAACCACCGACAATTTGGGTGATTTTTCCCTCAGACTTCGACCCTTCGCCCTCCGCGGCTCCAAGTCTGAGGGGGGGCATTTGTTGGCGCCAAAAATGTGGCTCGAAAGGAAGGAACAAAAAAGACAGCCGGTGCGCTGCCTCGCGAAGCACAGCCGCGAAGCACAGCCGCGAAGCCCCGCTGAGAAGCGTCCCAACCTTGGCAGCCCCGCGAAGCTCGAGAGGCGGTAATCCTCCGAGAACCGGTTTGACATTCGTGAGCCTCCGCGAAGCTCCAGAGGCGGTAATCCTCCGCGAACCCGTTTGACGTTCGCGAGCCGCCGCGAGGCCCCGAAGGCGGCGTGCGAGCCCTGCTACGCGGCACCCCTTCCCTATAAATACTCGACTCCCCCTGAGTCCCGAGGACGGACAATCCGACCTTTCGGCTTCTCCTCTCCCGAATCTCGAAGCACGCTTTGCCCCGGGAATCATGAGCTCCGCGAGGTATTCCTACTTCTCCAGACGACTCTGCTTTGTTTCGTTTTGACCCCTCTTCCAAGAGGGATGCCCTTCGCGAAGCTTAAGGGCGTTCGCGAAGGAAGGGGATTCCCAAGGGAACTCGGGCAGTCGCAGAGCACTTGTGCTTCGCGAAACACCCAACCCATGCTAGTAATCCCTATGCCAAGGCAGGATAACTATGCATCGCGAAGCACATTGCTTGGCAGGACCCTGCTTCGCGAACCACTCCTTCTTCGCGAGGTAGTGCTCCGCGAACACTGTTACACTTCGCGAAGCACCTCCCACTCCCACCTATGCCCCATGCTAAGGCCAAGGCACCCCACTTCGCAAAGAACACTCCTCTGCTTAGCGATTCCTCTTTCCGTGCGACCCTCCAGGTTTGCACGATGTGATTTCAAAGTCCCATGGACAACACCTCCCGTAGCGTTGCTTCGCCTAATGCTTTTTCGCATAGGCACGCTAATGGCTATTGCTTCTTCTCATAGCCACGCTAACGTGGACCCTCGATGGTCCGTCCCACGACCCCCCTTTACCATGGCCTTACCGGCACCTTCCCTTCCCCAAGGACCAGAGGGTACCTGTTATGTAAGCCCTAGGGGTGTGGAGTGAACCCACCTCGTCTGAGCTGCAGGACGTTAAACTGCCAAGCACCACGTCCTCAACACATGATGTTAAACTGTGACCCAACCTCGTCTCCCTCACGAAGGGTCCCCCCAGCTCGAACAATCATTACACCACTCGTCTCCACGGGAATGGAACTCTTCCGCACATGGAATGAGATCCTCCTTGTCGGAGTGGTGTATGTTCGTAGGGGAAGGGTCGCCTCAGAGCGTAAGTCCCTAACCTTTGGTACGGATGATTGCACCCGTGCATCTCGGTACTTCCCCACTACCAAGGTCCGTGGAGGACGTGATAGGGAACGAGGCACCTCCCATCTTCGGACCAAGGTCCATCTTTCCCGCGCTTTGTTGCGCCATGGGCCTCCATCCTGGAGTAAGTCCCAACACCATGGGCCGCCTAACGCGTAAGCCCCTCTTCGCTTCTCACGGACGCACCCTTCGCGACGTGATCGTCAGGTCCTTGCAACCTCTTGTTTCTCACACCGATCATGACTCACGTGGGCTTAGAGTGAGCACCGACCCTGACAAACCCCTTTTGAACTATGAGGTCTTTGATCCATGTCAAGGCATGGTACGTAGGAAGCCTCCATGAGGTTCAATCCCACCAACAGTGGACCAAGGTCTCCTTCCACGTCGGTTCACTGGCGAAACCGATTTGAACTACGAGGTCTTTGATCCATGTCAAGGCATGGTACGTAGGAAGCCTCTACGAGGTTCAAGCCCACCCGTCGCTCCTTCACGTCGGGTCCCATTCTGGTCCAGTGGTAAGCCATTGCGACCCACCATTTGAACTACGAGGTCTTCGATCCATGTAAAGGCATGGTACGTAGGAAGCCTCTACGAGGTTCAAGCCACATTGCTCGGTCGTTCATTCACGTCGAGTTTCACCCCCGTCCAACACAACGTTAAACTGCACCCTGGTCCAGTGGTAAGCCATTGCGACCCACCATTTGAACTACGAGGTCTTTGATCCGTGCCAAGGCATGGTACGTATGAAGCCTCCACGAGGTTCAAGCCCACCAATAGTGGACCAAGGTCTACTTTCACGTCGGTTCACCGACACACCCACCCGTCGTTTCTTCACGCCGGGTCCCATCTTCGTCCCGCATGACGTTAAACTGTATTCTCCGAACTACGAGGTCTTTGATCCGTGTCAAGGCATGGTACGTAGGAAGCCTTTATGAGGCTCAATCCCACCACCCATTGGACCAAGGTCCACTTCCACGTCGGTTCACCGACAAAACCCCTTTTGAACTACGAGGTCTTTGATCCATGTCAAGTAATGGTACGTAGGAAGCCTCTATGAGGTTCAAGCCCACCCATCACCCAATTCACGTCGTGTTCTACCTACGTCCAGCATGACGTTAAACTGCACTCCGGTCCAATGGTAAGCCATCGCGACCCAACCATTTGAACTACGAGTTCTTTGATCCATGTCAAGGCATGGTACGTAGGAGGCCTCCACGAGGTTCAAGCCCACCAATAGTGGACCAAGGTCTGCTTTCATGTTGGTTTACCGGCACCTTCTCGAACTACGTGGACTTTGATTCAATGCCACGGGGATACGCATGAAGCCTCTTCAAGGCTCAAGCCCAACTTCATTATCGCCCCCCCCTGCGATGGTCCCATTTCACTCTCATCCGTCTCCGCTAGACGTTAAACTCACGGCATACCCTGTGTTGAACACGGGAAGCTAAGGAAAACCTCAGATACGTGTCTATGACATGTAATTACCCGCGCTCGATGTGGTATGCCTCGGGTTTCCATGCCCTCGAGAAGCCTTGTGGTCAAGGATAACAGACAGACATGTCAGGTACCCAAGCATCCAGACATGCTACTGATGCCTCAACGTGACTACTCCCCTGACCGAAGGTTGCTGCCCTGACTGGACCCTTTGGGATGTCCCGACAGAAGCAGTGTAATTAACCGGTGTCCATGAAAACATGGCACTGGGAATAGTTTCACGAACTACGTATTAAATCTATAAGGGAGACCCGGACTAGGTGACGAGTTCTGAGGAGGAATCCACGGAAGGAAGAACCAACATCCCATCATCCCGTTTCGATCAAGGAGCAGATGTACCTGAACAAGGAACGAATTCCGCCCGCCTTTGGAAAGCGGGAATGCGGGGCAACAAAGCCGCGCGTCCCCCCCCTGACGGACGGATGCGCGCGCGCCCCGACGAAAGCGTCGGAAACAGTCGGTTCAAGGGTTTTCAGTACCCATTACAAGCCTTCACCACATCCACTACAATACAACACAACATCATGATTCACCATTCCAAAACCAGAATAATGCATGAAAACAACAAAAAGCCACACAGCAAATTCATCTTCGATCGGGCCGCGTCCCTGTCTGCGCACCTACAATCAAGCCGCTCACCTTCCCTCGAGCCATGTAGCTTCGTTTGAACACTTTATCATCACATTCAAGCCTTCATTATTCATCATCGGTGAGAAAACCTTAGGCATCTCCGTAGTAGATTCAAAGAATCATCCTCAACGAACTCATCAGATCCAACATCGACTCAAAAATTCAATCTCATAAAATCAGAAATGACTACGATGGAACTAAACAGAAGACAAAGCAATGAGTTCGTTGCTATTGCAGACCAGATACCTTCGCCGCCAAGTGGTTCTCTCGAGAAGACACAGCTCCCCACATGCACCGTAGAGAACAGATAATTATTCCACAAACCGTGAGGCTGGAGCGACTCCACCGCAACAGGAAACCGCTACCGCGATCTCGCCGAGCAAGGCGAGGATTAACAGCCATCCCGAAGAGCAAGGTGGCGGTGACGATGATGGTAAAACCCTAGAGAGTGCCCCTTAGGTGCTCATCATATTCAATTTTGGGGATATTAAGATCTTCTTTTCACATTAATCTTTTTTGAAAAGATATGGGATTACCTCTCCCTTGCCCCATTTCACTATTATTTACTATCTGATGACACTATGTCACTTCTCTTTTGGAATTATTCATTCATCATGCCCATTTTAGTTATCTATGGATCCTTGGAGAATAATAATAGTTTTCTATTGATCCTAATATTGAACGGTATCTCATTATATGTTGTTTGTCAAACATGGACGACCAAACAATCTAGCAGGTCGCAACCCACCAAACCCACAAAACATCCTACACATTGTTCTTAGAGAGAACATGATGAAACAATAGTGAACAACAATGGAAAATGACATTCTATCAATCCATGGTGGTACACCAATAATTGTTCTTCCTCTAATAGAAGTGAAAATCTTCAAGGAAAAACATAGACTCATTAACGTGATATAGAACATGGGACAGTTCGGTGGGATTCAATGAGAAGATACAAATGAAGACATATAAGACATTATATAATTATGTAATACATTTAACAAATACATAGTATCATCTAATTCAATTAAACTTAATTTCATTCCCTTATCCCTATAGTACATATCGAAGGATTTTCCTCAAGATTTGATCAACCATTTCAATCACAACATGGGATGATCTATCCATAATGTTCCTAGAAAAATACTTTCCCCTAATTTGGACATGGAAGCTATGGAAAAAAATTCTATCTTTTGCTCAAATTGATAGAGTGTCCATATGTGAATATTTGGATAGATTTAAAGAGATTATGAGAATGTATCTGCACCATGGAAAAAACATGTCGATCTAGCTCCAGAAATTTTACATATTTTTATACCCAGATACATGCAAGGTTTTCAATGTTGCATCTAATGGTAGGCATATGTTCAAGACTCCATAAGCCATAACATAAAATTTAGATGATTTATATAAAAAATCCATCATTTTCTTGACTGATCGTGGAAAACCTCTCCATGGTATATACCTTGTAAAATAGAATAATTGACTAACTCCACATGTTGAAGAGCACACAAAGAAGTTAGTGTCCTTCCATTTTCTTAGTACACCACCCCTACTACATCTGTAACAGAGATGCAATCATGTAAAATTTGTGGCATCCCACACCTGTACGAATATTTAAAATTCTTGAGATGAATCATCAAAATCAAAACCATGTGAAAGAGATTAATGAAAAACAAATGAACCTAGAAAAAATTACCAATAGAAATAGATAATGCTTATGAGACCACTTATGTAATAACTTAGTAGTTGTCACCATCCAAAAAAACCAAAAAAACTTGAAAACCTAAAGAACCAATCTATGTTTCTCCTCCACTGTATGAGACACATATTATATTTCAAGATAGATTGTGATAAGGGAGAATAGAGTCACAACATAAAATATTTTGGAAATTATCATGCATTTGAATATGTACAACCCCATTATAGAGGAAATTTACCGAATAATATTTTATTCCAAATTAAAAAAATATCTACTTTTAAATAAAATAAAAATATAAGATCTTGGTGTCATAGTAATAAATTAATATTTATCTACTATTTCTCAGAAGAAAATTCCACCAATGTTGAGATACCCATGAATATTTTCAATTCCATGTTCTATTGGAGAGTGATCTTTTCAAGAGCTCTATATGATCTCTGAGAAAGTATTACACTCATAACAATGAGTGTATTTCACCAATAGTGGAATGAATATCTCAAACAATCTCAATTATTAAATATACATGAAGAACGATCAGTAAAGTACCATAGTGGAAATCTTGAAGATGTGTTAGTCAAACTCGGTAATATCATCATTCTAGTAAAATTCTTGTTTTATACATGGAAGAATATGGTGATATACCCATTAGTTTTGGATGACCACTCTAGTCCATTGGGAAGGCTATGATAGTCTTCAATAAAGGGAGATTAATGTTTCATGTCATAGATGGAAAATTATTCTTCAATATCATCTAGGAATATAAATATTAGATGATACCTTTTATTGCAACCCTCTATTTCTTAACAAATAGGGAAATGAATAAATTGACATAAAAGAATATAGTGAGGATTTATTCTCAAATGTGGAATAATAGTATGATTTTGAGAAAGTTATTTTCAATGAACCTCTCACATGGGATAAATTTCCACATTTCACACCCTCAATCATTGAACCTCTAGAACTGGAATTAAATCCTCAACCTAAAACTCTTAAATATTCATAATTTCGATATTTAACATCTCTACTAATAATTATTGACTCAAAATAACCTCAGGTACACGAGAAATAATTTTTAGATGTCTTCAAAAGACACTAAAAGTCAATTTTATGCGGAGTGGATAACATTAATAGAATCATTCTGACATTATATACCCACAATATTTTTCTTGAGAAAGTTGAAATACTCCAAAACCAACCTCATGGTGGCTCACAATACCAATGAAGGAAGATGTTAAAAAATATATATAGAAACTTTGATATTCTATAATAATCATTACAATATCTAATAGTGAGTTGACAAGCCCACTACAATTATTCTTCAAGTGTAGTGGGATTATAATGTAAAAAACTGATAAAACTGAATGAAGCCAAACACGCTCCATCACTAGATGGAGTGTTTTCTCGAGATTTTAGTAATTTATACGCGAAAACTCAGAATGACCAATTTCCCATTCCATTTTGGGAAAAAATGATCGAAATAGTAGAATGAAATGTATCTTAATATTTTTTGGATAAATATTCAGGAAAAAATGAAATTACAATTAGCCTAGTAGGTTAATATGAAACTCCATCCACATGTCCATTTGGATATTTCGACTCTTGGAGCAAGTACTTGAGTATGTATAATAAACCCACAAAATTTAATATATGCATGACACATATATTATATGATATAGTGTATAAGTTCTTATAAATAATCTTCTGTGACATTTCAGTTTAAATATTATATTTCAAAGTTTGACTTAGAAATATTGATTTAGTCTTGTGACACTGTGAAGAGAAATATATAGATTAAAATTAATAAAATTAAATTTTATGGATAGAAAATAAATATCCCAAAATAGAAAATTTACTAATTGGGAAGGGAAATTAATCATTATAAGGAAAAGTACATAAAAGGATTACCCAAACCATAAATAGATAATGTTATAAAAAAAATTTTAGGTCATGCCAGATTATAAAGGTGTTTTGTGAAATATTTTTCCAAAAGTTCTCATCCCATAATGCACGTATTTTCAGAAGAATTTCTATTTTAATTCACAGAAAAATGTTGAAGGGAATTCAATAGATTATTTAAATGCCTGATAGTAGGCCCTATATGAATTTCTACTCAATGTGACAATGAATTTTAATTGTTGTCTGATGCCAATGAAATTCTTCTTGGTACTATGTTATGACAAAAAAATTGGTCACCTATTTTATCTGATCTACTATGGACTCCACAAACAGAATTTAGTTCAGTTTGGAAACACAACAATAACTAAATTGATCATATAATTTGTTTATGATTTCAAAAAATTGGGATCCTATTTTTTTCCAAGGTGGATGTGGACACCAATCACGGTTCATTGATAAATTTTATGAACAAAAAGGTTGTGAAGACAAGGGAAAAAGGTGGATAATTCATCTCAAATAGTTTGATATTATCATTAATGGTACTAAAGGAACATAAAATTTAATTGATAATCATCTATTCATACTTCCTCTTCCACTCTTCATGGATGAGAATTATATCAACAACAAAGTTAATTTTCACGAAGAAACCCTATACATCATTAAGGTACCACCATGGGTTTAGGATAATTATATTTATCTTCCCATGGGATTTCTACACTAGGACCTATCCTAAAACCAATAGAAAATATTTGTAGCAAATGTGATGCACTATTACATGGATGAACCACTCCTATTCAAATGCTGTATGTATCGATTTTTATGACATTTCATTCCAAATGAAGAAGTCCCAAATGTGTTAGATATGTGACATACATCACATTCTTGAAATAACTGTGGACCCAACCATATTGTAGAAAACATATTACAATGCGTAATTTTATGTCCCGCTCTACACCATGAGTTAATTTAATTTTTTCAATACTGTGATAGGTTCCACTAAACTATGACCACTGGGAAAAGAAAATAAATGCTCAAAACCCCATCCGGAAAATAGAAATCCTTGAAAAATAGAGAACATATTACATAAGATAATTTACCAATTCACATGGAATGTCCTTTAGTCTTTTTTGGTGGACTAAATATCAAAATGGGTTGAAGCTAAAGGCATATCAAACGAAAAAAAATGTGGATATGAATTTACAGAAAAAGAGGGCGGTTGAATTATTTGGAATTCCTATGATACACAATAGTGACCGAGAAACACATTTGACCAATAAATCTATAAAAGTATTGCTCGAAAAATATGGAATTCGAAAAAACAATTAAACTCCCCATAACCCTCAAACAAGTGGGAAAGTAGACTTTTCAAATACTTTAATCAATAATATCATGGATAAGACCATGAGGACAAGTGGATGTGAGTGGAGCTTGAAAATTGGATGATGGGCTATGTTCTTACTATAGTCCATACAAAACACCCATTACTGCCACTCCATTAAGATTAGTCAATATAAAATAGTGTTGTCTTCTAATTGAACTATATCATTGAATATATTGGTCAATTATCAAGATTAATGATGATTCTCAAAAATATTGATAATCATGGATATGAAACAGGACGAATTGGAATAAATCACAAAATATGATTATTAATATACACAAATCTATAAAAGAAATATTAGGAAAGTGAAAGATCAATTTATTGTAATATGTGCCTTTGTCCTAGGAAATAAGGTATATTAATTCAACAAAAGATTAAAATTTTTCCCTACAAAGCTGAAATACTAATTGTCCAACCATTTCAAATTCATTCATCAATTCTCCAATAGAAAAATTTATATTTTGAAAAAAGGTAGGCCACCATTAAGTGTTAATGTTCAAAGGATAAAAATATATCAAAAACCCTTCTGTAAAGGTTGTTTCATCAGCATGAAATTCATTCGAGACTTACAGAATCAATCACTCGGTGTTAAACAAAGAAATGACTAGGGTGAAACCCATCGTAGATTGTTTTAGGCAAAATTATTATCTAATATTCAATTTTAAATACTATAACAATTTAATAGAGAAGTATGGGGTTGGAATCAAAGCTATTTAAAAAATATAAATTACATGTAGTGTAACCTTATTACATGGAGTGTACAATTTCTACAAAAATATACTATTATTCAAAATTACATGACCCGAAATTAAATTTCACATCATGTAATTAAAGGGAACATTAAAAAAATATGCCATGAAACTATGGTTCATGGATCAACCCCCAAATCTCTCTAGTGAACCATTGCCACCATCTCCCTCATGAAGACCCCCAACTCCCTCCCATGAACCCCCACTAAATATCCATCTCGAACATGAACCCCCACCAATTTTCTATACCTCCTGTGAACCCCCTCCACATATCCCATCCATATAACGATGTGAAACAACCCACCCTCATCCACAACCCTCAAACATCCTCTCGGTTTGTAAAGGGAAAATACAATGCACCCTAAAAAATCAAATTCAATGTTGGACTATGACGATCAAACTCTGTCGAATCATCCATGAGGGGATACGCACCACACACTCACCATCTCAGGCATCCCCTGCTCCACCTTGTGATATAGCTCGTGATGAGCCGACTACTCAAATTCTCATACAAACTATGATTCTCATCTAGGGGTAAATCCTACATTTTCAAACCATTATGTGATTCTTAATCCCAAAGCATCATGCTACACTCATATAAATTCAATAAAATCCATTGAAAACAAACAACACCATCGACGTGTCCATTCTCACCAACAAGAAAATCATTGAAGAGATCCTAGAGTCACTTGATCATCCCCATATTTCATGAATTATTAAGGTATATGATGAGTTTTACTAATAACATTTCAGAGAATGTGTATCTACATTATATTTATATATCAAAAAAACATGCTTCAATATTGGTGTCTGACCACATGATATATCATTTTCAGATTTTTTTTGGTCATGGGCATGCCCACAGATGAGTTTTCTATGTTTGAGATATTTTTGAGCTTCATCCTGAACCAATCTATTCTAATTTGAGGCAGATGTGTATAATGATCACATAATATCGTCAATTCTTTCATGACCCATGAATCACAAACTACATTACCCAAAACATCTTATTCATTATTGATCCTTGACCAACAACAAGCATTACTATGTAGAATCTCATTAGAGTATGATCCAGTTCAATATCCTAATTTTGGCAGCATCCATGGGCTGGGCAGTGGTCAACATGGCGACCAAGTTCAGCTATTACTAATAGGCTATGGAAAACAGACAAGAGATACACAAATGGGTGGATCTTTCATCATCTTCCAAGCCCAACATCTTAGTGTGCTTGTTTCTTATCTTCCCCAGATATCCCATGGACCAATATAGGCCATTTATTTTCTGATACTAAAAAATATGAAACTCTTATTTAGGGATGAGTACACTTACTAATGGGAACCATAAATCTATAAGGATGTTGAAACGTCACCATGGAAAATGTTGTATATATTGAACCATCTCCACACACCACATCCACTCCAGCAGCTCCCTTCCATGACTCTTCCATTACAGCATCATCTACTTCTCCACCCACCTATTCCACCCTAATTGATCTTTGGGAAATGCGGCTCTTCCTCTTAGAGAACCATTTATGTATCTCTTTGCATCTTCACAACCCATATTTGAGATTTCCCATATTACCACTCCTCCACCACCCTATTATTCTATAGTCTCTCAGGACACACTGATTCCTATCAACACCTCCTCTTCTACCACTCTATCCCCACACACATTCCTGTATGTCCTTCCTTTATATCTCTCTCACACTAATAAACCATAGGAATACCTCACAGAGTAGGCCCGAATGGGAAAGGGTTCGACCTGTTGAACATTTAATGAGGTGTCATTTTTTATCCAACTTCTAGTCCAAAGAACCCATGTTTTATCATCACCTCTCCACCACCTACCATATCCCATATTCCTTTCACCACGACTACACCCTTGATAGCTACCCCATTATCTCCTTCATCCACCAAATAAACTTATAGAACTAGAGATCTCCCTCCATCACCTGATCGAGAGTGTGTATTGGATGAGCTTTTTTATTATACTAGTTAATAATACAAGGACACTAAGGTCTTTTTTGTTATACACGTTTTAACCACAGATGATTTTTTTCTACTTTTTCGGTGTATCCCATAAATTGGTTATTACAACATATATCTATATATAGAAACTTATTTTGATATATTAAACATGGATTAATATTAATATCATTCAATTTTATAGTAGTCATTTATAGATCTTTTGTTTCTTCAATGGTTTGTTAAGTGCCTATATTGGAATCTATCATTGTTCAATAAGTGACTCAGTGTGTGGCTGAGATTGATATTCCGCTTCAAGAGATATCATTGGAGATTCATGCATAGAATCCACCACCGTGATCACAGATACCCATCCTTCCACATATGATTCATGGTCATAATTCCCCTAAAGCCGTCAACCCTACCAAAATAACATGTTAGATCGGGGACACTACCCTATGTAGTTGTTGATGACATAAGAGACACTAACATGATTAAAGATATTTTATAATACTCTAGTCTATAATTTTGGATAACGATTAAATTTGTTAGATCTTTATGGGATGGAACATATTTTTCAACTGTTTTATATATCCAGATTCATCTTTTGAATTCTTATATATATCTATTGAATTTTAATTGATCAATTTTTTTTTACTATTCATACAATAAAACATCTTGTATTTATGATTTCAAAATCATTCAAACATGTGGAATAATGTTGTATGTAGTACATGATTCTTATTTCTATCCAAATTTAAATTTCACCTAATTTCAATATCAGAACTACCCATATTCCACCACACCATAATGCCTCTAAAATGTGCTCTGGATTCCATTATACATTAACTATTCAATATATATTTTATGTTTTGGATATTTATTTTCCCTAACACTCTCATATTAAGTCCTTGGATTGTGCAGACATAATTTCCTTCTATATGTGGGAGAGTTTTTCATGAGTTTTACATTTGATACACTTGTATTTTGTACTGTTATCATCAATCATGGAGAATTTTTACATGCTTTGAGAATGATTTTAAACTAAAAAATCAATATATACATCTAAAATAAAGAATGTTTCTTACAATGGTTGGAAATATGTGTTGTTTTGTGGTTTATATTTTTAGAATGATTTATCATATTAGTAATTTTATTGAAATCAAACATTTTATAAATTACTTTTATTTGAATTATTATAATGATTTATACGATTTGTGTTTTTTTATTTCTTTATTTAATCACAATCTTGAGATGATTTTTATCCAAAAATTGAAAATTCAAGTCTAAACATATTTCTTGAGTGACACCAAGGATATATAAATAAATATGAACATTCATTGAGATATTATAAAGGCTATGAATGGAAATTGTTTTTTAAAATGATTGAGTAAATATTTGTTCAGCTACATTTTCCTTAGACTCAACATTCCATGTTCTTTTTTCAAGCCCTTTGATTCCATGAATAACAATATATAATGACACTATTCTATGATGATTTTCTATTCTTACCCCCAAATTTGTATAATGAATGAATTTACTTTGAACCAGTGTGGGGCTATTTTTTTAGGTTGAACGAGATGATCCTAATATGAAGTTCAAATGTGTTGCTCATCGAACCATTTGTTTGTAATCTAGGTGTACTTGTAGTATTACACATATATGTTTTCCATATTATATAAAAAAATAAAAATAAAAATTAACATGGGGTTTTTATTATGAATGTAAAAAATACCAATTCATAGACCGATAAATATCATTAATGGTTATTTGTGGATAAGGGTTTTGATGTGTGATATGGACTAGACATGAGTTCTGAAAAAAAGTAATGTAAAAGGAAAAATAATGGTAGAGGATACCCTTGTTTATCTAACATGATATATGTACATTGATCCAATTTGATCTACTAGGAGTATTGAATTTACTAGAAATAGAGGATTAATTTTATTAAAAAAGTCATGATATTCATGAATTATACTACAGATCCAAACCTCATTTTTATCTTACTTTCACAAATTTTCTACTTTACTACATCCTTAGAATCATTAGAACCTAATTTTGGATTTCCCCATGATTCATTTTTTTATTTTTCTTTAAATGTGGAGATGATATAACCAATACTAGCCTATTATTAGGAACATGTACTCAAGGTATGAGAATAACAGTAGTTTCATTTTTACCCTAAGTTATGGGAAAAAATTCATTATATTGTATATTGAAAATGGTTATAGATTTCATGGAACTATTAATATATTTTTATGAAAATGATTAATAATTTCTAAAAAACTGACCTATGAGGCTTTAATGATATTTTATTCAGGGGTTATTTTATAGAAACACTTTTTCTACATATATATTTAATTTATTTACCTAGATATAATGAATTTTTATTATTTTTTAAATTTATCCACATTTAAAATCTTTCTTGTGATATTTCTGTATGAGTAAAAGAAATTTGTCATGTGTGGGGTAACATGATAAAATATATTCATATATAAAAATTTTAATCTTTTTATTAATGATTTTAAATGTTTTATAAAATAATAAACATGTTTGTTTTTGTTTATTTCCTGAAATAAGCTTCTAAATTTTCAATGGAGAAAAATATGAAAAGGAGAAAAATTTCCTATTATACATGGGGAAACAACTTTGCATGACATGTATTATAGTTTCACAACATGATGGAAGTTTTAAAGAAAGTCCAAATAGATTTCATATAAAACATCTAATAAAAAATTCATTACATGAAATTATTTATCAACACATATCATGAAACCTTTAAAACATATCTCCCTTAAATGGAAAGAAGATACCTATCTTGAATCCCAGATAAACACATGAGATGGGAAAAAGTTCAAAATATCATATGAGATATGCATGAGATACATGAAGATTCAAAATACATGGAGATAACCATGAATTAAACATGCATGTTGTGAGTTCCTATTAATATTCATGTAATATTTATCATAAAAATATGATATTAGGGGAATTATATTTCAGAGGCTACAAAGTGGAATGTCTATGATTCTTTTATAAGTCTATCATTCCCCTCTACATTATGTTGATATACATGATATTAGTATTATTCATAAATTTTTTTTCTTTATTCAAGAACTGTGGTTATTTTTCAATTCCATTTATCATTTTATTAACACGACCTATTCTATATTTTGTGTTTTCCATTTTGAGTAGAAATCCATGAACAACTATTTTCATGATTGTTCACATCCTTGTTTTAAGTAAGTAATTAATTGAATTTTTCATTATTCAGGATCTAAAATTATTTTTCATGGTTTCATGTTCATTAATATTTTATTATGAATCATGTATTCTTTCAAACATTTAATCTTAATTTTTTCTGGCATGTTATGTTTGATTCTAATTCCTCATTTATCATTATTCGATTATACCATGGTTGTGTAAACCACAAAGAGTAGGGATCATGAGTAAGGAATACTAAATTTATTAAATATTTAATTCTCAATATGGTAATCTAATGTTTTATTAATAAGGGAAAATCAAACAAACTCTCAAATTTAATAAAACAAATATAACCACAAGAAAATTGAATGAAGGACCCTATTCTTATTGAAGTATGTTTAGGATATAACCAATAATCTAAGACATATTTTAGTTTATAATCCAATATTAATGCATATCATTTGTCACTATTTCCAGATAAAAAAATTGTTAACTCTTAGTTAGAAACAGTAGGTATGACTAGAGTGTACTATTATCCTCCACTTGAATCATAGAATAAACCTTAGGATCTTATGAAGTAATAAACAAGGTAAACTTTTCTACAGAACCTTAAAATTGTTCATGATCCCTTCTTTATTCTTTATTTCAATCCTAAAACTATATGCATGTTATTTTTCAAAATTGAACCAAATTCATGTGGACTCCTATGTCCAAGGGTTAGAAGCTGATTTTTTCATCATAGTCCCAATTCCCCAAGGGATTTACACTGAACTATTTTTATACTATGTCTCATTTGTTAGGGATGTTTGGGAAACAAAGAATAAAAATCAGACAACATAAATTATGAATTAAACGATGTATGTCTGTTCATAAATCACTAATAGGGTATTGGTAAATTAGTGATAATTCTATCATTTAGGATTCCTTTGTAAGGAAACAACCTTTAAATCATATTAAAGATTTATTTCCATGATAAAAAAATCACACTCTTAATGGATGAAATGTTTTTACACTAATCAATATTCAATAAGAATAATATAAATACTTAGTATGGATTTTAAATAATAAAATATCTCACAATCAACGAGAAATTTTTTTTTTTTTGTGGAATATAATGAGTATTATATTCCCATTCAATCATTTAACACTATGTAAACAGTCCAATAGTGTGTGTTATCATTCATGAAAAAAATGAAAAAATACAATGTTTATGAAACAAATATAGTTATGACACTTCATTATCAAAATACAAAAATATCAACCCCTAAATAAATTCTTCACTTTATTACCCAAAAACTAGTAAGAACTTCCTAAAAATTGTATAAAACACAGTCCGGTATTCCCAGTCCGATTCTCCATGTCTGACAATCTGATACAATAAATCATGAACCTATTAGAATATAGTTGAGGTAACCTTAATCAAACTATTCCTCAGTATAGAGAACCTAATATGTTGTTCTCAATATTATTTTACATCTAGATATTATTACTAGAAGAATATGACAACTATCATAATATGACAATCCAATGAATATAATGATTAGTTTAATACATTACAATAATTTCTCTTTTCCTTTAAATTCTAACTCCAATGAATTCTTCATGAAGGATCAATACATAACCATCATCTCCCTACAAATGTGGAGCATCTATCTCTCCCTATATAAACTGTTCATCCATCATGAAATTACAATTTACAACTTTTCTTTTATAATGTACCCAAAAATGTTTTTGGTGGGATTTTGAAATTATTTATTGGTGAAATTTTTTTTCCAAACATTCAGTGATCTATAAAATTCAGATGAACTTACAAATTTTTAAATTCATGTCCACTCTTATCTATCCTTCTTAGATCATCTCCCAACATCAAATCTTATTTAATAATTTCTTCAAAAACACCAATCTACTTTTGATTCTCCATTTTTTAGTACTAGGTCATCATTATGATGATCCATAAAAAATGTATGTATAAGGGAATATAGAGCATCCATATTCATTGAAAAACACAGTATGATAATGATTCTCTATTATCGATATGATTCACCTCATTATGATGTGGATAACTATTAAAAAAGTTTATGCATTCTGATGCTCTACACAAAACATCCATATTCATCTTTTAATTCCCATAACCCATTTTGACAACACATCCAACAATAACAAACTAAGATTTTACATATTGTTTCATACAAAACAATTTTTTTATTGGTTTCAACGGGTTTCTTCATCATTATAATAGCTCATGACACATTTTTTATGAAATCATATTTTCGTATTCAATTATTCTAAAAAAATATATTCTATTGATGAATATGATGACATACTAAATTGAATGGATCGATATAAGTGAATTCTGTTCATTTTTAATACAATACCAATGATCTTTTAATGAAAAAATATTCCATCTATATTCTTATTTATAACAACTTAATCTTAATTATTAGAATATTGATATCATTTGGTCATAGTTGGATAAAAAAATTGTACCATTAGTTTCATCTATTTACCAAAAACCTTACCTAACATAAAATATATGAATCTAATGAACTCATTACAATAAATTGAATTCATTAGATTCACCATCATTTATTTTTAATCTTTCAGAAAGTATCATTACTTCTTTCATGAGATTGAATATGTTGATGATCAGATTTAGAATCATCTTACATCCCACTGAAAATATTTTGACATCCCTTTATTTCATCATCATCATTCATTTCTTCTCATATTTAATATTAATGACTTTATTACAGTTTATCTGAATACGATTTTGATAATATCATCCACCCACATTATTTCAGCAAGCATTCATCGCTTTTTTTTTATAAAATACATATGATTTATTATAACTCCTTGATAAAAAAACTCATCATCCAAATTTTAATTATATAAATACAGACACTGACTCTTCCCCATCATGATCAAAACATTCATTCAAGATTTAGTGTGTATCATATGAATCATTTTTTTCTAGAGAGATTATCATAAATACAGTTTACATTTTCAAGAATTGTGAGCCCAATTTAATGAATATTTTTTTAGTATGAATTTAGCAAAATTAAATATTATTTTATTCGTATTTCTTATTAAGGTTTCCCTCAAAAAATGATAATAAATTTGAAAAAAAATTCTTCAACTTCTAATAACTTTTTCTATCCTTCCACATCCAAAAACAATTGAGACTTATTCCTATATACCATGTGTATGGAAGGATTCTCGTGAACGTCCTGGAAAAAATTTTACCTTAATTTAACATAATTGAATTTTGTCAACATAAAGTCTTATATAATTTCATGTATATATATATCCCTATAAGTGTCAGAATAGAAAATTATTTGATATAAATTAAATGTTCTTACCTTATTATGATATCTACTTCCACAAATGTTGTTTTTTATTTATATATTATGGGATCTCTTATGATATTATATATGAATATATTTTCTTTTTTCAATACTTGTATGCGAAATTGTTTTATTATACCCTTATATTTATTTCACTCATCATTTAGTTTTTCCATACCAAGCATTGATATATAAATTATAGGTTCTGTATATTTATGTAATGACACCATAATTTTTTATTTTTATCTGTATAATTAACAGTACATTAGGTATGAATTTGAAATTATTTATTACACCCATCATAAATAAATTGTTTCATATGTTTCTTTTAATAGACACATATTCTAGTTCCAAACCATACAAATCCGTCTTAATTAATGTTGATCTCTTTAATATTATCAACATTTCCTCATATATACTTATAAACTATTTTGGAACTATATGATATTATAATGAATTTATGGTTGACAAGTTATCTAATTATTATTGGATAATTTTCCTTTTATTATTCCCATACATATCTTTTACATTCCCATGATTATGGGATCCTAATAAATCCTAAACAATTATAGGGCTGTCGATAAATATTACCTCAATCATCTTTCATTTTTTACTTACTACAAGTGTAATTTTTTGAACATTAATAATACTCTATCAACACTAATCCCATTAATTTTATCATATTGAGATAGTTTTGTTAGAATATATACTTCAATATTTTATGATCAATATATAACTCACACTTCTCCTCAAAGAGATAATGTTTCAAAATATTTAATGATAATATCACTAAAACCATTTCCATATAATGGTTCACGTATATATCTTCATGGATATTTATTTGGATGGAGGAGAAAGCTATAATATTGACATATTACTTTACTACATAACCCAAATCAAATTGGATACATCATTGTAGATTAAAAATCCTTCCTGACTAGTTGGTAATTTTAGTATATGTATAGTTGTTACCCTCTCCATAAAATACATAAATCCCTCCTCATATTAATCACTATTGAAAAAATTCACCACATTTCTATTAATATTTACTGGTGGGTATTCTTTATTGAAAATATCCTCCCAATTAAAATGTGTAACTATAAAATTTAAGAAAACAACATATCAATGTAATATATATTGCTATGATATATCCTTTAATTGAATATGTATTATAATATTCCATTGATATCCTTATTATGGTTTTAACATTCCCAATTAATGTCACATTATCTGTCCAATACTCATATTTACTTTACATCATATACAACTATTCCTTTTAAATGGGATTCATTAAATTATTCATATTCACCTCATATTTATCCTTACTTTTGGAGTACATAAGAATATCATATATAAATTATAATAAAAATATATTAAGTTAATAATAAAATACAGTAATTATAATGTCCATACTGATATATACAGAATTAGGGATTTTAAATATTGTTAATGTGAACACATATTTCCATTGAAAAGTTTGAAATGTAGCCTTGGATATATTCTCCTTTATCTCATTTAATTGATAAAATTCTATGAAAATACATGTGTAAGTGAAATTTTTTTCTCTAATTTTCAGATATTATAAGTAATAAATTTATTGTATAGTATAGTTTTTAATTATCTTTATCTTATTGAGATCATGAAAATAAATGTAGATTTGCATTGAACCATATATCATCGAGATGAAAATGACTAACATTACCTATCAGGAATCACTTGGGAATAAAACAAATTTATCTTGATTATGCCATAGTTCAATCTTCACATCCTTATGTTTAATATTTTCTACTCTATATTGAGTATTTGATATTTTAAAACATCTAGTTCTATGTTCCATTTTGATCCCTCTCAGTTTGGAGGATTAAAATGTAATTATTCAAAATATATATTGAAATACTCCTTTATAATGGACATTTAATAAGATATAATTGTTTCCTTATTCTCAAATATTTGTGTGAGATAAAATATCTCAAACAAAAATAATATCCATTCGTGAATTGATGATTAAAAAATATATTCATTATACATATTACATTAAAATATACTCAAAAGTCAATTGAGGATATATATTGTGATTTCATTATCACAAATTTTTTATTAGGTTTATATAATGAGTGAAAACCCATTCAAATAATTTAATCAAATTACAAAAAATGTATTTTATAAAAGTTAAATATTATATTAATCTCTAAATATTTATTATGGAGAAGTTCTATATTCCGTATGTAATATTTTTAACATTTAAATTTTTCACTGATAAATCAAATTTCATTTTTTGGTTGGTTATGAATAGATATTGTAAATTTATTTTATTTAAAATAATTCATAGAACATGTATAAAATAGTATATTTACTATCTATGACTGAATATATGAGGTACATTTCCCCACTTCTATGTTATGATCTCTTTCATTAGATGTTATTTCAAAATCGCTCTCATTTTCTCTATGCCTTAGAGGTTATTGAGGTTATGTATTTATGAAAACCAATGGCTTAGTGAATTGATTTCCATAGTGTCATTGATCCATGTAGATGAAACATTGGTAACCCTGATGATGGTTGACTTGAAAATTATTTTCTTCAATCAAATTAGTTTCTTTCTCCCACTGGAAATTTAAAATTATGGTTCCCTTCCTAGAGACACCTAAATAAATTAATTGTCTTTTTAATGATAATTATGTGATAATGATGAAAATTTATATGAAGCCTATTAATGTAAGTACATTTTTTTTATAAATTGTTATTTTCATGTATGGGATTAAAATTTTCAGTGAATCTAATATTAGTATTTGGGTTCTGAGTATTCTATAATGTCATATTATTTCTTATTTTCCCTTAATCCATTCAATATGAGATTTTTATTTGTTTTTTCAAGGTGTTTTAATGTATTTTCAATAATATAACCTGTAATGAGTTCTGTATTCCCTTAAATGTCTTCATTCATCCAATTATATCTGTATATGTTAAAAATTAAAGATTATAAATGTGATTTATGTATTTTCTACACATTTCACATGGGTTATTTTAATAGATCTATTTCTCTGTAGTGTTTATTTACTTCTAATGGTTTTATATGGTTCATAAGTGAAATGAGTAACATAAATATAAATATAAATTTTTTTAAACAAATTATATTTTCAAAAAGGTTAAAATGAAATTTTATAAAATAATTATTTGAAAAAATAGTCTTGTTTTAGAGTTTTAATATATTTCAAAAATAGTAGTTCCATATTTTAGTCATAGAATTATTCTTTGTTTTTTTATATTTTGAGGTTCCATGGTTTAGTTTCAAATATTATTTTAAAGTTGAATATAAATATGTGGAAAATTATTTAGAATCTTGATTTAGTATTTACAAATGCTCATTTGGAAATTATTTAAATAATTTTCATGATATAAAAGAAATCCTTACTTTATCCCCTCAATTTTATACACATTAAATATATTGTGTCCCTAGGGATAATGGAATATGTTATATTTTTAATTTATTATCTAAAAAAGAAATGTTTATTATGGGTGAGTAAAATATTTTATCAGATTTCAAATTATATTTGGAACACTAAAAACTGAGGTTTAAGTAATAATTTGTGAAACACTAGTTATATGATACATTAGTTATTGACCCCTTATTTTTTGATCATCATTGGATAGTGGGAATCCCCTAATGATGTCAATTTGTGATAGTTGGGTCGCATGTCTTATTTTCTGACTCATTATAGGATGATTTCCATCACAAATATTGAATGGTATAATCATATAACACTTTTATAAATACTAAGTGAGTATGATTAGAAGGAATTATTGATTATATATAGTGTATTTGAAATTTTTTCTATTATATATTTCCTAATTATATTTTCTTATGTTGATAATATTTTCATTAAATGATGTTTTCAATGATTTATTCTGTTGTTCATATGGTTCCTTATTTTATGTTATGTTTTATAAATTTTAGTTTTCATGATTTATTACTATGATGTTAAATTCTCATTTCATTATTTTAATATTATTAAATTAATTTTCCATGTGTATGAGTGAACGAAAATAATAATAATGGGAAGTAAAATTTTTTTTTTGAAACTTAATGAACCCTTTCATCAAGATATATAATGTCATTTCTAGGATGTTGATCTCAATAATATTTTTCATATAAAGGATTAATTTTTTATTAAATAAATATTTAAGAAGATCCATAATATTTATATATTATATTCAATCATTTTATTTCAGAAAAAAAAATTTAATAATTTTTAAGGAATATAGGAATATATTTTATCAAATACTACAATGATTGTTTAGAGAACATATTTGACACAAACAATTGTGTATGTCTGTAAACCCAATGTTTATTTTTTGGTGCTTAATTTGTGACTAGGTGTTGGTTATTTTTCTCATTGGCTAGATAATGGTGAGTTTTAATGTGATGATTGACTATATGTCACATGAGGGGTTATCTTATAGTATCAATTTCTTGTATAGTATATTTTTGATGTTAATATTTCAACTATGTGGACCGTATCCATATTTTTATTTAATATCATTTTGTTGTATTTTGTTGTCAACATATTTTGGATGATGTGATATTGTTATTTTATCAAGTCTATTAAATAATATTTGTTTTATAGGAATCATTTGATTCCCAATTTATTTATTGGTATTAATTTGTATTTCATATATTTCCGTTGTGTGGTAAATCTTGAATGGATTTCTATAAATTATTTTATACCTACATCAATATTATTTAATGGTGGAATAATTCCCATATGATATTTTTTTTGATTCTTTGGTAGTAAATTATATCCCTTCGGAATGAAGAATGACCAATGATATTTGTGATGAAATTATCTTAGGAATGACTTCCATTATATTCCTTGTTGGTTTTTTAGGTAAGGATTCATAGTCACTACTATTTTGGGATATTATCGGTTATCAATAGGGTTATGTAATTAAATAATGAAATTCTAAAGAGTGTTTGGAATTTATATTTGATCGTTTTATTTTTGTACCTCAAGAGTTTTTTTTTCTGTTTTATTAAATGATCATAGTAAGTAAATCCCACCAAAAAACTATAAAATTTCATAATTACAATATGATTTTATGTAAAAATTAATGAAATATACAAATAAAAAATTCTAATAATATAATTACATTACAACATTCTCATATGAATTGGTTTATAATGTTGATTGTTTTATGAAGTGATATTTCTGTGTGGTGTGTATAGGGTAATATCTCCTATGTAATAAACGTTGAGAATATTTTTTCCAAATTCATTATATATATATATCAGAGTATTTGTATATATATATATATGTATTTATTCTATAACTAATTTGTGAGTATTATAATATGGATATGTTTTTTTCGAAATTTATATTATTACATTAATAATTATAATGTTAAAAACACAAGAGGTGGTTCATTAAATTTCAATCCTTTTGATTGGTTTCGATTTCTAGTAATCCATTAGAGTCTTAAAAAAATAAAATTACAATATATGAAGAGTATATATATATTCATGATTCTATATGATAGTCATATGTGGTGAATACAATGTTTTTGATAAAAAAAATTATATGTTGATAAGGTCATTTTTTATTTTTATTGGGATTAGTGTTTCAGTGAAATAAGGTATGATTAAGGAATATTGGTGATTCCTGTGTTTTGGGGAATTAATTACAAGAACTCCTCAAAAAAATATTTTTTTATATTAAACCAAGAGAGGTAATAAAAAGAAACATAAATTGGTTATTCTATGTCATTGGGTAAAGAGATATTAGATTATTAGAGGAATTTTCTCCTATAAACAGATTATAATTTTTTTATAATGATACTAATGCCTTATTAAAATTGTAATGAAATTTTTGTGTCTCATTATAGATAAAACTGAAGGATGAATGTACTACACCCCATATCATTTATTTGATTTATAAATTAGATATTTGGGCCTTACTAAATACACTTCAATAGTAATAAGTTCATGTATTTACTCTATTTATGTGATAAGGATATGTCATAACTATGTTGATTATTTATGTTAGATAAATTCATCTAGTGGTAAATGAATTTATTATTATATATTATTTATGTATTATTAATCCATCTATATACATATATATTTTTAGGTACTCATATTTCCTTAATATTTTTCACATTTAAATTTTATTGTAAATTTTTCTATTTATATCTATACAACTCCATTGTTATGAAAATTTACTAAAATAAATTAAAAATATTATTTATGTTTAAATAATTTCTGTAGTTTATTTATAATCTGAATGTTAATTTATATTATGTAATTACATGGGATATGAAAAATAAATGATTTGTTTCTAACATGTATTGATCATATTCATTTAGAACTAAATATATAATTTTATCTATTTTGGGAATGCCTAATTAGTTCATAGAGTAATCTAGATATTTTCACATTATATTGAGTCCTAGAGAAACATTATATTGGGGGAAAAACTAGGAAAGAATGATGGCGTCATTGTTGGTAGTAACTGTTTTTCGCAACTACAAAGACCAAAAATAAAGAATCATGATTTTTTTAAACATGTGCGAGATGTATCATGGGCTTGGAGATACAATAATATATTGAATGTGTATAATGAACTATTGGGACATAGTTTCTCATAACTATGCACCTAGCAGTACGAGACCTGGAGGCCATGGGTTATGAATATTCATGGTCTATGAAATATTTATTTAACTTAGATCAAATCTATGTGATATGTCGTGGGGGGGGTGTCACCTTGGATAATAAGTGTCCATGGTTGGTACAATTTTTGGAAAACCATGCTTCCAAACCATGCCCCCCTTAAAAGTGATAAAATTATTTTCTTTCCTCTATCATTTATCTATTCAAAAAAGAAACATTTCTGCATTTATCATGCATTGATTCTCTTCAAGATAATTATTTTATCATATATAGAACATTAGTTTTCTCTCACATATTTAATTTTATTACAACATCTTTCAGTGTTTCGGAATCCCTTTGGTTAGTCTTTAACAACATTATAATCATTTATCTTTTTTGCTTCACTATGGTACTCGTTATTTTCTTCTGAAATAATATTCCATATTTTAATTTCGTTTTTATATTTCTATATCATATACAATTATAAAATAAATTTATGGTTTATTCTAGAGGAGTTGTCGAAAAAATATAAAATTTTATTTCTATATACATTTTCACTATATGATTTACTGGTATATAATAAGAAAAATTGTTCCATACATCATACCTTTTGTTTGTTAGATCTTAAATGTAAAATTATTATGTATTTTATTATGACATAGATTGGTATATTAAATTTCCACCAAATTACCTATATGGATGTAATATTCCTTTACTAGAAAAACCTCTTTGGGGGTTTATTGTATGCCCATGATCCTTATTTAACATTGGAATGAATTTAAACCACAAATGAGGTGTGATGACAAGAAACATAATTTAGAGTTCATTTATGTTAATTAATGATATATGTTTGTAATGGAAATACATATTTGACCATGTGAAAACTTATTGACATTTTAGTGAGAAAAAAATGATTCCATCTAACTGTTGTGAGGGATAGTTGTCCTGTGAGTATTTTAAGACAACTAGTAATCGATTGAATTATTTATAAACATAGTCGGTGAGGGTATAATGTGTTCTACTCACACCTAGGTAGGGCATCTAATTGGTTCTTGTATATAATTCATGGATACATGTTGGGTGAAGGTAAAACATTCTAATATATATAGTTGAAATTTTTTATTAGTATTGAGTACTTGAGTATATGAATGTGATTTTTATTATGATGATGTTATAGATATTTATTTATATGTTTTTATAGAATGTTCTGTATTGTATTACTTATCACATTATTTCTAGATTCTTGACTTCATAAATTTGAAAATGAATCTGTTTATTATTGAAATTGTTAATGAATCATGGTTATTTTATTTTTATGTAGTTTGTTATTTTTTCCATTATTTATGTTCATTTATCACATTTCACAACATTTAAAATGAGGGTATATTATACCCACTATTCGACCATACTAGCTCAGTATATTCTATGACATCTAGAGTATATGGAGGATCACTAGATGTTATGTGGACACCATCTCATGTTACTCATGAGTGAACCAGGCCCCAGATGTCATAATATAATAGTTAACAAAATATATAAAAAACAAAAAACTAATAGTATTTATTATTATGTTAATTACTAATAAATCATGTTGGATTTTGAATATTGGTGATATTTTTTTAAATGGATTGATTATTGGGTCCCCAATATTATTTCCCTTAGATCCCAATATATAACAATACAATCAATAATATCGATTATTTCTCACTATTTCTATATATTATTACGATCATTCTTATTTTCATATTACAAATAAAAATTTCTCCTCAAATTCATTTCATTCAAAAACATGAATATAAAAAAATGGTATAACATGTGTCCTCTATCATGATTCACTGCATTCCTTTTATGATAATCTTTATTATTTTCAATATAATAATGAATAAATTTTTTTTAGATTTTTAAATCATGATTAGATGTATTTCATAGTAATTTAAATATATATGTGTACCATGATATTCTATTAAATCTATCAAAAACCTCTTCCCAAAATTCTATTAGTAATTGGGTTTATTTAATTATATTCTTAATATCATGGAATATATTCCCAAGTTTTATTACATTGAAATTTTTCTATAATTAGGATCATTCATTTGTCAAAAATCAATGTATGTATCCCCTGATTTCATTTTTTGTGGCATGTGCTAGATGTTTTAGTGTGGAAATATAAAATTTTCACATGGGTATATTGCAATTTATTTAAATTTAATTTTCTACCATAGACTTATAATCATATATGATTTTAGTTTTCATAATCACAATCTTATCCTGAAATGCATGAAGCCCTAAATTCCAAAAACAATATTTTATCTCATGATTCTGTGGATGATTATAGAAAAATATTTCTTAGTTTTTTGGAATACTCTTTGTTGTGGGATTAAAAAAAATTTTGTTGGGTCTAAATGTAATAATTATTTTTCTTGTTGTGTAGTTAAGAATTATAGTGGTTAATTTTTTTTTGGGATCACTAAAAATATTATGTATGACACCTCAATATGAGATGAGGATACTTTATTTTTATTTTAACTTGATATTTAAAATGGATTTAGTATCCCCAAATATTTCAATGAATTGGATGATTATATTATTGTAGGTTTTTTGAATTATCAAAAATCATATCACCAGTTATTCACATACCATATTCATCATATAATTTTGAAGGTATATTTGAGAACTATTATTTATCACTCATGGAGAGGTGTAAATATGTGAACTGAGTCACGTTGATGTGTGGGAATTTTTCACAGATCCATGATCAAAAGATTATTTACCTAAAAATTCAATATAGTGCACACCTTGGATCGGACTCGAGGAGGAAACTTACACAATACAATAATTATATTGTCTCCATTTATTTTATAATTAATATATAATATATAGTTGAGTTTGAAATATACATAATATATATATATATATTCAATGTGGAAAAATGACGTTAGAAAGAAACAAATAAGGCATCTATTCTTGGGGGATCATAATAGTTGATATAATTTTTTATTAAAATATTCTCAATATAAATTCAATGTAGTGATCAAGATCTGTCAAACTACATCCTCTCATTTATAGTGTAATTACCCCAACACCGATATATCAATTTTCGGGTAAATAGTTGTCATAAAGCTGGCTAGGAAATCTATTTTCTAAATATCGCTACCCAATCCATACTCAATCTTAAACATGACATTGATATTTAAGGTAAGGATAAATGTTGAATGAGATGAAGAACTCAATGATAGAAAATAATGTTCAATCACACACTATAAAAATATAAACAGAACAAAAATTATCAAAATTAAATAATGATATTTAAATTTGATCACAATGAAACTAAATCAACCACCATTATCCACCTCGAACAAACCTTGATGTTAGTTACTCATTCTCATGGATTTAAGAGATAATACGGTAGGAGAAATACATAAATGTAAAAATGGATGAATGAGGTATAAATAAGAATAATAATATAAACTAAATTTTTAGAAAAACTACATCCTCAATGAATATATAATCCTAAGAAAATGGCTACAACATTTCCAACGCCTGGAAATGAAGAGGGAGTTCTTTTTTGTATTAAAGGGGATGAGATATTTTCCCCCAAAATCTGTACATAAAATGTTTACACTTGTATGAATAATTAAATGACATAATTTTTGGAATATTTCTTCTAAAACGTTGTTCCAATATATCCCCTCTATTAGCCCACAAACATTGATCTTCATTGGATACATAGGGAGAGATATATATCCAAATAACTTGTGATATTTATTTATTCTAGGCAACCTCTTCTTATTCCAATGCATTTATGACATTGAAAATGAAGAAATAATTTGTAACCAACTTAATAAACTTTATTCCTATATATGTATTATTCTCCCATGGTTAATTTTATCTCATTTGGTATAGACACATATGAGTTATCTTTCCAATATTAAAATTATTCAAATCTATGCATAGAATTCTACGCTGCAATTGTGAGATGGATTTGGGCCTTCAAACGGGGGAATGAGATTTGGGTCTAATTGGATAAAATTAAGCCCATAAAACATAGGGAACTAGAAAATATAAAATTTTCAACTTTGATTAGTGTATTAATAGTTATACCCAAAAATTGAAATAAATTAATATAGCTAAATTTAAAAAATAATCCAATTTTGTAATTGAGATCAAAATAATTGAAAAACTATAAAATGTGATAATTTACAATGAAATAACACATTAGTGGGATTAAAAACACTGAAATTAAGAATAAAATAATTGAAAATATATTCTCTATGAATTCCCCCACACATAAACATTGCAGTCCCGGATAAACATATTATATAAAGGTCAAAACAAACTTCCCAAATCATAAATGAAGACATAGGTCATTTTTCATATAAAAAATATTATACATAATACCTGGATCAAAATTTTATAAATCCTAAAAAAACATAAGAATTCATCCAATTTCATGTTAATCCTCACCTTCATGTTATTTATTACCTATTGGAAAAAATATTTTTATCTTTAGTCAATGTTTTTTAATGTGGAGTTTTACTTATTCTTCTGAACATGTGTGATCTCCATTGGCTTCCTACCCTCATAATATTTCCACATCACAGATTCAAAAATGTGTCAATCTAGAGGTCTTTTTCATGGGTCATTATGAGGATTAGTTTTGGTAGTTTATAAATGTATAAAACATATGAGGTAGAATGAGGAGGGATAAAATCTACATGATGTAAAAGCATGAAAACTATTTTCTGAAGAATTGTGTGCTCCTCAATCATATCAAAAGTCAATCACCTAAAAACACAATTTTATTGGGGATGTTAAGACTTGGAATTTCAGTATAAATGATTTTCTTCACTATCTACCCGAATTTCACAATTGTATAAGCTTTAATGTAGTTCTTGATTTCACTTCAAGATCATGTTTTTGTAGAATAGATAGGAAACTTTTGATCATAAGAAATTGCCGAAAAATCATCCCATATGTGTAACCTTATTTTGTTCCAGCCATCATTTTTTCCATCATTACACTTCTTCCACGAATAGTAAAAGTAATGAAAAGGAGAAAAACAAATAATTTTGGTTCAGACAATATGTCTCGAGAACATAAAGAGAAATATAATATAAAAAATTTGTAAAATAGGTTTGGAAAACTCTCATATTGGTTATGATTTTCAATTTAGACAATACTTCTTAAATTGAGTTTCACCATCAATCATAATTTTTCAGATGAAAAGATCAGAAATAAAAACAAAATCCATTCAAAAATCAGTTAAATCCTCAAATAAAAAAATTAGGAAATTCTCCAAAAGTATAAAGTTTGTTTTAATTTTACAAATAATTTGATTTAGCTCAATATTCAAAAAAAATATCCCAAACATGGAAAAGAATAATATTTTTTTAAAAAAAACATGATAAAAAATAAATTTAATGCACACAAAAAATTCCTAAAAACAATTTAAAATACATCCCCAATAATTATTACATTTACCATTATATTTTTATCTCAATTTAGATCATGAAATTTTTACATAGATATTATTTGTGGGTATCATGCAAAATAATGTAATGGAATGATACTCCCTATGATATTTTTCACTGGAAGCTATGAGTTACTTTCCTCAATGCTACTATATTATAACTACTTGAATGAAATGAAAATACATAAGAAATAAATAAATATAAATTGAAAGGGAATATAAATGAGATAATTATAGTTTTTAACCCAAGGGAGTTTCATGTTTTTAATGACCCTCGTCAGAAAGTTAACATCAATTATCTCTATTCATAAGTTGGATGTTGTTTCATTGAGATGAACCACCACATGTGACATTTAAGGATGTCCATTAGTAAAAACCAATCATATAGAACTACAATGAAGATAAGAAATATCATAACCCCTAATAAATATGAAATAGATAAGTTGAGTTCATGAGTGGGAGGGAATTGAATATATTGGTGATCCTTATTGACCTTCTTGGTTTCCTCCTGCATATGGTATTCATGTTTTGGTGGAGGATCAAGTCACACCACAACTAGAATCTTACACTCTTCTTATTCCACCTCCACAACATTATTGGTCTATTTATTATCTTCCATGGATTGATCTATTTATACTATATAATTTATTTAGAAAAGTTTAATTTAGAAAACTATTTAGTTTGAATAAGATTAAAATTTGGGTGGTATATAATGTAACCCCTTGAAAATGGAACATATATATTTGGGTTGTTCATCATAATTTTTTAATTATATATATATGTTTGACCAATTATTTTTAGGAAAATTTGAATGGTGGTGAGAGACTTTACTCAATAGACAGTATACTTTACGATTCATAACACAATAGGGAGAACATATGATGATTGACTGTGGAATTTGGGGTTATTTGACACATATTAGAAGTGGTAACTCTGGAATCATGTTATGTAATATTTGTGTTTATTTATATAATAAATATGAAATATCCTCATGAATTATTACTTTTTAATATCAATGTTTTCGAAATATATTATTTTATTGTGCATTCCTGATATCATTCATATCTATGTGTAAATGAATATACATATAGATCTAGTTTTGTCTTTTAATGAAATTTTGTTCCATAAATAATTATTATGGGATTCCATAATAGATTTTCTCATGACACATACCCATTGGAACCCATATTGGGTTAGTGGAGAATAATTAAGTGACCAATGAAGCCTTTCTCTAATTGTTCCTATATTATATACTATAAGTAAGGGTTTAGAATTTTTTTTTAATTCACCAGTAAATATAAAAAATAATATGATAAAACATCTTATAATAAAGAGTTTGAAAAATAAAATATTTCCCAAATCCCAATGACTCATTTAATGTAATATGTTATCAAACTGTATCAAAAATAAAATTTAGAGAAAAATCATATCTTAAAACCTCTACAAGAAATCGATCATGAAAACATATTCTAGTAATGTTTAACAACATCAATAAATATATACATTAAATAGAATAAATTTAATAAAGATAATGGAGAACATAAAAATCACTATAAATGATCATATTACAAAAATATTTTGAAATTATTAAAATTATATTTTAATGAATTGAACCACTCATATCATGCCTAGGGTATGAGCAAACAAAAATATATATGATCAGGGAAAGAGGGAATGAAGGAATTATACTAAAATTCTAATGATGTAACCATTTTCAAGTGGATGCAATTCCAGGGTAGAATTAATCGATGTAATCTTGTTTATTTAGATTTCATCTTCCAATTATTCCCTTTCCCTTAAATCTTGTTAGATATTTCACTATAGGAAAAAATTATTATTTTTATTGAAATGTGGTGTTGAATATAGTTTTTTTTATTATCACTTATAAAATTGTGTTCTTCCATGATAGTATAGCACCCAATGACCACATTGTTCTTGAATGTTAATGGTGAAAAACCCACATATTAATGTAATATTGCCCATTTCATATTTAAATATTATATCCAAAATGGGTATGTCAGGTATAATATTGGAATTCAAAATTTAAATGTCTAAAAACAACAATTAATATGTATTTTACTATTTAATTTGAAATTACTATGGTATAAAAGACTCAAATTTGTTTTTTTCAACTAGAAACCAAATGACCCTAAAAGATATCTATTATATAATGAAATCAAGATGACCATGGAAACTCACATGTCCCACAATTTCTTATAAAGCTCCTTCTATATCAAAAAACACTCCCATTGGAAACTGTAACATGAAACCCATATTGGATATTCAAATCCTTGAAGATTACCGATATATGGATCAATACAGAAAACTACCAGAAAATTTAGTAACCACACACCTAGAATAAATTTCATTCATGGAATCCATAGAGTAAATGATCTACCACCAAAAAGTACTAAATAATATCAATTAGAAAATATAAATTCCACTACAAAAGATTTACATATACACGAAATACAAAACCACGAGAAAATACATGTATGATGATCTGTAAAACTACATCCAAGATACCCAAAAAGTATCCTAATATGTATTCTCATATCCTAAAAAATTTAAAACTATAGTAGAATGAGATTATTGGAATATATAGTATGATCATCCCTTAAAAAATTTATTATCCATTTTTAATAAATATTACATAATTTGATTGTGTGATACCAACAAAAACTGATGAATATAATTAATATTTTCTGAATAGGGTCATTATAAATAATCACAAAAAATCTATACCCCACATCATTTTTGGACATATATGAAACAAGAAACTTATTAAAATACATGAACCAAAACTTTTAAATAATATCAAATTTAAATCGATATTTAATAATAGAAAATGAAAAAATGTGATAAAGTTAATATATATAAAAAATGTGAGTTCTTTATCAACTCAATATAAAACTATTTGTTATATAGTTTGAACACCCCTAGCTAACAGATTGGGTACATTAGATTGAAACAACATAATAAATTTATCATCATGAATCACAAACTCCGCAACCAATCATGTATCACATATCCACAAACCACAATATCCATCCATATCCATAATTCTGCCACAATACAGAACCTCAAAACATATCCATAACTATATACCCATAACCCATACAGGTACATATATGTTATTTGTTAGTCTAAATACATTAATAAATGATCCTCCCTCAGTGTGTGACATCTAATTTTAACATTAGTCCAAAGATTCATTTTCCATCCGATGTTGGTCGGACAACAATCCTACATGCCCCATCCACTCATTGTGATTGATAAAAAATTATGTTATAAGTCCATCTATATAAAACCATAAAATAATATATAGTACCTATATACAAATATTTATGTAAAAATATTTAAGGTATCATAAACTAGGAGGGAATCATATTTTCTACCTCCCAAATCTAGGCACATCTCCTCAAACATTAATGTATATCGAAATCATCCTTTTCATAGTTAGTTATCATGAACATGTTAAACATATACCTATATCTCTCCTTATGAAATTTATGTTCCCTTTCATGTATAATAATCGATTTCCAAAATACTAAGCCAAAAACAATTTTTCATTCCCAAAATAACAATGTATTATAGTTCATTTATAGTTTACTACACAAATAAATAAAAACCCTAAAATATCCACAGTAACATTTTCCCACATAAAATTTCGGAATTCCATCAATATCACTTATCAATGACTTATAAAGTAAAAAAATTTGATAAAAAATATATAAAAATATTACATACTAGATTATTTAAAATTATCAACACCTAAATCAAAACATCATCTCTACAACAGTCAAATTCCCTCAAATTATAATTTACCAACCTCATTTAATTTTTTATTCAGAAAATCAAACCATAAAAGACTATGATTAATCCATGATCCATTTTAAAATATTTATTCACCTTAAAAAAAATTATTTCATTAATTTTGATGCATTTAAATAATTAAAATTTCAATAATAACCATGTACCATTGAAAAACCCTTCCCATCATCATACATAGATTAAAAAAATCTTCATTTAATTTCATAAGCCTACATTATCATTATTAATAATATAATGTCGTATTTTTCATATAATTCCATATAAATTATTAAATTTACAATCTATAGAAACATATATTACATATTTATTCCAATAATCTGATTGAAAATTAGTCAAATGGGATACACTATAATCAAATTGTTACAAAATTATATTTCACTATGTATTTTACATAAATTGATATTTTAATACATTTTTCTATATTAAGAGAATATCTAAATGAAACCATGATATTTCAAAAATAAATTTTAATATTACAATAAATGGATTAAATTATCATGTATTAAGAGATGAAACCACATTATGAAACCTATGATGTAATAGAATAGAACCATGTAGAAGAAGTCGCCATTGTGATTCACAATTATATGAATAAAATAATGAGGTGGGTCATCTAATCATTTTTTTCATGGATCATGTTTTTAGATCCAGTTCTCATTCTTCGACATGATCTTGTATGTTCTTCTTTAATTGAATATTTATATTAGAAAGAAGTCATTATCAATACCTGAGATGGTTGTCTAAATTCCATTCTATCATTAATTTATTACTATTACTTATATTTGTTGTTAAATTTAAATTGAAATATTTTATAATTGAGTTATAAATTAAATAAATTAACTAATTAATTCATTTATAGAAATATATAATTGTTATATCTATTATCTATGTGATTTAAAAATGAGTTAAATAGCGGAAAATTGAATTCTGCTAATGGTTATTATGAAATTTATATAATTGGAATAATTAATTTGTTAACAAATAAATTGAAAGTTTTAATTTTTGAATTTATTAGAAATTAATATTGTTTTATTTTTAAATTTATTTTATTTTTGAATTAAATAAAAATAGGAATTATGATATTGTTATAGAATCCTCAATGGTATAATTGGTTAAATTATCTTATTAATTAAAGTAGTTTTAATAGTGAATTTATCATGCTATTCAATGAGATTAAATGTTTCAACCATGATTGTTCGACAACTATGATTGAATACTTGTTTTAATGTGATAAAAAGTTATTAAAATCAATTAACATGGATTGATGTGATATATGTGGTATATTTTTGATTGGGTGAGTTAGGATTTTGGTATAGGGAATATTGATCCAAATAAACATATGTTATTTACTCATATCAGAGTCTGCGATTTAGAATGGTGACCAAAATTCATATTGGGAATATACTAAAAAATAATGTTAGAGACATGGACTAATTCTCCAAATGTTCATGGTGTTATATAAATGTAATTCTTGTCCCAAAATGATTGCATTGGACTAAGGATTATATGCTACAGTGCTATGATTAAAATGAAATGGGTAATGAACAACATTTTGTAATAGTTAATTTTGAATTAAATGTGTTTTGGATCAGAATATGGAATGGGATGAAGTAGGTATTGTGGTTTCGAGTGTCTTTGGGAACCATGGGGGTTCTGTTGTTAAATAATGAGTAATTAAAAATATGTTAACTCTTTACATCATTTTTTCTATTTTATTCATTGTTTAGCATCATAAATTGTTTTTGACTATATAATGTCTTACATCTTACATGTGGTGCCCTACTGTGTTGTACAAACACTCTGCATGGGATTCTTTATTTCTACCCAAATTGATTTCATATCTGCATGACATGATAAGGTAAAAATACCTTTGATTTTTGGCTGAATCAGAGTAGATCATGGATGTGGGTCCCAAATATGTTTTTGGCACCCTCATGGGTGTTGTGAGCGTATTTATTTTAGTTTTTTAATTTTAAACTTTCCTTATATATTAGGATGACATATCTAATTATTTATTTTTGGATATTTTATAGCTATTTTTGACATCATGTGATACTATTATTATTGTAGTTATAGTTAAATAATTGAAAAATTGTTTATTTATTTCAATTTTAGAGATTCTTTAATAAAGAGGGTATAGTATCCCAATGGTTTATATTAGACCATTACAGTTTTTCGGTATCCTCATGAACATAGGGTGGTGTGAATGAGCCCTTATAACTGACCAGATCAGGGAACCGATCGGTGGAACCTGGTTCGAGAGGTTACAAAGATGTATCAAAATAGTTTTATTATATTTTATTTCTTTAGTATTTAGGAAATGTGGATAAATGGATTTCATGAATTGAGGAATGTTTAAGAGCTCGTTTATGGGACTATCTGACCCATGAAATATGGTAAAATAAAGGTACCAAGGGTTGGATTTATTTTATTGATTTATTTTATTACTATTTAATGTTATTTCAGATCGATATATGTAAATGTTTTGTGATGTTATTGATTCAGACATTTTTGGATTTTTGACATGTGTCCTGTTATAAAATGATATCTACACATACTTGAATCATCAAAGGCATGTTTTATTTATTCTAACAAGCTTCATTTTTTACTTGCACATGACAATAGAAGGATTTAATGGTGAGTAAATATATGAATTTCATTTTCATGATTCTATGAATTTTAAATGAAAATTGTTCTTATTGTGCAATTGAAAATTATTGAATGATGAATGATGAGGAATAGTGTGTGTGTAATGTAGAACATTATTATGGGAATTGTTTTTACATTGGAATCTATAACATTGTTCTTATATGGTTATGAGTAGTGATAACACCTCCATTTTGACCATGTGGAAGTGGGATGAAATTTAATAGTTGTATGTGATCCCATGTATATGTATTGATGTTATGAAGTTTGTCCCAAGATGTGTGTTTAGAATTATATATTTCTCCTTCAAAAATAATCCATATTAATAGGACAACATGAAAATAGGGAATTAAATGAAACTCTAGTGGTGAACCTAAGGTATAGTTACTGTCGGGTGAGGGAGACGGAGAGAAGTTCCATGATAACATTGATCGCTTCATGAAGATGATGAAAAGAGACACCATGTAGGATTTAAAATGAATGTATGATCTATAATGGTAGTTTATGATGAACCTAGGATGTACTATACCCATATTACACGAAATAGGTTCCCCGAGCCCATTGGGCCATATGGATTCAAGCGTATCTACCGAAATTCCAAACATTTACAACTAGAAGTAGGAGCCTAAGGATTATTCATGGGGAGATTATGACATCATTATGAGATAAAACCTCATATAATCAATATATAAAATACATGGGATAAGTTATTTATGGAATATATGTATACAAATACCGTAACATATCCAAATAATACATGAAAAATAATAATAACTTGAGAAAAAAATAAAAAAATAAAAAAGTGAATGATGAGATTTCATTTATCTAGAATGATGGATATCATGTGTAATCAAAAGAGAATAATAAAAATAATTCTACAATATTATGATATAACAAAGACCCATTATTACATATAAGGTAAAATGGGAAAATCTATTCTACGATAAAGGATATAACCACGGAAAATAATTTTTGTAGAAGGAATGTTGAATCCATGGAGTGTGTCCATGTAGAACAGTAATAAAAACATATGGATCATTTGGAATTATATAAAGAATCCACATATTTACAAGGATTGGGATCCAATGTGGGTATCAACCACTGAAACATAAGTCCTTTAATTAGAAGGGCGTCATCCAGTGCTCATTGAATTCCCTTGGTAATCTAAGAGTGTGCATGAGTCACACCATTCTATAGTATGTTGTAATGGTACTTTTATATAATATGAAAACATACATTCAGTGAATTAAAAAAATTATTCCATATAAAAATTATTTGATTTAATATGTCATACATTCATTCCATGAAATTCATTCAACTGACATGTCATCCGAAGAAGTTCCAAATTTTGGATAATTTATTTTATTTATATACATTTTTCTTGGTTGAAACAACTACTTTCAACAGAGTGGAAAGGGGTGCTATTAAAAGAAACCAGCATTCATTTCCATTCATATTTTCACACATCATACAACAAAAATTACTTTCAGTATAAATTAATATTTGCTAATAATTATTAAAGAACATACCCTTGGTCAGTCATGTGTGGGTCAACATGGTACTTTCAATTTTACAATTCAATTGAAATTTGAAATAATAAAGCATATAATTATCATGGTGAATCTGAAGCACACATGTACGGTGGATCAATGGCGTGAATACACTAAAATCCAAATTATGGAATACATCATTTCATGGGGTGGTTGTATTTGTGGAGGTAATCACCAAAAAAATTTAACATATATGGAATGATCCAGGGAATATGGACCTAACTAATAAAATAATTGAATATTAGTTAAACAAATGAAACCAATGGAAATGGGCATGTAACTACGACAATTTATAAAATGATGGAAAAATATCATAGAGTTATAGACCACAAAAATTTAACTTATTCTAATCAATGACACTATTTATATGTAATATCATATTCCCAAATATTAAGGTACTAATTAGTTCTTCATATATAGTCTAATATAAGCCAATATAGATTCTGATACTATAGAAGGAGATTCATATGATTATGATATTGGTGGTCAATAACTCATTCTTCTTTTTTTATTAATTTTATTAATATCAATATCTCCAAGTATATTTCAATGATAATAATTTCATGAATTAATATATAATGCTTGTAGTTATTAGTATCGTATACTATGACCATTTCCATATATGTTCATCATTTTTGGTAATTGCGTCCACAACTACAACCACCCATTGTAGGGTGATACAGTAGAATCGTTTTTTAATGTTTTGATACCATTGAAACACTGTACTGGTATGCTTGAGATTGACCAACCAAATGGTATTATTTCTTATGTTAGATAGCCATTGAATTGTCTAATGGATAGTTCCGTGTTGAGAAACAGTTGACCAAACTATGTTATGTTCCTTAATATTAGTAAATCAATATTACTTGAAGTAGATATTATATTTTATATATATACGTCTTCCAATCCTAATGGAAATGAACAATTATTTCATGTCGTAGCACCCCATTCCACAAATGGTAGATGATAGAAGTTTGAACCATGATAAATGTATATGAATAAAATGTAATAATTGAATTTTTAATGCCTTTATATGCCTTAACCCATATATGAAAGCATGGAATGAACATATGAAATTTTAAATGGAAATGTTATTTTATGGACTAATTGATTTAATGAATTGAATGTAAGGTTGTCGATTATAATCATTGACCGTGAAAATATACTATAATAATTGTTTGAATAATGCTTGCATTGGAATCATGATGTAAAGTCATTATCACTAAAGAACACCATTCTAATTCAAGGATGCCAGTTTCCTTGGTTGATACCCACATGGTAAACCAATAATTATTTATCATTTGATGCCCGATATGACAATATAGAATTATTCCTATTATATTAATAGATGAATTAGGTACACTCATTTTATCTAGCATAAATTATACGAACATGTGTTGGTTTAGTTATATCAGTGGGCCTAGTCATAGGTTATAATGTTTTACTGTATATGTATTACATGGAATCAGTTAGTTCATACTGTGGTGGAATTCCTTGGATGATGCTCCATGGATTGCACTCATACAACATAGGCTTTTTAAATATATTACAGACTTGGAGGCCTTTTATATCTAGGAATCCTTGGTTATTACCTTGTAACACTTTTTATTATAAATTTCATTACATGTTCCATGTTATATATTTGATACTTTTTCAAATACAATTAAAATGATGTGATATCATTTTTGGAAAGGCCTCATGATACCTATTTATATAAATTAGATGTTAATTTATCAATGTATACATTACATGTTTGGACACTAGATGATGGATGGGGTAGGTACATGGGTATTTACATTATTGTACTACTTTACATTTACATATGCATACTTGCACACTGATTTAGTATATATTACATGGAAATGATGTTACAGAAACTATTGGTGGTGGCATACTATGATTTATCTCACACCCTATCTGGGAACATGTTGTACCCAAGAAGAATATATGAATTTATCATTTTGAAAAGTGATGAAGGTTACTTCATACACTTTATTTTTTATGGCATTGATTTGAGCGACTGGTAGATGACTGAGTATGAGATCAGAATGTTTGGGATTATTTTTTATTCCATTTTTATACTTTTTTATCTAGATTATATATTACTTTTCACTCCTATTTTCATAAATTTTTGATAGAATACATATCACCATAATCAATTGAATATCTATTATTAGTTTCTCCATTTATAACTATTTTATGAGTTTTATTTAACTATATTTTGTTGTTTTTTTTAATAAATTTTCTTCCACAACATATCTATTATTTTATTACATTGATCTATTGTGAAATACTTTAGTAATATGGGCATAGTCTCCCCATGAATAGACCTCAAACCATCACTTGTAGTTATTGTCAACTTGTATTGAAGGATATTCACTTTTGGCCATGTGTTCGACCATGCTTCGCGAAATTATTAAGTGGAAATTAGGACTATGATGTCACAACCACGCCATTTAAATTTCACTAAATAGGGTGGACATGAAGATGTTGATAATTGGATTATGTCTACTTAGACCGTACATGACCATGTAGATACACCTGTTGAGAAGAGAGAGAAAAAATAGGCTATTTACATGTTATGTGGTCAAGAGATGTGTTGGTGGGAGATCCAGAATCTGGATGGATAGATGGATTGTATGGAGTTAAATGATATTGTCTATAAGTTATTGAAGAACTATTAAATTGAGATGCTCATTCCTGAAAGTGTATCTGAGTTCCTTAAATTGAATTTATGGAATATTTCTATAATTTAATGTGATGTACACTTTATAGGTTTGTAGAAAATTCTATAATAATTGGTAAGAGATGAGGCTACTTCAAAAAGTAGTTTCATTATTTGATTAAATTTGACAATAATTTCTAGAATATTAAATTCATTCTAAATAATTTTTCCTAACTCATAAATTATGCTTCCATTTATGAGGTCAACCTAAAAGGAGGATATTAGTGGTGTATATGTGTATTCTTGTAGACAATAATGATTTATGAATTCCATGATCAAGATGAGTCTTTATGAGAAAGAGGACCATAGTATTGCAATGAATAGTGGCTATGGGGCCGATTACTCCGGGTCTTACCCGATTGATATGTCACTAGTGTGGTAGGATGGGTATCTTTCATAGATAGTACCTGACAACACCGGTAATGTGCGGAGCCTATGGAAGGATGGGACATAAAAAGAGGTTCTACTAGAACCAATGAAAAATGGGTGATGATGGAGTATCAAATCAGAAAATAGGTAAAATTAAGGGGTTTTCTATCCTCTATCCGTTTGAAATTGGAGTTCTAATGGCCACGACAGTTAGGGAAGTATACAAGGTTTTACTAGGAATGATTACCCATACCATTAGAGTGGTGCAGTTTAGGGGACCCAAAATACATACCAAGGAATAGGACCATGACATTTTCATGATGTTTAGATTAATCTTTTTGATATATAAGAGGTACCATCAATGGTTTGAGGTAAAATTCTTATAGATTCAAAACATTCTAATGATTTATTTGGTACTGATACTTCACATTATTTTATATCATTATAAAATGTGAATGGTTTGAGGATGTAGGAGGAGTTTCTTGAGAATAGTTATGATAATCGATGCATTGTTTGGAGTACGTTTGAGAGGAATATGTTTATTAGAGGGGTGTTCTATGGATATTGGTGTGTTTCATTCTCTAAAGGATCATTATTCCCTCGACATATGTCACACCACAAGATTTTATAGTATATATCATTTTAGTAAATTCAATTCATTTAATAGCATACCATTCCAAAAAACCCTTCGTATCTTATAATGTCATAAAATCACATAATGAAAAATATGAAAATATATTTGAAAAATGAATGAAATTAGAGCCATTTTCTAGAAATTAAGGAACATATAACAAATGAAAAAGAAAATTGACATTTTTATTTCTATTGTGACCCTTAGGAATAACAATTTGGTGAATAAAATAGTAATCTCACCTATGAAGGTATAATTAAAATCTAGTCATATTAGAAATTAAAATATCATATAACTATATATTAGTATAAGTAACTAAATATTTTTAAAATAATAAAATGTGTGTTGTTATTTTTAAAATACATAAATATTGACACCAATATTATAATTAATATTTTGATTGAATAGAAAATATATTTTCATAAAACTTAATAATATAATAATATTTTGTTTTTTTATTATATTATGATAATATTTGGAGACATTATATATTTTTTCAAAGTTCTATAAAATTAATTATAATTTAAAAAATCTTATTTTTTTTTGTAAACAGATGATTTTAATTAAAAAATAAATTAATCATATAGGGATTTTATTTCAATTAATGGAGTGGATTTTTGAATTCTACAAATTAAAAAATTATTCGGAAAATTATTAGGAATTTTCTAAATTAGTTGAATTTCTAGTGTATAATGAAATATCGTAACTTGCGGTGTAGGAATCATACATGAATTAATGCGTCATAGTTGATATATAGATGATTTAAGTCGATAATATTGAAAAATCTATTGTTATCTAAATATATTTGGTAATAAGTTACATTCTTAGCATAATATTGAAAAAATATAATAAACATAATAATATAATAAAAAACCACTCATTTCATCCAATATAATAACATCCCTTACCACCTCTTCTCCGCACACCCCCATATCATTGAATCCTAAAAAATTTCTACCCAATACATCTCCCAAATCAATCCATCCAATTATTGTCTTGATTTTATCACCAAAAATACTATTTCAATGTCCCTTAAATTTTTTCTCAATTTGGGGAATCAAATATGTAAAATCACCATTCGCCCGTTTAGATTTCATTAAATTTATTTACTTTTGTTTTCCTATCCTCCACTGAAATTTTACACGTGACCTGAAATATCAATTTTATTTTATTTACTTGATGTTTCTAGATTTAATTTAATACAGCATAATTATTTCTCTTCCCCTCTCAATTTGTTCATTAAATGAAAACCTCAACCATGATGTGTTGATTTGTGGTATTCAAAGATGAATAGATTTCAATATCCATTACCACATTCAATTCAGGTAATAAAAATATATTTATGTCTAAAAAATAATATTATATATTTGTTAAAACATATTAAATTTTTTGAATCCTATATATATACATAATATATTATAATTAAATATAAAAAGTATTTAATGATAAAAAACACCAAAATATTATAAACAGTAATCATTTACAATTTATCTAATTAATCATACACATATCAGGAAGAAAATGATATATAAGACCATTATTTATTATGTATATTCATTAATTAGATATAATTTCAATTTAATATAACTATTCCTCTTCTACATTAACATGTATACATGTATACAGGTTAACAAATATTGCAAACTAAGGAAATAATCACTCTCAAACGACAAAATTTAATCTTATAATTAATTGAAAAGGGCATAAATGAATATAGAAAAATTATAATAAATCAAATAAAAGTTGAATTTTTTGAATTAAATTATTAAATATTATATTTTTATTGTCCATGATATTTAGATCCCATCTAGAACACTTTCAGACACTAGGTAATGGATCCTCTCTGAATATCCTTTTTCATTCAGGCAAAACGTTTTCCCTCATTACCCCAAATTAGTTATTCATTAATTTTATATAATTATTATAAATAATATTTATATTATAAAAAAACAAGATCATTTCATCTTTATTAGATATGAAATACATTTTTTATATGATTCTCTTTTATATTCAACATGAAAAGAAAACATATTTAAAGGAATAATACAATTTCATACTCATTTTCGTGTTCTCTCCATATTTTATTTTATGCAAAAAAAATATTTTTCCAAAACCACTCTTATTATCATGTAATAATTCCTCTTTTAATATCTGGTTTTATATAAACAATTATTAATTTTCCCTCTTTGAAGGAACTTTCATATATTCCTTTTCCACAAACCAAAGAAGAATATTCTAAACTTTTTCATAGAAACACATTTTTATATTTTTTCAATTAATGTGGTCAATATTTATCATGATATATTCTTATTTAAATTTATGAGTTTATAATTATGATTTAAAATGATTTTATATTTAAAACCATTATTTTCTTCTCTTTGGTTATGCTGACCCACCTCTTATTCCATGCCAGTGGTGTATGTATACTCAAATTTTATCACAATTAATTGATGATTAAATTTATTGTTTTTATTCATTATATCATAGATATTATTATTATATCAGCCATATACCATTTTTAATATGATTTTTTAATTGAATTAATTTTTTGAATTTAATCATTGTAAAAAGAATACATTCGACATGTAGTGAATTGTGGGGCTTAGTAATATTTATCCCCTCAATGAATTGACATGCCGCATTATAAAAAAATGTTGTTAAAAACCCCTTCATGCTTCTTTCTTTGTATAATTATATGGGTTCTTACACACATTAATAAACGTATATGACGTTATCATGGTTCATATTTTAGGCACATGGCATCCAAAAAATATTCATTTTCCTCATTTAATATTCAACTATTACATTCCATTTGATTTTAAATATGATAAAATATATGGATTATTTTTTAATTCTAAATCTATTAATGGAATGTGTTTTTGAGTTATTCACAATTCTTTATTGTTTATTACATAATGAATTTTGTTCAGTTATTATAAGATCATATAACCCTTATTGATTATTTGATGTGACACATTTTTTTTTGTTTTTTCCCCATGTTATGAAGTTGAAATATTTTAAAAAGATTAAATAGGTAGATTATTTTCTTTTTATATGTTCAATTTTTTATTTCCAATGTAATAAGGGAACAATTTATTTATATAATTTTTCATTATTACTAAACTAATTGACCCTTGGTGATGTCATATCTTGTACTATTATATTGAAATAAATTGAATATATACACAAGGGTAATAATGTCAAAGTTGTTATATTTGGTGTTGGTGAAATTTTAGTATAACCCTTATGAATTAGATTTATAATAAATAATATAATTATAATAATAACTTATGGGGAATTTTTTTGTCTCAATACATATGATGATTTTGGGAAAATATTCTCTTATACATTAGTTAGTGGTGAATCCTAATGTATGGAAATGAATCAATACCCACAATTATGGATGGATTTCCAAACATGGAGAGTCGACATATTTTGTGTTGGAGTTGATTAGGTCTAGAACATATTATGATATCATTATAATTTTATGAAAAATAACCTTACTAAAACTATTTTAGATCATTTAATGAAAATGAAGCCCCTATATTCTAGTGGGACTACTAGTACAGTTGTAGTTGGGTAGTTGACTATGTCCTTCAAAAAGCTACGTATAGTATTATGATTTAAAGGAAATTAAAAGGTAGTATTAATAGTATATTTTTTCAGGGGAAATGCCAATCATTATTTTTCATTCATCCAAAATACTAAGGATGTTGATGAAATAGAATACATGGTGTAGTGAACATTTAATTATTTTTTGACAAATACATATCACATGAGAAACAAAATTAAATGAAGATAATAATATATAGATTAATGAAATGATAGTCAGAGACTATGGTGGAAGATGGGGATACCTTCAAAAAATTATCATGATATGTTATAGATCAGATACATTATATAGGAGACAATATTTTTCATTTCATGGAAGGTCTTAGATCGTGTCTCTAAAGGGAACTGTATTCCCCCAAAATTTAATCATACAATGAAATTTTAATAAGCACAAAAAAAATGGAGAAGAAATTTTAAATATCCGATTTTTTAATGTAAAATCAAGATAATAAGAGGTATTATAATGGTCTAATAAATGTTGAAGCATCATAGAAGATTAAAGGACTAAAATAATTTATATTATGTGAAAACTGTGGAAATGATCATCATACAAAACACCTGACATTCATGAATTGTTTTTATAAGATCATATAAAGGGATGATATAAAAAATTAATTTATGTTGAAGAATGATACAAATAGTGACCAATCCTTCAAATGAAATTAAATGGAGAATTATTCAATTCAATGTCCTATGCATCAATATAATTACCCATAAAATATTACATGGGGAGATGACTGGTCTTATGAAATCACCACAACTAATGTATATGAACCCAGTGATGCGGTGGGATGAAAATTTATCTAATTTAAAATTTATCGATTGAGTTATTTGATTATATACCATAAATGACTTCAAAAACTAAATAATTCTCTATAAAAATTAGTCATTTACAATATATTTTAATATGGTACATTTAGCCAAAACACATAAGGAATGGTTTTTTGCAGCAAAAAATGGACAAGGTACATCCCATTATAGCATATAAACATTATTTTTTTTCTGAACATATCATCATTAGTATGTTTTAATTTTATATAATTTGTAATTTTGATATGATTTCAAAAAATGATACAATATATTATTTTATGATTAATGAAATTAGAATTTTTGAGGAAGATGTAGAATATATTGTCATTATACATGAAACATAATCATTTTATTCTTATATATATCCCCTATTAGTATATTTAATAAATAAAATTTATTTGTAGGAAGATAAAAATTGTAGGAAATATGAAAATTCATCATCAAATTGATAATGTTCCAATTGTACATGAATACATTAATTTATTTCCTAATGAATTACCTGGACATCCCCTAGAGTGATAAGTTGACATTACCATTGATTTAATCCCTAAAAAACAACAATATCAAATACAACTTATATAATGGACAATATATAAGTAGTGGATCAGAAGAAACAACTAGAGGAGTTGAGAATTTTTTTTTCAACATTGTGTTTCTCTACAGGGAACTCCTATTATTATTGTTATATTGAAAGGTAGATCCATGATACTGTGAATTGAAAATAGAGAAATCAATGATATTATGAAAAATAAAAATTATCATCTTCCATGGATTATTAATTTATTTGATAATCATAATAGAGAAAAATATTTTTAAAATATTAACTTCAGTTTTGGATATCATCATTTGTAAATACAGAATGATGAAATTCTAGTACATATTTTCAGAAATATAGTGTACACTACAAGATCACAATACTACAAAAAGGATTGAGAAATTAACCCTCATTTTTCATGGATATAATTAATAGTGTATTCAAGGAATATCTTTTCGATTTTTTGGGATTTATTAAATGATGATATTGAAGTGTATTATAAAGGCTATGAAGTCCATCAGAATCACATATAAATTATTCATCAGTCTCTTCTAATATAAGAGCAATATGGTAAATTTAACAAGTATAAATTCTACGAACTAGAATTTTATTTTATTTTCGATATTTTCACTAGGGTGTTTTCATTTTTATCCCCTTAAAAAATGAAATACAATAATTAACAACTACAATGTAGAAAACCAATTTATACAATTTTATTGGTTCAGAATGTAATTATCATCATTTAGTTCATTATTTTTTTCAATTTTCTATCCTATAAACCATGATCACATGTAAAGTGGATATTCCTATTTATTAAATATATTGTGTTGAATGTTTTTAATATTTCCATAAAAAATTATTTAGTGCTCCAATTTGGACTTTACCAATGGGAAATGATGGGTTTGTGATACATATTGATGCATCAAAGAAAGGATTGACTTGAATCCTTATGAAAACTGATAAATTTACATATTATTAATGAAATAAGTTAATGACTAAGGATCATTGTTATTCTACTCTGGCTATAAGTTATAAGTCTTTATCATTATTTGGAATATATGGAGACACTATATCTATGGTGAATGATGTGAGATATATATGAATAAAAAGATTTTAAAATACATCTTCACATAGAAAAATTTTATCCTTAGGAAAAGGAGATTGATCTATATAATTAAATGTTATTATTTTTCATTACACTTCAACCAATGATAAAAAATTAAGATTTCATTTGCATTAATGTGGATAGATTAGGGACCTCTGACCCAAATAATGATTTTGAAAATCCCATGGTCATGGATTTAGTAAAAATGGTTATTGGAATTGTTATGGAATGGGAAGGATCCCTAATTTCTTAAATTATTTATAAAAATAAACTATTTGAGAAGATATAAATACATAAATTTTATTATTATAAGTTTCAAAATAAAATTAAATCTATTGAGGATGTATGATTTGAAGACGCCGTGTATGGGAATGAAATTATTAAATTTGGAAAGAGGATATGTGTTTCATCAACACCAGAGAAAAAATGTAAATATTAGATTATGATCGTACATTAAAATTAGTTAAACATCATGGTAGTTCTAACATGTATAAAAATTTGAAGAAACATTTTTTGGGGGATAATATAAAGTACATAATTACCAACATTGTTTCAAGATGGATTGTTTTTAAATAAATGATGGCTGAGTCATATCATCCTAGGAGAGTCATGAGAAAATTATTTATTCATATATGTAAGTGGGATGACATTATTATGAATTTCATACCTGGATTACCATACATTCAATGAAAGTGTGATGCAATATTTGAATGTTTTTATCAACATACAAAATATACCCATTTCATTACTATAAGGGGGAGATATTCCACTATAGTTATTTAAAATATTAATCATTAAGGATATTTTAATATTTAATGGTGCATCTAAATTTATTTATTCTAACTAAGATCTCCATTTTACATTAATATTCTAGAAGAGTCTTTACATGTCTTGGGATACTGAGATTGTAAACGAGTAATACTAATCACCCTCAAAGAAATGAAATTTTTGAATGGACTATTGAAACACTAGATGATAGATTGATATCATCCCCTCAAGAAATTCAGGGTAAGAGGGATAACTATATATCTTTCGTGTGGTTTTAATAAAATAATATTGTCCATTATATTATTAACATGGTTTCATATGAATCATTAGATGTAAAAAATTGTCGAACTCCAACTTATGGTGATGAAGATTGTGAGAGTAAAATTATAGGCCTAGTTATTATTGAATAGTCAATACCAATGTTAAAGAAAACTATAGTGCATGTTAATGAAGTTAAATGTTGAAAATATAGTTATGTCAATAACCATAGATTCTATTTTTAATTTCATGGGGGCAATCATGTTTTCCTCAATGTATTTACATTGATGGGTCTCTAATGTTTAGGTAGGAAAGGGAAACTGATTAGTAGGTACATCAATTCATTTGACATTATAGAGTGAATTAAAGATTAATATTATTGATTAAAAAAGATTCCAAGTCTCTCAAATGTTTATTATGTGTTCCGCATATCACTATAAATTAATTTCCTGCCATTATAAACAAATGTAATCACATATGTATAAATATAACATGAACATGATTTTTCATGCTGAAAATATACTACTTTTATTCTTGACACAAGAAAATAGTTAGGGAAAAATATGAAAAATCAGCTGGTAATTTTTCATTATAGAAACCATAAAATTGAAGAAGAATCATGGGAACCTGATGATGTTATAAAGAACTAGCCACATTTGTTTGAAGAAAATATTCACAAAAAATTTGATAATTATATTCTCTGAAGGAGGAATAATATAACCCTCCATGATTATTAAGTATATACCAAATTACGTAAATATTATTCATTTTATAGATTAAAAACCACCCATTGTTTTTTTATAATCGAAATAAAAATAAATTGCATACAGAATAGAATAAAACATAAAAAATGAATAATGAATAAAATAAGAGTATTTTTATATAAATTAATTAACATATACCAATGAAACACTAACATGAAATTTTGAATAGTAATATTTTCCATAAGAATAGTAAATATTTTAATAGAATAGTGTCATCAACAATGATTGTATAAATAAATTTTAGATATCATATAAATTAAAATATGATATAATTATAACTTAGTAAAAGTTATTAAATATTTTTAAAATGATAAATTATGTGTCAGTATTTTTATAAGACATAATTTTATTTTTATAATTATATAATTAATATATTGGATAAAAATAATTTTTGTCATTAAATATATTTATATTTTAATATTATGTTTTTTAGGATTACAATATTTTTTTCAGACCTTAATAAAATTTTATATGTGTTCTGAAATTAGTTGAAATTTTATATTTTGTATTTTTTGGGAGAAAAGATGATTTTAATAAAAAATTAAACCTCTCATATTTTTATAATTATTTTCAAGTAATATATTTCATTTTTTATTTCTAATATTAAATAAATGGTAAGGGTTAATTTTTTGTAGTTTTTAAAAAATAGATGAAAATATGGTGAATAATGATATACATTAATTTATGTTTTGAGTTAGAAAAATGAATTATTGTTTCATAGATTATGTATGGGAAATTTATTACCATTATGTCATAAATAAATCATTATTTTAATATCTATAGTTTTAAGGATTCACTATTCATATCCTTCAGATAAAATAACAAATAAATTAATAAAATAATCATAACACACTCTTCCTCTCCACTATAAATACCACCAAAACCAACACATATCCCCACACCATATACAACTTGAAGGATTTTCAGTTTCATCCAAATTAAACTCAAAAACCTATTCCACAGGTTATGGTCTTTCTAGTCTCACCGTAATGTCAATTTCAGTTTTCTTTAAGAAGGTTATTAATGAGAGGGATTCAAGTTGTAAATCCCATTTTACAAAATTTTTTATTTTATTTTAATTTAATCTATTTTCTTATCTGAACATTAACTTATACTAATGATATGATATATGTAGTATATTTTACATAATATAATTTTTTAGTGAAAAATTATTCATAATTTTTCTTCCAATATGCTTTATTTCTAAAAATTAATACATCGTCAGTGATGTGTTGATTTATAACATTCAAAGTTGAAAAGAAACCAATTTTCATTATTTCCTTCATGAAAGGTCAAAGAACCATTATTATGGTTTAAAAAGATTATAATATATTTATTATAACTTATTTGATGATCTGGAACAATTATATATATATAATATTTATTAATAAGAAAAAACATATACACGATAATCAAAAAACACCAAACAATTTAAAATGGAAGTTTTTAAAGTTTTATCATTTGAAACATCCTCATATCTGTAAAAAATGATATATATTGCCATAAAATATTCTTTATGTTTATAAATTTCAAATAATATAAATTATTTATAATTGTTCCCATTTGAAATGATATTTCATAAATGTATACAAGTGAACCAATCACGAAAACTAATGAAACTAGCACTCATAAATTATGAAATTGATTCTTATAATTCATAAAAAAGTATATAACTAAACATAATAAAATTATAATAAGTCAAATATTAGTTTAACTATTTTATAATTAAATTATTAATGAATCAATGTTCCTTATCCAAGACATTATTTTCTTGTGAAGAACAAATTCAAACAAAAGATAATGGATTCTCACCAAAAATCCATTTTTCATTTGGGTTACACATTCTCACTCAGTAACCCAAGAAATTTATTTTTCTTTTTATATACTTATTATATTTTATGTTTATAGATTCCAAACTCTTTTACATATATAATTTTATCTTTTATTGTTAGAAAATACATGCCTATAAGATAATATACTCAATTTATCCTGATAAGCAAGCCAGATTTAAGGGAACATAAAAATTTATTACCTATTTTCACTTACACCCTTAACTATTGTGATCCAAAAATATTTTTATAAAATCACTATTTTTATCATGAGGAACTATATTTATTAATTTTTTGTTTTATGTAAATAATTATACAATTTCCTGCTTAAATAAATCTTTTATAAATGACATTAAATTGTGATAAATAGGTGTTTTCTAAAGTGGTTCTTCAAAACACTTTTTACATGTCTTTACTTCCCTTTTTGTTTGTTTCCATGAATAATTAGATTTTATTTTACCCATAGTCATAAACCATCTTGATGGTATAATAATTCATGTGCCACAAACAAGATGTCCAATAGGTAAATATCTTTTTTTCCATCAGTACTCTCTTGTAACATTCCATAATATCTCAACTATGAAAATATATATGGATTTAATTTTCATTATCATCTTATTTAGGGAATGTTTATTTGAGTTATTTTACTTCCCATAATTCTTATTCATTATTGATTTTTATTCACTTATTATTAATTCATATAACCCTTATCGAGTGTTTGATATCACCATTTTATTTTTTTTCATTCCCAAGGTTTTGAAGATGAAATCTTCCAATAAGTGAAAATAAAAAGATTAATTTATTTCTTATGTTATATGTTTAATTATCGATGTAATAAATGGAAAATTGTTTATATCCTATTCACCAATACTAATTAACTGATTGACCAAAAATTATGTTATCTCTTGTATCTATGTAATTGTTTAAAAATGACTATCAATTACTGGCTACTGTGGTCAGGGTTGTTATATCACATGTTTTTATTGGCAATAATTTTGGGTGTGGAGTATTTAGTGGAATAAAAATACCTCTCATATAGTTACTATAGTGGGAGATTTTTATGTCTTGTATGAAGAATAATTACATTAATTATTGATATTTGGATATCTAGTCTTGTCATGTAGGGTAGTTAAGAAACTGGGGGAGATTAAAAATGAGGTACAAAGTATTTTGGTAGATGATTGTGGTGAAAACATGATTTCCTTCCTCCCATAGTTATAATGTTCTGGGATTTGCTTCATAAGGTTTTCAGAGGTCTCTCCATTGATATAGATATAGAATTATAAATTACGAGCATCCAAGGTGATGATCCAAAAACCATTCCACCTTATAAAATGTCACCAACATAGCATCACGAGTGAAAAATAAAATTGATTATTTGATGGATAATGGGTATATCCATCTTACTAAATCCCCCTACTGTTTTCCAATTTTGTTCTAAAATAAATATAACATAAATTTGTATGTATATATCACTCATCAAATGTTGAAATAGTTCACTATGAAGAAAAAATGTCATCATCCGAGTATTAATGATTTTTTTGAATAGTTGACAGGAGGATGTGTATTTTTCATGATTAAATTGAGATTATGGTATCATTAGTTGGTCGTTTGATGTTCTAAAAAATAGGGGACATATTTCAGAAACATGCATGAACTATGTGAGTTTTTCAGGATGTTATTCATGTAGACAAATGCACCAGAAGTGTTTACTGTCTTTATGATCCTTATCTTCCATACATTTATGGATTAGTATGTTGTAGTATTTTCTTATGACAACTTGGTGTATTCCAATTCTCATGAAAATCATACCCAACATCTTAACATAGTCATAAGTAAATTTAGATATCATCGTCTATACTCAATGATATCTAACTATTAATTTTCGATCAATTAGTTATATTTATAGGTTACATAATATCAGAAGAAGGAGTTTGAGTAGATTCAGATAATGTTCAGGTGGTTATTTCATGGAATAATCCCAGAAATAATTTTCATATTCAAATTTTTCTAGTAATACTATTTTATTTATCATGTTTATCCATTAATATACCCACTCGGAGAAAACTATTTTTGGCATCAATGAGAAGGGAGTAATGGTTGATTAGTCTCGATCATGGGAGAGTGCCTTCTAGAAGTGGAATGATATCTTAATAGTTGTATAAATTTCAATCCTACATGTGCTAGGGAAGAAGTATACAATGTTTTTTTTACTTCAAGAGTATGACATATAACATATTTAATATCAAGTGATATAGTTTTTTTGAATGGGTCATGCAAGTTTGGGCCACGTAAATGGAACAACCATACACATGGCCTTGTGAAATATTTAATTGTTTTTGACTTGAAATGTTAGTGGAATTATTTAACAGGATAAAAGTTTACTATGTATACAGATCAAAAGAGCTTATATTATTTATTTTATAAAGAGATTTGAATCTATAAAACTTTATTTGAGTTGAGTATATTCTTATAATTGATTTTGAGATAGAATATATGTCCAGAAAGGGAAATTGTAATCCTGATTCAATAAGACAAAAATCAATGTTATGTAATTTAAGAGTCTAGTTAGACATGTAATATTTTGTAAATGTTGGATGAGATACATGTTGTGGTTTAAGAGCTACCTGAGAAGGTAAAATATGTATCTGGATTTGTGGAGTCCACAATTAGGAACCTGTTCAGAGAGAGGCAGTATGAGAATCCATAATGTAATTCTTAGTGAAATCCCTGATTGTGGGTGGTCAATTTCAGGTTAGACCATTGTTAACATAGAAATAATCGTTGTTAGGAATAGAGTTGTCATGAATAAGACTGTTTTTAAGGAATTGATGGGTGAATTTCATACCATAAATTGGGTGTTTCATTGGGGTGTGACAAAAATATACCGTCACATATGACAATATTTTTTAGGTCTGGCATGAAAAAGAAGAGATATGGGTTGGTGATATGATGCTACAAATGTCCATAGGTGAAGGATAATTGGTAAAAGTTTGGTGTATTATTATAATCATTTCCCATTCCCTAATTTATGTGGGATGAAATTAATATGTACTTTGTGGTTGGTATCCCGTTGATCCCATGTAAAAAGGATGTTGTTTGGGTGATTATGGACTATTTGAAAATTATAGTACATTTTATTCTTATATGTGAGACCTTATTAGTGGATTATTAGGGAGATATGAAAATTTCGTAGAGAGTTTGTCAACACGAGGTGCAATGGAGTAAAGTTTCACGTGGTGTATATCATTTTACTTCATGTTAATGGCATGGCGTACAGAATTATCATTGTACAATGGTTTTTATGATTACAGTACTCCACCCCTAGATGGTTGTGAATTTTGAAGTTCTTATATATGTTCTTTATAATATCCAATTAGCATTTGTCCTATACTTATTTGGGTCTTAGGAGAATCACCTATAAATTAATGAGTGCGCCTATAACAGTAGTTTTAAATAAACTATTAATATGGAACCATTTAAGGATCTTGATATTAGGAAATGAAAATTAAATTTATTAAGGATGGAGGTAGGTAAGTTAGAGCTATTAATACTATGTCACATGTAGGAGTTTTTAATCAGGTTCATCTAAATCGAAAATTTATGTATATTCATCAGTATTTGAAGAAGTGGTATTCATAAAGATAATGATTACCACTAGGTATTACAGTATGAGATAAATATTTTCATTAGGCGTCTTATTTATTAGTACACATTGGATTTGGTGTTAGGGAATGTTGGCACCATGGGGTTTTAGATCTGTTGCGGTTGTGGTGGGAATCTAGAAAATGGTCTACATATTTTATCTTCAATAGAGGTATATTTCTTTGCATTACATTTTTAATTTTTCAGATCTTTGGTCATATCATCATGAGCCATCTCATGTGATCGATGTAAACGTTGTTTTTCTTGATATTGATGAATCTTTTAAAGATAACCTGATATTTGTTCTTGATCAAAGTGATAAAGTGTTCTAGTGGAATACCAAGATGATAGTTTTAGAATTGTGGAAACATGGTTGTCTTCAGATGGAAACACGTGAGAGAGAATAAGATATGTGGACTCAAAAGCCCAAAACGTTTTATCTCATAATCCTAGTACTTTTTTGGTAGTGTTGCTCATGGATGATATATTATCTGTTGTGGAGATCATAAGATCCGGGTCATTTATAAAAAATCTCTGGCCCATTTACTAGGTAATTTTCTTTTTTTAGTATATCTTGTTTTTCTTTTACCTTTGGAATTTTTTTGGGAGAAATAGTAAAATTATAAAAGGAAGAGGTGTCTTGCAAAGTCAATGCACATGTTTCCTAACCCATGGGCACATGACAGAAAATATTTTGACTTCAATCTGATGGGATTCTCACCTCTGATTCATGATTTCTAAAACATTTCGCTATCATAGTAGTAACTTTGTGACCTTTAGGAGGATATGTATAGTTAGGATCATTGTTACGTAAAATCATTGCCCCCATTGAGGAAACAATTCACATAAAAATTTGAAACCCAAATTTTTTTCAATCAATCCATGAACCCCTTGTTAAAAATCTCATCTTTACACCGTATAGATATAAACTGATTTCTATTAATTTTTGAGGCTCTCAGATGAGTTCCAAAGAATACCGACATTGGTTCCAAATGAATAGAAGATCTTTTTATGGATCTTCACCTCCCATGGTTAGAAATACTCATCCAAAGTAGTTTCATCCCTCTCCACATTCACCATCACATCATTTGAATGGATGTTTACCTTTTTGGTAGTGGATCCAGGTCTATATTTTCATGGATCTAATACTCATGGAATTGGATTCAGGTTTCTTTTTAAGATCTTATTCTTTATCATGCTCTTGGTAGTACTGATTCAATTGGTTATATACATTGTCCGTAGTTCCTCACCAAACTAGATGTATGTGATCTAAACTGAATTCCCACCGTATTGAATTCAAATTATATGTATGTGTTGTTATATTACATTTTGGACCTTTGGAAATTGAATCATAATATGAATTTAATTAAATTAATAATCAATTGATTGAATCATGGAATTTATTGATTCATTTTTCCCCTGATTATAGAATGATCAGAATATGAGAAAATTTAATTTTGGTAATTATAATTATTTAATTTCTATAATTGGACTATGAAATTGGTTAATTAAATAATATAATGATGCTTTTGTGGAATTTATAAAAAATTTGGATTGTGTGATTGGTTAATTAATGTGTTTAGGAATGAATTAATAATGGTAATTATGAAATGGTAGTCTTAAACATAATTTACTAACGAGTTAATTGATTTAAATAATGAAAAATAATTAATAGGGAAATTTATAATTTTATTCTATGCGATTAAAATTTATAACGTTTTTTTGATAATTTTGATGGAATTAATTATTTGAACTGACAAAAGTATGTTAATGTTGATTAACCTTAGTTACTGGAATATATGTGATATATGTGTCATTGATTGAAATATTAGTGTGGGACATAAATTGATTCTCCCAATACATATATGTGATTTAATGATTTATGAGTGTAGGAAATATTTATATTCTCTAAAAACTAGTATTTAGTAATATTAATTTAAATTGAATGTATAATGAAATTTCTATATTTATTATGATATTGAAAATAAAATTTTGTATGGATCAAACTTTGGTATGAGCCTAAAAAAGTATTGATGTGTAGGGTGTCCATGGGAACCAATGGGTTTATGTGGTTAAAAAAATTACTATATAATTTAAGTAATTTTTTTTACATAATTGATTTTATATTTTTATTCATTCAAATGAAAACAATGTTATTGAATAGAAATTGATTTACATGTTTGTGGTGATGTCCTACTACATTTGAAAAAAATTATACATGGGATGCCTGATCAGAACCTGACTGGACTTCATGTTTTTAAGATATGATAATAGAAAAATCACATTATTATATGGGAGAATCGGGGTGGACAGTGGATGTGGGCGATGGAATTGGTGTTAGGGCCTACTTGGGAGTTGTATGTGTCATTATTTTGGGGTTTTCATTTTTACATTAGGCACATTTTTTTTCATTACATATCTAAATATTTTGTTTTGTAATTTGTATTCCTATTTCAGTCATCATGTGACACTAGTATTATTCATGTTATGGTTATATTATATTTATATTTATTTTTTATTTTTTATTCATTTTTGATATTTATTAAAGAGGGTATAGTCTCCCCTTGAGTGATTTTTGAACCTTGCAGCTAGTTGGTAGCCTCTAGCATATGGGGAGGAATGCATGAGGTCATGGAACTGAATGGCTAGGGGAATCTCTATGTAAAATTTGTGTCAGATAGGTAAAAAGGTCTTGAGGCCTATATTTTATATAATGATTGTAAGATATGACGATGAAATGCTATATATTGTGTAGATTCTTATATGGTTGGAATATTATTTAACTTTTGAAAATGTCATTGGTTTGTATGAAATTTTGTTTGTCATGATTGTCGAATACTATATTCCCAAAATATTTTGTTTTTTATTATAATGAAATATATTCCCTAATTCTTATAGTTACATCTTAATTTACATGTGGGATTATATCTATTTTTTTATAATATTTTCCATATTTATTTATTTGTCAGGATATGATCTTAGTATAAATTTAAGATAAATGTGCTATGATTGCCACTAATTTCAATAGTGTATACTATTTTATGTAATATTAAATATTTTCAGGATTATGGCGATAGAAAATTAGTCATACCTTTTTGGATAAGATAATTTTTTTTAGAAAAAAATAACATTTTTGTAATGTATAAATTGTATAGTTATCAATGTAATTACATCTCTATCGAAATACTATAATGTAGAAGTTGATATGGTGGAGATAAACCAAGGGGTTCTTTACCTTAATGTTGGGATTGGGTATTGTACCAATAATCCCGAAAGAATTATTGAATGATCCTATTACTTCACACCATAAAAATACTATCTATGGATATTTTATGATTATTAATTTTATATTTATGAATATAAAAACCCCAAACAGGCACTACCAAATCTGTTTTTGAGAACATAATCATTAAATTTTATCTTTTATACCAGTAAACATGAACCAATTTCCATTATTAAAAACTTTAAAAAAATAAAAAATTTGGAATCAATTACATAGCCAACTAACCTTATGTTTTACATTTTTATATTATTATGATAAAATCATCCAAATGGGACACATCCATGAAATAATAATATTTCATCATATTGTGTTCATTATAATTATAAGCATACTTTATTATTATTAAATTCCTTTTATAGAAATGTGAATTTTTTTAATTCATAATCATACATAACAATTTTGATGAATTTAAAAATGTTGTAAGAAAAGAAAAGTAATTTTAAAGGATATAAAATATGAATTCATTTAGTCATTTGTATATTTTAAAAATCCAAAAAAAATTATTTTGAAAAATATTCATATATTTAATGAAATGAACCATGTTCACATGAAAATCAGTAATTTATTTTTCAAATAAAAACATTAATCCTATTTATTGAAAAAAATTTATGGAACATATTGAACAATATTAAGAAGCCACGTTAATTCCATGTCATAGTTTATACAATCCAAGGTAAATCATTATGAAACACAACACTAGTTAACTCCCTCTTCTTTTTCTTTGAATACATGTAACAATACCTAATGAATTAATGGTATGCATTGGGACACACCCATCATATATCATCTATATTGATAAAATGTTTAATATATATAATTCTTAATACCATATCATGAATAAATTTTTTTATTTTATTTCCATTTCCATCACAAAACACATGAAAACCACATTAAATTCTATATTCATAATACATTCAGATATCAACATACACATAACATTTAAAAACCTATTTTTAAAACCAAAATACAAATAAAATTTGGAAATATGTTTTTTCATTATATAAAACATGAAATATTAAAGATAATTTCAATCATAGTGTATTGGTTATGAATGTTGACAATCTATTGACACCTTATAAATTATAATAGAACATTCTATTTCAACCTTTTTAATAGAGTAAAATCATTCTATATATATATAAAATACACATCATGAAATCCCATTAATGAAAATGAATATAATCATAAAATTACCTTTTTCATTCACTTATTTCATCAATAATAAATATAAAACTTATTTTTAGGAATATATATGTGGTAAAAGTATTAATATGATTAGTATTGGATACATTTTGAAATAAGGTTTTAATGTAATGAATCACATTGTTTGAGTCCATATCATCATGTATGTTTTTATTTTGATGAATAAAATATATATTTTATTGATTTTATTTTTAATATAATGTAGGTTTAATAATCATTTTATTTTATTTCACACATTTTCATATTCAGTTACATAATCAAATACATTCACATTATATTTCTTTATTATATTAGACTAATACGTTTAAAAAGACTTTATTTGGTTGACTATGGTAATATGGTCATTATTCCATAATATCCAGAATAATAACAAATAAATTTTTAGACTGATTGGAGTACTAAATAGGGGGTTAATTTATTATCTTAAAAATTTCTATTTAAAATGTATTCTTAAAAATGATAGCCAATAAATTTAAATACAGTCCAATTAATCACAATAATATGGGTTTTAAAGATTGAGTTTTTATATAACATCTCAAGAAGATTGATTAATTATCCGTAATCTTAATATTATTTATTAACATTACATTTTCATCTATTCTAATAGGGAAAAACAAATATAACTTCTTTCTAAGATTTAATATCAAATTAAATTTAGTGACTTTGGACATATATAGTCAAATAGGGAAAACTAAATTAAATAGCACAACAGATATAAAATAGGTTGTTCAGTCTCAATCTGATACCTAATCCACTCCGCATGGTGATCACCTACCACCGAGCAATTTATATAAGTAATCTTGATCTACACCCTAGATCAATTTTTACAATAGTACAAAAGAATATCCAGGCCACATGACCTCTTCCACAGTTCTTCGAGGGTATGAACTTTTTCAGGTCACACATGGACCTCTTCCACACTTATCTATGGGAATACAGAAGTTTAAAAAGATGTATGAGAAAGGGTATTTTGTATCCTTCAGATTAATGTGGTAGATAGTGAATGTTTTTTTACAGACACACACACATTGTTGGAAAGATAATCATAATACACAAAAAAAATATGGCATAATATTAAATGATCATTGAGAGTTTGTCTATGCAGTTCTGGAATTCTAGGATGAAGCAGATGCATAAATCGATTCCTCTTATGGAAGACAGAGTATAAAAATTCCACTAGATATTTCTTGTGTTCTTCATAGAGTTGATGGTGCCAAAAGGTTTTTAAATCTAGGATTCGAGTATGCTTCGTTTGTTATTTAGTAGTGTCAGTTTGGATGTATCATTTCTTCATTCATAAATTCATGCACTTACTTGTTTTTCAGTTGTAAATATTAAAACCTCTTTTTCTTTTGGCCACATTCTTCATTTTATTCATAGAATGAATGTGTTGGAGCTGACAGGTTTCTTGTGTTCTGTACCTCATACCTTTTACTGTCAAGTTAGATGTCTAAAATGAAACATTATTTGTGTTTGTGAATTTAAAAGCATCAAATATGATCATTATAAATTAAATTGAAAAATGAAAAATTAGATTAAGGAATGGTGTCATAGTCAGTCTGGAAACAATGTCTTCATGAAGTGATGTCTCATTGAAATGATGTCTCCTCGTTCTTCATTGAGTGGTGAGACAGCTATGATGAGACAATTTTATAGCGTTCATGAACCGGTAGCACAAATGTGGTGATTTATCATAGTGTTTTTCATGATGTCTGGTTGGTCACAATGTCTAGATGGTTACAGTGTCTGGGTCATGGTGTCTAGGTCACTGTGTCTGGGTCACGGTGTCTGGGAAATGGTATAAGTGTCATGATGTTTGGGTTATAGTGTCTCAGTACTCTGTTAGAAAAACATAACCAGTAGCAGACTCATGTTTTCTCGGACATAGCTAGATATTTATATACATAGCTAAACATTGATATTTAAATAATAGTTTATTGTTAATCAGTTATCAAGAAATCCATTATTAAACAGACTCAAAAATTATTACAATCGTTTAACATAGCACGTACTATATTGGATGAGATTATTTAAAAGCATAAAAAAACCAATCAATTGTTCACATTATTTTAGATTGATTGGACAGGATAAACAACATTTACTGAATATATAAGATTTGTGATCATTAAAAAATGATTAACAATTGATGATTCCATCAATTTCCACCTTTTTTATGATCAAAAATCATGTGCGTGAGTAATTTATTCTAAATTATTGTGTCTCTTCATTAATTCTCATATAGAATACATATTTCTACCCCTTTTGGGATTATCAAAAAGTGTATAACAGTAAATATAAGAATAGATAAGAGGGGTTCTCAATGCATTAGAAAGAAAATGTCATTACAAGAAGTAAGTAACAATAAAAACAGAAATCATCAATATCAAAAGATTGTAGTTACTATTCTTCATCAATAGCTTCTCTTATCTTTTCCCTTGGTAGTAGCAATAGAAGAACAAGCCAGAGGAGCAGAGGTAGATGTGGAAGAAGGGAGTAAACCGGTGGACAGTAAAGGTAAAGGGATTCCTTCAAAAACAGAAGGGGAATTGTTAGGTGAAATATATGATTGAGGCAACTGTTTATCAAGGATAAAAGGACCGATCTAACTCAGATCCTTAGAGACAATCATTTATGTACAAGCTTATGAAGGGGATCAGAAGGTAGGAAAACTAGATCTTAGGGGTGCAGCTGCAGGAGAGACAATGGAAGTAGTCCAGACATGATGATAAGACCTAAAAATCATGATGAAGTCAGTAATTATCTCTCCACCATTCTACATGTCTTTCACATTTTCATCCTTGTTCTTCGTAAACTTATCCAACAACGGATTAAAATCATTGAGTCTTTGGACTAGAGTTATGAATGCTCGAGTAACAGGATGGATTCTCAGATTTTTTACTAGTTTCTTAAAATAGTAGGTCATTCATTCATATAGAATGTCTAATTTAAGAAGAAATACACCTTCTTATGAATTTATTGCGGAGAATCAAAGGAAATTTTGGAATGAATTCTCATAAAATCAAGATCCCTCTCACTATTCATCATAACTTCAGATAGAGATTCATTATCAAAACCGTTGATCAAAACCTGAATCTATTCATTGATATCTGTTCTCAAAATAGAACTGTCTCAATAGGGTTGATATGATTGTCATGATGTATGATAATTAGTAACAACTGATGTACGAGATTTCAGTTGATTCAAAAATTTCTTGAGACAACCCTTATACTCATCAGTCGATATGTTATGAAAAATAACAAGTTCAAACATCTCTTGAACAATCTAATTGATTCTTTCTACTACATTGTCAACTAAATAACTGATATTATGTTGAATTAGGGAGGCTACATCCTGTGGAATCTCACTAACAACATCCTCTACAGAAAATGAAATAGGTTCTGGTCATGAGTTCATCACTCTCTAAAAATCTACAACCATACCTATGAGAGTTTTTACTTCATCATTGATCTGTTTGTTCTCAACTCAGACTTCTTGAATCTCATTACGAATCTCTGTATGAATACACCATATGATATTTTCCAACAATAGAGAAGCATCTATTACACAAAAATTGCTTATTAGAGCCAGTTGGGTATTCATGAGTTTTTCAACACTAGCTAATAGAGTATATCCAAATGCTTTTATATCAACATTATTCACCATGTTTGGAGGTTCCTATAAAGGATCAGGGATAGAAGTCGATACATGATTAAGATCTTTGGGAGAGATATCTTTACGTGTAGATGCTAGTTTCAATTGAATCATAGTAAACTAATAAATAACTTCCATTGAGACTTCCTATGAATCATTCACATAAAAATAACTAGGGAATTTATACCATGTATCCAACGATCTTGGATCAACATGATTAGGGACATCAACGGGTTCTTGATTCATGTGATGCTCCCCCTCAAAAAGGGAAGATTTCCTAGGATGGAGTGATTTATAACCACGATCTACTTCCAATATTTCATTCTTGACATCCACAATGATTTGCTTTCAATAAAACTAAATGGATTGTTCCATTATCTCCATAGAATATGTATTAATTTCAATAAAAACATATTCCTTTGGATGTTCCTCAAGAATAGATTTTACATAACATAATGATCATCTTCTATATACTCTTCTACTAAATTTTTTTCTTTACCTTGGCAACAAATTCTTCATCAGCAGCAGGTTGTTCTTCTAAATCAAAAAAATCTTCAAGAACATGTATTTCCTACTCAATTATGACTTGAGGAGAATATTTACTATCTTCCTCAACCAAAAAGGTTTCTCTTGAAGGTGCAACAACCTCTTCCCATTTTTACTCATCATAATACTAAACAATCTCATCTAGTTCCAGACCAAGATCAGAAATATCCTACGGTATTTAAGATTGTTCTAAGATATTAATCTTTTCATAAAACTTTTCATTATCTTCCACCCAATATTTTATCCATCGATTCCAACTGAATTTAATTATCATTACAATGAATTTAAAATGAAATAAATCACAATCCTTAATATATTATTCATCTTGTCCAACCAACTCTTTTGAACGAAGCATAAATGAAATATGCCTTGAATAGAATAGGGAGGTGGACTTGGAAGTTGTTTTTATCAACTCAAACATATGGTTCATAACATATTTTAATATGTTTATATTTTTTCCATTTTTTATGAGATGTATAAAGAAGTTCTAATACTTGTGTGTAGTGAAATCACCTTTTATGAGACTAATTGGTCTCTGAACAATGTTAAATAGAATCCTCATTTCCCCCTCTTGATCAAAAGCAATGGCTCTTCACTTTGATTCATTCTTAGTACAGCTTCCCAATGCTTCTTCCAAAACTATGATTTTACTTAGAGATATAGGAACTCTCTGGTTGTCCTTAAAAATACCCGTGGGAGGTATCCTAAGCCATGCAACCCATAACCTTGAAGAAAGCGTGCATCTCTGGCCATTGATCCAACTTCTCACAATATATCAATATTCTAAATCAAAAGAGGATTTAACATATTGATAAAACAATGCAACTAATTTCAGATTAATAGGCATATCCTCCTTTGTGAACCACCGCATCCATCCTTGATATTTTAGAAATTTCAATAAAAATGACTTATATGACAGAAGCCACTTAGGGAAAATCTCCTTTTCGGGTACAACTATTCTTTTTTCTATATTCAGATTCAATATAACCTAGGTCTCTATCTTTGGGGCTATTCTCATATTCCTCATTGAACTATAATTCTTAGTAGTGGATGATGATAGGCATTTCATCCTGGGAATTCAACTACGGTTTGAGATATAGATAGTGAGAAAACTGAAGGGTTGAGAGATGGGTTATAGTTTGAGAGAAGAGAGCTCGAGCGATGAAAGAGTGAAACATATTTAGTTCTTATCATTTAGAGATATCAAGCGTTGAGTGATCAAAAATGAAATAATGTAAAATGGTAAAAAAACAATTATTGTAGTACATGTTATAATGTATAAATAAAAATATGAAGTGTATTTACGGTGAGACTGTAATTGACTTTAATAGCGAGACCACAACTGGCATTCACGGTGATACCATAACTATATTTCATGGTGTGATTATAACTTGTTTTCATGGTGTGACCATAACTAGATATTATGGTGATATCATAACTGTGAGATTTCTAGACTGTAATAACATATTGTTCAAGATTGTAGGTGCCAGATAGTAACTTAGAGGGAGAATAGCTATAAGACCGTAAATATGAAATAGTAAGCTATGAAACCATTTTTTTACTATTTACTATTTCTCATTCTCAATTCATGTTTTATGAAATATATTCATCAAAATTTAATGGTTTGGTGAATATATCAACAAACTGATATTCAGTTCATTTGAATTCCCAAGTAATGTCACCTTTTTGATAATGATCTCTCGAAAATTGTTCCCTTACACCAATATGTTTTGTCCCAGAGTTCGAAACATGAATTTTGAGATGTTAATAGCACTTTTATAGTCACAATGTATAGTTAAATGTATAAATTTATATTCATAATCTAGTAATGTGTGTATCAACCAAAAAAATAGTGCACAACAACTACCAGCAACAATGTATTCATATTCTATAGTAGATAATTCAAAAGTGTTTTTCAACTTACTACACCATTATACTAGTGGATTTCACAAAAAGTGACATGTTCTAGAGGTTTTTTTCTATCAAACATAAAACCAACAAAGTCAGCATTAGAATAACTAACTAACTAAAATGATAAGGCTTTGGGATTGAGAATTTTTAGAAAGGGTGTATCCATGTGGTATTTGAAGATTATTATAACAGCATTTTAATGAGATTCATTAAGGTTTTCTTGAAATCATGCACACCTACACACATTAAACATAATGTCAGGTCAGATAACAGTTATGTAGAATAAGATTCCATTCATTCCTCTATACGTGGTTTGATCAGCAAATTTTCCATTTTCATCAAGATCCAACTTACAAGTAGTACTCATTGGAGTGTCACTACTTTTAGTTCTATCCAATCCAAAACATTTTAGAGGATCTGTTGTATTTTTTCATTTACATAAAATAATACCATTATTATTTTGAATGATTTGAAATCCAAGATAGAATACAATTTCACCCATTAAACTCATATCAAATTCGTTTTGCATCATTTTATATAGTTCAATACATAACCAATTTTATGATTGTCCAAAAATAATGTCATCTATATAAATTTTATCTACAAATACATAATTGAAAATTTATTTTATAAAATGAGTAGGATCATCTATTACTTTTGTAAAACCTTTGTAAATAAGGAATGTACTTAGTCTATCATACCATGCTCTTGGATCATGTTTTAAATTGTATAATGCATTTGATGATTTAAAAATATTGTTTGGAAAATGAGGGTATTTAAAACTAGCGGGTTTCTGTACGATGATATATTCAGCTGTATAACAATTTTGAAATGCACATTTGACATCCATTTGATATAGTCTGACATTTAGATGTGTATCATAACAATAATAATTCTTATTACTTCATGTTAAGCTACTTGTGAAAAGGTCTCTTTATATTCAATTAATTCTTTCTGAAAATAGACATGTGAAACCAATCTATACTTCTTTATAACTATATTACCAACTTCGTTTATGTTATTTCTAAACACCCATTTAGTAAATATGGTGAATGTGTATTTGGGTCTGTCAACATGTTTCAAAAAGTTGTTCCTTTCAAACCGATTAAGTTATTCTTCCATATCCATCACCCAAAATTCATCATTGATAGCATCATTAATGTATTTCTGTTCAAGTTGTGTCAAGATGACTGGATGTTCAACCTGATTTCTTAGAGAATATCTTGTTTTTGTTCCTCTATCTAATTATCCTACTACAACATCTAAATAATGGTTCATAATAGTTCTAACAACTCTAGAAATATAAGGACTAATGATTTTAGGTTCTTTAAAAGTGTCAGGTTCATTGTTACTTGAATCTAAATAATTTTTAGAACTGGAAGTTTTCATAGATTTGATTATAGGAAGTTTAGAGGATTCTGAATTAATGTCCATATCATAGTCTAGGTTCTCTATAGTGGTATTAGGCTTATGTGGATTTGATTCATCAAATTTGGCATGGGATGATTCATCCACACATTTAGTTCTTTTATTAAACACTATATAGTCTTTTCTAGAGATTGAATACCCTAAAAATATTCCTTCATCACTCATGGATGAAAGTTTGTCAAGATTTTCCTTAGCATTAAGGATATTGAATATGAAACCAAAAACATTTAAGTACTTACCTATGGGGTTTCTTTTGTTCCAAAACTCATATAGAGTTAATTTAATAATAGTTATAAACAATAATATATTGATAATATGATAATCCGTATTTATAAAATCTGACAAAAAATAAATAGGCATGTCATTATAACATAACAAGTTTCTAGAAATATCTTTTAGGGTTCTATTTCTTATTTCTACAACTCTAATCTATTAAAGTGTTCTAGGGGTATAGAAAATATGACAATAGACTATTTTTGAGAAAAAATATTCAAAATCATGATTTTCAAACTCAAGGACTTGAACACTTATTAATGATTTAATTCTATATGAACTATGATTTTCTACAGTTTTGGAATATATGGTAAAATGAGGGCATGATTCACATTTTTTATCCAAAATGAAATTCCATGTATCTCTATAAATTTCTTCTAAAGGAACATAAACACAGTTCTTCCCATTTAAATTAGAAAGTCTAGATAGTACAAACAAATTCATGTGAACAAATTCAAGAGGTTGAGAAGATGACACTTCTTTCATTGGATTGAAGAAAATTTTGTGTTGATTTCCCTTTTGAAAATTATTACACACTTTATCATTTATAAACTCTTGTTTGGGAAGGTCTTTGACAAAGCATTTTCTAGTTGACATTATAAAGGAGTGTATATTACAATGTACTTGTCTCATATACCAAATCCAAGATATTTTTGAAATACACTTCAACATGAATCATTTTGAAAAACTAAATATTCTATGTTAATAGTGTAAAGATATTCATTTCTAAATACAAAAAGCACAAATTCATTTTTAAAATTTAAAACATTTCCAGCATCATTTCCCCATTTGATATGAAATCTATCATCACATAGTTGTTAAATACTATGCAGATTATATTTCCAACCATCAATAATAGGTACTTTGGAAATTAATACTGAGTAAGAGTTACAGATTTGGCCAAGGGTAATACTCATTCCTTTGGGATGTTCACCAATGGTTACATTTCCTCCATCATTTTTTTTAAATTCTTGAAGCATGAATAGTCTATTGTCATGTGTCTCGAACAACCACATTCAATGTACCATAATATTTTTCAACAAGATTTTAATAAACTTGCTTATAAAATGGTCAAATAAAAATTGATTTTGGAACCCATAATGGTTTGGGTCTAGTAAAATTAGTTAATAGTTCCTTAGGAACCCATATCTATCTTATAGGTTTCTTTTATGATTTATGTAATGTACTTGAAAAATAAAATTTATTTGGTCCAAAATAGCTTGAAACAGTAGAGAGTGTATTATAACATGAACTAGGTAAATGTTTTCTAGAAATAAGAATAAATTTATATTCCCTAGACCTAGAAAAAAATTTAGTTATTCCAAAATTTCTTTTACCAGGTTGATAAACAATGCCATTTGTATATATAAGAGAAAACTATTTACCTAGAATTTGTACCATGGAATCATTACCATTATTAAAAAATTTGAGATCCTTTTTTAATTTCTCATTAGATTTCATTATTTCAATGTTTTCTTTGAGTAATTGATCATTTTTATCTCTTTCTACAGTAAGTTCAGTTTTATCAGTTGTTGTAAGACCACGCTGTTTTTTGAAGACTTGTAATTCTATTTTAGTCCATTGAATATATCTTCAAGAATATTATATTACTCAATAAGTTCATCATTAGACATATTTTCGGAGTCACTCTCATCTCCATATTCATTGGAATTATGTACATGAGATTCGAGTGTTACTTCAAATGTTTTTGTCATAAAACACATATTTGCTTCGTTATCCGGTTCATCATGTCAAGATTCAAAGTTACTTGAACTGCCCTCAGAAGAACTCCATGTTGTTTTCATTTCCTTTTTAATACATTCTATCTTTTTCTTAATATTTATTTTTTTACTTGATCATGGGATAGTTGGCCTTGATATGTCCCTTTCTCTTACATACATAGTAGACAATCTCATCCGACTTGCCACTTCTTTTCCATTCGTTCTTTTAACTTCTTTTTTGATCATTTATTCCCTTATATTTAGGCTATCTGAAAAACCTATTATTCATGTAAAATCTTATTAAAAATCTAAATAATTGAGCCATATCCTCATCCCAATCAATTGATCATTGTTCTTTTCTGGAACAATTTACAAAAACATTCAATTTTCCTTTCATTTTGTGTTTAATGCTGGTGGTCGTGAACACAACCGATTTTATTTTGGGTTCATCATATACTTCCTTGTTGTATTGTATCTTATCTTAATACATCATCCATTTCCCAATGGGTTCTTTTTCATGTAGCTAGATTATTTCAGTTGTCTCTTTAATAGAGACAGAGGCTCCCACCATCTGTCTGGTAGGCATCAGATAATCCCCATGATTTCTTCTTTGATAGTTACATCTCTTCCAAGAGAAATAATTGTGTTGAAAATTTCATTGAACCTGATATGCATGTCATAAATATGATTATATGGTTTCATTTTAATGTTAAATAATTTTATAGTGTAATTATTAAGTCTCATTTACTTTACACTAGAAGTTCTATATTGTGAAACAGACAATGTATCAAACATTTCAGGGGCTATTTTACATGCTAAGATTCTATTAAATTCATCATCTTTGAAACATAAATATAAATCATTCATTGATTTGAAATTTTTATTTTATGAAATCTTGGTTGGATCATCCAATGTGATGTTATCAGTAGAAATAATATTATATTCTTACATAATTGAAGACCATATTTCAAAACTCATACTTTATAAATGTATTTTCATTTTAATTTTCTATTGAGAATAATTGGTTCCATTAACTAATGGTGTTATGTTTGTTATAGAAACACCCAATATATTATCCATAATAATAAAAAAATTTAAAGTGTAAAAATTTAAGAATTAACAGAAATTTACAGATCATTAAAATACAACTAAAGTCACAGTGGAATGTGGTCAAAAACAATGTCTTAATCAATAATACATTGATACCAAATGTTGGTAAGAGTATAGTACTCAATATAGAGTTGAATTGAGTATCTATAAAAATTTATGTTTAAAAAGTATTCTTAAAATGATTCCCCAAAAAATTTAAATACAATAAAGTTAATCTAAGTAATATGGTTATGAAAGTTTAACTATTTTAATAACATATTATAAGATTTATTGATTATCTGTAATCTTAATATTTGTTATTAACATTACTATTGAAGCTATTATAATAAGGAAAAATAATTATAACTTCTTTCCACGATTAAAAAGCAATGTAAACATAGTGATTTCTATTTCATCTAGTAAAAAATATAAAACTAAATTAAACAACACATCGGATATAAAACCAGTAGTTTTGTATCATGTTGAGACCTAATCCACTCCACATGGTGATCAAATACCACCAAGAATTTTATATAAATAATGTTGATCCACACCCTGTATCCGGGTTAAAAACTCTCCTTATGACTCTCTAGGTCATATTAAATCTTTAACAATTCTTTGTGGGGATAAAATTTTTCAGCTCACCCTGGGACCTCTTCCACACTTATCAGTGGGAATGGAAAAGTGTAAAAAGATGTATGAGAAAATATTTTTTGTATCCTTTAGTTTAATGTAAGAGACCGTGTGTTTTTTAAACAAACACATACACAAACTACTCTATAGATAAAAATAACACACAATAGAGATCAAATTATATGATTAGGTTAGAAGTTCTATGAGTGTTAGTTCATGTAGATATGGAATTCAAGGATGAATCAGATGTAGAAATCGAGTCCTATTGTAGTATACAGAGTATCTCAAGTCTACTAAACCTGGATCGTGTTCTTCATGGAGTTGGTGTGAAAATGTTCTAGACTCTAGGATTCGAGTATGCTTTGGGTGTTCTTAAGCAGTGTCAGGATTCATGTATCAGGTCTTATTTCATGGATTCTTGTAGTTATTCATTATCGCACATAGACATGTTTTTATGTTGTACCTATTGTCTCCACTTGTTCATTTGACCACATTTTTCATTTTATTCATAGAATTCATTGGTTGGATCAGACAAGATGCTTGTATTCAGCACCTCGTACCTCATTCTATCAGGTGAAATTTATACAACGAAACATTGATTATGTCAGTTCGTTTAAAATCTTCAATTTTAACCATTATAAATTCAATTAAATAAAGACAACTATGATGGGAAAATTTTATAGAGATCAGGAAATAGTATCATTGATGTGTTGTTTGATCATAGTGTATGGTCATAGTGTTTGGATGGTCACGATGTCTAGATGGTCACAGTGTCTGGATGTTCACGGTGTCGGGGTCACGGTGTCTGGGTGTCTTGGTCACAATCTCTGGGACACGATGTCTGGGTCACAGTGTTTGGGTCATGGTGTATGGGTCATGATGTCTGGGTCATTTTACAAAAAGACATAACTAGTGGTAGACTCACGGTTACTCATACTTAGCTAGATATATGCATAAATACATAAAAATTTATATTTATAGAATGGATTAGACTTAATCATTGATTAATAAATCCATGATTACACATACTCAAAAATGTTTTTAATCATTTAACATAGCCCTTATGATCATGTATTGGATTATTTAAAGGATAAAGAAACTAATCATCTGTACACATGATTTTAGATAGATTAAATACGATTAGAAATCTTTACAGAATGTATAGGATTTGTCATCATCAAAACATGATTAAAACATGGGGATTACAATATAAATTTTTTTAGTGTTAATTAAAAATTTAGACTTTAAAAAAATCATGAATGATGATATTGAAAAATGAAATCCGTTATATTCGAAGAGATAGTAATCCATAAATATTCATGAGTTACATTTCAATTATTCAATGATCAAGAATTATATACTGAATCATCATTTTACCGTTCATGGTTTATCATTAAATAAAAAACAATATATTATTTTTTTTAAATTTAATCATATATATTTTCTATGTAATGGGGTGAAGGAAAGTGAATCACATCCCTCTGGAGATGTTGTAGTCCACAAAGATGCACAAATGACATTACCACAATTAAATGGAATGAATGGTATTAAATTAGATTATATATTATCTTTTAATAATTATAATTATGTCATTTATCTCATATAAAGTTTTTAATTATATCACAATAACTATCCATGGGAGGTAGTGATGAAAAATGATTTAGATTGGTTCACGAGGAGCTAGTCCACCGTACACATGAATGACAGTTTCACTTCCATTTTACTGAACATGATATAAAAATTAGTTGTATAATTAATATAAAAACATATTAGTATATATATTTTATAATGGTTTTGTTATTTTAGCTTGTTTGAATATTATTTTATAGAGGTATAATAAAAAATTAAACAAAAATATTCAGTTAAATGCTATACCTCTTCTCGAGACAACCCTTTTTTCTTTGAAACTTATGCCTTATATGTTTCTTATTAATCCTAAAAAGGATATAGAGAATGTGTTATGTGAATAAATTGTTTTTTGGATAAACCATTTTTAAACTAAATGAATTATTTTGTGTGTAGAGAAGAGGAGATTATCTTCCCTTCCTTATAAGAAAATGGAATTTATTGGAATTTATTAATATTTTTAGGTAATATAAATTAATTGTTAAGTTATATAGGGTTTAAAATTAATTATTTAAAATATAAAAATATTATAATTATAAATCATAACATCCCAAAAATATTTTACAGGATTACATTTTTTTGTCAACCATAAAATTTTAACTTTTATTTAACCCTTTTGATTATAAACATTATTACAATGTTTCATAATCTCCAGGGGTAAATATAATATATGTAAGGAGAAAAGAGTACAAAAAATGGACCATGGTTGATACACTAAACCATATCCACATATACTAGATTAAAACAATAAATTAATAAATATAATATTATAAATTAATAAAAACATTATTTATTATAAAATATAAAATATCACATTATAGAATTACATGAAATATTATAAAATTATATCTATTCAACTTATCTGTTTATAAATAAATTATATTGATTCAAATATAAAGAAGATAATTTATTTATATAATCATTTTTTTTATTTTATATAATTTAAAAACGTTTATCATTTATTAAACCATTCACTATCCATAATAACCCTAACTGTGGAAATTTTTTATAGAAATTAATCTATTTTTTTAACAATAACATAAAAAATGGATCCAAATTGGGCATTTTGATGGAATTTTAGAATATTTATCATCCATGTTTTCCTTTATGAAGACTTTTTTTATTTTAAAATTATATAATATTATATTTTTTAACATATAATATCATTACATTCATTTTTAAGACAGTTCATTCAATTTGACAGTGAATACAACATAAAAATAATGTTATATGAATCTTATATTTTCATGAATACATTAAAATTAAAATTTTCCAAGAAAATTTATAGAATAAAATAATTCTTTAAAATTATATTACAATTAATAAGTTTATAATAATTAATTTTATTTTTCAATTAATTGAATAGATATTGTATTGATGTTGCATAAGAAATAAAGGAAATTATTTAATCACAAAATTTTTTAAGTAAATTACAATAAAAAATTTATAATTAAAAAAGTATAATAATTTGGCATATTTTTTTATCATAGTTTGATAATATTACACATATTAAGTGCAATAAAGTTATATTTTCTTCATTACATTTTACTCTAATTGTGTAATATAAAAAATTAGCAAAACATGGAACCGCGTTACAATTTATTCAAAACTATGGTTTTCATGGATCTATACACTAATTAAATAGGATAAATACAATTTTTATGCTCATTTTCTAGTCAATGTCATTTTATTTTAACCTTAATTAGCTGGTCTACCCTTATAACTTTAACAATCAGTTATTATGGTTGCTACAGATAATGAAAAACATAAAAGAGAAATATTTACCAAATATGTACGTACTAATTCAAAATTTAGACTAATTTTTTTATATTCAATTACTAGAAGTTAAAAAATATATATTTATGATTAAAACGAAAAACATAATGAAATATTTTTTAGAAAAATTTAATTTTTTGTACGACACTATTTCATACAAAATAAGAAATAAAATTGATTTCAGTTAACATAATTGGACTATTAATAATATAAGAAAACTAATAATTAATTGAAAACATTCATATTAAAATTTACTATTTTAATGTGTTCAAAAATAAAAATATTTTATAATAAAAATCAGTATTTATCACTATTTGTTAAAAATTTATTCATTTTAATAAATTATTAAAAATTTACACTTAGATAATTTTGAAAATTTATTTTAAAAAATTTATTTAATTTATTAAAATAAATTATTATTTTTTAAATAATTATTTATAATATTTACAAAAAAATAAATAGAAACCATTTTTGTAAAAAACAATTTTATGAAGAATATCGTGATTGTACCAAAAATTTAGTACTTATATCCAAATAATTAACCAATAATATTTCATCTATTATGATCATATGGAAAGATATCTACATTTATTTAATAATGTAGTTAATCAAAAACATACGAGTCTGTTCAATCTCTTGGATATAATGGTTATTTTGAAATAACAATATTTTATTCTTTATTAAAGCTAGGTGTTTCTTATCTTGTATGTTATTAAAAATAATCTATATTTTAAAATATTATGATATTATATTACCACTCCTCTATAATAAACTTAGTCAATTAAATTTGAACATGGGTTTAGTATTAAATTTTTAGGATTTTAAAATACATATTTTGAAGTACCCGAACAAAAAGTGGGTTTATAAAACAATCACTTGATAGAAGAAAATAGAGGTACAATGGTTATCTATAATATCAAATAACAACCACTAAAAATGGGGGAAAATAGAGGGTTTGAAAATATAGACAATTAAGAAAATTTAATGTCCCAAAAATGATTTATTGTGACAGAGGAAATTGGTCACAATAATGTGAATGATCAGGATAATGGTAATGTCTAATAAAAATATAGAAAAAATTTCTTAAAATTAAATTTTTTCACTAGAAATAAAGGTAATTGGTAAAAAAATATACTACAATATCCAATTCAGGTATTTTTTGAATTCATTTTTCATTTATATATCGATCATAAATATATATTCTTACTTTACAATTAAAATATTTTATTTGACAAATTTCCTTCCAATTATCATATTTTAAACAAAGTAACGAGTATTAAAGATGAATGTTTCAAAGAAAACCCATAAATATAAACTTGTATTATATCAAATAATTCAAAAATATGAAATATTTTATTCATTATATCTATACAAAGTAATTCTAATCACAAAGTATATATCATGTTAATAAAATTATCTAAATTAATAAACCATCATATGATTAAATACCATATTAGTCTTTTAATCCTCAACAATAACAACCAAATTTTATTTTTTATCATTTGGGAAATAAGTATCTTTATTATTATTCAAATTATTTCCATATAGGATTGAATCTCAAAAGTAAAATTATTTTTTCATAATTTATTCTGAGATGAATTTAATATTTTTATAATAATATTCATTTTCACTAAAAAAGTCATATACAAAAAAATTATAATATATTATTATTTAAAATGAAACATTTTATTATAACCTTTATAAATAACCGAAACCACTATAAATAGATATATAGATCATATATGAATGAATAATACAATTTATCATTGTTCCTTAAATAAAATCCCAAAATAAAATACATTTTTCTCTAAAATTATAGTGTTCTTCCTTCAATATAAAATTTATCACCATACCTCCAAATCAAAATAAAATATCATGATTATTTATATATAAAATATTATTTTCCTAAATGGTAATAATCTTTATTTTAAATAATATGAAATATCATATAAATCCTAATTGTAATAAATAAATTTAAATATATATCAATAGAATGAAATGTACATCTTATAAAAATAATTAAAATTTAAAATATGAGAGTTAATTGCAACTCAAAAAAATTCTCCAAAAAATTTGTTAATAATTTTTCAATTCTATCCTATAAATTATTAAATGGGTTTTTAATGATTTGGTACTTATGAACAACCATAAACTCATAAACCTATGATGATGTCCATAAGACAGAATATATCATCTCATGGAGACAATATAGTATCAAATGTATTCTAAAAATCACATTGATAGATATTATAAAATAAAAAAACCACATTCAAATATATGGTTCTTAAAAAAAATATTTTTATTGATGGTTTTGATAGAAATAAATGTAACAAAATATTAACACTCTAAATCATACAAAATTAAATGGAAATATGGGATCAAATTTATACAAAAGGTATATTTTGGTTTGTAGTACTAGATAATTCGGAAATAATCCTTCATATGTGACATTTAAATATTGTAACTAGTTTCCCACAATTAATTTTCAATATAAATATATTCATACATTATTTTTTGTAATATCCACATCTAGAACTATAACTTTATCAACATTTATACTTATCTTGTATCCAATTGAATTTTTTTTCTAAATTTGTGATGAGAACAAAATGATTTTTAATGATCATAAAAGAATAAATCAATGTCTATTTAAAAACATGATAACCCATAAAATTTTTACCTTTGTAAAAAACATTATTTGTGAATATAAAATAAATTTCATTTAAAAAATAACATACATTTTTCTAAAATAATATTTAAAGTCAATTGAAGACTTATTGAACTTATTCATTTAATTTAGAGATTAATATTACCAACTATTTCTATATCCGAGTAATGACTTACAAGATCCTTGTTAAATACATTGGAGAATGAAATTTGGTTAACTCTACCCTTTTTTATTTTTATGATAAGGAAGATTAACCAATGCATTTGAGATCCATAATAGAACTCAACGATAGTTTATGTTATATCTAGATCACCCATTACTCATATATAAACGTGAAATCCAATGTTATGATAAAAAATATTTAATAGAAAAAAGGTACATCATAAAATACATAAAAACTATTCCAAACATGGATGAAAAACACATTCAAATATAAAAAAACCAAATCATTTTGCAAACCCGTTTTCACAAACAAAATACATAGAAGAAAAGTAAATAATGTTTTTATTTGTAGAAAATATAAATAATTGTATATTAATCGAATCATTAAATAATGTTTACGGTATAATGGAAATCTATTAATGTCAAATACATTAAAAGAATTCTTTGTGTATTTTCTGAACTGATTCAACATATTTAATATAAAATTAAATAAATATTTTTTTTTATAAACCATTTGTGGAATTTAAAAAAATAGATGAAAAATATATTTTATAATTCAATTATTTATTTATAAATTAATATTTAAATTATTTTATATAAAATGACAATGTTAAAAATTTTATTGAAAAAATAGATATTAAAAAAATTAAAATAACGCTTTTATTTATCCATAATCACGAGAGAGACATGTCATATATATTCAAAATATTATTTGAAAAAATTATATATTTTTAATATTTATATTATTAATAAACACTAAAATTTTCATTATTTCATTTATTTTATATAATACCTTGTAATATTTCAATAAGTAATCAATTACATTGTCATAATATATTGTAACTCTATTCATCTCATATGTCTAAAATTTCAATATTATGTTTGAAATTATTAAATAGGCAATTATTTAATAATATCTATAATAATAGTGATAAAATAATTATTCTGTCACATTAATTATAACTTTAAAATAATCCATGAAGTATGTTTTTTAAAATTAAGCTATTCCATAATAATGTATATCTGAAGCACTGTATATACCTGAGTAACAAATAAATAATTTAATGATCATGATTGAATGAAGGAAAGAATTATTTTATATTTCAAAAAATATATTCATATAAAAAATTTAATATTATTTATTTAAATAGACACAAATATATATCATTATTTTATTTAGTTATGGAAATTGAATCACATCACTTCATGGAGATTGTTGTGCACATGTATATAATAATGACATTATCATTTTGAATGGATGGAATTGTAAGATTGTAAATTATTTTATATCAATTAGGATTGATAATTATAACTTTTTTTTTTCATTTTTATACATTTATTTTATCATCATAAAAATCCTTAAGAGGCTGACAACTAAACCAAATTACATTGCTTCAGTGAGTCGGTAGTCCACCATACACATAAATGATTTTTTTGTTTCCCATTTTATTAAATCAAAGATTTGAATATGATTTTTAATAAATATAATAAAATTAAAAATATATTGTTGATAATTTTTTTAATATTACATATTGATTGATGAATAAATTCATGAGGTATATAAATAAATAAGACTATAATATTTCTAGAAAATCTATACCTCAACTTCATACAATCACATTTTTTATAACTTTATCCCTATAAGCTTGATATAATTCCCAAAATAAATCCTCTATTATATGGTGAAGGATTTTAAGAATGTATTTGGATATGGATTTACCTTTCTAAATGGATATTGAATTATGTTGACATAAAGAGAGGTGGTTCCCTTTAAAAATTAATGCATGGAAAGTGAAGGAATTTTATAAATTATTTTATTACTATATATTAATTATAAGTTTAAAATGGATGAAAATTGATATAATATGAATATAATATAAATTTGATCCAAATAATATTTTCTGTTTTATATGATTTTAATTGATACTTTTCCCCATATAATTATTTTAATCACTATTTACTATTTTTATGATTACACTGAAAACAATGTTTTAATCATTAAGGGTCTATGTAGTTGCTAAAAATGTAAAATTGGTAAATAAATGAAAAATTCATGATATTTTATAACTATTCTTAGTCACATGGATAAATGTTATTTATATATGAATTTAGAATATGTTAATAAAACAATAATTATTAAAAAAATATCATTTATGTAATAATTAAAATTACATGAACTATTTTAATATTATATATGTAACAAATTTAAAATGATTCCAAAATGACACAGATTTAGTGGTACAGAATAAATCGTTTTAATATAATCATCCCTTTATATTCATAATGGTTTTAATACCATTATAAACCTTATATTTTTTTATCAATCCTTGGTTAACAAATTTTATCATTAACCTTATTTATAAATTCTTTATTATTAATGAATTATCAATTTAAATAAAAGCTATAAATTGATCAATAAATAAAAAATGGATTGAATTTTCAACCATTTGACATCATTCTTTATTTTTTATTTTTTTATTTTAAAACTTTTCTACTTAAATATTAATCCACAAAAAATATTATTACCATAAATTTTTACACTAATAATTTAATTTTACTTCTAAATTAATGAGATGAAGAAATAATCTCAATCTATTAATTTATAAAATCTGTAACATGTAATATATAACAGAAATCTTTATCAAACATGACATTAAATAAAATTAATGACATTTAATATTATTCAAGTTTATTATTTTATTTCTAAAGTAATTGAAAAAATACTCTATTAGTGTATAATAAGAGTTTACATTATTTATTTAATGACTAGTAAAAAAAATTACCAAGACAAAAAACTATATATTTTTTATAAAAATTTGTATAATAGAAGATATGATTATGTATCCCCTTTGAAATGTTATATAAATATTCCGAACAAGGAAGTGACATTTTTTAATTTATATTCAATATAAATATTAAAAAGGTCAATAACAACCAAAAATAGAATCAATTTTTCATTTATTAAAAACCATATATATAATTTTATGATCTAGAAATATTAAATACGATAAAAAAATAATGAGGGTAATTTTTTTGTGATTATCATATTATCTATATCATTAATTACCTGATATAAAAATATTATGGTGATAATAAATTACTATGGTTACTATTCATATTAATTAAAAATAAAATATTTATATTTAAAATATTAAAACCTCCATATTAAAAATATGGAATACAATTTTTAAGATTCAATTTATACTAGTGTTAGAAATTAATATTTGACAAAAAAAATTCAATGAAAAAAATATTTTATAAATCATGTATTTTTAAGTATAAAATAGTTATTATACCAAATTTAACTATAAATTTGGTTATTCTATTCTTAATTGAATAAATCATAAAATAAAAGAACTAATTTCACTTTTTACCATTTAAAATAATTTGTATTTGTAAAATTTTATAATATTAATACAGGTTTCGTTAAAATATATTAACTATCCCTATTAAATAGAAATTGATCCATTTTTGGAATAACCATGATTTATCATATTTAAAATTATAACATAATGAATTCAAAAGGTATATAATTTATATAAAAAAAATATTTATAAAATATCATTAAATTAATTTCAATGTTAAATAAAAAAATGAACTAAAAATGATTTGTTAATTGTTTTTTGATTTATAATACGAATTTACTAAAAATTGTGAATTTATTTCTTATATATTAATAATAAATTTAAATTAATTGTAAATTTATAATTATATATTTTAAAATTTAGATAATAATATTCATACCCAAAAATATAAAATATAGTTTATAATCACCATATTTAAATAATAATATTTTTTGGTTTGTTTAAACTCAATATTTCTTATCTTATATTCTTTCAAAGAATGTTATTATTTTGAAATCCGATGATTTTATAATTAATCAATGTTATTGATTTATTCTCATTTTAATTTTATAAATTATTCATTGTATTATATTAAATCTCATAATAATGTATCTTAATTTTAATCATGAATGATATATATAAAACTATGATTAATATCAGTTTAATGAATAGAACTATAGTATAATGTGATAGTGTCATATTTTACTACAAATTTTTTCTTAATTATACCATGGGGTTTTATAGTAATAACATTTTATTGATTACGTATTATCATTCATTTAATCCCCTTATTCTTTTATAAATGTATAGAACTATAAAGAATCGTGGGTTCTGGGGAGAATTAAATAACAACCTCAAAGAAAACCCATAAGTATTGAAGATGGAGTGAGAAGACATGAAATTATTCAAACAAATAATTAAAAAATAATTACAATGTAAACATAGCCATAATCACAACCATTCAAATGAATATTTATATTTTAGCTCTCAAATATGTTCATGTTAAAAATATTATAGAGGAACCAATTATTGAATAACCTATAAGTCTTAAATATAGAAGAAAAAAAGTGAGAAATTTCATTAAATGTATGAGTAGATGGTTCAATTGTGTAGATAAAGGTCATAGAACATAAAGGTGTGCGATAAATATGTATTATAAAAAATAAATTTCATTGATTACAATGAAACGTCAAATTAAAAAAATCAATTCCCCATTACAAAGTCTAACTAAAAGATTTGGCCCCCAAAACCACATATTCCATATGAATAAAATAATTCTATGTAATGACATATTATGAAATAATTTTTTTATTAACTCTATATTTTAATATTTTTATATTTAATATATGTTATAAAATATTATAATTGAATTATAACTAATAACATTTTCAATGTATAAATATTATATCATTAGTATGAGAATGTTATTAATGGTTTTTGAAGGTTATTTCTACATATTTATCTCCTCATCACATATGAGTATAGTATTTGTAAATTCTAGCTTCTTGTTTAAAATGGTTTTTAAAAATTTTACATAGGGAAATATCACTTCATGTCCTAATTCATGTAATGATCAACTACCATTTAATGGTAAATTATGATCCACCAATTTAAAGTACTCACATAATATTAGTTTTGAATTTGTGAGGTAAATATTAATTTAAGGGTGTAAAATGAAATTCAATTATATTTATATAATTATATTAAATAAAAAACAATTATTTTAAAATAATTTCATACACACAAGTACAAAAATAAATTAATTTTTTTTATAATAAAATACAATTTGACTGTAACAATATAGTCATTAAACTAACATGAATAAAATAATATAACCATATTATGAAAAATATAAAGGTATAAAATGACATTGATAAGTGGAAGTCTCAATAATGAAGACTATTTATTAAAGCTTGGGAATGTGGTAGATTCACTGGGTTTTTTTCTATATGATTCTCATAAAAAATATCCTATAGTTATGATATTTGTGAAATCATTTGTGAGAGAAATTTGTCAATGTGGAAATATTCAAGAGATTTATAGTATCAAAATCTCCACCCCCAATAACCACTAATAAATACCTTATTCTCATATTGTGCATAAAGAAATTTAGGGTACATAAACCTATAAATTAGTATGATATGGTCATGTAATTAATAAATCAATAAATTACACAGAAAATTTACTTTTATAAATATTACATTTTTATTTTTATAGAAAATGTATGTTTTTAGTTATCAATATATATTTATAATAGGTTATATTTATAATTAAATATGATAAATGAAATAATATAAAAATATAAAAAATAAATATTTTAGGATTTAATATTTTGAAATTATCTTCTTTAATTTTTTTTGAATGAACTGGTTTTCAGTTTAATAATGAAAAAATGTTGATATTAGAAAAGCTGTAAATATTATGACACTAAAATAAAACAAGAATGAAAAAATATTTATAATAATAATAATATATATATATTTTCAATAAATAATTTTAAAATACTATTACAATTTTACAAAACTCATTTATATCATTTAAGATACGCAAGTAATATTTAAATCTAAATAAATATTCATTCACATATATTAAAGAATAAGATTAAGTCACTTTTTGAAACTAATATATATATATATATATATTATTTTAAATTTAAATGATCGTAATATGTAATATGGAATTATTTTTTTTGGAAAAAATTTTGATTACTAAGATTAATGATAATGTTCCTTATAGTGGAAAAAATGTTTTTGGAATCAATTCATTTGTAAATAATTGTTTATCTTATTCTAATAAAACAAATTAATCTTTTATTTTAATTGAATTTAAGATAATATTTAATAATATATTTTAATATGTTATCAGTAAAATATTTTAATCCATTATAAATAACATTAAGAAAACATAATGAGGAAAAAAACATTTTTTTGAAAAATTAAATTTCTATAATATAAAACATATTAATTTAATAAAATATTTTCCATTATTATAAATTATATTATATTTAAATGGAGTTAAATTTATGATTAGAACAATTAAATTTGGTAATATTAATAATTTATATGTTTATTAAAATCTATGATAGTTTGATCAAATCTAGTTTCTGTAGTAAGAAATAGAAAAATTTAAAAGTTAAAATTATAATAAAAATGGATTAAAATATGATTAATACATACATGTGAATATATTCTTTAGGATTGATCTATTGAAGTTCAACATGTACTCAATTTTTATAAAAAAAATTATTCATTTTTCTTGTATTAGCTTAGTAATATCTTGGAATTTTGAAGGTTATTCACAAAAGAACACTCTTCATCATTAATAAAAGTAGACATATTCATCCCATCACGATAAAGAGATTCTGTTTAATTTATTCTTGAAAAATTCCCATTTTATCATGATATATTTATATGTTACCATAATATTACTCCTCTCTCAATTATGTTTCCAATTTATTTCATTTAATTGGATACATTGAAGAGAAAATTGTTGTTATGAATAAAGCTACATACATACAAAAAACAAATCAGAAAAATGGTAAGGGTTTATTATTATTTTTATACATTTATACATGAATCATATTGTGAAAAATGATTTATTTTGAATTTGTTATCTACTAAACTAATATATTTTTTAATAATTATTCTCATAATGTTTTTTATATTTAATATCATGTTCAATGTTCTTTCTCTCATTGGTATAAGGCTAAAATTTTAATATGATTTAATTGTATAGTTTGACTCCAAATAAAATTAGGTGAGTTATAGTTTTTCATTAAAGACATTCAATTTCAATTATTCTTTTATTACCCTATAAAAGTTTATATTTACTGTTTATGTTCCTCTTTGGTGGAAATGAATTTTTATATTAAATTATAACACTTTTATTAGTTTATCCATATAATGTTAAATATTTATTTTGAATAATTATCACAGAAATATATATATATATATATATATTGTGATTCTTTTTCAACTCATAGATTTGCTCAGGGACATGATCATATGACCTCATCGCACCGCAATGTTACACCCAAGCCAAGAATCTGCATGTGGGGGTGATTAATTTTCCCACTCTTTTATAATGAATTATCATCCCCATTCATAAAATATATTCCCATAAATGTTATACATTATAATTGGAAACATAATTTTCTATTCACTCGTGATATCGTCATAATTATCTATTCTTCATTTTAAAATAAATTATTATTACACATTATACAATGTGGCATTTTAAAAATAATGTTTTTTATAAAACATAAAAAATAGAACATTGCAATTTTATATTTAATTAATAAATTCACCTCTATAAAATGTATTATAACTTATGTGTATTATTAAAATAATAATAATTTAATGTAATATTATCATAGGTTATATATTGACTAAAAGGAAATAATATTATATTTTCTTCTTTAAAAATTAAAAGCTCAGATATAAATGTATCAACAATGTGGTTCAATTATTTATTTTCACTTATCATTGATCATTCTCATGGTTTTTCCACATTTGTATTCAATTGTAAAGGCCTATATATATTTATATAAATATTATCATGAAAATTATTTAGAAATTATTATTATTTTGAATCCTTATTAAATTTCCTTTTTATCCTTTGAGACAAGATTATTAATCCCACTTTTTTCTCATTGGTTTTATCATGATTATGTATTGTTTTTGTTTTTTGAATCCCCTATCATGAACATGAATATAATGATTCTAAAATTCCTAATGTTATTGGTAGGCCTACAAATAAATTCTCTGTGAATTTATTAGGAAATGTATTCATCCAAATAGACACCAAGTTACATTCAGGTGATATTGTTATATAAAAACTATTTAATATGATGGTTAATCTAAAATATTATTTACTTACAATGCATTAGGTAATGATTTATAGTTAATTATATGAAATTATTGGGATTAGAGAGTGTACCTAACAAATAATGGGACTTATCTCACTAATTTTGTAGGAGTATAGATTCATCCAAATCCTCAATATGGTTATTTACAATATGTTCAGAGTGGTAGTGATAATTGAAATATAAATATTATTTAATTTTTTAGATTGCTTCCATATATTCATTGACTACATAATCTTATGATATATTTAAGTTTGAAATTTTATTTCTTATTTTCATTATATAGTTATTAGGAATGATTTATAAATTTCATTTTCAAGTTCATTTCTTTTATTGTCAAATACATATTCTTATGTTAGGTTAAGTTGTTATTCTTGATTATTATATCTAATTTTTATCCGTAGTGAGAGCCTAAGATTATCCCCTCTTATATTTCCTTTTCCCCATGTAGAGAAGAAATGTAATACTTGTGTGATTTATAAATGTATATATTTTGATGAAAATGTTTTTATTATATTGAAGACATATTATTGATAAATTCATTCTTTATAAAGTGAAAAAATGTTAATTAATTGAAAAATGTAATAGTCGGTTTTTTACTAATTTTTCATGATTTAATGACACTCATAATCAAATGTAATTTAAGTATGTGTTTTAATTAAATATTTAATTTAATACATTTATTTTATGATTGTATCATCATGTCATTATAATCTACAAATCAAAATCCACATTATCTTTAAATTTTAAACCCAAAAATGATCTCCCAAAATTAGAAAACTATTACAATTCGACATAAAAACTAAAAATAATGTTTGATTCATATATTAAGAATTTCAAGATACATTTTTATATTACCATAGTTATGTTATTTCAATATTTCATGGATGATGTTTTTACCAATTGATCCAATAATAATAATTCCATAAAAAATAATAAATCCACAGATATAAATTATCATTATAATCTTATCGCTCATTATACACCCCTTCACAATACAATGTCCTAAAAACTGTTTTATGATCTTCTTCAATTTCATTATTATATATATTAACATTCGTAGATGTTATTCCCTCTTCATATAATCCAAGGCTATAATTGTCAACCCACATAATTTAAGAAAACTATAATATGATTTGATGTGATCAAATCAGTTTAGATTAGAATATTATTCAATAATTTAAAAAATATGTTTTTGAATATACCATCTCAAGAGATTCATAAACGTGACATAATCAACTAAAAAAATATATAGACCACGTGACATAAGAATATGATTGGAACCCATGATTATTTTATCCACAACCACCCCCCAAACCAAATCAAACCTAACTTACAACCCATCCAAATTAAATGAAGTTGGATAGAGTGTAGTGGAAAAATTTTGAAATATTGAAAAATATTCCTAGAATACATCTCTAGGAGAAATTATAGAAATATATAAAAATGGTGGTAATAGGACACACAAAATCATGCCTTAGTTTTCATAATATTTTAGAAAAAATGATAGTAACTAAAATAATTCATGGTTAATTGGGAAGATATTCCATATATGGAAACAACACTTTACCATGATTCCCCATAAAATGGTCACATTATGAAGAGAAATTTTTTAAAGAATCCATATCAAGAATATAATGATCTCTATATATCTCCACATCAAATTCTGTTTTAAAATTATTATTTAATTTATCTGATAATGGTCATGCTTTGACTAAATCTTGAAATCATGATTCATCCCATCATGGTACAGGCGAAATATTACATATATATCTTCATGTCACAAATCCCTAGACCACATCCATAATATCAAAAAAATATATCTAATGGTAATTAATAAATAGGACACCGATCTAGGAAGTATCCATACACATCATCCCAATCAATCATCTAGAACCCCCAAAATTAGGATCTCATGATCTAACACCCTAATACATATCTCAAATGTAGAGAAGGAAAACAAAAAAATTAGAACACACTAAAAATAGTATAAAATTTAATTATATATTTATATATTCATGGATTAAAATAAAAGTGTCATAAACCATATAGACTATTTTAATGTTATATCATGACACCAGGGCGACTCCATGAGCAACCTCTCATGACTAAATTAACAAATCCAACATTACCTTCCATCATCAAAAGACCAAAACATACATAAAACTCACAAATCCTATAATTTAATGTTCTAGAAATACCAGGTTCATTACATTATATAAACTTAAATTTCTCTCATCCTCATGAAATAAAACCAAAACAGTATTTGGAGAAATTAATTCCTTTTTTCTTAGGAAATATACCTCTGAAAAGGATGAAGAATTCAACCAACACCATTAGTATGTAATGAAAAAAATATAACAAATAAAAAAACATAAAATACCTATTAAAAAGGTATATAAATATAAGTCCCCGACCTTAAACATTACTTAATCTTGAGTTATTACAAGATTACACCTTGAGGATCCTTTTAGGTTTAGAGTTTTAGATAATTAGATCAAAAAACATGCATTACATTCCACATTTAAACAAAGTGGTTAAATAAAAGATAGTATTCATTTTCCCATCAATGGAAACATATTTAAAATAAAACATGGATTCTTTCTTGACACTTCCTTGACACTATCATCATATCATGTACCTTTCCCTTGACTTGTGAAAAAAATTCCAAAAACTTTGGATGATCATAAAAAGCTCAGTAAGCAATATAAAAAAATATGGAAAGGAAACATGGGTACATATATACATAAGAATGAAATAATACTTTACCCATAAAACATAAGAACATTAACATACCTCATCAAAATATGAATAAGTCATAGAAATCATAATACATAAAGGTAACTTGAGGCATTCATAACATTCTTACGTAGGGAGTAACCCACTTGGTTACGTTTGGAATATCCATCACAGTATATTCCCTAAATCTCTTCAGAGAAACCTTAACATTTCACTCCTTAGCCTTACCCAATGAATTAGAGAGCTATATCGGGCTCACCCTCCCGTAGTTTATCACGGAACCACCCGTATTCATAATAATGCCCAAGAACCACAACATAATCATATCACATAAAACATGCATAAAGGAAACAAAACATTTCCACCATTCAATCACAAGATATCAATACATCACATTGATATAAAAACATTATGAAAACCATTTTCAATACCAAAATAAAAGAAAAGTAAAACATGGTATTTATTTTTGTTTTTAAAAAAATGTATGGCTTGTAGAGGACGCCGAAACTCAAATAATGGTCACGACGGCGGAGAAGTCATTGTCGCCGCATACGTAGAAAAAAAAAATTCCCTTTTGTCGTTTAGTAAACGCTTCATATAAAAAAGATTCCTTTTGAATAAACGTAAATGTCAAAGGGGTTTATACACATTATAAAAGAAGGTTGTGTATAAAACAAATATGCCTCAATGAAAGGAGATTGAGACGAAGTCCCAGACCTTGGGTCTGACTTGATTCGGTCATTATATAATCTCCTGAATAATAAACTTGAGTTAATTTCTAATTGTTTAAGAACCTTTTTCAAGTTTATTATTCCTTTTATATCACTTATTTCCATGTCATGAACACTATGTAATTATTTAAGTTAATAACGGTCGTTTTAACGATCAATGGTACTTGATTCAAAAATAAACCCTTTATAATTACAAGTTGTTCATGTATCCATTATATCCAGAATGGTATTCGTGATTTAAATTTCATATATATCATATATATTCAGTACATGCCTGTATTTATAATATTATATAACATTTAGAGGTAAGAAATGAAATGCACCGTTCATGGAGACGGTAAGTCGTACATACGCATGAACGATGCTTCCATTTCTATTTCGTATTTTATGAAATGGAATCATAATGATATAAAGGTATATTATAATTCCAGTTTAATATCATATATAATATCATAACTCCATCCTTTATATGTCCCACATATGGTATTAACTAATCAAATCACTTTGAGGGGGCGGTAGTCCGCACTTCCTTAAATGAAGATATCGTGTTTACCCATAATGGAAACCATAAAGGTACACCCAAAATAAAAAATACAGAAGCATAAGGAAAACATAAACATATTATATATCATATATAAATATAGTTTCATCTTAATGGCCACCTTTGAAGGTGTTAAAATAATGTTGAACAATCATCGTTTCAGGAGGCAGAAATTCGCCATCCACGGAAACAATATGTTCTTTAACCATTAGATGTAGGTGTGTTTAAGTGTAGATTGAATCCTTCTAATAACAAAATAATAGTTTATTTAAGATACTGGAGTTGTTACAAAAGAAATTAATGAAAATAGTTTACGGGGTTGGAGAAGTAAAATAAAACAAAAGGACTCAGGTGAAGACATTACATTAAAATCGGGTAACTCCCTTTGGTTTGAGCTCAAAGGCTTCCTTGGGAAGACTTCTGCCAAAAGATAGCTTTCAAGGAGTAAAAGAGGGATGTGGATAGACAAAATGGGCAGGGGTTGGCCGAGCAAAAGGCTTTGGAAGTGTGGGTAAGGAGGTAGAGGTGGGGGCCTTTTATAAGAGGAGAGGAGGGGCACTCTTGGAATGCAAAGAAATGTTACTTTATTTTAAAATGAGATTCAGATTCAAAAGGTACCACATTGATATAATTCGAGGGTAAGGTGATAGGGGTTAGAAATCCATCCATCCAATAGGTTTTGGAAATGTGTAGGTCGTAGATGTTACATTATCATTTCATTTTATTTAAATCCTTTATTAATGAGGTAATCGCTACATCAACATGATGTCATAAATAATTTAATTTATATAAAGTCTTAAAATTATATAAAATAATACTATGATGTAGGAAATACTTTTATCTTTACAATTAATATTTATAATCAAAATTATGAATTGTATAACCCCATTTAAAAGTTTTGTTAGTAAAATAACTTATGTTTGTGTCATTTTTACTTTAACATTAAATAAAAAGTTATTTATGTCATTTCCCAACCAATGTGGCTCAAAGGGGTCCCCAAGTTGACCCATGGATTTTCTTGGTCAGCGATGAGACATCTAATAATGGTAGGACATGTGTCTAGGTCATTTCATATTATTAAAACAATATTTTTACTTAAACTACACTAATTACCACTAATCGCGATTAAAAACATAAAAGTTACTATTCACCAAAAAAATATTTTAATCTCATTGAACCACATTTTACTTCTTAATGACAACCATGTATGTCATATTTTTGAAAATAAAATCCTAGAAGTGGAAAAATTTCATTTGAACGAAAAATCAGTTTCTTTAAGTACCACTTAGTGGTTTCACTATTCATCAAAAATTGATGTTTTTCAGAACAATACCAAAACTTCACCCTATGCTATAATTGATATTCTGAATTCAAAAATGATGTCTATTTTACAAAATAAAAAATATATAAGTTACATTAATTAATTTAATAATTAATTCCCGCTGTCAGAGCAAATAGCGTGTTTTTATGAAACAATAAGTATCAAAAGATTGACACTAGTTTAAGTCCAATTTCAAAGTGAAATTAATTCAAATGACAACTATTGGATTAAATGGTAAAAATATATTATAATTTCACTTTAAAACCAATTCAAAAGATAATCTAATCATATAAATAAATTAGACTAAAAATAAGTTTTGATGTAAAATGCAGTATTTTTCATTATTCATTAAAAAATTAACATTGTCAGAAAAATACCAAAAATTCACACAAAGTAAATTTTGATATCCCAATCATAAAGAATAAGTTTATTTTGACAAAAATATCTTATAAAATTGACAAAATATAGATTTAAAAATGGTTTGCCATCAAAAGGCAGTAAAACAATCTTTTAAAAATATTAGTGTATTCCATGCTTAAGATTGGATTTATTTTCATATTAAGCCTCTAAAACACTATGTATTTCATTAATAGACATAGATAAAAATATCTATTATTCATTACATACTTGTGATGTTACATCCTTCCCCCCTATATAAAATTTCATCCCCGTAATTTATTTACTTATCGAATAAATGTGGGTACTTATCACTCATTGCATTTTCAGATTCCCATGTTGCCTCTTCCATCATTTGGGTTTTCCACAAAAACTTTACATGATTAATCACCTTATTCCGTAACACTTGCTCCCTGTAGTCAAGAATCTGGACCAGTTGTTCCTCATAAGATAGGTTCTCTTCCAACTGAACTACCTCTGGACTCAAAACATGAGATGGATCTGGAATATAATTTCTCAACATCGAAACATGAAAAACATTGTGTACCCGAGATAAACTCGAAGGTAAAGACACTCGGTAAGAAACTGATCCCACTCTCTCCAGAATTTCATATAGTCAAATGAACCTTGGACTCAGCTTTCCTTTCTTACCAAATCGCATCACACTTTTCCATGGAGAAACTTTGAGAAAAACATGATCACCTACCTCAAAAGAGAGATCCTTCCTCCTATTGTCCGCATAACTCTTCTGCCTGCTCTGAGCTATTCTCATGTGTTTATGTATAAGCTAATCTTTTTCCACCATCTCTTCTACCAATTCTGGTCGCATCAGCTTCCTTTCACCCACTTCATCCCAAAAATTTGGAGTTCGACACTGCTTCCCATATAACGCCTCAAATGGTGCCATCTGTATAATGAAATGAAAACTGTTATCATATGAAAATTCAACCAAAGAAAGATGTTGGTCCCAACTTCCCTGATAATCCATAGAGCAAGAACGTAGCATATCCTCCAATTTCTGAATTGTTCGTTCTGACTGCCCATCTGATTGAGGATGAAATGCTGTATTAAAATTTAATTCAGTACCCAACGACTTCTGAAGGCCCTTCCAAAAGTTAAAAGTAAACTTGAGATCACGATCGGATACAATGGAGAGAGGAACTCCATGCAACCTGAATATCTCTTTATAGTACAAATGGGAAAGTTGATCTAGGGAAAAAGTATCTTGTATAGCATGGAAATGAGCAGATTTAGTCAAGCGATCAACAATAACCCAGATTGCATTATTACCTCTAGGTGTCTTCAGCAATCCCACAACGAAGTCCATGGATATATTTTCCCATTTCTACTCTAGAACTGGTAAATGCTGAAGCATCCCTTTTGGTAACTGCTGCTCTGCTTTAACCTGTTGACAAGTCAAACACTTCACAGTAAAATCAGCAATATCTCTTTTCATCACTTCCCACCAGTAATACTCCCACAGATCTCTGTACGTCTTAGTATAGCCAGGATGAATTGAAAACTAAGAACTATGAGCTTCACATAACAACTCTCTCTTCAACTGTGAATCACAAGGAACACACAATCTCTTCCCAAATCATAAAACACAATCATTATCAATGTTGAATTCAAGCAACATACCTTTCTGAACCATCTCTACCTTTTTCTGCAACACACTGTCTTGCTTCTGTGCTTGTTTGATTCTGTCTGATAGAGATGATTTCACTGATACCTGAAACAAAAGATAAGAACATCCTGCACCAACAACTTCTATGCCAATTTTCATCAATTCCTTAACCAAAGGATCACGTTCCAAACACAACATTGTTAACGAAGCATTACATTTTCATCTCAAATCATAGGCCACTTTATTTTCTTTTCCCGGATGGTAATTAATTCTACAATCATAATCCTTGATTAATTCTAGCCATCTCCTTTGTCTCATGTTCAATTTTTTCTAAGTAAATATATTTTTTAAACTATTGTGATCAGTATATATTTCAAACTTTACTCCATTCAAATGATGCCTCCAAATTTTTAAAGCGAAAACAACTGCAGCTAATTTCAAATCATGTGTAGGGTAATTTACCTCATGAGTTTTCAACTGTCATGAAGCATAAGCAATTACCATATCATTCTGCATTAGGAAACAACCATGTCCTTTCAATGAATCATCACTGCAGATAACAAACTCACCATTCCGGGAAGGTAGTGCCAAAACTGGAGCATTCACCAATATTCTTTTCAACTCCTGAAAATAATCGCCACATTCTTATGTCCAGATAAACATAACACCCTTCCGAATTAGCTTAGTCATTGGAATAGAAAACAGTGAGAAATTTCTAACAAATCTTCAGTAATAACCTGCCAAACCAAGGAAGCTACGAATCTCAGTTACATTTGGGGGTCTTGGCCAGTCATCCACGACTTTTTTTTGTAGGATCAACAGTTATCCCATCTTCTGAAACAATGTGACCAAGGAAATAAATTTGTTTCAACCAAAACTCACACTTTCTGAATTTACCATACAATTTTATTTCTTTTAAGGTTTTCAAAATAACCTTTAAATGTCTTTCATGATTCTCTTTACTTTTAGAAAACCCCAAAATATCATCAATGAAAACCACCACAAACATATCCAAGAACACATGGAAAATTCTATTCAATAAGTCTATGAATATAGGAGGCACATTGGTTAGCCCAAAAGGTATTACTAAAAATTCATAATGGCCATATCTTGTACGAAACGCAATCTTCGGAACATCTGCCTCCTTTACCTTCAGCTGATGGTACCCCAGTTTAAGGTCAATCTTTGAAAAATACTGAGCTCCCTAGAGCTGATCAAACATATAATCGATATGAGGAAAAGGATATTTGTTCTTATCAGTGATGTTATTCAAGGCTCTATAACCAATGCAAAGTCTCATAGAACCATATTTTTTTTAAAAAATAAAACAGGAGCACCCCATGGTGACGTGCTAGGTCGAATGAAACCTTTCTCTAATAAATCATGCAATTGCTCCTTCAACTCTAAATGTTCAATTTGAGCCATTTGATAAGGGGTTTTTGAAATTGGCTTAGCATCAGGAACTAAGACAACAGTACACTCAACATTCCCGATCTGGTATTATTCCAGGAATCTCATTAGGAAAAACATCAGGATACTCATTTACCACTGAAATATCATTAATCTGAACAATGCCTTTATTTTCAACGATGTGTGCAATGTAACATTCATTTCCATATTTTACAAGTTTATTGGCCTCTTGATATGTTATCAACAGTAAGGGCTCATTCTTGTACACAAACTGAAAGCCTTTCTGAAAAGAAACTTCTTTAGATCTACAGTCTATCTTAGCACGGTAAATAGAGATCCAACCCATACCCAGGATAACATCAAACTCTACAAGATGTAGAACAATAAGTTTTGAAAGTAGGTTCTTTCCACAGATAAAGATAAGAAGATTCTTATAAATTATTTTTTCCACAACATTTCCCCCAGGTGTTTTTACCAAAAGTTCAGGAGTTATTTTTTGAGATGGTATTCCCATTTTACTAGAAAATTTTTTAGAGATGAATGAATGTGTAGACCCCGAATCAAACAACACACTGGCATAATCTGAAAAAACAAAAAAAGTACCCGATACAACTTCATTTGATGGCCCGACATCTGTTGATGTAGTTGCAAAGGATTTCACCACCCCTTTCTGCTTGTATTCTAACTGCTTCCCATCACTTGAGCTTTTTGTCGGACACTTTTTTGCATAGTGACCCATCTCATTGCACTTAAAACATTTTAGTAACTGTAAATCAAATTTGAACTTACCATCACCTTGATCTTTTTCAGTGCAATCACGTGCCTTATTTCCCATATTACCACATCGGTAGCACTTACCAGAATTCTGAAGATATTCCATATCATGCCTTTTACCACATTTATCACAAACTGGATACTTAGTTTTCTTACCATCAGTCTTTTTTGAAGAAATATTCCCTTTCTCCTATGACCTCGGTCTCTTCTTCTGCTGGTTGTTATAGAACACTTGATCATCGACAAACTCCATTTCCACCTTCTCAGCACATCGAACAAGCTTTTCATAACATTTAAACTAACGAGAAGCTAATTCCCTTCGATATTTTGGCTTTAATCCTTAGTAAAAATGATTGATTTTACTATCAAGGTCTCGGATAAAATTTTGATCATACCTTGCCAATAGAGTGAACCTTTCTTCATAGGTAGTCACTGAGTCTTCCTCTTGCCTCAATTCCAAGAATTTTTTTTCCATCCTAAGTCGAACAGCCTTAGGAAAATACTTTTCAAGAAACATACCTTTGAATTCATCCCAGTCGAGAGCATCAATCTCTTCATCATACCTGATATTTTTAACCATCGACCACCATTGATCTGCTTCACCCTCCAAACGGTAAATAGAAAGACTAACCTTTTGAATGTATGAACACCCCATGACATCAAAAATATTCTCCAGTACTTTAATCCACCCTTCAGCTAACACAGGGTCAGATGATCCTCTGAATGAAGGTGGATGTTGCCTCATGAAATGTTCCACCACTGACATGTTCCTCTACGGTTGATCTAGATGATCTCATGCATGGATACCACCGCCATTTATCGCTTGAGTCAACTGTTCCATTACTGCAACAAACTATTCAGTTCCAATTCTGACCATCTCAGGATGCTGATTTGGAAGGTTATTTCCTTTTTTATGCCTTCCTAACACTGCTTCCCGATTTCCACTACAGAAAACTATTCTGAACAAACATGTATTAGATGAATCAACATGGTAATCTTCAAATTCTATATCATTTCAAAAAAAATATTTTTGGATAATCATTTAATAGTATTCGAACTCCTAAAATTATCTAAACCGACCTTTGATACCAACTATAAGGCCACGACCTTAAACATTACTTAATCTTTAGTTATTACAAGATTACACCTTGAGGATCTTTTCAGGTTTAGAGTTTTAGAGAATTAAATCATAAAACAGGCATTACATTCCACATTTAAACAAAGTGGTTACATAAAAGATAGTATTCATTTTTCCCATCAATGGAAACATATTTAAAATAAAACATGGATTATTTCTTGACACTTCTTTGACACTATCATCATATCAGGTATCTTTCCCTTGACCTGTGAAAAACATTCCAAAAACTTTGGATGAGCATAAAAATCTCAGTAAGGGATATAAAAAATATAGAAAGGAAACATGGGTACATATATACATAAGAATGAAATCATACATTACCCATAAAACATAAGAACATTAACATACCTCATCAAATCATGAAAATCCATAGAAATCATAAGACATAAAGGTAACTTGAGGCATTCAGAACATTCTTATGTAGGGAGTAACCCTCTTGGTTATGTTTGGAATACCCATCACAGTATATTCCCTAAATCTCTTCAGAGAAACCTTAACATTTCACTCCTTCGTGTTACGCAACGCATTGGAGAGCTATATCGGGCTCACCCGCCCTTAGTTTATCACGGAACCACCAGTCTTCATAATAATGCCCAAGAACTACAACATAATCGTATCA